>CM053581.1:50092105-50132325 GCA_028627135.1 Pseudochirops cupreus
CATGTATTGCTTCAGTCTCCATTTAAACTCTAGTCTTTCTAGATCTTACTCTGAATGTAGACATCTCCTTCCATCCTGAGACTTGTAGAGTTGTCTTATAGCTGTGCGTTGCTGAGAAGAGTCCAGTTCGTCAAGATTGGTCATCACACATGCGATGTGTCTGTCATTGTGTACAAATTTTTCCTGGTTCTGCTCTTCTCACTCAGCATCAATTTGTATAATCGGCTCTTCATTCTTACTACCTACTCATATCCAATCAGTTCCTAAACCTTTTCAATCCTATCTCTGTAATACTTCACATCTGTCCCCTTCTCTGTTTGCATAGCCACCACCCTAATTTAGGCCTTCATACTTCTTGCCTGGAATATTTCATTGGCTTCCTGATGGGTTTCTCTCCTCCTGTCTTTTCCCCACTCAGCTGCTAATATTTAATATTTCAATTTAATAGTTAATATTTTATTACTTAATATTAGGAATATTTAATAGCCTGAAGACACAAGTTTTACCTTGTTCCCCTCCTTAAGGAACTTCAGTGCCTCTCTCCTGCTTCTAGGATAAACTATAAACTGCTTACTTTGGTACTTAGAGCACTTCACAGTCTGATATCAATGTTCCAGGCAGATTCTTATTCCTCACACACCACATTCTGTCTCCTTCTTCTGGGCTTTTGCCCAGGCCACCTCTTCTGCCCTATGCAACTTTTACTCTTAGAAGCCCTTATTACATGCCATCCCCAAAGACCATCTTTGCTTTAGAGACATACTGCATTTACTTATCTGTGAAAATGCATCTCCCTAGAATGGGGAGGAGACTTTTTCACTTTTTAAATTTATATCTCTGGCTTCTAGTTCAGGTCCTGACAGGGAATGTGTAATTCTGCCGGGGAACATGAGCGCCAGAATATGCTGAGAATGCAGAAGGACAGAAACATTGGCAGAACTATACATCCCCCATCATCATGGGTCCTGGCACATACTAGGCACTTATTGATATCCTTACCCCAAAAGGGGGGTGAGTATCAAATGAGACATTGTTTACAAAAGGCTTTATAAACTTTAAAGTGATATATCAATGTCAGTATTAGTTAACATTTCATAGAGCTAAAAACCTTTGGTGAGCCACTGTTAGCCTCCTAAACTACATGTGGCATGCCTGGACTGCATAGAGCAGTGGTTCTCAACCTGCCTAATGCTGTGACCCTTTAATACAGTTCCTCATGTTGTGGTGACCCCCAACCATAAAATTATTTTTGTTGCTACTTCATAACTGTAATTTTGCTACTGTTATGAATCTATCAGGATGTATTTTCATTGTTACAAATTGAACATAACCCACAGGTTGAGAACTGCTGGCATAGCGTTTCTTTTTTGCAAAACATTCCTCATATATTCCCTGCTTTTAGCCTTAACTTCTTGGTAAGATAGAAATACAGGTATTTTTTAAAAACCCATTTTACCAAGGAAACTGAATAGTAATGCCAGGTTTTGAACACAGATTTTCTACTTCACATACCAGAGCTTTTTCTTTAAAAAAAAAAAGTCCTAAATTTAAACACCCAAAAGGGAGCATTTTCATACACGCAATACAACACATAAAGAGGATTCCAGATGAAACCAAATCTCCATTTCTACCACTTCCTTTTTTAAAGGAATATAATAAAAGAATGTAACAAATTCCACACATTACTTCAAAATTTTTTTCCTCCTCATCCCTCTTTACTTCTGAACTTCTTTCTGTTCTCTTCTGTGCACTTAAAAAAAGTTCCAATGGCTCTTTCTCTCTCTCTTTTTGTCATCACTGTGGTACCCCTCCTCCCCTCTGACCCTTCCACCCAGTTAAAAACTGAGAAATAAAAATGAACCTCTCATAACAATTAAGTAGTTGACCAAAACTAATGCACAGAGTGGCCATGTCCAAAAATGTATGTTTCTGCACCTCGTATCTGTACCCAGGGGCTTAAAAGTGGAGGAGTGGGTGAGAGAATAAACATATATATTGTACCTAGTATGTGCCAGGTACTGTGCTAAGGGATTTACAAATACCTCATTTGATCCTCACAGCAGCCCTGAAAGATGCTGTTATTATCTCCATTGAAGAAACTAGGCAAACAAAGGATAAATGACTTGTCCAGGATCAAATAGCTAAGTGTCTACACCCCGTTCTTCCTGATTTCAGGCCCATCATTCTATCCACTGTGCCACCTAGCTTCCCATATACATAAGACTTTCCTCAATGATGGAGACTGACTACTCAATTCTCCATGCCTTCTTGAGGGGTGGGATTAATGAAAGTTTGATAAGAGAAAGATCTTGATCTTCTTGGGTCTACCTTTGAGAGAAAAGACATATGATTACAGATGCTCTTTAGGGAGAGGTCTATGAAGGGAGAAAGATATTCTGGAAAGAAGCTGACTTGTAGAAGTTCTGGTGCCTCTCTCATGTCCCTATCCCCAGTTTACTGCACTAGACAGCAGAGAATTTCCACTTGGGTGAGATCTGGGACTCTCTTGATTTAGTTGAGATAGCTCATTTTGAATGGTGGAGTTCATTCATTCTATGTACTGTCTAGTATATTCTCATCTATATACCTTTCCTGATTTCTGGATTTATTTGCTATTCACTTTTTTTTTTGGAGGCAGTGGGGTTAAGTGACTTACTCAGGGTCACACAGCTAGTATCTTGAGTCCAGATTTGAACTCAGGTCCTCGTCATTCCAGGGCCAGTGCTCTATCAGCTGCACAACTTCGGTGCCCCTAGGTATGGTATTTGTGAGACTAGCATTTGGTGGGAGGGGAGTCAAACCTTGCACTCTTTTTTGGTAAGGAATAGTGATCAGAACCTCATCTTAACCCTAAAAATTATTTTCCCTAGATTAACAGTACTTAGAGGGCAGAGACATGTAATTCTGGCCTGATATCCTTTCTCTGAGGAGAGCACATCCTCTGGTGCCAATTGCCTGCTTCATCTCCTGGCAGGAATCAAAAACTAGCGTGCGGGGCGGCTAGGTGGCATAGTGAGTAGAGCACCAGCCCTGGAGTCAGGAGGACCTGAGTTCAAATATGACCTCAGATACTTAACACAAAACTAGCCGTGTGACCTTGCACAAGTCACTTAACTCCAATTGCCCTACCTTCCCTCCTCCAAAAAGCAAAAAAAAAAAAAATTTAAAGGAATAAAAAATGAACTCAGAGAAGTGTAGGCAAAGTGAGTGAATTAGGACAAGAAGCGGTTAATTGTGGGAAGTGAGTGAACCACACTGACTGTATCTTGTAACTCAATTCTGGAGCTAGCTCAGTTCTCTTTCTATTCAATTATGGGTCTAGTTCAACTTCTGTCTCGTGAGAAAAGTTTATATAATTGGGAGAATACCTTATTATACTGTTTGAACCTAGTTCTGTGCAGCTGGGAAGCTGGACCCCCCACCTGCTGCTTAGAGACCCTTAACTGAGAACCTAGGTTATAACAACCCAATACCCAGTCAAATACAAGGAGTTTTCTCACAATTGTATATCTCAAGCAACCTATACGTCTTATCCGAAAACTGGCCCTGAACTGATCAATCAATTATTGTTTCCATATTCCTTTGATTGTTTATCAACACTTGGGGGCAGCAGAACACCTATTTTTCTGGTTTTAGGGAATTGTACCTGTTTGATCTCCCTTACCCAATTTAGAAAGTCCCTAATCTTTCAGATGATTAGAAATCAAACTACATAATGTTATATTGTTTCCTTTTAATTAATTGGCCTTATCTGATTGTTTTTAATGTATAAAAGTCTGTCTCCCTCTGTATTGAGGTCCAGGCCTAAGCTGAGGTCTGGGTTTATTGGGCAATTGGTATGCATTACTTAATAAATCCATATGCCCAGAAGATCAAATCTTTTGTTTCCTCAGTCATTTTGTCTTTCACATGACACGAGAAAAGACTCTACAGATGCCTATTCCAGCTTCCCTGAAAGACATATCTAAACAGAACCCATATGGGTACGTATGATCTCCATGGGCAAACACATACACACCCCCTACATTTCCGGTACATCTGTATCAGGAGGTGGATAACAGGCTTCCTCACTGGTCCTCCGGAAACATGGTTAGCCATTACATTCATCAGAGTTCTGTGGGCTCCAAAACACCCTATCTACAACAAGAGAAACGGAGACAGAGCTACAAGCCCGTAGCACTTTATTAAAGGAACCTGGCTCCCCTCTAATGAAATGGACCTCAGAATTTCCTCTCAATTTGAGATGCTGCCTTATCCCCAGGGCCTTACTTCTGTAGGGTTTGATACCCAGACACTCAGAAGAGGTAAAGGAAAATACAAAATCTCATTAATCGATAGACCTTACTCTTATCCCTCCAGGAGGACCAGAAATGATATATCAGCTTGGGGATCACAGGATGGGCAAGGCAGGGGTCATCTCTGTGACTAAAAGATCATAAGATAGGCCGCTCCTCATGTTGGACAAGAGGGTAGTCTGGAGATATACAAATAAATTGGGGAGTTTTCCATGTCACATCAAGACATCCCACCCGTTCTGAGCTTAGTCACGGTGACTGAGCAAAAATGAAGATCCAGGTACTCTCACACATGCTGGGTGGAGGTCCCCTAGTCAGCATTCTTGTGGTTAGGCTAGAGAACTTTGTAACAGATTATTGGATAGGGGACAGTGAATTTATAGTCTGTAGTTTAAAGTTTGAGGCCTGCTATAAGAAAGAATCTATTTTATCTAATTATCCCTAGATATATTATGTGTAAAATATGTATCAACATATGGAATCCCTATCCTAATGTTAGTCAACTAAACTGACTAACTACATATTACTAGATGAGTATGTCACTAATAATTGCTAATAATCAATACTTCTGTGAAATCACACTGAGTTGATTAATGCTGATTGGAATAAAGTAAGGGCCTAAATAAACTCATCTATCTTAGTTCTTAAGTCTTTCAAGTTGTTTTTCTTCATAGTGATGTTGTTCTTATATAAATCGTTCTCCTGGTTCTGCTCACTTCACTTTGCATCAGTTTGTTCTATCTGTGATTCTCTGAAATTATCTCCTTTGGTATCTAGAGACAAAGTGTTAAGGATCTGAGCCCTTGGGACTCTGGTTTCCTTATCTGAAGCTTTCTAACCACCCTAGAGCTGTCTCAATAGTTCCTCTTACTGCTTAGGGACACGGAAAAAGTTACACATGTCCTATCTCTGGTTGTGCCTACCTGGTGCTGCCTTTAATGCTAGAATTTCCTTTCCTGTTATCCATGAGCTTCTGGCTGAATTTTGTGTAGTTCTGGAGTGAAGAAAATCACTTTCTGTAATTCCTTATTGGATTTTTTTTTCCCACTTTTTTTGGAGGGAGGAAGGCAGGGCAATTGGGGCTAAGTAACTTGCCCAAGGTCACATGGCTAGTAAGTGTTAAGTGTCTGAGGCCAGATTTGAACTCAGGTCCTCCTCACTCCAGGGCTGGTGCTCTATTCATTGTGCCACCTAGCCACCCCTCTTATTGGATTTCTTGAACATCATTCATTCTGGTGGCAATACTGGGCTTTGGCTGGAGTAGGTAGATGGGACGTGAGTGGTCTACCTCCTTTTAGGCACCCAGATGCCTTGTCAGAAGTCTAATGAAGCCCTTTTCACTAGTGCACAGTGCCTCATCCTAATTCAGCAGTGCCTTTTCTTTCCTGTCACTACTATGTGAATCATAGTGTACGTGAATGAATCATGCTAAAAGCAAACACATTGTTAGCCCAAGTGAGGTTTCTATGGATGGACTTCTGGGCTTTTATTTCACTTCTTGGGACTTGGCTTTGTGATCCTGTTGGAATGGGATGCCCTGCCTATTATTAGACTCTAAATGTGGGGCAGGGAATGAAAAAAAATAACCTAGTACTCTGTCTTAACCCTAACTGGGTTGAAGTAATAAGCACTAAGGGTTGACATTTTATATCCATTTAAAGTTTGTCAAGCCCTTTACATCACTAGGAGAAAAGGAAGCTGTAGGAGAAAAGGAAGCTGGGGTAAGTGACTTGTCTGTGGTCCTACAGTTAGTGTCTGAGGCGAGATTTGAACTCCAGTCTTCATTCCTCAAAGTATAGCACCCTCCTTGATAATGGTATTTAGCTGACCAGTTGAGTTTAAAGTGCATGGCATCCTTCTCTCTCCTGCCAAATGTTATGGGAATCTGAAGATCTTCCCTGCCCCTAGGCCCTTTGCTAAAGTGGCTTAAGTGGCTCTGAGAACCTTCCTTGATTTGAAAGTATACTCTGTCCCCTAATAGGCTGAATGTGGTCACACGAAGCCTGTGGTAGGAGGCTTTTTCTTTAGGAATGCCCGCGCCTTATTACTTTGTGATTGGGCAGTGGGTCAAGAGGGCTGTGACATTCTCTGATCCAAGAGAAGTCTATATATACCCTGATGTGAGTTTTTGCTTTGGGGCTCCCTTTGGAAAGAGTTGTGTGATTTGCCTAGACAAGACTCTGGGAACCTGTTGAGCCCCCAGCTTTGAAAAACCCAGATGTTGATGCTTCCCTCTCTGGTAACTAACTAGGTATGGATGTAATGGTCAGACGGTTGGAAGCCTGTCTGCTGATCTGTTTGTCTGCCTGTAACTTCTGCTTGTAACTTGTGTTTGTAACTTGTGTTTGCATTCTCTGAAGTTCAGGGTGTTGACTTTTCCCCCTGAACTAGGTAAACGATATTTCTTTGATTGATTAAAGTGAGATTGTTAACCCATTTTGAGTTGCTTTCCTTTAGAAAAGCAGATCTAAGAACCTGTGCTAGCAGCCACCCTGGGTATGCTAGAGTGCTTGCTGATACACCAAAGGAGAAGAGTAACAAGGAAGTATTCAAGGAGTCGATATCTCCCTCAGATGATCAACAGTAAAAGTGTCATCTGTGGTAGGATGTAGAGAACTTCCAGGAGTCTCCCCAGGCTCCGCTAGTGGAATGTTCCCCTCTCCTATATATATAAATAAATAAAATGGGGGAGATGTAGAGGACTTTCAGGGGTCCCTCTACCCCACTAATGGAATGTCCCCTCTCCTAGTATAACTTCTATAAGGTCACAAGGCAGATATTCAGGAGGAGTATAGTCTTGTTTATTGATGCCTCCAGGACATGGTCCTATGAATGGAAGATTCAGGGCAGTTTACCTGCAAGTCTTTTTATGCCTACTTGTTTGTTTGTGCCTCCAGAGGTGGTCCTGGGATGAAGTCTTAATGAATAACTAGCCCTAGGCTGGGATAGGGAGTGGTCAAAGCCAAAGGAGGGTCCTTGTATGTTATGTAAGTTTTTCTGTTAGGGGCATATAAGCCCTGTAAGCTCCTTGTACCTTTGGATCTGTATAAAATGGCTCTGGAATAACCAGACTATGGAATATATCCCCATCTCTTTACTCACTGGTTGCCAGCCCACCCAACTGTGCTGGTCACAGAAGTGGGAGAGCTAGTCATTCCAAAGAGTTGGTGATAACCAAGTTGAAGGTCATAGAGGTTAGAGTTAGAAGGGGCCTTAGGCCAACTCTCTTACCCCCCATTTTGCACATGTGGAAATGAAGATCCAGAATGTAAAATCCTTAAAGGTAGGGACTTTTTCCCCCCCTTGGATAACAAATCAGATCTCTCTTATTTAGGTGGATGTGGACTTTCTTTAGGATACCTCCAAAGACATTCTAGTCTCCCATGTTCATCTGATCCCTCGGGCACAGGGAGAATACTAGGTTTGTTAGACTTTAGTCAGTCTGCAATCATTTATTAACCCTATACTGTGTTTCAGGTACTGTGTTAAGCACTGATGATATAAAGACAGACCCCGCCCTCAAGGAATTCACATTTTAATAAGAGATTCAATATGTGAATAACATTATATAACAATAAGTACATAACATTATAACATAACCTATAGAGTAGATGGGAGGTTATCCTACAGGAAAAGGACTAGCATTGGGGAAGACTGAGAAAGGTCTCCTGGAGAAGGTAGGATCTTAGCTGAGTCTTGAAGAAAGCCAAGGAAAATGAAGAGTCCAAGGTGAAGCCACAGAAGACAGCTCATACAAAGGCAGGTATGAGAAATATCTAGGAGGCCAATGTCACTGGGTATGTGAAATGGAATAAAGTAGAAAGTATAAAGGAGCCAGGTTATGAAGGGCTTTAAAAAACAACAAAAAAAAGAGCTGATATTTTATTCTGAAGGTAATAGGGAATCAGTGGAGTTTAAGTTAGGGGATAATGTGATAGCAGACCAGAGCTTCTGGAAAATCACTCTGGCAGCTTTGGATTAGAATGGGGAGAGAGTCGAGGTAGAGAGTTCCACCAGAAGGCAGAAGTCCATGTGTGAGATGATGAGAGCCCGTATTAGGGCCATATCTATGTAAGGAGACCTACACCAGAAATATTGTGAGAGTAGAAATGATAAGCTTCAACAACAAACTGGTCATGTAGGATGAATGTGAATGAGGAATCAAGGATGGCGTTAGTGTGGTGAGTTAGGGTAGCTAGTGGGATGGTGGGGCTCTCAATGGTAAAAGTTACAGACTCGAGTCCTCAAAGTGTTTAGATTTCCTAACTGAACCTGACATTTGCAGCTGAAATGGAAACAAGAGCCTGACTCTTTCTATGTACCAGGATGGTTTAGGTTTACATTAATTTTCACCTAGTATTCTCTACAATCTGTGTAAAGTAAGCTTCCTTAGCATGGTGTTGAGAAAAGTCTACTGGACACGGCGTCAGGACGACCTAGATGTCATGATGAGCCGGCAGATTTCAGAAAAAGCTGGAAAGACTTGTATGAACTGATGCAAAGTGAACGAGAACCAGGAAAACACTGTACACAGTGACAGCAACGTTGTGTGATGATCAGCTATGAATGACTTAGCTCTTCTCAGTAACACAGTGATTCAAGACAATTAGAAAGGACTCATGATGAAAAATGCTGTCTACCTCTAGATCCGAATACAGATCAAAGCATACTTTTTTTGCTTACTTTATTTTTTTTTGTAGTTTTTTTTCCTTTTGATTTGTGTCCTCTTTCACATCTGTGACTAATATGGAACAATGTCTTACATGATTACACACATATAATCGATGTCAAATTGCTTACCATTTTAGGAAGAGGAGTGGGGGGAGAGATGGAGGGAGAAAAATTTGAGACTCAAAATCTTGTAAAAATGAATGCTAAAAATTGTGTTTCCATATAATTGGTGTGTGGGGGAGAAGACAATCTAGATTTCAATCCTCCCCCCAACCCTTATGAGCTACGTGGTCAAGGCGAGTCATTTAACTTTTTTTTTAAATCTATAAAATGAATATAGTAATATCTTTAGTCTTTGTCTCACAGGGTTATTCCCCAGCTCAAGTGAGCTATTAATAAACAAAAATAACTTTGCAATTAAAGTGCTATGTAAATGCCATTATTGTTAGTGGGCTTTAGCATCATTAACATTAGATAACAAAACAGACATTATAACAACTTTAGATGAGGCAGGTCTTAGAAGGGCTTTTTGTTGTTGTTCAGATTTCAGAGTGCCCTCTAAATTTCCAGTCTGAGAAGTGTTATTATAAGACTAGGAACTTTATTTTATAAATGTTTATCGATTGTTCTGTACTAGTTCAGTGTACATAGATTCCCTCAGGTGTTAGTTCCTTTCTCTCCTCAAATTATCATCTGTGAGAATATTAGACTGTAAGCTCCATGAGGGTAGGGACTTTGTTTTGTCTTTGTATCTTCAGTGCCTAGCACAATTCTTTGCACATAGTAAATACTTAATAAATGTTTCTTGGATTAAAGATTGTATTGCTGGTGCAGTAATGTCCATATAGTAGGTTTGGGGGTAAATATTTGCTGTTTTAAAGTAACTTTACCAAGGTCTCATGATAAAAGAGCTAGTATTTGAACCCAGATGCTCTGATTGCAAAGCTAATGTTCTTTCCACAGTGTCTTTCTTTTATCTAAGGAGGCATCTTGGTGAGCTACCTGCCAGAGTATATCATGGAAGTGATTGGCAAAGCCCTCTAAATCACTAGATGAAAGGTGTCTCTCATGAATGCTCAGGTCTGAGGACTCATGGGCCAATAAGTACCATCCTACCCAGGGTTCCCCAACCTGTACCCTTTTCTACTCTGGTCAGACCATCTGTCCCCTTCACAGTCCTCACTTGTTGTGTACATTCTCATCATACTATCTCTGCTCATAGTTGATTCAACATTTCTTTAGCATCACTACACTAAATGTCTTCCCCTTCCTGCCAACCCACATCCTTTTAGAGTCCTGCTTCTATCACCAAAGCCCTCCCTGGCCAGGCCAGCCCACAGACATTTTCTTTTTATGATTGTTGCCAACCCCTAAGATCTTGCAGTTTAGCACAATAATTCTATCATGCATGCTAGTTTTGTCTCCAAGAAATGGCAGGTGTGATCGATAATTGAGCTAGCCCCAGTGTCAGGAAGACCTCTGCCTGGGACCCATCTTAGCTGTGGGGCATCCCATGGAGAGTCACTTAATCTCCTGGCACCCTGGTCACCTCTCTAAGACTTTAAATAACAGCGGCAAATCTGCAGAGATAGAGGAAACTCCTCACACCAATTAAATCACAGATCTGAACTCCCCTCCAAAAAAAAAAAGAAAAGAAAAGAAACTCTAAGTTCTTCATAGAGAAGAACTTCTTACATATCTCTGATCACACCTAGCACAATGCTAGGGGTAAAAGTGCTTAGTAAATACATGTTTGCTTGGGAGAGAGGCTGTGTGTTAGGGCCAAGGAACGCTGCTTCCCTCCTACCACACTGCCTAACACCCAGTTTATAAGCAGAGTTTTCACCATCCCCGTGTGAAAACTCTGAGACTGAGACTCTTGCTGTCCTAAGGCAAGTTCCTTATGTGATCTCACGGTGGCAGTGATGACCTCACAGGGCAGTGACTACCTCACAGGCCCCCCCCTACCCAACAGTTTCCATGGTGGGGTAAGCACATAAACAGGTCACTCTTGGGGAATCTTTCCCTACCATTTCTCAAAGAGATACCAATCTGTTTGGTTAGCTGAGTGAGAATGTCTGACCGGATCTTCTATATACACTCCAACTTATCCTTTGTTCCCTGGGAGGGCAGGACAGCAGGTAGGCTTGATGTACAGAGGAAGTAGCTGTACAACAGCATCTGCCTGTGGGGGTGTGACTAGATGAAAAAGAGGCCATTCCCTGTATGAGAAGATCCTCCACAAAAGTCCACCACCAGTGCCTTGTGCCATGGAACTGACCCTAGGTTCTCAAAAGCTGTTGCCAGTAGAGCCCAAGTTCCGGCCCATCCTCCCCATCTGAAAAGACTGTATATAAGGCCAATGATAGGCTGTGTAGTCTGTCAATCAAGAACCAGACTAGGGAAGTTTAGAAAGGCTCAAATTGATTCCAATTTCATTTTTTTCAGCTATATTCATTCATCAAAAACCATCCACCTGATGAGTTGTGGAAGGTTTGTGGTCAGTAGAGGTAGGATGCATGATGATGAGATCATTGATACTTGAATTAGTGAGTCATTTATTGGAAGTACTTTGTATATATTGATGCTACAGGTATTTTCCCAAGTCAGCCTTTTCAGCAAAATAATTTTTGTTTTATTTACCGGTAGTAAGTAATGCATAGAGTGAATTGGGTGGTAGGCTGCTGAATCTGGAGATGTTGGAGGAGTTGTGAAAGCCATTCACATTGATGGGGCAATTTTGGATCTCCATGTTCAAGGGATGAACAGTTGGTTGGAAAAAAGGATGAAGTGGTAGCCCTAGGAAGAGCAGACCCCACCAGAGGGAGAATGAAAGTGATGCTGACAGAGGGGGTATGGAAGAAGGCCAGAGGAATCTGCTCTTGGAAATATAATTTAGTTCAACAAATATTTAGTGCTTATTACATACAAAACAGTCGTTGCTGGAGGTGCAAAAACAAAAATAAAATGGTCTCTGCCCTTGAGGAGATTACATTTTGTTGTGGTGATGGATGCTATACACACAAGGAGAAAATGCAAAAGAATTTCAGGAGAGAGGGAGCTCTAACAACTGGGAGATAGATCAGGAGATACTAGAGGAGAAGGTGGTCCCTGAGCTATGGGATTCTAAGAGGCCATGGTGAGGAGGTACACTGCATTCCAGACATGGGCGACCTGCTATACAAAGGCATTGGGACAGGACATGGAATCTTGTGGGTGGAAACAGCTACCATGACAGTCTGGAATAGAGAATTGCAGGAAGGGGGGGTAATATGAAGTAAGACTAGAAAGATATGTAGGACCCAGGGCTTTGGATGCCAGGCTGTATTTTATCCAGTCTGTATTTTATCCAGGAAATAGAGAGCCATGTACAGTTTTTGAGTACATAATGAAATTTAGATCTGTATTTTAGGTATATCAGCTTGGCAGCTATGTGGAGAATAGATTGGAAAGAAGAAGAAATTAGAAGTTGGGAGACCAATTAGGATGAGAGGTGACGAGGGACTCAACTTTAGAGAGTGTGGGAGTGAAGAGAAGAAAATGGACTTGAGAGATGTGCAGTGTGATTCACAGGATTTGGGGGGTGAGAAGGAAGATGAGTCTAGGATGGGTTCAGGGTGGTGAACCTGAGAGTCAGTTCGCATGTCAACAAGTATGTATTTTAAGTTCTGTTGCCAATGAGTTGCCAAGCCTAGTCAATTCTGCATACTATCTCCCTCATCTATCTTCTCCCCTTCAAAGGGCCATCTTGATTCAGGCTCTCTGCATATCCTGCTTGGAATATTTCAGTAGCCGCCTAGTTTCTTTACCTTCAGTTTCTCTTCTCTCCAGTCTTTCCTCTTTACGTTTGCCAAATAGATATTCCTAAAGTACAGTCTCTGCCCCCACCCCACTGGGATTTTCCATCTGATACCTCCTATATGTGTTGTCACCCCATATTAGTATGTGAGCTTTTTGAAACCAGGGACTCTCTTAATTTACCCCAGTACTTAGCAGTTTTTTGCATATAATGAGCACTTAATAAATGCTTTTTGATTCATTCATTTATGTCACTTCCCTGCTAAAGAGCCTAAGTAGCTCCCTATTGCATCTAGGATAAAGTAAACTCTACTATTTGGCTACTAAAACCCTTCACAGTCTTTCTAGAGCCAAGGATTCTTAGCTTTTTTTTTTACCCTTTTGGAAGTTCTGGGGAAGCCAGATTCATTTTCTTCTCAGAGTAATGGATTTAAATGCATAAAACACACTGGATTACAAAGGAAACTAATTATATGGGAATGCAGTTAGCAAAACATCTTTAAAACAAGTGTGCTGACTCAGGTCAAGAGCTTCTGTATCTAGACTGATTTCACCTCACTTTCTCCTCTGCAGATCCACCCACGCTGCCTAGCTGATGCTCCTACAAGCTAGCCCCAGGCATAGAATCCTTCTCTCTCTTTCAGTTTAACTCAAATCCTACGCAGGTCCTTTCCTGATTCCTTGAGCTGTTAGTGTTTCCTTATCCCCAAATTATATATTTTTTTTCACTGGGGTAAGGGAGGGGTGGGAAACCTATTTATATTTGCCTGAGTACACTCTGTTATTCCCCTTTGGAGCTTCTGGAAGGCAAGGATTATTTCATACTCCTTGAGCTCTCCTTTAATCTTCCCACCAAAGGCATTTGCCTGAGGCCATAGGCCTTTCATCATGGCTCTGCCCAAGTCTTTAGCTAGCCCTTTTGTCCAGCAATTTCCCACCCTTGATCCTCCTGTTCCATCCTTGAACTTGCCTGGCCCAACATTGTCTGTGGTCTCCAGGTAGCCCCAGCAACTTCCCACCCTTAATCACTCTTTACTGGAGTCTGGCCTCATCTGACTCCTGAAGACCCTCCCCAAACTACCACCCCTAGATTCCCACAACCTTTCTGTATATAAGATCCCATCTTCGCTCCATGTGGTGTGAGAACACCATAGAATGTCTTAGCACAGACTTGCTGTGTGAGAGTGCTATAGAATGACCTAGCACAGACTTACCCTGTCCTGCTTGCCCAATGCAAGCATCACAGATACCTAGGCTCCTTAAGAGTATACCCAATATGGCGAACTTTTAATGAACTTTCAATAAACTTTGCTTTTCTTTGGCTGAGAGAAGATGAGTGAAATTCTTTCAGCAGGACCTGGCGCATTGGTATTTTGTGGTCTTGAGCAACCCTAACCCTCTTTATGGGTAATCTCATCATTTTTATGGTTCCGCTCTTCAATATTAGTCATTGTATCTTCTATACCTAACATGGTGCTTGGTTGTATAGTAGGTACTGTCAACCTGAAAGTTTGGGTAAAGGAGGCAGACAGGCTAGGTGATAGGTAAATCCATATTGTTTATTCCCTTAAAGCTCAAGAAGCTAGTGAGCTTATATGTACAAGGAGCCCAAACCTAAGTTCTGATTTCCTGAACAAGAGAATGAGGCTTAAATACATTGTAGAACCAACCCAATTCAGGATGGCTGTGTCACTCAAATTTATGTTCTCTATAAATGTTTAACCATTGTATGAGAAAGGAATTTTATTAATTGGATAGGTGGTAAATACAATGAGAAAGTTGACAAAGTGTTGATTGAAATTATGACTCAGGATATCTGTGTTTTCTTTGTGATTAACATGCTATAACCTAGTATATGTCCAAAAAATATTAAGGTAAGAAAAAGTCCCATTACTCAAGTTAGTGCCTCAGGTTAAAGGTCTCATCCTTAATGGCCATAAAGTCCGCCCCATCTGACTTTGTTGACATAGGAAGAGGTATTCTCCAGAGTTTTCTGGGAGAACAAAGAAACTGTTAGGTCCAAGCTTTTCTTCTGGTTGATTAGTTCAGGCCCTGGCCCTTATTGAGGTTATTAAATTGATATGAAATGATTATCAGCACTTAATTGTTAAATTAATTGAATTACAAACCTGTAGTGCTAAGCAGCCGTGTCTGATTTGTTCTTATTTCTTTCCCAGCAGCTGCTGCTCCCACTTCTCCCCCCACACCTGGTCACTACCATGTCCTCTACCGAGGGTGTGGGGAGACTCAGGTGGGCTGGCATGGGGAGACTTATTGCCTAGTTGGTGGTTACCGAGCATATGGGGATGCTCCTGTGGCCTCTTTGGAAAAGGCAGAAGCAGAGAAACCAGTTTCCAGCCGAACTCCCAAGCGGCACCATGCCCTGGAAGAGCCTGACAAAGAGCTGGGGGCCACCAGTCCCAAAGTCCTGCGGCGGTGGCACCGTGGGGGGAGAAGGCTTCCCAGCCAGAAGCACTCAAGCCAGGCAGCTTCCTAGAGATGATATTTCCCCAGGATTAAGTCAGCAGTTCTCCCTGCAGTGACCTCCCACTTCCCACTGCTGACCAGTGGAGCTAGAATGCTGAGCCTGGACCTGTGCTCATGTGTGCCTTCTAACCAGCAGGCCCTCTCCCACTGACCCTGATTATAGAGAGGGGATGGGATGGACTACGGTCCGAAATAAGGGGCTGCCTTGCATATATCAGGGCAGGAGAGCTAGCCTGAAACAACTGTTTACTTCCTGAAGGATCTTCTCTGCTCAGTTCTGTTCTGCTCTTAGGGATCTAGCTTCTCAGTGGAGGAAAAAGACCACCAGCATCATCACTGGACTAGAAAAACTGGCTCTGAGACAAAGTAACATGGAGAAAAGGGACACTGGGGGGGGAACTAGGAGAAGACCTCGAAAGCCACCTTTTCCTCAGAGCCTCTGCCAATTATCTCTGATCGAGGTCCCAAGTCGGGGCCAGGGATGTGAAAGAAGGGAAAAGGCAAGACAGGAAGGAACAAGAGACTGCCAGCATCCCTGGTTCAGACCTCCCATCTGTTGGATGCAGAAAGGAGAGAGCCCCCAAGGTTATGAGGCTGCGGCTGCGGCTGCCTGATTAGATTACTCATCTCAGAAGACCTAGAGCAAGAGTAGAAGATGGGGGTATCCTGACAGCTTGAAAGGGGTGGGGAAAGCAAAGGCAAGCTACTCCCAGAGCCGCCTTCTCCTGCCTGCCAAGGATTCCTCCTCAGGTCACCCCTGGGGAAAGGAAGGTCCAGAGGATGAGGTAGCCTTTGGCTCCTCCTCAGCCAGAAGGACTACAGAGCCAGGGAGGGAGAAGCCTGGCCAAGGGAGTGTCAGCTCCCTCCACTGTTATCTCCACTGTGCTCCCCCTACTCTCAGACCTCCTCTGGCCCCACATAAGTAGAACTCAATAAACAGTTTTTTGTGAATGGTGGGGCATTTGTTCTAACCAGCCTTGGCATCCAGACCACCTTTTGCCCCCAAGGGACATTTCCACTGCAGAAAACTTAGGTCCTTCTACCTTAGTACTAGGGGCATAGGCTTAGAGGGGGCTCTGTAAGGTCAGTTAATCCATTTCCCCAGCTTCCAGGTAAGGCTGCGTCCAACATGAGGACCTGTGGATATCTGCAGGGATTGGGGGCCAGGATACTTCTACTTTTCAAGTCATTCCCATGACACCCTTGGTTAGGTATAAAGCAAGTGTTTCCTGGGCATGGATGGAATCATAGCTTGGGCCAGTAACTTATTCTGGGGGTGTTTGTCCTTGTGTTCATTTTTTTCCAGTCTGCAGCAATGCAAGGTCAGTGTAGCACTGTGGGGAAAATGAGGGGTGAAGTTGGGAGAGAGATGAACTGATGTACTGGAGAGTGAAGGATACCTTCTGTAGGAGCCTTGATATATTTGTGGAACCATTTTCCTGGAACCAGGTGTGTGAATGGGGTAGCTTCCTGCCCCCAGATGAAAACTGTAGGTGATACAATGCATTTGAAGACCAGCTTGGTGCCCATAAGGACACTAAGCTTTGCCCACATGTACTCACAGACCCTGCATGATCAAATAAGAGAAACGCTTCCCCAACAACACATCCTTTGGACTTTCCAACCTATCCCCTGCCTCCCCAACTCTCCCTAGCTCAATGAGATTGATGGAATCATTAGCTGCTTCCTTCTAGCTGTTAAACTTGAATGATGGGGAACAGACCTATGTGTCAGTGGTATTGTCTTGAAGGAATTCACTTAGATTGTCTCCAAATCAAGTAAAGGCATTTACTGGGGTGATATACCCAGTGGACTCTGTTCCTTATGGGAGGCCAGAGTGCCCAGCGAGCCCTGCTCTCCATGGGAGATAGAGCCAGTTGACCTGAGTTATATGTCTGGTCTATATGCAATTTGACAGGATGAGAGGGTAGGGGAGTTACTATAGTTTAAGAAAATGGGAAGGGGGAACAAGAGAGGGGAGGGAGAGTTCTGCTCTGGAATGTCATGTAATCCATACAGATGAGCAAGGGGCACAGGAAAGGAGGAAGGGAAGAGCTGTTCTGGAATGCCAGTTAGTCCTAGGTAATTTGTGAATGCATATAGATAAAGCCCATTGTGGAGAACTTCAATGCAGTCTTCTTGAGGTCAGATTGTGATCTATGAACAATTTCTGGCTGGTCACATCCTGCATCCTGTTTGCTCCATCTTCTTTCTGCCTCATTACCAACACTATGTCTAACTTTGGGCAAGGCCATGCTAAGTTCCCCTCAGTAGCACCCTCACCCATTTCCAAAGATTAATAGCATCTTGGTGTCTCAAGACATACTCCCTCCCCTGCCTATTTGAGGATCTGTTGTTTGAACACTCCTTCCTTATTATCTCCTCTTGCCCTGCCCCCTTGTTGGGAAGGGACCTGATGGTGAAATTGGGGAATCAATTTTCTCTAGTTAAACCTCCTATCTCCCTTTGCCCTCTGTTCTCCAGACCCCTCCATGGTCCTCCAGAAGTGTGGGAGACAGTTGAGCCAATTGTCTGGGATCAGGGAATTCCTGGGAGAGCCACTCATGCCACCCCAGTTACTATTTGCCTCCAGGATCCTAATGTGTTCATGTCCATATCCAATCAAGCCCAAGGCATGGGAAAGACTACAACCATTAATTGAAAAATCCCTAAAATATAAAATCCTTGTCCCTTGCTAATCTCCATGTAACACCCCAGTTCTTCCTGTGAAAAAGCCTAATGGAGAATACTGGATGGTTCAGGATCTCAGGGCTGTTAACAAAGCTGTCATCCCCATACACCCCATAGTCCCCAATCCATATACAATTCTTACTCAGATCCCTGGGGGCACCCAATGGTTTTCCACCCTAGATCTCAAAGATGTCTTTTTCTGTATACCTCTGCACACAGACTCACAATTTATTTTTGCATTTGAATGTTTCCTGGGGAAACAAGTCCATGTCAGCTAACATGGACAATCCTGCCCCAAGAGTTTTGGGATAGCCCACATTTATTTGGCCAAGCTTTGGGAAGGGATTTAAGAGATCTGAAATTAACTGATAGCAGCTTAATCCAGTATGTGGATGATATCCTTATTTGTAGCCCCCACCTGGGAGGCATCTTTGGCCGCCGCTGCAGAAGCCCTTAATTTCTTGGGTAGTCAAGGCTATAGGGTCTTTTTGGATAAAGTCCAGGTAGCACACCAGTCTGTAAAGTATCTGGGCCACGAACTAACTCCTATATCTTGCTCCTTAACCTCTGAGAGGAAAAGGACAATCTTGTCTATACCTATTCCAGCCACCAAAAAACAACTTCGAACCTTTCTAGGTATGGTTGGGTTTTGTAGGCTCTGGATCCCAAATTTTGGCCTTATTTCTAAGCCTCTCTATGCTTCCACTCAGGGCCCTGATTCACTCCCTCTAGAGTGGGATCCCGTTCAGACCAAAGCTTTTGAGACTCTGAAAGCTAAATTGACCACCACACCAGCATTAGCCCTACCTAATCTAGGAAAACCTTTCACTCTGTATGTAGATGAAAGGAGAGGACAGGCTCTGGGAGTCTTCTTAGGACCTGACCCCAGGCCAGCTGCCTATTTTTCAAAACAATTAGATTCTGTGGCTGCAGGATAGCCTGCATGCCTCCAGGCAGTAGCTGCTACAGCCATTCTAATTGAGGAAGCCTCTAAGTTTATACTTGGTGAGCCCCTGGAAGTTCTAACTCCTCAGAGTTCAGAGCATCCTGGAAGCAAAAGGCCACCAGTGGCTGGCTAGTGGCAGGCTCACCAAATATCAAGCCTTGCTCTTAGATATCCCTGACCTAACCCTTCGGGTGTGCCGCATACTTAACCCGGCAACCCTCCTCCCAGACAGTGCCCACTCAGATGTCCTGGTTCATGATTGTGAGGAGACCTTGGACTGTGTTTATGCCAGTCGGGCCGATTTGAAAGATTCTCCTCTCCTGAATCCCGATGCAGTCTGGTACACAGATGGTTCAAGCTTGATTGAACAAGGGGTCAGGAGAAGTGGATATTCGGTGATCAGCCTCCACCAAACCATAGAGGCCAAATCCCTGCCCCCTGGGACTTCTGCCCAGAAGGCTGAATTGATAGCACTCACCAGAGTCCGAGAGCTAGGGGAAAATGAGTAAACATTTTTACAGACTCAAAATATGCTTTCCATGTTCTACATGCCCATGGAGCAATTTGGAAAGAAAGAAGGATATCTGACAGCAAAAAATTACCCTATTAAACACCCACTGGAGATTTCACATCTCCTCCAAGCTATTCAAGAATTCTAGGACCATGTCCAGAGGCACAAACAAACAGGGAGTCACAAACAAGACTTGCAAATTAACTACCCTGTACTTTCTTTAGTTATTCATGGAACCGATGAAAGCATCCATCCAACAAGATTATACTCCTGCATATCTGCCTAATGACCTCATAGAAGAGGGGAGCATTTCCTTAATGGGGTCAGGGAACCCCTGAAAGTCTAGTCTACATCTCCCCCATTTTATTTATTTATACCAGAGGGAAACATCCTGTTAGTGAAGCCTGAGAGACTTCTGGGAGTTCTCTGCATCTCCCCTATATTAACTATATATAGGAGAGGGGAACATCCTATTAACTAAGCCTGGGAGACTTCTGGGAGTTTTCTGCATCTCCCCTATATTATCTATATAGGGCTACAGGCAGAATCATGCAGTTGGACATTATATAGGATTTGTTGAATGATGCACGAAAAATAGGAAATGAGGATGGGTAAACAGGTACATAAAACCAGTAGTACCACCCCTATTCCTAGGAAGGTTATAATTTGCTGTATTTGCCCAGGCAATACTCCCTGACCTCTCTTAACCCAATCAACAATGTTTTGTGCCTCTGGATTTGGTAGTAGTGACTGCTGTCTTTCCTGATCCATGAGGTGAGCCAAATTCTCCAAATCATTTATGACAAAAGATGTGTTACGGTCACCCCATAGCTCATTAAGATGATTTCTAATTTGGGCTATGTCGTATTCTGACTCATTATATTTTTTGTTTACCATACAGAAATACACATATCTATAATCACATATTAACTTTTGTTTAACTTGCATTAATTCAATCTCCTCCGCTAAAGCAATTACATCATCTCGGAGCTGTGTTATTTAGAGAAACTCTTATTGATTTCTGATTGTAACAAAAATCCTCGTGAAACATTGGCAGACAATTCATGCAAAAACTGAGCTTGCACTATCTGATTCTGTACAGTGCTGATAGATGTAGACACAGCAACACTGCTCACTATAGTAGAAATTAAAGCAATTATCCCAACAACAATACAGGAAATACGCCTCTTTTTTCAATTAAAACCCAGTTGCTGATTAATTTGAGCAACAGAATGAGTAAAGCCAATGCTCACTCTCCACAGGAAATCACAATCATACCAGGTCTTCTTATAACAAATAGCAATTGTCCCAAAGAAGTATTATCATGACATTCAGAAACCTTACAATTAACACATGTGACATTATAATGCTTATCAACTTTAGTGATATTTACATTGCTAAGATTTCCCCGCAGGAATGCATACTCCCTCCTAAACAAGCACTTACAAAGCTGTGGTCAATTTTGCTCAAGTATGTCCCATTAGGAGCAAAAGTAGCAAAAAACTGCCCGCGGCTCTGAAACTCCACTGACTTGCGGGCGGTCAGTTGGACTGTGGACCTTCGTATAAGGGGACATCCTTGTGCTGGGTCAGTCACATTTTTTTTCTCCCCTCTGTCCTAGGATGCTGGGACAAGTGGCGAGAAGTTGCTGGGAGGCTGCTAGGAGGGAAATTCGGGGAGGAGATCTTAAGGAAAAGTGCCTAGTGTTGTTATTGGGGCCCATGGCAAAAGGATTTTCTGTATTTCCGGGTTTCCTCTCTGTAAGTGTCCAAACCAATTTTGTTTAGGATACCCTCCATGTCTACGTTTAATGTTCGTGTCATTGTGTCAGGAAACGTAGGTTTGCTGATCCACCTGACGGCAAGCAGGTACAACAGCCCTACAATTCAAAAATGGAAGATCTGCTTGCCCCCATTTTGTCTCTGGCTCCTTCTCAGCTGTTGGCTTCATCTGGTTCTGGTCCAGAGGGGGCCGGGTGTGCAGTCTCTGCATTTATTGACACAGTCCTTGTTCTCCTTTCTGGTATCCAGACTTCCTTATTCACACAAAAAGCCTCGGCTGTGCACTATTACTCTGTGTGGACCGCACCATAGTCTCTTATCATTTTTCCACATCACCCATTCAGTAAATGCAGTTGCCTGGGGCTGTGACCTTTTTAGAATTGCCAATTGTATGGTCAGTAACACCCCAGAATTTTTCAGCTGGTGTTTTATTTTCCTGATCTAATGTTAAATAATTTATTACATATAATGACAACCCCAAAATTTGTCTCAGGGTACCCATGCACCAGGTTCCTCCTTTTAGCTTTTGAAGAGCAGTTTTAAGTGTGTGGTTTTTTTCTTTCAACAACAGCTTGAACCGTGGGGTCATAAGGAAGCCCTGTAACATGGTGAATACCCCATTGAAGATTGAATTCAGCAAAGTTTTTTGAGATGTAAGTGGAGCCATTGTCAGTCTTAAATTGTTTTGGCACACCCACAGCAGCAGCAAAGCATGTAATAAGATGTTCTTGAACATGAGGTTTTTTTCTCCAGACACATCAGTTGCCCATGTAAACCCTCAATATGTGTCCATGGTTACATGTATATATTTCAGTGCTACAAATAAGAAGCTTATATTCTTTTTTTTAAATTGATAACTATTTTTTTTATGGCACAAACCTTCCCAATTAAACTAGCCTTATCACAATAACAAAGCTTACTAGGCCTTTAAGAACTTAGTAGGAATACACAGGGTTGAGCAAATCAAATCTTGGATTCATAATCACTAGTGGTAACATTTTAATTTCTAAGGCCCAAAATACTCTTAGCACTTTAAAAGAAAAGACTAGGAAATGCATATAAAGTTTTGAGTTAACAACACAGGGCAGAGACCCTGAAACTGGGGTGCAGGGACCCCCCCAAAAACAGGTGCAGAGGCCTACCTCCCCACTTCCCCAAACTCTCACAGGGGAGGGGAAGGAACAACACGGGGTAAAAAGTTCACTCAAGCAGTGCAAGGTGCCTTTTCTTTAAGTTTTGGAGACCAAATTTCTTACTAAGCTTGTTTAGTTTAGAAATCCCCTACACAAATCCCTTTTCTAGATTATTTTGAAGTCAGGCTGTGTTGCAATGGAACACTAGGCACTTTTCCTTAAGATCTTCCCGAATTTCCCTCCTAGCAGCCTCTTAGCAACTTCTCACCACTCGTCCCAGCATCC
Organism: Pseudochirops cupreus; assembly: GCA_028627135.1. NCBI lineage: Eukaryota > Metazoa > Chordata > Mammalia > Diprotodontia > Pseudocheiridae > Pseudochirops > Pseudochirops cupreus. The sequence continues at coordinate 50,114,704 of CM053581.1, forward strand.
CAGGACAGAGGGGAGAAAACAAATGTGACCGACCCAGCACAAGGGTATCCCCTTATACAAGGGTCCACAGTCCAACTGACCGCCCAGAAGTCAGTGGAGTTTCAGATGCTGCTGGCAGTCTGGGCACTCCAGGGGTCTCACTGCTAGGGAAACAGTAGGAGCAGAAAGGTCTGGGGAAGAGAACAAAGAAAAGGGTGCTTACCTGTAATCCCAGTGGCTAGGAGAAGATCATCAGAGTCCAATTAATACTTGGACTCCTGGGTTTTGGCACCAAAATGCTGTGGTTGAGGGTTGGGAGAGCTGGTTCAGATTTTTGAAAGAATTCAATCAGATCTTCTCCTTAGCCAAAGGGAGCTTTATTAATGAAAAAGCATGTAGGCCTGAGACTTAGCAAGGAGCTAAACAAAGGCAATGATATAGGAAAAGGACTGGACTTTTATAGCCAGAAAGCTACATAGCCTATAGGATGATGATGTAATTTTAGGGTTTCTAACGGGGGTTGGAGATTTAGGGACCAGATAGGTACAAACAAGGTGAGGAAGATGGTTGCTTGCAAGGTAAGGAAAGGTTGTCATGACATAGAATGGGGAAGATAAATGACACAGGATGGGGAAATGAATGCCACAGGACAGGGAAATGGATGACACAGGATGGGGAACACACGATAAGGGGAACAAAAAGCAATTCTTTTGGCACAGTTATGTATGTTATATTGAGATAAGGGGAAGGGGCACTAAAGCACCCTCAAGTTACAGAATGGGCTAAGAATAAGCCTCAAACCTCCCTCAGGGGGCCTGGGAAAGTAACCATTACTATTGACCCTTAGGGCACCTTTGTATCCACATCAGAACCAGAATCACTCTCCTGCCCATTCTCCTTAAAATAATTAACAAAAGCCTCTCCCACTACTTCCCAATCAGGTCCTCTGATCTGAGAGCTGCTTGGGAACCATGGAGCTGCTTGATAGACTATTTTTGGAAATTTTTTTAGAATCTGTTTCTTAACTGAAATCCCTTTCTTACACACTATAAATTGTAATATTCTCAGATCTTTTCCTTCATCTTTTATTTTATTTTATTTTTTAGTTCTGAAAAATTATTGCAAATCTACCAGCTCCACATTGTTCTGCAAACATTAGGCAGCTTCTTCTTTTCCAACACGGTCTTTTTTGAGTGGTCCCATGAAAGCTTTCTTCTCCTTCACGGTCTGGAACCGTGACCAAATTTGGAGGTGGTGTCAATGAACTTCAGGTCAATTTTCTCCAGGGCACGACGTTTGGTCTGGACACAGCCTTTCAGCATGATGAAGTCATTGGTCGCTTCACCGTAGTGGACAAAGCCTCCCAGAGGGTTGATGCTCTTGTCGGACGGATCATAATCGGTGGATGTGTTGTTCTTGATCAGCTTGCTGTCCTTGATCTGGTAGCCCTGGCCAATCTTATAGATCTTTTTGTTGATCTCAGTGCGATGGTGGTAGCCCTTCTGACTAGCTCGAGCCACAGAGAAGGCCACACGGGCAGGATGCCAAGCTCCAATACACGCCACCTTACACAGACCTTGGTGGGTTTTGCGGGGCAGTTTCTTTGTGTGCCAATGGTTGGTGACACCTTTGTAACTCCCCTTGGTCATTCCAATGACATCAATCATCTTGTCCTGCCCAAATACAGTGGACACAGGCACCTGCTGCTCCAGCTTCTTGCAGGCCCAGTCCAGCTTCTCCGCTACACTGCCGCCATTCACCTGTATTTCCATCAGGTGAGACTTCTTCTGCTTCAGAGGGAGCAGGTGCATCTGGGTATGGGCAATAACGCGGATCACCTGACAATACTTCTTCATGCTGCTGACATCTTTCTCCAGCTGCTTTTTGCCATCATTGTCCTGCCACTTCTTGCAGTACGTGGTGAAAGCCTTCTTCTTGGATTTATGCCAGTTCTTATAGAATCGCCTCTTACACTCATCACTGATGTGCTCAGCAAAGATGGTTTTGAAGCTTTGCAGGCCCCGTGGGGTCTGCACATAGCCCACAATGCCTACAATGACCATGGGGGGTATCTCCACAATAGTGACCGCCTCTACGACTTCCTTCTTTTTGACCTTTGAGCCAGGCCTGTCCACCTCTCAAACGATATGGGTCAAACCCGCCTTATTGCCCAGAAAGGCTGTCAGATGGATGGGCTTGATGGGGTCATCTTTGGGGAAACTATTCACCTTTCCCCAGTGCCTGCTACTTCTCTTTCGAGGCAGGAAGCCCAGAGACCCATGCCTCGGAGCAGAGAACTTCCTGTGGGACATGCTGCTGTAATCGTTGCACCTCCGGCTACCCCGGAGGCGAGTTGTGAGAGAGCTTCCTTCATCTTTTAAACCCTTCACTAAGATTCTTCCCGTTTTAATGTCTCTGTGAGTTCTGAATTTTGAAAACTGAAAAACTGAGAGAGCCGGCAATCACTCTTCATAGAGCCTTCATCTTACCTTGAATGAAATCCGTTGTCTCTCAGATCTCCTGCGGGCTGCTACCTGCCGGCAACTCCAGGGAGACCTGTTGCTGGAGACTTGACTGCCGTCCTGATGCCCCAACATTCTGGGCACCACTTACTGTGACCAGCACAGTTGTATGGCCCAGCAACCAGCTGAATAAAAGAGAGAGACGGGGATGTATTCGATAGTCTGTCTATTACAGAACCATTCCATACAGAGCCAAGATACAAGAAAATCACAGGGTTTATATACCCTATAGCAGAAACTCTTAGGCAATTGAAATGCAAGGACCCTCCTTTAGTCCTGACCACTCCCTACCCCAGCCCAAGGCTATTTATTCATTAAGACTTCATCCTAGGACTAGGTCCAGAGGCACAAACAGAGAGTCACAAACAACACTTGCTAATTAACTACCCTGTACTTTCTTTAGTCATTCATAGATCCAGTGAAAGCATCCATCCAACAAGATTATACTCCTCCTGCATATCTGCCTACTGACCTCATAGAAAAGGGGAGCATTTCCTTAATGGGGTCAGGGGACCCCTGAAAGTCTGGTCTACTACAGATGTGTACATGGACCTTAGAGGACATTGGATCCAACCCCCTTATGGATAGGGAAGGAAAGGAAATAAATATTAAATACGGACTGTGCTAAAGGCTTCACAAATATCTCATTTCATCCTCACAATAATTCTGGGAAATAGGTGCTATTAATATTCCTTTTTTACAGGTGAGGAAACTGAGGCAAATAAAGGTTAAGTGACTTGCCCAGGGTCACCTAATTTATGTCTGAGATCACATTTGAACTCAGGTCTTTCTGATTCCAGGCTTCATGTAGCTGCCTTTTTTCCCCAAGGAGATTAAGTCACTTGACTAAAACCACACAGCCAGCAAGTAGGATTGTATAACCCTGGTTCTCTTGACTACCCCTCCAATGCCTTTTCCATCAAATCAGTCCTGTGGTGTCTATAGGGGAGGAAGAGGGCTGCTTACCAACAGGTTCAGATTCACCCAGATGGTTAATAGGCTAGATGACAGAATCCTTACCCCTGTTTCCCATTGCTCCTCCCTGTGCCCAAATTATCCTTGTCTTTCATATTTCTTAAAATTCTTGAATTTGAGATAAAGTTCCACTCATACATGCTTGGTGTCATGAATAGAATGCTGGACTTGGAGGCAGAGGACCTTGGTTCAAACCCTCACTCAGTCACCTATCCGCCTACTGATGTGATTTCCGATTGTTGGGAACCCCAAAATGTCAGGGTACAGTGGGAGTCTGCTTGTAAAGAATTCAAGCACTCAAGTCTTCTTTTAGTCCAAGTAGCAATTATGTTATAATGCCAATAGGAGCAGGCTAGATTCCTAGCGAATCTGCAACTTAATGGGGGTGAGATTGATACTTATATACAAAAAAGGGAACTGTTGAAAAGATCTGGATGGGATTAAATAGCCTGGGGTGGACCAGGTGGGCAGTACAGGATTTAAGTGGTCAGGGGTAGTCTCTGTGAAATAGAGAAAGTAGTATTAAGTCCTCTAATTAGGTGATCTAGATGGGATTAAGGAGTGGTTGGTATATGCAAGTGATCTGGGCTACTGAAATAGGTGAGAAGATTTAGGGACTGGGTTGCTTTCAAAGACATAGTTCTTTCCCTTTAGGGGTCCAGGTCCCATCACCCCATCACCACCATGTGCCTCGCCTACTATGGCTCCTCACTGTGCCATCCTGGTCAAATCCCTTAATCTTGAAGTATCTCTTCTTTATCTGTAAAAGTTTTACCTACCCCACAAGGTTGTGATGAAGAAAGTGCTTTTTGTAAACTCTAAGACACATAAAATACAAGTAATCTCTTTTTCTCAGACCTGGTTTGACCTCCCTCACAACTTTGGTTCCCCCCTGTCTTAGTGCCATTCTGACCTCCATGATTGCAGCTACTTCAAACAACAGCCAGGCCTTGATCCCCCCTTCCCTCACTTCAAAACTGATTTGGCCCAGGGAAAAGATTATGGGGTTTGGAGATCACTCTCTTCAAAGGCTGTCTTCCCTAGGAAAAAGAATCAGACTTGGTCTGCATGGTCTCAGAGGAGCAATGGTTATAAGTTGCAGTGTAGATTTTGGCTAGCTAGAAGGGAAAGTCTTACAATTGCCCCAAAGTGGAACATGAGTTTCCCAAATCTGGAGTCAGTTAGTCAGCAGTCAGTTAATCAGTTAACACACATTTATTAAGTACTGTGATGTCTAAAAAGTTGAGAAACATAATTTCTGGGTAACTTAATCATTTTATTAATAAGGCTAGTATGTTATTAAAAAAAGAGATCAGTGACACTCTTGAATGCCAAAGACCCTCATGGTGACAGGTTCGAGGCTTAAGTGGTCTTGGAAAAGTGGGTGTTCCAGAGGGTGCAACCAACTCTGATTGGTTAACAAGTAATGAGGGAGAATGAACATTTTCATGAGGGGCTCTACCTATTCTAATGAACTTTAATTATATAATTTACTTCTAAATTACCCCCAGCCTTGGACAATCTAATCAAATAATTTATCCCCACCCAAACAGGAGTAGAACACTATGGGATTAAATTCCCTGTAAGGTTGGGGGTAAGGTGGAAGAGTCTGATCAAGATTGAGGGGAGTTAATCTCATTATCAGTAATGTCCTTCCAGACACTCAACTTTAAAATGGGGACTATAGAAAAAGGGGAAGCTCTGGATCTCCCCAAATCCTTGGTTATTAATAATAATTTCTCTCAGTATTTCCTATGAATCAGGCGCTATGTTAAGGGCTGGGATACAATGAAAGGCAAAAGATAGTTCCTGTCTTCCAAGAATTCACAACCTAATGGAAGAGCCAATGTGTAAATAACCAGGGACAAAGAAACGAGATAAACAGGATAGATGGTTGGTTATTTGGTTGTCCTTCATTCTCAAAATGACATTGCCATGCTAGAGTCAAGTTTCAGTGTGTCCCACTGTGGCTGATCAAAGCAATATGAGCTCAGAATGCTCTGCCACAGGTCGGACACAAATAGTCCACGTGAACATTTGCAGTGGATTCTCTAAATTTGTGCATCTCACATTTCTTTTGAGCTACTTCAATTCTGCTTTGCTCATACAGCACAGAACCTTCTCTGGATGAGAGCACTTCATGCTGGGCAGTCCTGTGCCAGTTTCTCATGTTATGCAATTGATTCCAAAGTTCCTAAGAGATACCTTGAGAGTGTCCTTGTATCGATTTTTCTAACCACCCTGGGAAGTTATTGGAATTAAGAAGGTGGGAAGATTTCCTGTAGGAGGTGGGATTTTGGCTGGGACTTGAAAGGAAGCCAGAGATCATGTGTCTGTGGTGTGGTAGATGGGATTCTTGTTCTCGGGTGCCTTGAACTTTGGATTTCAGAGGTTCCTTCTAGTTGGTGGAGTCTATGATTCTGATCTGAACCCACCAAAACTCAGCCCTTTTTATCTTAGCCTCTATAACCTCAACACCTCCCTTAAGGTCAACACCACCCTGATTCATCTCATCACCTTAGTTCTGTGCTGAATCACCCCTCCCCAACATAACCTTAGTCCCAGCCTCCTCCCAACCCCCATCTTTACTTCACTCCCCTCTTTGCTTTAGTTTCCCCTGATCTACCCAGATTTCAGATCCTGCCACAGATACTTCTCAGTTTTGTATGGTCCTGGACAAGTTATTTAACCTATTTGCCTCAGTTTCCTCTTCTGTAAAAATGGGCATAATACTAGGATCAAATGAGATAACATTATAGAGTGCTTTGCAAACCTTAATGTACTGTATAAATGTTAGCTATTATCTTCTATATTTACCTAAACCCATCCCCCTCTTCTTAGCTATGATCCAATCCCTAACCCAAACTTTCTCGTGATGTTAACTTCTCTTATTTCATGCTGGTCCCCTTATTTCCACTTCCCCTTACTTCATCAAAGTTCTGACTCTCACTTATCACCACTTCCTCCTCTCTCATCTTTGTCCAGGCTCCATTACCTCATTCCATGACTTTCCCCCTTGTTAAAACAGAGCCCTCTCCTCATCTTAGCCTTGCTCAGACTTGCCCTCCTCTCTTTCCTGAGCAGCTCCCTTGACTTTATAATATGACAACTCATTTGATCCTTAGCCTTAGCCCTAACCCGACCCCTCCCTTAACCTCAGATCCTTCTTATTCCCATTTGTTGCCTGACTACTCTCAACATTGCCCTGATCCCACCCCCAATCTTTTTTTAAAAATTATTTTATTTTTCCCCAATTACATGTAAAAACCATTTTTAACATTTTTTTTTATTTTGAGCTTTAGATTTTCTCCCTCACTCTTTCCCCTTTCCCCTCATTGAGAAAGCAAGCAATTTGATATAGGTTATACATGTGTAGTTATGCAAAACGTATTTCCATGTTAGTCATGTTGTGAGGGAAAACACAGACCAAAAAGCCCCCAAGAAAAGTAAAGTTAAAAAAAGTATGCTTCAATCTGCATTCAGACAGTACCAGTTCTTTCTCAGGGGATAGATAGCATTTTTCATCATAAATTCTTCAGAATTGTCTTGGATCATTGCATTGCTGAGAATAGCTAAGTCAATCACAGTTGATCATCGTACAATATTGCTATTACTGTGTACAATGTTTCTTTGGTTCTGCTCATTTCACTTTGCATCAGTTCATGTAAGTCATTTCAAGTTTTCCTGAGAGCATCCTGCTCATCCTTTCTTATAGAACAATAATATTCAATCACAATCATATACCACAACTTGTAAAGTCATTTCCCAATTGATGAAGTGTGTAAATCATGTATCCATTTTGATCTTGTCTTGTTATATGACAACATCCCTTATCTCAACCACTGGCCCAACCCTCCCCTTTACCTCAACTTCTTTTCACATCAATGAGTGTGCTCTTTGAACTTGAAGGAGGTTCAATGGGGGTGACTTGGAACAGGCATCATCTATAACCTGAAGAGATAAGAAACAAAAAAGAAAAGGATTCATATGGTGAAGTAGAGAGGAGTATTCAAGGTGGATGAAGCAAATAGGGTTCAGGATGTGAGATATGAGATAAAATGCAGAATGTGACCAGCCAAAAAAGTGAGCAAGAAAACTTTGCTTTGATGCCCCCATCTTGGACTTATTTGTATGCTTTCACAAAGTACCCCTCACAACTACCTGACATTCCAGAACAGTTCTTCCCCAATTCTTGCTTGTCTATATGCATTTACCTGACATTCCCGGGCATTCCATTGTCCTGCTTTCCCCCCTCCTCCTACTCCCATTCCTTTTATCCTGTCAAACTGAATATAGACCAGACACCTAACCCCATTGGGTGCTCTGGCCTCTCAGAAGGAATAGAGTCCACTGGGTGCATCACCCCAATAAATGCTTTTATTTAAGTTGGAGATGGTCTGAGTGAATTCTTTCAGGAAGGACACCACGACACACATGCTGATTCTTTGTCACATATATACAAAATTACTTAAAGCAGTCCTTTTAGTGGCAGCAAATAATTGGAAATCGAGAGGATGTTCATCAATTGGGGAATGACTAAACAAGTTTTGGTATGTGATTGTGATGGTTTCTATCTGCCCCAGCCACCATAGAACATTTGGAAATGAAGGATATATAGGTATGCTGGGAAAGTCATGTCCTGAGAGGGCATGGGGAAGGACCAGAGGGGATGAGAGGAGAGCTTTTCACCCTAGCTTTGTTCTTGGATTTCAAACAGTGAAAGAAATGCCATTGCCAATATCCATCCACCATTTTTTTCTCCAGAAAAGGTAAATCCAAGTCTGGGGCTTCTAGTTCTAATTAATCATAGGAAAAGAGGGTCTCCTTATCAGAGGCTTTCTGATTCCAGTCATCCTAGGACAGAACCCAACTTGTCCCCTGCCTTATTTCCATCATTCCTTTTGTAAAAGGTCTTTCCCAAACTTTATCAAGCAAAAGGGTCAGAGAAGACCCATTAGAAAGACTGGGCCAGGGCAGGTAATCTCTTTATGAGGAGTGAATGAGTCTCTTGAATGAAACATAAAGGAAGAAACACCAGAGGATGAAGAATGACAAGTCACATACTTCCAGGTGGTCTTAGTAAATTCAGTGAGTGTAGGAGGCAGATGCAAAGAGGAATCCATCTATTTGACAAGGGCAAGGAGCAGCAGTAAGAGACTAGAGGAAAGGAAGCTTTGCAAAACTCCATCTTTGAAATACAGGCAGAGTCAACTACCACAAAAGGAAGGACCAGGACCCTGGGAGTGAGACTGCTTGACATCTGGTTGGGACAATCACTGCCCCCTCAGGTAGTAATACTGTAGCTGTTTTCTCCCCTTGATCTCGTGGGATCCTGAAGTCTTTTTACTCTGGGCACAGGGGAAAATCTCTATCTTTCTTTGTTTTAAAGTTTTACATTTTTAGGAACAGTATGAACTATAAAATTTGCTAGTTAGGGTATATTTTATGATCAAATGAGATAACTGTAAAGCACTTAGCATAGTGCCAGTCACCATAGTAAGCACTATATAAGTGTTAGCTCTTTATCGTGATTATTGCTGTTATTGTTGTGTGAGTCAGATGAAGAGTAATGACACCATATGAGGACAAGGTTTAACAAATCTTTATTACTATTCATAGAGAAATGAGGACAAGTGTCACTAGGGGGTTATATAAGCATGTGTAGCAGCAAGCATACCCAGGATGGCTGCCAGCACAGGTTCTTTGATCTGTTTTTCTAAAGGAAAGCAACTCAAAAAGGACTAATGATCTTACTTTAATCAAACATATATCATTTATCCACTTCAGGGGAAAAAGTCAGAACCCTGAACTTCAGAGATAATGCAAACAGAAGTAACAAGCAGACAAAAATACAGACAGAGGAAACAACACAAATCAGCAGACCAACAGAAAGGGCTTCTAGCTGTCTGATCATCACATACATACAGTTAGTCACCAGAGAGAGAAGAACCAACATCTGGGTTTTCAAAGCTGGGGGGCTCAATGGCTGCCCAGAGTCTCATCTGGCCAAATCACACAACTCTTCCCAAAGTGAGCCCCAAAACAAAACTTTACCTCACGGTATATATAGCCTTCTCCAGGGTCAGAGAACATCACAACCCTCATGACCCACTTGATTACAAAGCAACAAAAGTTGTGCTTTCCTGAAAAACCAGCCTCCCACCACAGGCTTCATGTGACCACATTCAGCCTATTAGGGGGCAGAGTTTATTTTTAAATCAGGAAAGGCCCTCAAATTTACTTAAGCCTATCAAGGGGCCAAGGGGCAGGAAAGATCTTCAAATTTCCATTACTATTACAGCGCGTGACCCGCTATTGCCCCACAATCCCATGGGCAGCACATGGGTGCTGTAGGGTATATGCGGTAGGATATACATTCTAGTCGAAGGTCTGGAGCTATTCGGGGTTCAAATTTATAGAACCTGTAGACAAAGAACTGACTTGAGCAGGAGTGGGAGACTATCCTGTCAGCAATGGGACAAGGCAATAGAGTGATATAGGCCGCTGGAATGAGGATATTTTGAATTGACTAATAAGGAATGAGAAAAGAGGGGCAGGGAGTTAGGAAGTTTAAGTCTTACTGTGCCATAGCAAGCAAGAGGATGGGGGTGGGTATGGGGGGAATGACCAGTTTCTGGCTTAGATAGATGCATCTAGATGTGTTACAGCAATTTTTTAAAATCTGGATTGTGTTGCATGTGAATTGAATTTTTATGGTATAAAATTTGAAAATTTAAAGCTATTATATTCAGATTACAAACAGGTAGTAATAATATCAGTGATATTTACTATGAAACTGATTGTTCATTTAAAATTTTGACTATTATAGAAATATATAATGATTTAAAGTTATACTTTCCACATTATTAATGGTGAAATGAATGATTCTCTGCAAGGTGGATTGGAAATGCATTTTGTAGAATTCTTATTGAGCAAATGAGAAACCTTGAAAAAAAATAGGGATGTGGTTTTTAAGCTTGTTTCATCTAAGGATGTATTTATGTTAATTTGAAGGTTTATGGATCACCACATTCACCATCTATGTGAGATTCCAGAATGTAATTAGTTTCTAGTGATAAGTTGATTGACTGTGTAGCACCAAGAGAATTTTAGTTACCTTAGTTTAGTTAAAAATGATTGCTTTATGTTCATTGACTTCATGTGGAGTTTTACTTGGATGTGAAGTTTCTGTGTAAAACAATTTGAAAACACCTCTGACTGAATTAAGGTCACCAGATTGGTAATTAATTGGTTTTGATTTCAAAATTTAAATTTAAGAACATGATAATTGTTTACGATACTGTTACTGATAAATAGTTGTATTATCTATGTTGTAACAGGAGCAGTTTCTCTTATAAAGTCTAAAGTTTGTTAAATTGAGAATTATATTCTCAGAGGAACAGAAAAATGATGACTGGGACACTCTGACCATGTGTTGTAATATTTTGAAGTATTGTAATTTAGGAAATCATAAGCTTCCAAGTTTGTCTTTGTTTAAAAGGAAGTTTTAGTTAAGATTGTTTTGCTATCATTTATGAAACTTGTAAGATTGTTAAATAAGTATTTGGAGTTACTGTTTTAATGCTAAAACCTAAAATTATTAATTGATTACTGTATGTGGAAAGGAGGAGACTAGGTGAAAACTTTATTTGAATTGGTTTTGCCCATTCAGAACCCCCTATTTCAGGAAGTGATTGGGAAAAGCTTGAATTCACCCAGATAAGGATTTTTAGAAACCTCCCCAAGAAGAGAGGTGCTTTTTTTTCATACCTTTTTTGGTCTAAAAAACAAAATCTTAATACATTTGTTCTTGACCAAAAGGAGAGGAAATGATAATTATTAAACATCATATTTTTTTGACCAAAGTCTGAATTAATCAAACAGACTGCTTTGCTGCGCTTTAAAAATGTCTTTTTCCTGTGTCAGCAGCTCCAGAGACCAGATAGGGCTGAAAGTGGGATTTCCCTTTATCTTGGGACATCTCCTTACAGCAGTGGTTCTCAAACTTCCTAATGCCGCGACTCTTTAATACTCTTATGTGGGCATATCTGCATGTGGTCGGACCCGCCTGGAGATGGATAGAGGAGTGGTGTCTCGGTTCCTAAGACCATTGGAAATATGTATTTTCTGATGGTCTTAGGTGACCCCTGTGACCCCTGTGAAAGGGTTGTTTGATCCCCAAAGGGGTTGCGACCCACAGGTTGAGAACTACTGCCTTACGGGAAGAAAACAGAGATCACAAATTTCAAATGGACCCAACAACTTCTTTGTTCTCTGAGCAAATTCAGAGACTATCTCTTCTGATGAAAATAACCCCAGATGAGGCTAACTTAAGAGCATTCTTTTTTCTGCAAAAGATGAGACTCTGAACCTAAGATACTATCTTGAATAATAGAACCTTTTCTTATCTAAACATTTTGTGGGACATGTATTATGTTGTGGAAAATCCCTTTCTGGTAATCATAAACTTTACCCTGAATTGAGCTGGTTTCAAAATGTATTTAGACTTTGTCATTCTTCTGTTCATCAGTTAGAATTTGGCTTCTAACTCCTTGTACGTACAAGTTCACTAGTTTAAGGGAATACATGCTGTAACTGTATATCACCTAGCCTGTTGTCTCCTTTAACCAAACTTTGTAGGCTAACAGGATGAGTTAAGGCATCTCTTGGGGAGAAGTTGGATTCCCAGTTCCCACAGAATTCCTAGATAATACTAAAAGTGAAATAAAGTAAAATAAAAAGAAGCTGGCAGCAGCAGGTGGATTTGACCCATTAGAAAGCAGACAGTGGCCTTGGGACTCACAGGCCCAGATAAGGACACATCTAGGTTAGACTGGGGGGGGGAGTGTCAGTATTCTGGGGTTGTTACTGTACTTGCTTAATGAACCTCATGTATTATGTATAATATCTAACAGAATTAGAGCCTCATTAATAATAATTATGGTAATGAAGGATTAGAATTGCCTTATACCAATTAGTCAACATTAGTGAAAAGATGGGGGACAGCTAGGTGGCACAGTGAATAGAGTACCAGCCCTGGAGATGGGAGGACCTGAGTTCAAATCCAGTTTCAGACACTTAACATTTACTAGCTGTGTGACCTTGGGCAAGTCACTTAACCCCAATTGCCCTGCCCTCCCCCCTCCAAAAAGCAAAAACAAACAAAAAAAGGAAAAAAAAGAAAATATGGGGTGCTTGCCTTTCCAACCAATGGTAAGGTGGGACAGGGGCTGGAGGTGGGGTTAGGATTATGACAAGAGAAGCCTGCGAGTTTCCGCATCTTACACTCCTTGGCAGATGCCACTTGAGTGACAAGGGTCATGAGAAAGAATAAAGACCTTTTCTCTGACTCAGCCTCTGAACGTTTTCATCTCACACAGATATAACTTCTACTTGGTTTACTGGGAACATGCCAGAAAAGCATGCATCATGGAAAGTGATGTTGGAGCATGGGAACTCATCAGGTGTTTCCTCAACTTAGTTGATGAAGGGAGGGCTCTGGGAGCAAAATGCTAAGTGCCAACTTTTCCTGACGATGGAACCTCATTTGGCCATCCTCTGCTGACTCATGTGAGCTTGCTTGGTGATTGACCATGTAAATGATTGCAAAAGGGGTAGAAATGGAGGGTTGTCCCTGCCATGCAGTAAGGGAATTGTGATGAGCCTGGAATTACACACACTTCCACCTTTAAGTCTGAGAATGCTTCAGGTAAGATCCCTCCACCAAAATGATCTGTGGGAACATCTGAAGAAACACCAGGTACAAGTGACATGGGCAAGGGGATTGAAACTTGGGGTTTGACTAGGAGAGGAGGGATTTGACTTATCTCTGAGGAGTCCAAATCCAACTCTGTTAATTCCTTTTTTTGTCTCAGTAGATATACAATTAGGTCTTGATTAATTCGAACACTGGAGCCTGCAAAGTGGTTGCATGATTTGAATTCACATGGCTTATTTTATTTGAACTGGAACCAATAACTGCATTAACATCATTATAACTTCAAACAGAGCAAATCTGAATACATGTGATCACTTCTCAGGATTCACTGTTTGCACTAATCTATATAATACTAAGCTGTACATTGAATCTACATGTGAATAATGAGTCCTTTTAGGCCACATAAAGTAGGAAAGGAGATCATATTTAGTAAGAATGAGAGTCAAGTGAATCATAAATTATAAATTGTTATCATGAGTTTTCATATGGTATGCTCCAAACTAGAAGAAACTGAATTTGGGCTTTGACACTAAAAAGTGGCCCTGGGAACCAAGAAACCCAGGCAAGCCCCAGGTAAGGTTGGGTTCTAGTGAGAAAGAGGGGGCAGCTGGAGTCTACCAGCAGCACCATCTGGCAGCTTACTCAGATATGGCGCCCTGAGAAACCACCCAGAGTCCTATCTCCCAGCGCTCTTAATAGAGGAAGCACATTCTACCCCTGTCCAAGTGAAGCATAGTGACTGTCTCACAGAGCAGGAAACAGATGCAGAAAAGGACCAAAGACCACTCTATGCCTCTTACAGATTCCTAGCTATGGCAATTCCAAGATAGTCCGACAGTTTGGTTTTATTTGGTGTTCAGTCTTGTCTGACTTTCCATGTGGGGTTTTCTTGGCAAATATACTGGGGTGGTTTGCTGTTTCCTTCTCCAACTCATTTTATAGATGAGGAAACTGAGGCAAGCAGGGTTAAATGACTTGCCCAAGGTCACACAGAGCTAGTAAGTGTCTGAGGCCAGATTTGAACTCATGATGAGTCTTCCTGACTCAGGCCTGGCACTCTATCTACTATGCTACTGCCCTGAGCACAGTTAGGACTGAGAAAAGATTAACCTTGGGGACAGCGGTTTCAGTTGAGTGATGAGGTCAGAAACCAGATTACAAAGGACTGAGTGAGAAGAGAGAAAGTAGTGAGGCTTCCTACCTACTTGCTTGCTTTGCTCTTTGGTCGTCTGTCTAATGAGATCATATTTGTAAAGCGCTCACTTAGCATAGTGCATGGAACATAGGTGCTTAATAAATGCTTGCTCACAGTGACTGGAATGTAGTAGGTGCTTAATAAATGCTTGTTCCTTTCTCCTTCCTTTTCCTATTATTCCTACCTTACCTGTTGCCCCTCCCAGCTGGATTCAGGATGGTTCCCTAGTCCTTGGAAGTTTGAGTTTGTGAATATGGTCTATTCCAGGGACCCTTCCTGAGATATGTCTGTATCTACTCTTCTGCTCTGTGACAGGCAGGCTGCAACAGGGGGAAGGACAGGGGTGGCTTAGTGGGGAAGATGGAGGAAGGAAGGGATGGAGTGGGCAGTGGAGAGTCAAATTGGGCAGCATTCTGCTAAGTGGTTTGCAAGTGAGTCACTCTCTGGGCTTTAGCTCCGCCCCCTGGCCAGACTACCCAAAGAAGAGAGGGGAGCTCTGAAGGACAGAGGGGAAATGTCCACAAGCCTAGACCAGCTTCTCTGAGATAGGGAGGTAAGAGGCAGTGAAGATCCCTGTGCCAGCCTGGGAGGACTAGGAGTGGACCCAGAATTTTAGGAGAAAGACAAGGTAAGGTCTACCTCACCTAAATTCCTTCAGGCAACCAAAGCTGGGGGGGCGGTGCAGAGAGTATTCTGGGTCCATCTGTTGGAAAGCATGCTAGCTGGGAGCCATGGTTGTCCTTTCGGTCCAGGAGAGGCTGAGGGCTAAGACAGAAAAGACTTTGTCCCTCAGAAGTACAGTGCTGAATGGGATCAGCCAGTGGCTCTGGCATAGAATGTATGTATAATGACAACTTATGACTGTATTGCTAAGGACACAAAATACCTGAGGCTGGGTGTCTCTAGTCAGCTAGGAGGTGACCATACCTTAGGAAGGTAACCAGAGCCTTTATACACACCCAGCCACCAATCTGCCCAGGCACATTATGATACGACTCCCTGCAGTCTCTAGCACCAAGGGCACTTAGCAATGCTTACAGAGAGTTTGGGCTGGGACAGGCTTTGGTATACCAGGGCTCAGGTTTAGTAGCTGAAGGACTAGAGAAGGCAGAAAATAAAAGGCTACAATGAGGAGAAATTAAGTAAGAACTTTCTGATAGAGAGGAAATGAGAGCCCAAATTGGTTTTTGTGAGAAAGATCACAAAATCTCTATAACAGAGAAAGCATCGGATTTTTAGGTCAGAGGATCTGGGTTCAAATCCCAACACTGTCATTTACCCATTGGCTATGTATTCTTGGAGATTGGGCCTCCGTCCCCTCCTCTGTGAAATAAGGCTGTTGAACTAGAAGATCGCTAAGTCCTATGATCCGGTGCTCTCCTTGGAAGCTTTTATAAGTAGGATGAATGCTCGTCTGTGGCTCTGAGAAGGTTAGATCCAGTCCTCTCTGGAGGTGAGGGAATGAATGGGTTAGGTAACCTTTGGAGGACTTTACTAGCTTACATAACCCATGGAAGGCAGAGAATAGTAAGAGCTAGATGGGGAGGCCATAGTTGGGAATTCCTGTTGCAAGAAAACTAGAGGAAGCTGTATGTCTGCTGTCTATATGTCTCTGTCTTTTATTTCTATGAAGCTCTTTGTTACCTGAACCCGGAGTCCAAAGACAGTGGGAGCCCTTCCCTCCTTCTACCTCTGCCCCAACCCAAACACTAGCCCTGGTGAGATTTCCCTTCAGTAGGGAAAAGAACCAACAAGGAGAAATTCTGTTCTGGATGCAATTCTCACTGATAATGAGGAACTGTGTGCTGGGGTGGCAGTGATGGGATTCTTGCGGCTCAGGGGGGATACTTATTCCCTGCTAGAGTTTGGTATAGTGAAGGAAAGGAAATCTGGGCGTAGTCTAACACACAGTAGATGTTAGGAAGACAGATTGAAAAGAATTCAGAGGAAAGACAGGATCCCATAGACTAAAATGTGCTTCATGGGTAGTCAGCCTGGGAAAGATGGGGGTTGCTCAAGAATTAAATTCTGAAGACACAAAGGGAAACCATTCCATTGAGAAGGAAAAATAGGATTTGTTTGAAGAGTTTATTGTAGACATCCAGGGAACTCCCATATCTATTTAGATTTTAAAAAAGAAATACACAGAAGATGTAAGCAAGGCCTGGTAACAAAAAATGAACAGGTATATGAAACAGTCCTATAAAAATAGTCTGAGGGGCAGATCAAAGCATACTTCTTTAACTTTCTTTATTTTTCTTGGATTTGCATGTGCTTTCTTTTGCAACATGACTAATACGAAAATATATTTCGCATGATTTCACATGTATAATTAACTTGCTTGTCTTCTCAATGAGTGGGGGAAGAGTAGGAGGGTGAAAAAGAATTTGAAATTAAAAATTTTTTAAAATGAATGTTCAAAAAATTTGTACATGCAATTGGGAAATATTTAATTAAATAAATAAAAATATGTATTTAAAAAAATAATGTCCCAAATGCTAAAGGTCAGAATAAGCAGAGGCTTGAAAGGGAAGCAAAGGAAAATAAAAACCAGATCTTAGCTCTAATGGGGGAAAACGGAAGGGAAAGGACTTTTGCTTTGGGTAGATGATGCAGGTAACTGATAACTAAGAGATGGAACAGCTGCTCAAATTTTAATTTGCTTCTGTTTTCTTTGCCAGCGAGAATAGTTTTGTGCTGAAATGAAGGAACAAAAACAGCCAATGGGGCTTTGATACTCCAGATAAGTCAAGAGATGGGAGGGCAGGTATTCTCCTGGTTTAAAAAAAAAAAGGGAAGTGCCTGCAAATGCTAGGCCAATGAACTTGACTGAATCCTGGGGAACAGCCTACCTTGGGGTTATCCCCCCTACTAACAAGACTGAGGCTGGTGGATTGCTTGAGCCCTGGGCTGCAGTTTTGGACTGATTAGGTGTCCTCACTAAGTCCTGCACCAAGATGGTGAACTCCTGAGAAAGGGAAGAAAGGCAGGGCTGCCTAAGGATGGGCAAACCAGCTCAAGTCAGAAATCAAATAGTTAAGAATCCTTTGTAGATCAATAGTGTGATGAATGGCTGTTGCCCTTCCATCCAGGGCAAGATGGAGAGACTAGATCTCAAAAAAAGATTTCTGGGACAGATTATTAAAGAGATGTTTTACAAACATCCAGAATAGGTCACACCAGATTAATCTCCTTTCTTAATTTTCCTTCCTTCCTTCCTTCCTTCCTTCCTT
>CM053581.1:50132825-50168047 GCA_028627135.1 Pseudochirops cupreus
ATAAGTGCTATGTATGATAAATGCATAAATACAATAAGTGCTATGTATGATAAATGCATAAATACAATAAGTGCTATGTATGATAAACGCATAAATATAATAAATGCTACGTATGATAAATGCATAAATATAATAAATGCTATGTATGATAAATGCATAAATATAATAAGTGCTATGTATGATAAATGCATAAATATAATAAGTGCTATGTATGATAAACACACAAATATAATAAATGCTACGTATGATAAATGCATAAATATAATAAGTGCTATGTATGATAAATGCATAAATATAATAAGTGCTATGTATGATAAACACACAAATATAATAAATGCTATGTATGATAAACACATATATAAATACAATAAATGCTAGCTACAGTCATTATAATATAACATCTACATAATATCTTCAGTATCGGGCTCAGTTTCAGACGCCCCATTTTAGAAAAGTCGTAAGCAGGATGTGATAGGTGTTTTGAAGTATTTACAGGGCTGTCACCTGGAAAACAGATTCAGTTTGCTCTCGGCCTGAGAGCAGAGCAGCGCGTGGGCATTGGGGGAAGCAGACTGGCGCTTGATACGAGGGGAAACTTCATAACCATTAAGGCCGTCCAGGAGTGGGCTGTCTCTGGAAGTCGCTCATAATGATAATTATAATTAATGCTATCTAGCATTTATGTAGCACATTAAGGGAAGCGCCTGACAGATACGATCCCGTTTGAGCTTCATAACCACCCTGGGAGGGAGGAGCTATTATTATCTTCATTTTACAGATGAGGAAACTGAGGCAAAGCTAGGTGAAGGGACTTTTCCAAAGTGACACAGCTAAGAAGTAGGTGAAGTATGATTTGAACACAGGTCTTCCTGACCATCCTGGTCTAGTCGCAGCACTACCCAGCTGCCTAAGGGATAAACTGTGTTCTCTACCACTCAGGGCTTTAGGCAGAAGTCGTATGACCACTTGTCTGGAGTAATGGGAAGGTCATTCTTTTTCAAGTACAGGCTGGACCAGTTGACCCCTGAGATCCTTTCCAAAGCTAAGATTCTCTCAGGCTCTTAGCCAGACTCTACAGAACACTGCTCTAGTGCACCCCCCTCCCAACTGCTCTCCACCCCTAGAACCAGAGGTCTGAGGCCCAAGAAGGGCTTGTCTCGAGGAAGGCCCTGACTTCAAACCAAAGCCATCTGACTGCCAGAGGCGAGAGGTAGGGGACGCAGGCCAGGACACTGGTGAAATACACAGGATAATGATGTTACTGTGGTACCCAGGTAACCTTCTGAGACTGTAGCCTTCTGACCTTTGAGTCTCCGACCAGACTCTTAGAGGGCAAGCAGGGCTGGTAGGACAGATGGTAAGGACCCAGCAAGACCCATCTCCTCCAGAGAGGAGACATAGGCTAGAAAATGTTGACAGGGGTCAGGGGGGAGAAGGAAGGACCTAACCTGAAGAAAGGGTAGGATTCAGGACTACACTCAGCAGTCACTGTGGGCTGACCTCAGAGGTGGTGGTGATTTGCAGGTACATTGACCTGGGAGGAGCTCACTAGATACAGCACACCTTGATGTGAGGTGAGCTGTGCCCCCATAGAGAGTCAGGGGGGTTTCTCCTGGGGTCACCCTAACCAACCCAGGAGAATGTGTATGGAAGGGGGTGGGGCGGGGCTGTACTGCCCTGCACTGCCCTGGTCCTCGGGTGTTGTAAGGACGTTCTCATGTCCTGCAGAGTAGATCTGAGTGAGACTCAAGGACCACCTGGGAAAGATGCCGTGGAGAGAGATGGTATTGGAACTGAATAGACCATTTGCTCATCTCCACTCCTGTTTTCTGCCCCCTCTTCCCAAATAGATAAATAGATACCTAGATTAGATATAGATGATAGATAGATAGATAGATGGGCAGGTAGATAGATAGAGAGAGAGAAAGATGGGTAGATAGATAGATAGATAGATAGATAGATAGATGGGTAGATAGATAGATAGATAGATGGGTAGATAGATAGATAGACAAATGAATAAATTAATCAACTACGAAGAGTCAACAGAACATACAGGGTAGAGTGCTGGACTTGGAGTCAGAAAGACTGTGTTGAAATCCCACTTGGGAGGCAAATCTTAACCTCTCTGGGCCTCAGCTTCCTCATCTGTAGGAGGAGAAGGCTTGGTTATTTGACCCCTAAAATCCCTTTTAGCTCAAAATTTCCTATTTTACAACCTCTCCAGCACGACAGTGCTCCAGAGTCACATTCTCCAACCCCCTAGTCACACCTACTCCCACCAAATGCTGCTCATTGTAGCGGGCTTACCTTACTTCCAACTTATCCCTAGAATCTTAAGTTCACTAGAGATAAAATATTGAGCCCTTACAGTTTTTCTATGTCCTTCTCCCTCATTTTGAAAAGATGAAAACAGGTTGTCTCACCCAAGGGGAGACTTGAACCCAGATCTCCTGACCCTCAGTGAAATGGTCTCTTGACTTCTCTACCTTGCACCTTCAAGCGTGTGCCTGGGTTTGGGCTCCTTGGGGGCAGGGCCCATTTGAGATGAGATCTTGTCCCTGGGGGTGCTGGGGAAGGGGTCTGGGGGCCCAGAGAGTCCTGGAATCGCAGAACCGGGTAGGATCATCTACTCCGATCCCCTTGTGTTTTCAGGTGAGGACGCTGAGGCCCAGAGGACAAAGGCCTGGCTAAGGAAGCTGTGGGGCTGGGAGCTGAGGCCTCTCTCCTGCTACCCTCTGGTAAGTTTCAGCATAATTGATACAGAGGAAGAGAATGAGATACAGAGTGAGACAAGGCCGCACCACAGGGAGGCGGGCAGGACCACTTCCCAGTGCCCTTTCCTCCCTCACCCCCGAGCTCTGCCCCCAAGGGCTCCACCCACCGCCCCCCGCCCTCAGAAGTCTCCAGCGTCCCATGTGGCTCCGGCTCAGGGCCTGCTGGGAAATTGCTGCCTTTTTTTTTTTGTTTCCAGCATCTGCCCCACCTCCCACCTCTGCAGCAGGACCTCTGGATCTCTCCCTCTGGACAACATGCGGCTGAGGCCTCCCCTGGGTTTACAGGGCACCTCTGTAGGCACAGAGAGGGCATGGAGGCTGCAGCTGCTGCTGCTGCTGCTGCTCAGGGTGGGCATAGCCCCTGGCAGTGGCTCTGAGCTCAGGGACAGAGTCCACGCCCTCATGAAAACCTACCCGCTCATCGATGGGTATGTATGTACCTGCTTCCTTTCCGCCCCACCCCTCCCAGTACCAAGGGTAAACTAAGGCAGAGATTGGGTCTCTGACAACCTGCCCTCAGATGTGGGCCATTCCCCTATTCCACCAGGGGCAAAGAGCTTAGAGTGACCCAAGGTCAGAGCACTGTTTCATCTCCAGGAAGAACTCACATTTTTGTAGCAATTTGTAGTGAGTTGGGGAGGCCTGGCCTCATTTTTGAGGTAGGCAGATGAACCGTAGCATTCAAGTTGGCAGGTGGGAAGACGGCCTCGGACAGTTACTAGCAGTGTGACCCTAGCCAAGTCACTGAACCGCTGCCTGCCTCAGTTTCCCCATCTATAAAATGGGGCCAAGACTAACAGCCACTTCATATGGTTGTTGTGGGGGTCACGTGAGATAACATATGTTGAGCACTTTGTAGAACTCCCAGCAATAAACAGACACCAGCTGCTATCATTATCATTATCCCCATTTTATGGATGAAAAAACCAAAGATGGAGACATAAAGTGACTTCTCCCATCTTGGAAATATCAGGGCTGGGATTTGAACCCCTTTCTCTTTTTCTTTTTTTTTGCTTTTTGGAGGTGGAAGGTAGGGCAACTGGGGTTAAGTGACTTGCCCAAGGTCACATGGCTAGTTTGTGTGTGTGTGTGTGTGTGTGTGTGTGTGTGTGTGTGTGTTAAGTGTCTGAGACTGGATTTGAACTCAGGTCCTCCTGACTCCAGAGCCAGTGTTCTATTCACTGCACCACCTAGCCACCCCTTGAACCCCTTCTTCTAACAATCTACACTGCTTTAGGGGACCTTATCAGTCACTGCATCCAAGCAGCAGAGGACCCTTAATCTCTGGCCTCAGTCCTCCCTGACCTTGACCCTTGACCCTCTCACTCCCCATCTCTCCCTTCCCCTAGGCCCCTGACCTTGGACCTGACTCCTGCTTCCCTCCCAGCTTCTGCCCTAAGCTCTCTCCGACCTTGGTTCTTGACCTGTATTCACTGCCCCCTGACCTTTGCTTTCTCTCCTATAGCCACAATGACTTCGCAGGAATCCTGAGATGGCTTTATCAGAACAAACTCCAAGGCCTCAACTTGAGAACCTTCAATGAAAGCCAGACCAACATCCAGAAGCTTCAGGCAGGGATGGTGGGAGCCCAGGTATAACCCCCAAATATGGTCTACCCCTTCTCACTCACTGCCATTGACCTCTGCCCAGCATACAGTTGGTGTTTAATAAATGCCTGTTCATAGGATTCACAGGCAGACCTGTAAGGAGCCTGTAGCCCATCTAATCCAACCTCCTGTCTCATTCAGCCCCCTCATTTTACAGATGACGAAACTGAGGCAAGAGGAGGTTGGTGACTTGCCCAGGGTGAAATAGTCAGTAAATGTTTGAGGTGGGATTTCAAACCCAGGTCTCCTGGCTCGAAGTCCAATGCTCCAGGCCCTGCTAGAAGGGCTAAGACATTTGAGAAGAAATCAGGTCTGAAGTCTGTATTCTTCATCCTTTTTTTTTTTGCTTTTTGGAGGAGGGAAGGCAGGGCAGTTGGGGTTAAGTGACTTGTCCAAAGTCACATGGCTAGTAAGTGTTAAGTGTGTGAGGCCGGTCCTCCTAACTATTCACTGTGCCACCTACCCTCCCCATGTATTCTTCATTCTTATTCTCAGGATTTAATGGGGTATCTATAAGTTGTTGAGGTTGTTAGCATAATTTACTTTATTTTAAAAATTCAGTTTTATTTTCATTTCTGAATTCTTTCCCTCCTGCCTCTTCCTTCCTCACTCAATGAAAAAGCAAAAAAATCAGAACGTTATAAACATGTTGTTGTTGTTCAATCATTTCAGTCATGTCTGACTCTTCATGACCCCTTTTGGGCTTTTCTTGGCAAAGATACCGGAGTACGCCTTACCATTTCCTTATCTGGTTTATTTTACAGATGAGGAAACTGAAGCAAAAAAAGGTAAAGTGACTTGCCCAGGGTCACACAGCTACTAAGCATCTGAGGTTGAACTTGAACTCAGGTCTTCCTGACTCTAGGCCCAGCACTCTATTCCCTGGGCCACCTAGCTGCCCCTTAAAAATATGTACAGTCAAATAAAACAAATTCCCAAAGGGAATCTTATAGGGAATGTTTTAGTTGACACTGAGTCCGTAGCTCTCTATCCAGGGGTGAGCAGAAATTGGGTTGATCAGAATTCCTAAGTCTTTCCGAGTTGTCTATCTTTATAATATTGTTCTTATTATATGCTGTTCTCCTTGTTCTGTTCACCTCACTCTGCATCAGTTCATACGGATTTCCCTAGACTTCTCTGAAACCACCCCCGTCATCATTTTTTAGATTTAATTTTAATTTTTTCTCAGTTACATGTAAACAAACTTTTTTTAACATTTAAAAAAATTTGAGTTCAATTTTTCTCTCCCCTTTTTGAGAGGGCAAGGAATTTGATCTATATTATACATGTGCAGTCATGCAAAACATTTCCATATCATCCGTGATGCAAAAGAAAAAACAGACAAAAAACCAAGAATAATAAAGTTCGGAGAGTGGGCAGCTATGCAGGGCAATGGATAGAGCACCAGGCTTCAGAGTCAGAAAGACTCCTCTTCCTGAGCTCAAATCTGGCCTCAGACACTTGCTAGCTGTGTGACCCTGGGCAAGTCACTTCACCCTGTTTGCCTCAGTTTCCTCAGCTGTCAAATGATCTAGAAAAGGAAATGGCAAACCTCTCCAGTATCTTTGCCAAGGAAATTCCAAATGGGATCACAAAGAGTCGGACATGACGGCTGACCAAAAACAACTAAAAGTGTGCTTCAGTCTACATTCAGACTCCAGCATTTCCTTCTCCAGAAGCAGACTCCATTTTCCATCCGAAGCCCTTCATTGTATTCCTGAGATAGCCAAGTCATTCACGTTAATCACCGTGCAATGCAGCTGTTGCTGTATACAGTGATCTCCTGGTTCTGTACATTTGTCATTCTCCCTTTCTGTCATTTTAGCCAAACTGACGCATGTGAGTTGGCATCCCGGGGTTATTTTAATTTGCATTTTTCTAATTATTGGTGATTTAGAGCAGTTGTTCACATGGCTATCGACAGCATGGATTTCTTCCCCTGCAAACTGCCTAGTCATATCCTTTGACAATTTATCCATTGGAGAATACCCCTTTTTCTTATAAATTTGACTCAGTTTCCTACATAGATTTTTTTTAGAGAAACTTGCTAAAAAGATCCCCACCCCTATTTCCTACTTCTCTTCCAATTTTAGGTGTACACAAAAATCTTAAATTTTATGTAATTGAAGTTGTGAAGAACTCTAAAGTTCTAAAGTTATATTTTATCCTAGAAGCCATAGGGAGTCACTGGATTTTATTGAGTAGAGGGGTGATGTGGCCAGATCTTTGCTTTGACAGCTTTGTGGAGGATGGTGGGAGTAGGTAGAAAATGAAGGCAGGGAGGTCAGTTACGAGGCCATTGCAATAGTGACAGGCAAGGACTAAAAGCAAAGTGTGGAATGGGTGCTTATGTCATAGAGAGACGAGGATCATAAATTAGATTTTGGAGCTGAAAGGAACCAGGGATCCTCAAACCCTGAGAGTTTGAACCCCAACCCCCAGCCCTACATTCCTGATTCACCCTCCTGCATCATCCCCTCATTCCCTAGACTCTGTTTCTAGGTTAAAGGCCAGGCATCTAATGGGAGAAAAGAGATGAGGCTCAGGGAGGTCTCATCCCAGGCTTTTGTGCCTCCCCTAGTTCTGGTCAGCCTATGTCCCCTGCCTGACTCAGGACAAAGATGCTTTGCGCCTAACCCTGGAGCAGATCGATGTCATCAAGCGAATGTGCAATGCTTATGAGGAACTGGAGCTCGTGACCTCAGCCCAAGGTTATGCCTCTTGGGGTTTGGGGGGGAGAAGGAATGCAACCCACCCCTCCCAGAGAGCCACCAGGTCCCAAAGGCCCTCCTCAGCCTCTGCTCAAAGCTCTGAGCTGTCCCCCAGATATATAGCTCTTCAGCCCCCTTCCTTCTTTCCCTAAATGAGTAGTGCCACCAGCCAGGACCTGACATGAGAGCCCTGCGTGCAGGGAGATCCTCCAGATACATGCACATTGACTCAAAAGTGTCTCAAGGGGGCCTTGAAGCCAGAGTGGAATGTTAGAGTCAGTCCAAGAGGGCATAAGCTCTGCAGTCTCTGAGGGCAAACCCTAGTGCCCCTGATCTTACTCCAGAAGAGGGTCAGCTCCCCTGGGGTCAGTGAGAGTGGAGGGTGGGCTTCTCATAGCCACTGGCTGCAATATCCTGAGAAGGGGGTTGAGGGTATAGGAATCTTTCCTTTTCCCTTCCCTCTCATCCCCTTTCCTCATCTCCCCTCTCCTCCCTGCTTTGGGACCTACTCACTGCTCCTTCTTCTCCTATCCCCAGAGCTTAAGGAAAGCCAGAAGCTGGCTTGCCTGATTGGGGTAGAAGGTGGCCACTCCATGGATGGAAGCCTGGCTGTTTTGCGGGCATTCTATGCCCTCGGAGTACGCTATATGACTTTAACACATTTCTGTAACACACCCTGGTAAGGATAACAAGGGTTTTGTTTGGGGTAGGGAGGTGGAGTTCTACTAAATTCCATTTTTTAATGAATAGACTTTCATTTTCTCTCCTTCCTACCCTCTATCCTCAATTTAAAAGAAAAAAAAACCCTGGAACAAACATACATAATCAAGCCAAACAAATTCCCACATTGGCCATGTCCATAAACCATGCCTGGTTCTGTATTTGAGTCTATCCCCTCTTTGTCAGGAGATGGGTAACCCAGATCATCACTAGTCCTCTGGAATCGCAGCTGGTCACTGCACTGACCACAGGTCTTGGCTCTTTCACGATTTTCTGTTTTTACAATGCAGCTGTTATGATCTAAACTGGTCTCCTGGTTCTAGAGTCTGGGTGTTCTGAAGAATTTGAGGGTACAATATGGCCATCCTTCCAAGATGGAGGCTGTGCTGGGTCCAGGCAGACCCGAGGGTGTCTGGGAAGACCAGAGTAAGCAGACAGTTTTGGGGGCTCAATGCTTCCCCAGACCCTGCCCACACTGGCCCTGAGTTCTAGGAAGATTTTCAAAATCTTGGTATCCTTCCTTCCTCTTTTAGCTAATTTACTTTGTTCTTCTGCTGTATCTTACAGGGCAGAGAGCTCCACCAAGGGCCTACATCACTCTTACCCATATATTAAGGGACTGAATAGTTTTGGTGAGGTAAGAGGTCTCAGGAATGGGGTGGGAGGCTGGGCCCATGGAGCCTCAGGGACCTCAGAGGTCACCCACTGCAACTGGTACCAGAACCCAGCTGCCAGTAGTTGGATAGATTCTTCTGAATCCCCAGGGCTGGGGAACTCACAACTTCCAGAGGCATCTCAGTAAACTTTTAGGTAGACAAGCTTGTTGGGAGTTTTTTCTTGTACTGAGCTGAAATCTTCCTCTCATTGCTTCTAGCTCTGCCCTCTGGTGCCAGGCAGAATAAAGCTAGCTCCTCTTTCCCTGCACCGTCCTTGAAAACAGCTCCCCTCAAATTTTTTCTTCATGTTAAATACCCCCAATTCCTTCAGTGACCTTTGCATGGCCTGCCTTCACCACCCTGGTTATCACCTCCTGGCAGGCTCTGTGATCCACTCCCGAAGCCATTCCCTAGCTCGTTGGACTAAAATGATTTCCGTCTTGCTCTCTCCCAAACTGCCTGCTTCCCTCCTTGACTGTGATGCCCCAGAAAGTGATAAAGGAAATGAACCGTCTGGGCATGATGGTAGACCTCTCCCACACATCGGACGCCACAGCCAGAAGGGCAATGATTGTGTCTCGGGCTCCCGTGATCTTCTCACACTCATCTGCCTTCTCAATATGCAACAACTCAAGGAATGTGCCAGACGTCCTCCTGCAGCAGCTGGTGAGCTGTCGTAACCCTGCCAAACACCGGATCTGAGATGCTGTGGACCCTCTCTTCCCAACCCCACAGCTCCCACAAGCTCCCCAAACCTCGGTATCCATACAGAAGTGTATCAGGGTTATACATAGCACACTCCACAGTCCTAGCCTCAAGACAGCTAGGCTTCCTTCCACGGTGTGGCCACCTTCCACCCCAATCAGGCAAGTCAGCTTTGGGCACTTTTTGAGCTCTGGGGATAGGAGAGGAAGGAGCAGTGTGGCACACATTCCTGCCTGGGTTCATAAGTTCTCTGCCCCCCCAATCCATCACAGAAGCCAGGGACCCCCAGGACTGAGGACAGTAGGATTTAAAGTTAAGAGGCTTCTTAGAGGCAATCAGAATCTAAACCACGCACTTTACAGACAAGAAAATTGAGATACGGAGGGTTAAGTGAAGGGAGCAATCTTGTTTGAGGGCTGCCACAGGGCATCCCACCCAGCTGCCTGCAGACTCTTGTCCTTCTCCAGTCTTTAGCCTGCTTGAAGTGTTAAGTTTCCATTCCTTGGAGAGAAAAGAGCGAAGGAGGATGGGTGGAATGTGGGGAATGGGAAGCTTGGCTCCTACACTTAATCCAGGAGGATAGGATACAAGAATACAAGAATAATGAGAAAGTGTGGAAGGATCTTGACCTGTCTCAAGGCAATCTCCCCAGGCTGCTCTGAGGGGTTTTGTCTGGTTCCACAGAAAAGAAATGGCGGCATCGTGATGGTGACCTTCTCTGTAGGTGTGATTCAGTGTGAGCTGCTGGCCAATATCTCCACAGTAGCAGGTAAGGTCCAAACCCCTGACCCCTGGCCCCTTGACCCCCTGCCCTCTGGTCCCTGGTCCCCTGGCCAAGGGAATGGTGACTCCTTAGAGGTGAGCAAGCAGGAGGGAGGAGAGGGATCTGAAGACAAGGAGTATGTCCTGGAGGAAGGAAGGGTCATGCTAAGAACCCCTGGTGCTCTGTCCCTTAGATCACTTTGACCACATAAAGAAGGTCATAGGAGCCGAGTTCATGGGGATTGGAGGAGACTATGATGGTGTCAACAAGTGAGTATCTTGTTTCTCTTCCCTTAGAGTTAACTACATGGTGGGGACCTGTCAGTAGGGAGCCAGCAAACATTCATTAAGTGCCTACTATGTGCCAGGCTAAGTGCTAGGGATGCAGAAAGAAGAATTATAGATCTTGAGCTGGAAGATCTCATGGTCCAATCTCCTCCTTTCGTAGATGACGAAACTGAAATCTGTAGAGGTGGAGTGACTTGTAAGGTCACAAGGAGTACTGGCAGAACCAGGATATGAATCTAGGTGCTGTGATTTCAAATCCACCAATTTGGGTTGAGTGGAAAAGGCCTTGGTGGAAGGAGATATCCAATACATTGGCATCAATCAATCCATCAGTATTTATTAAGTGCCTACTATGTGCCAGACACTGTGCTAAGCTCTGGAGATACCTTATATATAAAATAATATATTATCGTGTAATTACATAATTAATGTTAAATAACTTACTTGCAGTTAGGTGGCACAGTGGATAGAGCACTGGGCTTGTAATCAGGAACATTCGTCTTCATGAGTTCAAATCTCAGATGCTTACTAGCTGTGTGACCCTGGGCAAGTCACTTAACCCTGTTTGCCTTAGTTTCCTCATCTGTAAAATGAGCCAGAGAAGGAAATGGTGAAGTACTCCTATCTTTACCAAGAAAACTACTCCAAATGGGGTCACCGAGAGTTGGACACTATTGAAATGACTAATTAGCAGAAGGAAGGCGCTGGAATTAAGAGGGGTTGGGGAAGGTTTCCTAGCAAGGTCCCCCTGTTACTTCAAGTTCCACACCTCTCAAACCAAACATCCTCTTTTTTCTCCAGCCAGTCCACTTTTGATCTCACCTGTTTCTTTTAATAGGATCCTACCTTGAAATGATGCCTGATGACTCCCCCTCCTCCACTCAGTCATTCATCAGCCCTATTGGTTTCTCCTTTCTGATAACCCATATACCTGTTCCCTCATTTCTCTTCACAGTAATGGCACCCTAGTGCAGATTCTCATTAATTCATGCCTAACTGGTCTCCCTGATGTCAGCCCCTCCCTCCTTTAATCCGGACTCCTAGAGCCCAAACTAGGACAGGCAACTGGAACTATGCTCCATTTTCCAGTTAAGGAAGCTGAGGCAAACAGAGGATGAGTGACTTGCCCAGGATCACACAGCTATTACGTGTCTGAGGCTGGATTTAAACTCACAAAGTGGAGTCTTCCTGACAACCATTCCCAGTACTCTGTCTACCGTGCGACCTCATCTAAGCAGCCTCAATAAATGTTTATTCATTATAATGATGGTGCACGTAGGCAGTGTAGCCACTTTGTAGGATGGTCTGTCACCTGCTTCACACAACAGGTTTGACTTAGGAGAAAACGAAGAGACAGAAGGTCAGACTTCCTCATTACTGCTCCTGGTCCCCAGGCTACAGATCCTGGGAAAGGATTCCTCCTCATGTGGGAAACATGAGAAGCAGCAGGCTCAGCGTCCCTGGAGAGAAAGGAATTTTTGGAATGAAGGAAGAGAAAGGTGAAGCCTGTGTCTGTCTTGGCTTCATCCACCTTCCTCAGTGGTTTTCACTGAGAAAGGTGTAATTAGCCCTAAGGTGGCCCCTGCTCAGAAAGGCTTCTATTACAGGAAAGTCCAATCAGTAGCAAGCACTTGCTAACTCGTAGGAATTCAGAGGAGGGCGTGAGCTAGCAATGAAAGCCCTTGGGTGAAAGTCAGGTGGGGACGTTGGTGAGAGTTGGTCACTTTCAGGTTTCCACAAGGCCTGGAAGATGTCTCCAAATATCCCACTTTGATTGAGGAGCTGCTGAGGCGGGGCTGGAGCGAGAAGGAACTGCAGGGTCTGCTTCGGGACAACCTCCTGAGAGTCTTTCAGAAAGTGGAAAAGGTGATGCCCGAACACCAGGGTTGCCATCTTGGCTTCTCATGGGGTTAGCCTCCCCATGACACCCCTACATCACCTAAAGCTGGATTCCCTCTCACCCCTTTGGATGGAGAAGCAGGGAAAGGTCTGGGCCTCACAGTGTGGCATCCCTTTTGAGAGGGAGGTTGACAAGGTCAAGGTTGCTTCTCTGGACTGGGTGTACCCACTGCTGTTGGGAGAAGAAGAGCCTCTGTGTCCAATGTCACTATTTGAGATGGTGGGGGCTGCCACCTCCTAATGATACCTCTCCTCAGGTGCGGCAAGAAAGCAAGACTCAGAGGCCCAAAGAAGATGTGCTTTCTGAAATAGGAGTAAATAGTCAGTGCCGTTCAACTTTCCAGCAACTGCAATCACCGAAGCTACTTGGGAACGGGCAACCCTTCCTGCGCCCAGCCCTGCACCTCACCACCTTTGCTCTTGTCCTCATGTCCTCAATGGGGCAGCTCTTCCCCTGAGATGGAAGGTTGGGTAGATTAATGCCTGTCTCAGAACAGATCTAGAGTCCTCAGTTTTGGTCCTTGGGAGATGGACCCAGTCTGGTTCAGGTGGACAGCCATATCCTTCCCTCCCCCCGGTACCCCTCTACTCCCTGGTTAGGCTACTGGCCCATTTAAGCAGCAGAAAGGCCTGTCGGGCATTGACTCCCCACCTGCAGCCTTCCTTTCTAGTGGTCAGTTAAATTTCTAATGGTTCTTCCTGAGATCCAGACTCATCCCCTGGGAATCAGCAATGGAGGCCTCAGAGTGAAGATGGGGAGGATGGTAGTGATGGTACAAGACCCAAGCAGCTCTTAGATTAGCCTGCAAATGACTCTCCTAACTGCTCCAGGCTTGGGCCCAAACTCTCTCTTGGTATCACATTTCTAGTAGGACTTAGGATGGGATGAGTAACTCCCTTTGCTTGGGGAGTCAGGGATGCAGCTTTCCCCTAGATGTAAGATTCAGCCCAGCAGAACCTCTGATAAGGGAAAACCAGATCTCTTCTGCCCTCTCTGCTCCCTACCCCCAACTAGAAGAGGATGTCTCTAGGCCAGTAATGTAGGCGGGAGAGCCAGCAAGTGATAGGACGGTGCAGGACTGTGGGGACTCAATTTCTCTGGAACCTTGCTCTGTTCATCTTCAGTTTAGGGTTCAATGAAATCTTGTCCCATTAACATTCACTTTCTGCTGGGAAGTAGCCCCAAATTTAGCATCATAGCATCTTTTTAGCGATCTGCGTCTTTTGACTTGCTGTTCCCTCTCTCCTTCCCTTTTCATCATTTCTAGACCCTCATTCTGAATTTCAATGAGAAAATTTCTAAAATTTCCCCTGGAAAAGCCGCTAGGATTAGATATGGCATTGACTTCTACCCAACAACCTTTACCCGCGTGGTCTAGGTCAGATGAGTACAAATAAACTTATTGGAAATAATTTGAAAACCTGTGTCTTCTCTATTTTCTAGCTTGCACCCACTGAGGTGCTGTTGTTTAATCTACAGACAGATCTTGGGTCTCTGGCTGGGGATGGGGGTAAGGGGCAAGATTTGTTTGCTGAATGATCCCTCAAAGAGATAGCATTAGGGCTTGACCCGGGGTCCTGAGGGAAGCACAGGGCACTGGCTTTCCTTATGTCCCACCAAGATCAGCTTGGCATCTGGAAGGGAGAAGAATATTCTACTATGAGTCTCCCCACCTTTTCTTTAGGAATTCCTATTCCTCTAGACTGGCTTTAGTGGCAAAGGGAAGCAGGACCACCATCACAGAGAAGAAAAAGGGAAGCGCTCTCAATTTAACTACAGCAAGTTTTTGATTCTTTCTTGTAGGCTGACTGGTCTCTCCTTTTCCTACACATCTACATTTTCTCAGCACTTTTTGCTTCCCCCATAGCAAATGCAGTTCCTCATATAGGTTTTAAGATAACCATAAGGGAAAGAGGGGAGGGGGGCATCTAGTAGACTCAAGAATATAGGCATAAACAAAGAAACACCCCAGGATGGCTCTCTGGAAAGGAGAGGAGGAGGGAGTGGGAGAAATTAAGACAATGTAAAAAACCAAAAGATATGAATAAAAACTGATACTTTTAAAAAGGTCCAGGTTATAGAGAAACAGGTATACGCATACATTGTTGATGGAACTGAAAACTGGTAGAATTTTGGGAAGGTATTTCAACTTTCCTCCACCCCTTACCATTTACTGTAGAAAAGGCTCAAAAGTAAAATGTTATCAACATGTAACTAATGGGGGCAGGAGAGAAGGGAAGAATTGGGTCACTGAGGGACACAGAGATTCCTACCCAGGGTCCTATTAGGGCAACTACAGACAGCACAGGAGACTGAAGAGAGTTGTGATTTGGTGCGGGGAGAATGGGTGTAGGCAGAACCACCAGAAGTGGGAGGGCACTGCTGCAGGGAGGAGCATTCAGGGTGGCCTATACAAGTAGGAGGGAAAGGACACACACTGGGGTGAGCTTAGGTGGGTTTCTGACTCCTGAGGTGAACAGTAAGGTCCATCCCTAAGGGAATGGCAACTCTAGGCCGGAGCTGTTAATTCTATTTGGCTTCTCACTCTGAACAGATTTTGACTGTCCCTTCATTCTCAAGCCTAAAGATTTCTGTGCAGTACAAACATCTCTATGTTGGCAGTGTGGGTGGATGGTAATTTTGTACAGCACCAAGGTCCATTTCTCATGCAGCTGTGTCTCATCTTCTGCAACTACTGAACCAATGCTGTCAGGATAGAAACCCAGGATGGAAAAAATGAGCAGATTGTGGTTTTCTGGGATGCTAGGGACTTCTCTATACTTCCTATTGGCTACCCACATGTTGGTTATGTTTTTGAGCCCTTTATCCAGTAAATGGGGACAGGGAAGAGAACTGAATACTTTCTCAGAAGATTATGTGTGCAAAACATATCTGCTGTGGTCCAACCATATTATAGGATCCTGCCAGTACTTAGGAACCCGCCATCCTCTCTTCTTGAGCTCCATCTACTTTCTCAGGTCATTGTCAAAGTGTACATTCTCCATGTGGTTCTATGATCATAAGGGTTGGTGAGTTGTAATCCCTGTTACTGAAGAAGGCTGAGGCTGGTGGATGGATTGTGCTTGGGAGTGCCTGAGCTGCAGCACAACTGAAGTCAATTGAGTGTCTACTAGACAGGCTAAGGAGAAGCAAACAGGCCCAGGTCAAAAATGGAGCAGGTCAAAAGAAGAGATAGAGAAGATCATGGGAGGTAAAATGAATAGTTTTGATTACATGAAATTAAAAAGGTTTTGCACACACAAAAACAATGAAGGTAAAATTAGAAGGAAAGCAGGAAACAGGAGGAAAAAGTTTACAGTAAGTTTTTCTGATAAAGGCCTTATTTCTCAAATGCATGGGGAATGGAGTCAAGTTTGTAAAGATAAGAGCCATTCCCCAACTGGTAAATGGTCAAAGGATACAAACAGGCAGTTTTCAGAAAAAATTAAAGCTATAATAGTTACACAAAAATACTCTAAATCACTACTCATTAGAGAAATGCACATTAAAATAACTCTGAGGTATCACTTCACACTTATCAGAATGGTTAACATGATGGAAAAGGAAAATGGTAAATGCTGGAGAAGATATGGAAAAACAGGGACATTTACACCCCCTCTGTGGAGTTATGAACTAGTTCAACCATTTCGTAGAACAACTGGAACTATGCCCAAAGGGCTATAAAACTGTGCATGCCCTTTGACCCAGCAGTACTATTACTATGTCTGTAACCCAGAGAGATCAAAGAAAAGATGAAAAGGACCTAATATAAAAAAATATTTATTGCAGTTATTTTTAAAAATTTATTTTATTTTTAAATTTGGAATAAAACAAGCATTTTCATAACATAGTACAATAAAAAAGAGGATTGCATATGAAACTACAAATCCATTATGCTCAACTTGTGATTCCTTTCAAATATACAACAAAATTATCATGTAAATTTCTTTTTTCCTTTTTAAATTTTTTTCTTCCCTCCCCCCACCCTAGAGATGGCTACCACTAGACACAAATAGGTATACATATGTAAAATTATTATATACATACTTCTATTTATCAGTTCTTTCTCTGGATGCAGATAGTGTCTTTCTTCATATGTCCCTTAGAGTTAACTTGGATATTGGTAATAGGCAAAATAACTTATTAGCTCAAAGTCATTCTTAAAACAATATTGCTGTTACTGTATACGATGTTCTCTGCCCATTTTATTCTTCATTATTTCGAGTAAGTTTTCCATGTTTTCTAAACTCATCAAGTTCATTATTTCTTATAGCACAGTAGTATTCCATCACAATCATATAACACAACTTGTTCCACCATTCTCCAATTGATGGGCATCCCTGCAATTTTTCAGTACTTTGCTATCACAAAGAGAGATGCTATAAACATTTTAGAGCATATAGGTTCTTGACTTTTTCTCTGTCTTTGGAAATAAACCAATTAGCGATAGTGCTAGATCAAAGGGTACAGGTGAAATTCCAATTTGTTCTCCAAAATGGTTGGATCAGTTCACAACTCTACCAACAATGAATTAGTGTCCCAATTTTTTCACATCCTCTCCAACATTTGTCACTTTCTCCTTTTATTATTATTATTTGCTTTTTGGAGGGGGGAGGGCAGGGCAATTGGGGTTAAGTGACTTGCCCAAGGTCACATGGCTAGTAAGTGTTAAGTGTCTGAGGCCAAATTTAACTCAGGTCCTCCTGACTCCAGGGCCAGTGCTTTATTCATTGCGCCACCTAGCCTCCCCTCCTTCTATCATTTTAGCCAATCTGGTAGATGTAAAATGATATCTCAAGATTGTTTTAATCTGCATTTCTCATCATAGAATTTCTTTTTTGTGGTGGCAAAAATTTGGAAATTGAGGGGATGACCAATCATTGGGGAATGGCTGAACAAGTAGTGGTCTATGATTGTCATGGAATACTACTGAAGAGGGGGAAGGGGTGTGGGATTTTTAATGAAATCCGTTCTAGGTTCATTGTTAGAAAAAGAATTTACTGGACTCAGCTGTCCTTTGGTAGAGTCATAAAAGTTTATTGTTTCACTGAGGCAAGGGCTGCAAGCTGAAAGGGATTTAAGGCAGAGTTACACTTTTCAGCAAAGCAGGTGGGGGGAGGAGGAGGAAGATAGAAAAAAGACCTGCAAGGTGCTGGGGGATAGAGGTGTCATTTTAAAGGCATAAAACTGTCAGTCAGAGGCTTATTATACTAACTAGATGGGAAAAGATGGGATTAGGGAGGAGTCTGGGAGTGGTTAAGTGCTTAAAAGGCCATACATTTTTAATATCAACTGCGCAGGCGAATTACCCATAATGCATTTGGAGATTCCAAAGGGCTGGGGAGGTAAGGGTGTGGTTTTTGCCTTGACACGTCACTAGGTAACTTTTGGTCAAGGATGAATGACATAGGTCCAATATGGCGGTTGGGAGTATAGGCTTGATTGTTTCAGGAGGCACCAAGTTTGGAAGCTAGACTGATTAGAGACCATCTCAGGAGGGAGTTCTCTCCTTATAAAGTTGCTCAAGGTTTCTAAAGCGCAGCTGGCCTAAGAAAAAAGGCGTTATGTATTTCTCTAAGAATACTTGAGTGATTGATTCATGGGAAACTATCTAGCAGACTTTGGGAAAAGACTTTGAGGCTGGGGGCAGGGGGAGAAGTGAAGTGAATGCCTTTATGGCTGAAGGAAAGTGTGACTTTTACAGCTTAATGGCACAGGCTTGTTACAAATTGATGTGAATACATAGTTACCCAACCACAAGTGAGATTTTTACAAACTGGGGTACAAAAGCCCCACCAAAATGATACAGAAGCACCTCATCACTACTATAAGAAATGACAAGCAGGATGATTTCAGAAAAACTTGGGAAGACTCACATGAACTAATGCAAAGTGAAATGAACAGAACCAGGAGAACATCATTCAGAGTAACAGCCATATCATATGATAATCAACTATGAAAGACAGGCACTCTGATCACATAAAAGGAAACTGAAAAATAAAGGAGAGTGGGAGGGAAGGAGAGCAGGTATTTGGCACAAGGGACATGATGGAGAAGTGTGAAAAAATGGGAAATGGCTGGTCTGGACACTCCAGAAATAGATTCTGGAAGGAGTTCTCCACTTTCCATTCAGAGAGAGGGGGGCTCCAGAGGTAGACAGTACTGGTGTGGTGTGAGTTCCTGGGCTGATGAAGATTAAAAGGCAACATGAAGAGGTTTCTAGGGTATGATAGAAAAATCCATGCTTCCTGTCTCATAGAATATTACAATGCAATTAAGAACAAAGTAGAAATTAGAAAGACATGTAGAATAATATCAATAATATAATATAAACATATAAATGCATAATATAAAATAAAGACTCCATGCCCCTTAGAAGCCATAACAGTGGTCTCAGCCCAAGACATGAACCAGGCCATCCAATGCCCCGAGCCCCATGCTCTGACTTCCCTGCACTATTCTGCTGCTTCATGGAGGGCCCCAAACATGGCAACCTCCTGACACTGACAGATGGAGCAGAGTTTGAGTCCGAGTTGGTGGAAGAACACAAAGTGTCATTGTCAACCTCAATGCTGCCTTTGATGAGTTCAAAGACAAGAGGGTGTAGAGCAAGGCACTTGACCAAGGTCACTATTGGGAAAACCAAAAGGGCAAGCTGGGAAATCTGGAAAGGACCTGGGGATGAGGGAGACCCCTCAATCTTCATCAGTACCAGCAACTTTTGCATGTAGTTTAAGGGCCATTGCCTCCCAGGCAGGGGCAGACTTGTCCCCAAAGAGCAGCTATGAAGTTTGGTTAGCTCCAGACACATTTGGATACCAGCCAAGCATACCACGATGGCTGCTTTTCAAAACCAGCCTGTCTTACTGGCCCAAGTGTAGATAATCACGTATAAGAACCTGGTCATGGTGAAACATGAGCACACAAATGAAGAAACTAGGAAAGTGGGCAAGGGTGAAAAGGCAGTCCCTGACCCCTTGCTTATCCTGTAAATAATAACAACAATAATAAGCTGGCCTTTATATAGCAGTCTAAGGTTTGCAAAGCATTTTATAAATATTAACTCATTTTATCCTCACAACAACTCTAGGAGATAGGTTCTATTATTTTCACCA
The DNA here is from genome assembly GCA_028627135.1 of Pseudochirops cupreus. Taxonomy (NCBI): domain Eukaryota; kingdom Metazoa; phylum Chordata; class Mammalia; order Diprotodontia; family Pseudocheiridae; genus Pseudochirops; species Pseudochirops cupreus. The sequence goes on from CM053581.1 coordinate 50,152,064, forward strand.
TTTTACAGTTGAGGAGACTGAAGCAGACAGCGATTAGGTGACTTGCCCAAGGTCACACTGCTAGAGTCTGAGTCTATATCTGAACTGGAATCTTCCTTGCTCCAAGTGCATTGTTCTATACCACCTAAATGCCTTATTGGCTTATCAGCTTGAATTTGGCTCTGTCTCCTTTCCTTCCCTCCCCTTTAATTATAAAAACCCTGGGTTCCCAACTCACTTCCAAAGGGAGTCTTCCTGCATGTGAAAGGTTTCCACATTTCAAACACTGGTGCTTAAGGGGAAGTGTTTCCTTTTACTTCCTAGGGATAGGACATGGAAACAGTCATTTTTCTAGCCCATGTCTAAAATAACTTTCCCATGGTAGGGTGGGGGGTATGGGGACAGCTCTTCTGTGGCTAACCATATAACAATTTCTCACTAAATATTGCTGTCCTGCTGAAAGACAAAACAAAATAATACAAAGAGAAGAATGTAGAAGTAAAAATATGGACTATGTAAATTGGTAGATGATAGATCAAGCATTTAGGAAGCATTTACTACATGCCAGGCACCGTACTAAGTGCCGATAATACAAAGAAATACAGAGTATATATATATATATATATATATATATATATATATATATATATATATATATATATATATATATGTCTATATACATATGTGTGTATATATATATATATATAAAATACAGAGAAATACAAAGAAAAAGAAAAAGACACCCCCTGCCTTCAAGAAGATTGTATTCTAATGGGGGTAGACAAGACATAAAAGGCAGCTGAAAAGGAATAGATGGGAGGGGGCAAGATGGAGAAGTAATCCTGGGAATTATGGGCTGATGCTTGTTTGAAGAAAGCAGGGCTGCAGTGGGTGCTTCCTCAAAGGAGGATTCAAGTCACCAAATGAAGAGAAAACTGGATAGCATTCCATACAGGGATTGGTTGAAGGAACTGGAGAAGTTTAGCCTGAATAAGACAAGAACTCTGTGTGTGTGTGTGTGTGTGTGTGTGCGCGTGCGCGCGCGCGTGCGTGTGTATGTATTGGGAATTGTCTTCAAATAGTAGTAGGAGTAATAATAGTAATTGTAGTGATGGTAGTAATAGTAGTAGTGGTGGTGCTAGTAGTGATGATAACAGTAGTAGTATTAATAGTGGTAGTAGTAGCAGTGCTTGTGATGGTGGTGTGGTAATGGTGGTGGTGGTAGCTGTAGTAATAATCATGGTGGTGGTAGTTGGCGTGGTTGTTGTAGTAGTAATAGTAGTAGTAGTGGCAGTAGTAATAATAATGGTGGTGGTGGTGGTAATAGTAGTAGTAATGATAATAATAGATAACATATTTGTTAGGACCCTCTCACCTCGGGTTCCCTTCTGGACCACCTTCCTCACTTACCCTCCCCGGTGTCATCAGATGTCTCTGGCTTCCTTATTCTTCTCGAACAGAGCTTCCGGCACATACAGATGGGTTTAGAAATGTACCTTTATTGTTACATCTTCTGTTCCCTTCTCTCTCTCCTCTCTCACCTCTCTTCTCTCACCGCATACTCACCTCTTACTCCTACCCCCTTCCTCCCCTCGCTCCCCTTTATCTCCCACCTGGGCAGACTGAGTCACGTGCCTCAGCAACAGGGGCAGAAAGAAAGGGTGGGCTATCCCATTGCATGATACCTGCTCAATGCTGTTAATCCACATTCCGGTAAGGCAGACAGCCTTATCAGGGCTCTGGCTCCTAGGCCTTGGAATGCAACAGATCACCCAGAGGGCAGCAGGAAGGAGCAATGGGGGTTGGGGACACAACACATTTAGAGAATATTTTTAAAATTTCAAGGAATTTTATATATGTAAACGTTTTCCTTCCCATAGGGCCCTTTTGGCTTTGTGTCCCAGATGTTGCCTCCTTAAACCTACAGAAAGAATGTGTATCACTGGGTTAATTATCCCACAAGGGAATTTAATTAGTGGGTACAATGTGTGAATTGCCCACCAGGGGTCGCTGTAGTTGATGTACCAGCTGGGTCTTGTCAATTAGTAATCAGTACAAGTATGAGCAAGAGCCAGAAGGAGCCGAGCCTTCAATTGCCTTGGTTGCTCTGTCAACACCAAGCTTACTTAAGGATTAAAGCAACTGTAATAAACCCTTCTCTGGCCAGGTATAAATATAATCTAGGACATAGGTTCTTAACCCAAGGGATCTGTGGATAGATTTTGGTGGATCTGTCCATCTGAATTGAATTGGAAAAAAAATACATATTACTTCAATATAATTGGCTTCCTTTCTAATGCTATGTATTTTATTTTATGCATTTAAAAACATCATTCTGAGAAGAGGTCCAGACTACCAGCAATCTGCCAAAGGGAACTGAAACACAAAAAAGGTTAAGAACCTCTGACCTAAGGGATGAAAAGAGATATTATTCAAAATATTAAAATGTGAAATCTGCCTTCTATATGTAGTTCAGCGTTCCCACCTAGTAGTGAAAATCCTCTTTCTTAATTTACTTCACCATGTATTCACAAGTTTTTTCTCAAGTCAAAACAAGGTAAACGGAGGTACAAAGTTCTGCATACAATCAATTGATTCATAATGTACAAATTTACCACTACATAGGATCTCGGCTTCCCCAGCAAAGCTAAGAACCCCAGCATGGGGAATGGCTACCCGTTTTGTAGTTTTTAGGAAAGTACAGAACAAAGAATGGGACTTCATAGGCAGGAAACAAGTTATGATTGGTTAAAAGAGCTTGATATCACATATGGTGAAATCAATAAGATTGGGTACAGAGCTGAGGCATGGGGGACAATATGATTGGTTGGAAATTGGGGATGAAGGGCTAGCAGCAACTGCCTCCTTCCCTCCTGTGACTTAGGAATGTTCATTGCAAAGGACATACAAATATAAAAATATTTATAGCAGCTCTTTTTGTGGTGGTAAAGAATTGGAAATTGAAGGGATGCCCACTAATTAGGGAATGGCTGAACAAATTGTGGTATATGAACGTAACGAAATACTATTGTGTTATAAGAAATGATGAGCAGGCAAATTTCAGAAAAACCTGGAAAGACTCATATGAACTGATGCTGAGTGAAGTCAGAACCAGGAGAACATATATAGTAACAGCAATATTGTGTGATGACTGACTTTGTTAGATTTTGCTATTCTCAGCAATACAATGATCTAAGAAAATTCCAAAAGACTCATGATGGAAAATGCTGTCCACATCCAGAGAAAGAAATATGGAGTCTGAATGCAGATTGAAGGATACTATTTTCACCTTTTTTTGTTTTTTTTTCTTTTTCATGGTTTTTCCCTTTTGTTCTGATTCTCTTTTCACAACATGACTAATGTGGAAATATGTTTAATATGATTATACATGTATAGCCTACATCAGACTGCTTACCATCTTAGGGAGGGGGGAAGAGAAGGAGGGAAGAAGAAAAAAATTAGAACTCAAAATTTTATAAAAGTGAATGTTGAAAAATATCTTTACATGTAATTGGAAAAAATAAAATACTATTAAGTGCAAAAAAAAAAGATAAGTGCCAATGAGTCACTAAAAAAAAAAAAAGAAGAAATGTTTATTGTTTGAGTCCACCTGCAAGGTTAGAGATACTGGGCCAGACTTCTTTGGATAGCAAACCAGACATCCTTGAAGGCTAGTTGGTGGAACAAAGACTCTAGACCTGATTCCCAGTCCACCTACATTCTCAAGGTTAACAGGTTTCCTTGACACAAGAATAGAACAGTGATTAACAAGAGAATTGGATTTCTAAACTTAATTCATTACAGAACAGATGAATTTCTGAACTAAGTTCAGAGACAAAGAATCATGACCCAGGCAGTTACAGGACAATACTGATCAATTGCAAATAGGATCAATTGCAAAGAAAAAAAAGATACAGAATCAATCTGTTTAGTTCAGATTCAAAGACTCAGCACACTGTGATCACTTAGTATATCATATATGGAAAAAGCTGAAAAGTAAATTAGACTGAACACACCTTTATGGGAACATTCACTTTCTATCAACCTCTACGCCTCCTCTCACTTTCCTAGCACGTCTTCAGGTGTGGAAGGAAAGAATCCTGACTCCAGCTTCTCCCTGCTGCTGCAAAGGGATGTGTGCTACCCAACTCAGGCTCATGAACTAAAAGGGGAAATGAGCTTCCTCAGCCCACCAGCTGAGCAGGATTCATAACAGTTGGCAGTCTTGGCATCTCTGTGGTTCTTCTCTCCTCAAGGCTTCCAGCGGCTCTCTCTGCTCCATGGTCTCATGCCATGTCTTCTGGCCAGTGCTCCTGAGAGTGCCTGCATATCTCCACCCGGTTCTCATTCACACCCAGCCTTCTGCTTTCTTTCCTTTCCTGGAGGTTCAAATCACAAGGTCAGAAGAACGAAGACACCCATCAAGAAGACGTCACTGCCTTCTGATGACAGTATCCCTTTCTCCTATTTCATGATTTCTATTCTTGGCCCCAGATAAAAAAGGGACAGCCAATGAATTCTGTCTGATTCTTCATGACTCCATTTAGGGTTGGTTGGTTTGTTTTGCAAAGATACTGGAATGGATTGCCACTGCCTTCTCCAGCTCATTTTACAAATGAGGAAACTGAGGCAACAGTTCTAAGTGACTTGTCCAGGATCATACATCTAGTAAGCATGTGAAGTCAGATCTAAACTCATGATGATGAGTCTTCCTGACTTCAAGCTCAGCACTCTATCCACTGTGCCACCTAGATACCCCTCTACCAAGGTCTTTCTCCTCAAATCATATCCTTGGGCCCAAGGGGCTACATACATACATTATCTTATATGACCTTCACAACAACCTTTTGAAGTAGGTACTGTAAGTATTATCCACGTTGGGAAGGGGAGAGCTATTATTATCCCCTTTTTACAGTTAGAGAAACTGAAGCAGACAGAAATGTGAGTGGTTTTTCTAGGATCATGTAGCTAAAAAGTGTCTGAGGCTTGATTTGAGCTCAGATCCTTGTGGCTCCAAATCCATCAGCTCTATACACTGAGCCACCTAGCATTTATAGTACGAGGAGGGTCTTTGCTTCTGAATTACCCATATCGAGGAAAAATTCAGCACTCTGCACTTTTTAGGCTAGAAGGCTCTCAAATACAAATTTATTAATTAAATTCTGAGCATTTCTGCTTGGGCAGCTAGGTGACAGTGTGGATAGAGGGCCAGGCTTGGAGTCAGGAAGATTCATCTTCAGGAGTTCAAATATGACCTCAGATAGTTACTAGCCATGTGACCCCGGGCAAGTCATTTAACCCTGTTTGCCTCAGTTTCCTCATATGTAAAATGAGCTGGAGAAAGAAATGGCAACTATGCCAGTATCTTTGCCAAGAAAATCCCAAACAGGGTCCATGAAGAATCAGATACAACCGAAATGACTCAACAACAATAAAAGCATCTTTGCTTAGAGAAGGAAGAATCCAAAGGAACAGGGACCTAGCCTGTTTTTGAAAATCTCTCTGACCCAAACCATTTTTTTTTTTTTGCTTTTTGGAGAGGGGAATGTAGGGCAATTGGGGTTAAGTGACTTGCCCAAGGTCACATGCTAGTTTTTTGTGTTAAGTGTCTGAGGCTGGATTTGAACTCAGGTCCTCCTGACTCCAGGGCCAGTGCTCTATTCACTGTGCCACCTAGCTGCCCCTCCAAACCATTTTTTATTTATAACTTATAGGGTTCAAGCTCAAAACCAAAATCCCATAATCAAGAGTAAACAGGAACACAATTTTGATTCATCCAACAGTACGATAATAACTTATTATGCACCTGGGAGAAATCATTCAATCCGGTGAGGCTTCTTTTGCTGAATTATTCAAGAGCAGGAACTCTTAGTCTGATTATTACCCTAATCAGTTGTAAGGAAGATTCCTTCTTAGGCTGATAAGGCCTACATTTCTTTAAAAATTGATTAGGTCTTTGTTAAGACTGAAGCAAAATGATTTTGGTGCAGGGCTCTTTCTTCTTGGAATTGATTAAGTACAGATAAAGTTTCTAATTCGGATGAGACCGAGGACTTTTGACAAAGACACAGAGAAAATGTGATTTCTTAAGATTGATGAAAGAGGGAAAAGAGCTGGGCCTTCACATATTTCCATATTCTTAACTCACAGAGAGGGTTCCCCAGTTTCCAAGTATTCTATGGGTTTATATTATTAAAATTATAATGCAGGAGCTCCTACCAATGTGTTTCTTTTTCATTAGTCAGTCAGAGAACAAAATGAGCTCAAAATAAAGGCATTTTGTGCACCGTGCCAGGCACATAGTAAGAACTATGTAAATATTAGCTACTATTTACTAGAATAGCAGAGTAAGAAGGTTTACAATGGAACACTGTCTCCTACAATTCATACCCTCAATGGGGAGATTGCGCAAGTTTAGAGATGCTTCCTGAGAGGTCATCAGTTACAGCTCTTATCCTCAGCACTGTAGGCCCTCTCACAAAATTCTTACACTGCCCCTCACTGGGCAAGATGCCTTCGCTTGGCTCACTGGGTTGCCTCTCCACTGAACACATAGCTCAGTTGGCCTAACTTGGGCTCTGTTCTCTGTATGGCACATTGTTCTATAGGCTTTAATTTCTGGTTAAATTGAAATCCTTTCCTTAGGGTACTGGTAGGCTCTTTCATAAAAATCAGAACCTCACAACAACAGGAGCATCCCCAGTTCATCTTGTCTCTGAGGCTGGCCATTTCCAAAGCAGCAGGATCCCTGCTCCAGATACCAAGCTGTCTATCTTTGAACTTTTTTCTACATGTTATTATTCATCCTTCAAAGTTTGGTAAACAATGTCCTCAAATTCCCCTCTGGGGGGAAACCCAAACAGTCAAGGGCTTTTGCTAGAAGATGCTATTACCAATGGCAGGAAGGGGAGAGAGACAAATTTCCCCTACCCCCACCCCTCTTGTTGCATGCCGCTAGAAATGTTGCTTAGAGCTGACTCTCTTGAATTGAAGGCCTCTGCCAGGGTCAGTTCTCTAGATTTAAATTTGTCAAGTCACTAATGATCACAGCAATGAGTGGGTTGTAGAAAAGTCAATCTACAGTCATAGGGAATTCCCTTACCTCTGTCTAATCTCAAGGGAGTTTCCTGGCCCCCTGCATATGCAAATTGGACCAAAGCGCAAAAGAAAAAAACAATTTTTTTTCCCTTACTCTCTATAAAATTGCAAATGGGTCACTCAAAATCTGAACCCCAGAAATTTCTACTGGGCTGTGGGAAGCATCCCCTGATCCATGCCCCTCTCCCCCTACTACTTAAGTTTAATTGGTCTTTCTATTAATCCAAGTTAATAACAGATTCCTTATTTAAAAAAAAAATCCCTGGAAGGAAATGGGACCATCTTTGAAGGGAGAACTCAATATCATTCAGCCATATGACAGAGTAGCCCAAAAAAATCAGTATGACCTTAGGCTTTATTATGAGAGGTAGAGTGCTCAAGCCTAAGGAGACAAGAGTTCCAATGTGCCCTGCTGTCATCAGAACACATCTGGAGTACTGAGTTCAATTCTGGAGCCTGCATTTTAAGGTCACTAACAAACTGAAGTACCCTGTCCAGAAAAGGATGCCAGGATGGTGAAGGGGTAGATGACCGTGTCATACAAGGAATGATTGGAGAAACCAAGATTGTTTATCATGGTTTAAAGAAGAGTAAGCAAGGTCAAGATAGCTGGATTAGATTTATTTGTTCCTAGAGTGGAAGCTATATGGAGGGATTTTTTGGGTCAATCAATCAGCAAGCCCCTATTACATGCCAATTACTGTGCTAAGTGTAGGGGAGAAAACAAACACATGATCAAAAACCAATCCCTGCTTTCATGAACCTTATATTCTATCAGGGATGTCAATGTATGTATGTATATGTAAATACATACAAGAAAAACTTAATCATTAGAGCTGTCCAAAAGTAAAATGGGTGGCATGGGGAGATAGCGATTTTCCAATCACTGGAGGTCTTTGAGTAGAGGCTGAATGACCACTTAGGGATAACTTAGAAAGTATTCTTATTCAAGTACAGATTGGACCTGATGACCTCTTAGGTCCCTTCCAGGTCTCATATTCTGTGAGGAAGGAAGTTTGGTTTGGCCCTCTCCAGGCAATCATGGCAGTTAGCCATGTGGTAAGACACATGGCACGAGGTGCAGTGTTGTAATGGCAAGAAAAGTGGGATTTTTTTGGCTGTTTTTCTGTGTGTGTTATTCAGTTTCCCAGCCTCAGTCTTACATGCCTCTGCACTGAGCCAGTCAGACATGTGCAAATGGGCTCTAATAAGTCAGATACATACATGTGGGCTCTAACCAATTGGATGCTAAGTAGAACTGTATATAAAGAGAGCCCATGTTGAGAAAGCAGGCATTAAGGGAGCCAGCTTTGAGAGAGTGACACAGTGCTTAGAGAGAGAAGCAGCTAGAGTAGGCAGAGGGAGGAGACTTCTAAGAGTTGGGAGGAGACATTTAGAACCCCAAGGAGACCTCTGAGAGTGGAGAGGAGCTCTCTGATGACAAAGACTTGCTTAGGAAACCTCTAAACTTTGAAAGCAAGCTGTGGGGCAGAGACCTGCCCATGGGAGGGAAGCTTAGCTTGGGCCCCTTTTGAGAGATGTTAAAGTGAACTGAGCTGTTATTACAGAGCCTCTGAACTTTGGAGGTGAATTGAAATGACAATGCTAGTGGTGTGTGTCAGTATTATTGTTGCCCTGTTAACTTTGTTTTCCCAGAGGCAGAAGCTGCAGGCAGGAGCCCCTGGAGCCTGCTGTTAGGCAGGAGCAGGGAGAGCTTGGAGTGGAGCAGTCCCCATGAGCTGAGACATTGAGCAGGAGCAAGAGAGCTGTCTACATATGAATCCAGGTGAGAGTCAGGAGTAGTCAGCCCACAGAGAAAGAGCCATGGGACTTGGAAATTAACCTCAAGTTAAGATGAAAGAGGACTTCACTTGGACACTTGGTATTGATTAAGGAGATTATTCTTACAGTGACCTAGGGGTGGATGGTGTGGTATTTTCTGCTACCCCTTAAGGATGTGTTGTGCTAAGGGAAACCCTAGCCTGGGACCCCCTGATTGTGTAAACAAGTATTTTGGGGAATGCTACTGAACGCAATGATATATGCTACATGCCATATGACATACTGAGTGTTATGATATAGATATAGAGATAGAGACATAGACATAGACACAGATAGAGATATAGATATAGACATGTATATATCTATGGAGAGAGAGAGAGAGAATGATATGTTTTGCTTAAGGATGTTGCTATAAATGTTATACTTTACTTTATTGAACAATTTTTAGTTCTGACTAGAGAATTCATTATACTATGCAATTAGACCTTTAAAATTATTCACAGTAGCAGTCCTCAAGTATGCTGCCGTGATGGCCATTACAAGTGTGAAGCACCTCATTCTCACATCAAGCCCCAACAGGAAAAAGGTTCCAGATAGCATTCAGTATAGGGCAGCACCAAAGCCCTAGCCATAGCAGGGGATAGGCCCAACCCAGCATCCAGGGCAACTTATGCCCAATCCTTCATCTAAGTGATCTTCACCTGAACTGCAACAGGAGACAAGGCCAGACAATTCTTGCAGAAAGTGAGACCTAGTCTTATTTGTCATACTCAAAACCAAGAAATCATCTAAAGATAAGGCAGTAGAGTCTGATCTAAGCACAAGTATAACCCAGAAAACGAGGCTAAGTAAATGGAAGAAAATGCAAAATACAGTGAAGAAATACCTTGAACTGAGAAATACCCAAAGGGTAAACCCAGAAGAAAAGATTAATTCTACAAGTCTAAATAGATTCTCAGAAGAAAAAAAAAGTATCTTGGTCCCAAGGATCCTCTTACAGAGTACCTGAAAGAACAGAAACAAGAAATAAAACATGGAATAGCTAGGAAGGAAGAAATGGGAAGGAGAATTAATAGGCTAGATTATATGGAAGTAAAATTTCCTCAAGAACTGAACACCCTAAAATTTTAATGAGTCAAACAAAAAATAACAATTTGTTGAAACAATAAATATTAATATAAAATCAAAAGATTGGAAAAAAACAGAACACATAAGAAACATATTATTAAAAACGAATGACCTGGAAAACAGATTAATCATAGATCATTTAAGAATTATTGGACTATTTGAAAATCTTGGCCATAAAAAAAAGCTTGGAAAGCATATTTCAAGAAATTGTAAATGAAAACTGCTTATATCCCTTAGAATCAGAGGTCAAAGTGAAAATAGAATATACGAGTCACTTTCTGAAAGAAATCCTCAAATGAAGATTCCCAGGAACATCATAGTCAAAATCCAGAGTTTCTGGGTCCAATTAAAAATACTGCAAGGAGCCAAAAATAAAGTGTTTGAATACCAAGGTGTCACAGTCAGGATCACACAAGACTTAGCAGTTGCCAGTCTAAGGTAGAGGAGAGTTTGGAATATGATATTTCAAAAGGCAAAACATAAAGACTTATACTCAAGAATAGTCTATCAATATAATCCTACATGGAAAATATAGGTTTTTAATGAAATGGAGGATTTATAAGCATTTCTGTTGAAAAAAACAACTGAGTGGATAATTTGAAAGGGAAATGGAGAAATCTAAAGAAACAGAAGGCTACACCCATTTGATCATTTCGAAGAGAGTATGTAGGGATAAATTATTTATACACTAATAGGGGAGAAGGAACAAGTGTTTTTTCAGAACTCTGATGTCTTCAAGAGTCATAGAGAAAGTTAGATAAGACAGACAGAAAGCCTAGGAGTGATTTTGTTCTGTTTTGATGCTCTTGAGAGAACACAGAAAGGAGAGGGAGAGTAAACATTCATTATTAAGTGCCAGGCACTATTCTAAGTATTTTACAAATATCTCATTTGATCCTCACAACAACAACAACTTTGTGAGACTCTCATTCTATAGGGAAGGTGAGAGATTAAATGACTTCCCTACACAGCTTGTAAGTTTCTGAGACCAGATTTGAACTCAGGTCTTCCTGACTCCAGCCTTAAAGCTCTATCCACTGTACCACCTACCTGCCTCTAGGGAGGGATGAGGAACTAGGGAGAAAAAGAAGAGGAAGGAGAGGAAACTTACTCTCTCTCAATAGTAGGGGTGCATGAAATGAAGAGTATTCAAACATGGAAGAAGAAATGGAGGGAACAGGTATCCCTAAAATATTCTGGAATAAAATTCCTTTACTCTATAACCCTCAAACTTTTATTTTGTTATCTTTCCCTTAGTTGCTTATAACATTCTTTTTAAAAAAATTTAACTTATTTATTTACTTTTAGTTTACAACATTCAGTTCCTCAATCTCTTGAGTTTCAAATTTTCTTCCACTCTCACTCCCACTCCTCTCCCCTCCCCCCATGGTGGCATGCAATCAAATATAGGATCTACAAATACCTTCACATTAAACATTAGTCAAGTTGTAAAGAGGGATTATAACCAAGGGTGTAAACAATGAGAAAGAAGAAATAAAACAAAAAAGAGAGAGAGAGACAGAGAGAGAGTGAGTAATCTGCATTCAGACTCTGTAGTTCTTTCTCTGGATGTGGATATCCCTTTCCATCGTGAGTCTCCATTTTCTCTATTTTATTCATGTGTGCTTTCAGAGATATAAAACTTCCCCTAAGAACTGCTTTTGCTCCATCCCACATGTTTTGATATGTTGTCTCATATTGTCATTCTCTTGAATGACAATGAAGTTACTGATTGTTTCTATAATTTGTTGTTTGATCCACTCATTCTTTAAGATTAAATTATTTAGTTTCCAATTAGTTTTCAGTCTATCCTTCCATGGCCCTTTATTACATATAATTTTTATTGCATCATGATCTGGGAAGGACGCATTTAGTATTTCTGCCTTTCTACACTGAATTGTGAGGTTTTTATGCCCTAGTACATGGTCAGTTTTTGTGTATGTACCATGTACTACTGAGAAGAAAGTATATTCCTTTTTATCCCCATTCAATTTTCTCCAGAGGTCTATCATATCTACCTTCTCTAAAATTCTATTGACCTCCTTAACTTCTTTCTTATTTATTTTGAGGTTAGATTTGTCAAGTTCAGAGAGGGGGAGATTGAGGTCCCCCACTACTATAGTTTTACTATCTATTTCTTCCTCCAACTCCCTTAACTTCTCCTCTAGGAATTTGGCAGCTATACCACTTAGTGCATATATGTTTAGTAATGATATTGCTTTATTTTCTATGGTGCCTTTTAGCAGGATATAGTTTCCTTCTTTATCTCTTTTAATTAGACCTATTTTTGCTTTTGCTTTATCTGAGATGAGGACTGCTACCCCTGCTTTTTTTACTTTAGCTGAAGCATAATATATTCTACTCCATCCTTTTACCTTTACCCTGTGTGTATCCCCTCATTTCAAATGTGTTTCTTGTAGACAGCATGTTGTAGGATTATGGTTTTTAATCCATTCTATGGGAGAGTTCATCCCATTCACATTCACAGTAATGATTATTATTCGTGTCTTTCCCTCCATCCTATTTCTTCCCCTGTTTATGCTTTTATTTCTCCCTTCTCCTCTTTAAGAGTTTTCCTTTTAGCCACCACCTCCCTCAGTATTCCCTCCTTATCCACCCCGCTCCCTTTATCTACCCTTCCCCCTTACTACTTCTACTCTCTGCTTATAACATTCTTTAAAAAAAAAAATCTTTTGTTTTCAGTAAGCAAAGTTGGAATGTCTATTCCCAGACAGAAAAGCTGGGGAAAAATCAGTGTCTGCTGGAGATAAGGCCACTTACAATATAGAGGGACAAATAGAACTTCCAGCCAAGTGTGTGTGGTTTTGGAGTGTGGCTTGCTAAGCGGAAGACAGTTGTAAGGGAAAGGACAGTACTAATCTTGGAGTCAGATGGCCTGAGTTTGAGATTTGTCTCTTATATTCAACCATGACCATGACAGGCAACGTGGACTCTGTGCCAGGAACTGTTTGCTACATTTAGAACAAACTGCCTCAAAGGTCCACAAGATGCTAATGGCAAGGTAGGTAGCATTGCTAATAGTATCAGCTTTCCAGTGTTGGGGGTGCAGTGGGAGGTGCAATGTGTGTTTACCTTCCCGCCTCAAATGGGAGTAGATGCCTTTCCTGACTCTTCCTCCAGGTGCAAATATTCCTAGTTATGGCTCTACTGTGTTACTTTAGGCAAATTGTTTCATTTTCTAAGCCTCAGTTTCCTCATCTGTGAGAAGAGGGGTAATATATTCACAGGATTATTGTGAGGAAAACACTTTGTAAATCTTATTAAAATATTACATAATTATCAGATATTAATATTATTATTCAAGAGGAAAGTGAAGAAGCCTCCAAGTAGTGCCAGGATAGGGTAGATCTGGGAGGGCTGACCCTGATTTCCCCCAATGTTTTTAACTCCACAATCTATCACATCTCCTGGAGATAAAATTGCTTGGCAGTAGTGCATGGTGGTTCCTGGGTAGGTTGTTATATAAGTCCACACAGAGGAATTGATTGGAATCTGGTGGTTCAAATTATCCCCAAAATTTCAGCTCACACTTTCTAGGACTATCCCAGGCACACACAACCCTAGGGTGAGGCTTTACTCTGCAAGTGAGAATTAGGGAAGGCTCTCTGTGATTCACATCTGTTAGCACGTGGGTGTCTAGCAGAATCTGTAAGGTTGTTAGCAAGTGCCTCGCCTGGCAGGATGTATAAGGTAGATTTGAGAAGACTGGCCACCTGGGTTGGGGATAGGATAAACTGGAGGGCAGGAGTGTTGGAGGGGGCGGGGCAGGCAGCGGGTATTTGGATTTCTCAGAATTAAAATCTGAAGTGGAAGGGATCATGAATACTGTCTTCAGATGGACCTTCTAACAAGTGTTTACTCAGTCTCTTCTTGAATATCTTTAATGATTGAGATCTAATTACATCCCAAGGCAGTCCATGATGCTACTGAAGAGTTCTAATTATTTTTCTGCATATTGACCCAAAATCTGCTTCAAGACTCAGCTCAAATCCCTACTTCTGCAAGAGGCCTTTTCCTAGTTTCCTGGAACTGCTAATGCCTTTGCTCTAAGATTATGTACCTCCAATTTACCCAGCAAATATCTTGAATGTACATAGTTATTTGTACGTTATCTCCCATATTAAAATATGTGTGTGTGTGTGTGTGTGTGTGTGTGTGTGTGTGTGTGTGTGTACATCTTATTGTTGAGTCATTTTCAACTGTGTCTGACTCTTCATGACCCTACTTGGGGTTTTCTTGGCAAAGATGCTGGAGTGGATTGCCATTTCTTTCTCCAGCTTATTCTATAGATGAGGAAACGGAGACGAGCAAGTTTAAATGGTTTGCCAAGTGTCTGAGGTCCAATTTGAACCCAGATCTTCCCGACTCCAGGTCCAGCACTCTATCCATTATGGTACCACCTAGCTGTCCACATGAGTATATTTACCCAGTAAACAGATCGTAGGTACATAGTTATTTGCATGTTGGTTCCCACATTAGAATGTAAACTCCTTGAGAGCAAAACTGTCTTTTTTTGTTGTTTATATTTCCATCCCCAGTGTTTAACATACTCCCTAGCACATAGTAAGAGCTTAATAAATGCATGTGAGTTTTGTTGATTTTTACCCACTGGTCCTAATTTTGTCCTATGAGGCCAAGTAGAACAAGGGTACTAATTTACCAGCTCCACATGGCAAGACTTTTCAGAGAGCAGTCAAGACAGGAAAATGGCAGAGAGGATTTCTCTTTGGTTACAGATCAGACTCGATATTGGAGGTCCCTTCCAACTTGGAGATTCTAGGACGCTGTTAAGCCCTGCTTACCTTTTCTCTTCTCCAGGCTAAATGACTTCATTTCCTTCTACCAACTTTTGTGGTTTTCAGATGCTCTCCCTACCTACCCTTGCCACCCTCCTCTGAAGGGGCTCCAGCCTCCTCATACTTTAGTGTGAACACTGAAAACAAAGAGCTTTTCTTTTTTCCATTCACCAAGTCTGTGGCTGCAGAAAAGAGAAGGCCTCCATCACCTTGACAAAATCACATGGGTAGAAACTCTCCCTTCCCTTCTCTATCCTGCTTCCAGAGTGCTCTTTATTAAAGTGGAGAGGTTGTAAGATTATAAATTATGCTTGCCTTATGACAGAAGGAAAGGAGATAGGAAGGAAAGAACTGGGCTCCCTTTTCCTGATGTATCCTTGCAGTGAGGCATCTTTTTACTGTAACTAGAGACAAGTTAGAAGAAAGGAGGGAGACTTTCTTTTTTTGAGGTAATTGGGGTTAAGTGACTTGCCCAAGGTCATACTGCTAGTAAGTATCTGAGGCTAGATTTGAACTCAGGTTTTCCTTACTCCAGGACTAGTGGTCTATCCACTGAACCACCAAGCTCCCCAAGGAGGGAGGCTTTTAAGGGGCTCTAAGATGGAGAGTTGGAAGGGACCTAGGAGATCATCTGGTTCAATCCCCTCATTTCAGAGAGACAGGAGCTTAGGCTCAGAGAATGTCGGTGACCCAGCAAAGCGGGGTGTCAGGGGCAGGATTGAAAGTCTGACTTCAGGTTCATTGCTATGTCTCCTATACCGTTCTCTTGGTAGCTGATACCACGTAGCCAATCGTTTGTGGATGATTCAGTCATCCACAGGCAGACTGGGCTGGACATTTTCATTCTTTGTTGACAAGTTATTATTTGCTTAAGTCTTTTATTGATATCATTACTGTCGGTGTTTACTTTGACTTTCCTTTGAAGTCTGGGGCCCATCAAGAGCAGGAAAGAAAGGCTTGTTGGATCTCCCTCAATTTCCTTGATTTCTCTTGGTGAAGCAAAGAATTTCTTCTTCTTCTTCTTCTTCTTCTTCTTCTTCTTCTTCTTCTTCTTCTTCTTCTCCTCCTCCTCCTCCTCCTCCTCCTCTTCCTTCTCCTCCTCCTCCTCCTCCTTTTCCTTCTCCTTCTCCTTCTCCTTCTCCTTCTCCTTCTTCTTCTCCTTCTTCTCCTTCTCCTTCTC
>CM053581.1:50168547-50261211 GCA_028627135.1 Pseudochirops cupreus
CTCCTTCTTCTTCTTCTTCCATATAATACTTATTAACAACAATAATAATAGCTAGCATTTATAGAGAGCTTTAAGGTTTGCAAAGTGCTTTAGATATATTTAAGATTTAGATGTATGTTTAGGACATGTGTATACATATATAGGATATGTGTGTGTATATATGTACATATGTATATGCACATATGTATGTGTGGATAGATGGATAGATAGATAGATAGATAGATAGATAGATGATAGGATCCTCACAACAACCCTGGTTGGTGCTAATATTACCTCCATTTTATAGTTGAAGAAACTGAGGAAAACAGAGGTTAAGTGATTTGCCCAAGATCACACAGCTAATAAAGGTCAGAGGTAGGATTTAAAACTCAAGTCTTTCTGATTCCAGATCCAACATTCTATTCACTGCACTACCTAGCTGCCCCATGAATTAAATTGCAAGATTAGAGAGAACAACTGTGCTTAAAGTTTTGAAAAGCAGTATGGTTCAATGGAAAGAATAGTGGAGTTGATGTCAGAAAGATCTAGGTTTGGATACTGGCTTGCCATTTATTAGCTGTGTGAGTTCAAAAAGGAAATTTTAGCTTCCTAAATCTCAATTTCCCAAGCTGTAAATTACAGATGGAGAGCTAGATGACGTCGTGGATAGAGCACTGGGCCTGGAGTCAGGATGACTCATCTTCATGAGTTCAAATCCAGCTTCAGACTCTTACTAGCTATGTGACCTTGGGCAAGTCACTAAACCCTGTTTGCTTCAGTTTCCTCATTTGTAAGATGAGCCGGAGAAGGAAATGGCAAACCACTCCAGTACCTTTGCAGAGAAAACCCCAAATGGGGTCGTAGAGAGTCAGACAGGACTGGAAAATGAGTAACCAAAAAAAATACATACCAACCACTGTACTAAACATTGAGGATACAGAGAAAGGTAAAAGCAGTGCCTGCCCTCAAGGTTCTCACAGTCTAATGGGGGAGACAACATGCAAACACCTATGGTCATACAAGATATATATGTGTATATATGCAAAATAATTTGGTTTTTTTCCTCTTTCATTTAGCAACATGAATAAGTTTGGCCACTAGCAATATAGTGCAGGGAAGAAAGAGAAGAAGAAACATAGGAGAGATATCACTGAACGTTCAGTGATAGAAGAGTTGTGAAGTTAATGAAATAATTGTATGTGAAAGTTCTTTGTAAAGTACCATGTTAATATGTATTACTATTGTGATGATGCCAGTTACTGTTATTTAACCCTTGTATTAAAGACTTGTACATGATATGAAGGATAACAGCTAGCATTTATATAGTACTCTAAGGTTTGCAAAGCATCTGATGTATATTATGTTATTTGATCCTTACAACAGCCTTGGGAGGGAGACGCTATTATTATTCTCATTTTACAGATGAGGAAACTGAGGCAGAAAGAGGTCAAGTGCCTTGCTCTGTTAAGTATCCAAGTCAGGATCTGAACTCAGGTCATCCTGATTCCAAGTCTAACCCTTTCTCTACCGTGCCACTGAGGTACCCTACATTTAGGAAGCTCTCATTTTTCTGGCTCATTGACTCCACAAAGGCAATATAAGAATATCACTCTCTGATACTAGCTAATGTTAGTGCCTAACTCTCCCTGAAAGCACAGGTTTTTTTTGTTTTGTTTTGTTTTGTTTTTTAGAAAGCTCAAAGCTCAGAGAATGAACAAGTTGATATACATGTTCAAAAAGAATAAAACAAAACCAACAAGCAGAATTCACATCAGGGCTTGTAGGCAAACTTCCTTAGAAGCATGAAGAGCCTCAGTCACTGGTAGGGCCTCACCTATGTGGCTTTCCATAGTCCCAGTAGGGGAACCTGTGGGCCTCCTCATTTGCATATCCTTCCAGGCCTCTTCTGGCCACCTGTGCTCTAAAGCCTTGGGTTTTTTGTTTTTGGGGGTTGTTTTTTTTTAAGCTTTCATTCAATGCAATGCACTTCCCTTGACATCCCAACAGATGGCAGCAGGTCACTACTCCCCGTTGCTGGACCAGTGCCGCCATGGCGCTAGGCAGCTTCTCTTCCTCTGCAGTTGTCCAGCAGATGGTGTCAGTGACCACTCCCCACCATCACTTCCCATTCCTTTGGTCTTCTCAGGAGTTTGGTTTTCTCATAAGAAGCCTTCCCTCAGACAGAGGGCTTGGAATTGCAAAGCTTACTCCATAGGTCCCTAGTCTTGGCTGGAAACACTCTACCCCTCTGCGTGTCACCCTAACACAATGACAAACAGAGGTCCCTCCCTGCGCTACAGTTCTTTCTGACCTCTGACCTCACAGAAGTTTGCTCTGTGATGAGGAGCACACCTACCCTCTCATCTTCCAATTGGATCACCACCCCCAAGGGGTGACTCTACCATCTTACTCCTTGACACCCCAAGTACCTGGGCCAGGTACCTACTGCCTATATCAGTACTTCTTATGGCTCAAGCAGCTTGGAAAAACCTCCCAAATTACGTCTTCCCTTCCCTCTTCCTATTTCCCACATCCTTCAGCCCTGTGCAATCCTCCGAGGTCAACTGGGCAGGGTCTTTCAAATGACTTGAGGCTGCTCCTCTTAGCATACAAAGTATAGGCAGGGGTGGGGGCAGGGGTGGGAAGCTACATGTGGCCCTCTAGGTCCTCAAGTATAGCCTTTTGACTGAATCCAAACCTCCCAGGACAAATCCCTTTAATAAAAGGATTTGTTCTGAAAAAGTTGGACTCAGTCAAAAGGCTAGATGGCTACATGTGGCACCGAGGCTGCAGGTTCCCCACCCCTGGTAGGGGCTTGTCTTGGAGGAAGGCAAGTACTTCTCCTCCCTCCAGCATTGTCCTTCCTGGGAAAGAAAAGAGATCATACAATATCCAATATAAATATAGCCCTTTGTGCCATCCTTAAATTGAGACTATCCATCCCCAGAACAGAGGAGAAGCCTGGGAGTTGTTAAACAGAGGAGTAAGATGGGTAATCAGAGAATTTTTCTGAAGCCCAAATTGTACCTTCACAATATGGCTCATTGACTCCACAGAGGCAATATGAGAAAGTCACTATCTGATACCAGCTAATATGAGTGCCAAACTTGCCCTGCAGGCACAGGTTTTGTTTTCAGAAAGCTCAAAGAGTGAACAGGTTGATATACACATTCAAAAAAATCCCCAAACCAACCAACAAGTAGAATTCACATCAAGGCTTGTGGGCAAACTTCCACTAGAAGCATGAATGACCTCAGTCAAATTGAATTTCCAGAATCTTCACATTAAAATATGAGAATGAAACTACTCTCCAAAGAACAACATAAAGCTCAGTATTTGAGTAGGGGTTGCATTGAGATGACTTTTAAGGTTATCATTTACCTCTGCTTTAGAAACCAACCCTTGGCTCCAGCCAGGAGCTATTCCCTGTTCTATGATTTGTATTTTCTTGCCTTGCCTCATGGTGGTCTCCTTGCATGACATCTCTCTCCTTCCTTTCTGCCTGTCTGAATCCTACCTGATCTATGATACTATCTGCATGACCTTGGGCAAGTCACTTAACCACCTCCAGCCTCAGTTTCCTCCAGCTTGAAATCTACAATCCTATGATGAAGTGGCTTCTGAGATGGTGGCCCTTCTAGCTCTAAGACTGGTCCAACCAAAGCTTGGCTTAAATTCTACATCCTCTCTGAACTTTCTTGACCAGCTCGACCAGAAAAGATTTCTCCCTCCTCCAAACTCTGGCATTTGTTGTCTCAGGTGCCTTGTCATTCTATACTGTCTTGTATAACTAGTTATTTTTACACATTATCTGTCTTATCTTTTTTACTAGATTGTAAACTTTTAAAATGTAAGTGCCTGAAGTATCTTTGTGCGCAAGGAGAATAGGACTTGGGGTCAGAGGACCTGACTTTTAAGTCCTGGCTCTAACATTTACTAGCTGGGCAAACATGAACAAATCACTCGATCTTACTCAAACTCAGTTTCTGCCCCTGTAAAATGAACCTCCACGATCCCGTGTATGATTTTTTGCATCTTCTACAATCCCCTGGCAAGGGACCTTGGATACAGTAGGCTTTTAGTATTTCAATAAACACTTGAGTACCTACTGTGTGCCACTCCCTCTGCTGGGCACTGGGGAAGATACAGAGAGTAAATAAAATGCATCTCCTGACATTATGGAGCTCAGAATCCAGGAGGTGGGGATTTGGCATATGTGGTGATAACTTGGGCTGTTTGAAGGATCTACATACAAGCTTCTTAATATGGAGAGTCCTTCCACTGAGCCAGATGGAAAACCATCCACATCTGTTTCCACTAGTCAAGTTCCTGTCCATGACAGATGGCAATAATAACAGTTGACCTTTACACATCAAGAACATTTGGGGAGGGGGATCTGACATTTACATAGCACTCTAATGCTTGTAAATTGCTATGAATCAGCCCATTCGGACCTCACAACCCCATGAGGTATTATTATCCCCATTTCACATGTTGGAAAATTGAGGCTTAAAGATGGTAAGTGACTTTCTCAGAGTCACACAGCTAATAAGGGTCAGAGATAGGATTTGAATCCAGGTCTTACAGGCTCCATCCAGGTTTAGCCCTCTGTCCACTGTGCCTCTCTAGACCAGAAAACAATACATGACAATTGGACAAGAGAAGGGTAAGGGGCAAGAAGGTCATTACTGATTAGGAAGGTCAGAGGAAGTTTTTGAATAAGGGCTTTAGGTGAATGGCCAGGATTATCAAAAGGCAGGAGGGGATGGGAGTGGTGGTGGAGATTACTTCAGGAGCAAGGAATGGCATTAGCAAAGGCAGAAACAGAATAGTAAGGGACACTCTCAGATAATGGGAAAGACAGTCCAGTATGGCTGGATCATAGTAACACACATGGGAGTCATGGGGTGTGAGGCTCAGGATGCAGGGGTACCACCAGCCTCTGAAGGTATATGAATGCCAGGCTAAGGATCTTATATTTTGTGTTGTAGGGAATAGGAAACCACGGATGGAATTTGAAGTGGAGTGATACATCCAATGAATGACTGGATAAGAATCCATGGGACTTGACACATTTATACATAAGGGAGGAAGGAGAAATCAAAGCTGTCTCCAGGCATTATATCCTAAGTGACCTGGAAAATGGTGATGCCATTAACAGAGACAGAGGATGTTGGGAGGAAGGACTTGTGTTATGAGGAAATGGGTTTGACATTGGAATGTTGAGTTGGAGACATGGAACCTGTCAGAGGTTCAGGACTGGAGCACTGGCCAAGGTCCCTGCGCTAAGGTGAAAGGGCAACAATTCAAAATCATCAGAGAATCTCTGTTTTACCTGCGGAACCCTCTCTGGGCCTGTTTCCTCATCTGAAAAATGAGGAGGTTGGCCTAGGTGACTTTCTTAGGTCCGCTTCAGCTTTAAATCCAAGATCCCATTGTCTTTCAAGTTCTAAAACTGTATGATTCCTAGGAGAAGTATCCGCAGAAAGAGGACAGCCAATCTTCTGAGAGGTGGATGAAGCTTTGTGATTGTAATTAATTTTTTTCCCCTCTTTTCTCTTTCCTCCTACCAGGTGCAAAGGCAAGGGTGTGAAAGGCTGTAGACAAGGATAGGGATTCTTAGCGGAGGTGGCCTGGGGAAGTGGAAAGTTAGAATTTAGAAACTGACCGTCCTGGGTTCAAATCTCACTTATGATGCTCACAATTTTGACCTTGGTTTTCTCAAGTCAAATGAGGAGGTGGAGCTAGATGGCCTCTGATAGCCCTTCCATCTGTGACCTATAAAGGTCTACCCTGTGTAATTCTGTCCATGTGCAGAAAGTATCCAAAGGGCTAAGAAAGTGGGCACCAGAGAGAGAGACATGCATTCAATATTTATTCCGTACCTATTCGGTCTCTGCCTTTAAGGAGTTTCTGGTGTAGAGATAACTATAACACAATGCCAAATGAGTGGTACACACTTTCAGGTTTCCAACTGGGAGAATCAAAAAAGACTTCATGGAGGAGGGGGCATCTGAGATGGGCCCTGAAGAAGGTGCTGGTCTCAGGTAGAGTTTGGGAGCCGAGAGACCAAAGGAGAACGGCCTTGCCCAGAGGAGATCTGGCAGCGTCCAGTGTCGACTGCCTAGGGATGAGGCTGCAGCCACCCGTGCCTCTGCCTCCTGGGGACACACACATGGGTTACTGGGGGCATTTTTGGTGGGGAAGGGCCAATGGGAGTGCCAAAGGAAACTAAGCCCAGCCCTAGAGGCGGGTGGCCAGTAAGGTAGAAGGTGGGGTGAAACATGGCCCCCTGAGGGGAGATGTTCGGGTTGTGGGATTCCCCGGGAAAAGGCTCCTTTTCATGGATGCTGGAAGTGACCTCGGAGACCCTGTCCTGATCCAATCCCGTTCTTCTACAGAAGAATGGCACATGGACTATGTATAGGTAGTGAGTGGACCAGCAAGGATTTGCATCTCGGTTCCGAGCAAGGACCAGGGTACAGAACGTGCCCCTCCACCCTCGCCCCCGCCCTGACTCCATCCCGGTCCATGGCCCGCCCGGGGGTGACTCCCAGCAAGGACCCGGGTTGGGGAGCTCGGATCCCCGGGCAGCCCCCAGTCCAGCACGTACCTGGGTTGGGGGCCCTGGACCCCCGGGCAGCCCCCCTCCCCCCCTCGCCTAGCGCGGCCCCGCCCGGGGGCAGCGGGAGGGTCCGCGGCCCGGCTCCTCCTCCTCCCCCGCCCCTTCCGCCCCCTCCTGGCCGCCCCTCCGCCCAGAGGTCCCCCAGTCCCCCGCCCCCCTGGGCGGTCCCGGGACGGGCGGGGGGCGGGCGGAGGAAGTGAGCGCACGGGGGAGGAATGCGGGAGGGAAGGCGGGCTGGGGCGGGGCGCGCGAGGCCGTGGGGAGCCGGCGCCGGAGCCGGGGCCGCCGCGAGGATGCCGCACTTCACCGTGGTGCCCGTGGAGGGGCCCCGCCGGGGCGACTACGACAACTTGGAGGGGCTGAGCTGGGTGGACTACCGCGAGCTCGGGGACCCGGACGACTCGGTGGGCTCGGACGGTGAGCGCGCGACCCCGGCCCCCTCCCTGCCCCCCGACCCTCGCTTCCGCGCGCCCTGACACTCCCCCTCCCCCCTGCGGTGCCCACATCCATCCACGCGGGAACTGACCCACGCCTCCCCGCGGAGGCGGGTGTACGTCCACACAAAGACACTTGGCCCGTCCCCACTCGCTCACCCGCGCGGGGCGCGTGGACCTGCTCTCCACAGACCCGGCCAGGCACGCTGCCCCGGAGAAGTCTCCCACTCGGACCCACGCACACACTCAGACACCTGGTCCACGTCCACGCACGGACACCCTCGCGGAAGCACGCGCACCTCTGCCCCCAGACTTCTCCCCCCCCTCCCCCCCCCCGGCGGATCCACTCTTCTCGCGGACACGCGCCCACCCGGGCAGGGAGGGGCTGCGGACGTGGCGCGGGCCGGGCCGAGCGGGCAGTTTGCGCCCTGGCGCTGGCCGGTGCCTCTGCCGCTCGGAGTGACGGGGTCCTGGACTTCGGGGCTGGCGTGCCTCCGCCGGGTTCCGATCTTCCAGCCCTCGGGCACCTCCTCCCCAACTTTCTACTTCCCCTCCTAAACTTTGCAAACTTCCAGTTCTGGTGTCCTCGGGCCTGGGAGTGTCCGGAGGCTCGGGAGGACTCTCCCCGCCGTCTTTCCCTCCCCCGGCCGTATGTGTGAATCAGACTCCCCGGTAACCCACCTGCGGGCCGAGCCGTCCGTGCATTAGTCCGCTTTGGCTGGCCGGGGAGTGAGTGGTCAGTTTGGCCGGCGCTGGCCGAGATTCCCGGCGTGGACCTCCCCTCCTCTTACCCAAGACCAAAGGAGCTTAGCCTTCCAGCCGGAAGGGAGCTTGCTTAGAGCTTATCTAGTGAACTTGGTTTAAAAAAAATAAACCTTTTGTAACTTTATTTCTCTATAATCGGTTTCCTTAGTAATCCTCGGTATTTTATTTAATATATTTGGAAACGTTGTGAGTAGGAATCCGCAGGCTTCACCAGACGGACAAAGGTGGCTGTGAAAAAAAATTAAGAACCCCTGATCTTACACCTGCCCTCTTCCCTCATTTCAACGGAGGTAGAAAAGTTGGAAACTCCAATCGATAAGGCATGTATTAAACACTCACGGGTGCCAGACCCTGAAGGACTCACCCAGTGCCGCTCAGAGAGTAACTAACAGTGACAGGATTCAAACTCGGAGCCTTTGACTTCAGATCCTGGGCTCTTGACACTCTGCTAGGCTGTCAGAGTTGCTGCCTCCACGTGGAGGTTTCCCAGCGGTCAGATCTGGATGCTTTGCCCTTCTCTCCTCCCTCCCTTCAGTGATCAGTCTGCACACCAACAAGACTAATCTTCCCAAAATACTGCTTTCATCTTGTTAAAGCTGCTCCTTTGCTCTTAATTCTTCACTGGCTTTCAGCTAGCAGGCGATTGTGGTCTGGGCCTGAGACAGGAAGGCCTGAGCTCAAATCCTAGGTACCAGCTGTCTTGGGCAAGTCACTTAATATCTGCTGCACTCAGTTTCCCTCACCTGTAAAGTGGATAATAATCGGTGTCATAGGGTTGTGAGCATCAAAAGAGCTCGTAAAGTGCTTAGTACAGCACTTGGCACTTAGTAGGTGCTCTGTATATGCCAGCTATAATTATAACAAGCATTTATGTATTAAACCTTATACTGTCAGGTACTGCACTAAGTGCACTAAGTATATAGAAAGAAAGGAAAAATAGCTCACTTTCCATAGCCCTTTAATTTTTACAAACAAATTACTTTGCTCCCAAAGATCCTGTGAGATAGATAGGGTCACTGCTGGGATCCCAATTTTACGATGAAAAAGCTGAAATCCAGAGATTTTGACTCACCTGTAGTTACATGACTAATAAATGTTAGAGTCAAACCTGAACCCAGGTCTTTTGTCTTCAGCCAATAATCTGGCATTCTGGCTGGCCCAGCCTACCAGCCTTTAAAGTTTGCCTGACTATGTGAATCTTGCCCCTCTCTCTTGCTCTCTCTCTTTGTCTCTCTGTCTGTCTCTCTCTCTGTCTCTCTGTCTCTCTTGTCTCTCTGTCTCTGTCTGTCTCTCTCTCTCTTTCTCCCCCTCTCCCCTTCTCTCTCTTTCTTTCTCTTTCTCTCCCTCTCTCCCTCCCTCTCCCCGTCTTCTCTCTCCTTTCCCTCTCCCTCTCCTCCTTCTTAGCCCATCTTGTTGACCTCTGGAAACATATGCCAGCCCCCTTTCTTCAGTTTCAGTCATGCTCATCTTCCTCTTGTCTGGAATGGCCTCCCCCTCCTCTCTGCCCATCTGAATTATATCTTCCCTCTAGCTCGGGCTCAAATCCCACTTCCTCTGTGAGGACTCCCCTTCTCTAAACTCTTGTGGCATTGGGGAAAGGGGATGGGAACAAGTGTTTTAAGTGCTCCTGTGTGGAAGGCACTCTGTTCTTTACAAATACTGTCTCATTTGATCCTTACAGCAACCCTGGGAGGTAGGTGTTATTATTATCCCCACTTTACAGATGAGGAAACTGAGATAATCAGGCCTGAGTTGACTTGCCTAGGGATACACAGCTACTAAGGGTCTGAGGCTGGATTTGACCTCGGTTCTTCCTGACTCGAAGCCCAGTGTTCTGTCTACTGCATGCCTAGCTGCCTCATCATTGGCTGTCTATACCCCAGATTTGGTTTAGATCATATATGATGTTTGTTATCCTCCTACTCAGGCAGGCCTTTAGGACCTCCCTAACTTACATGTGCCCTAAGGGCAGGGTTCTTTGAATCAGTCCTTCCCGAACAATGTCTGGCACCATGTCTTGTGTATGGCAGTCATAAATTTCTGGACTGGAGAAGTGTGTGCAGATGTGCATGTATGTGCACATGAATGCATGTTTATATAGTCATGTACATGTGAGAGGGAAAGCTTCTGGGTCTTAGGGAGGGAGGAATAAAGATTATGATAAACAGAGTAAGTGTCTTCCTTCCCCAACTCCTCTGTTTCCTTCTGTAACATCCAGGCTCAACATCAATCTCCCCATCTTCCTGTGTGTCATCTGGTGTGCCCCCCACACTCCCTACACACACACACACACACACACACACACGCACACGCACACGCACACGCACACACATACATGTACTCCTACATCATGAATTTCTACATATATTCATCCTCACACATACTTTAACACACAGGATTTTCCCTTGGGATCTGTACATTGCATACCATTCCTGAATGCCGCCCCCCATAACTGTGGTATGGACTAAGGCCTTTTCCCCCACCTCTCAAAATGTAAATATATCTTAATGGAATGGACTTTAGATGTCACTACCAGCATCTTCATTTTTCAGATAAGAAAAATGAGTTTCAGAGGGAGGTTAAATGTTTTGCTTAGACTGTGGCAAAAGCGATTTAAACCTCTGTCCCTTGACTCTAAGTACATTGCTGTTAGTAGTCATTGACACTTTAGTATGCATGAGTATATAAGAGTGTGTCTTGTGCTGAATTGGATAGGGGTGACAGAGATAGAGAAGGTCTGAAGTAAGTCTGTGGGTGTGGGACACGCCACTGCGGTGGGCAGAGAGGTTTGGGGGTGGGGTGGAGAATGGGGGGAAGTACCTCACTTATTAACTGTTCCTTTGTTTATATGCCCTTTGCCACATGGCCCATCTGTATCCTGCATACACACATACACACACACCCCCTTCAGCCTTAAACCAACCATCTTCCTTGATTCTGTTTCAGAGGGGAGGGGTTAGAGGAAAGATTCTAACCCCCAAGGTCCCAGGTTGGTGCACAGTTCTCAGAGCTAACCACTTCATCCCATTTCCCCAGCCCCATCAAAGGGGGGCCCAGGGAACGGGGGACTAGCAGCATCTCTAACCTCTGGGTCCCTCTCAGGGTCAGTGGCAATCATATGTGAATGGGTAGGGAGCCTCTGGAAGCTGCCATTGTGCTTTGCTGTCTTTGGGCATCAAAATACGACCCTGGCATGTTGACCCTGACCCTATTTTTCCCTCTCCAACAAGATCGATGGACTAGAGAGAATGAATTATCTGGGTCTAGGGCACAGAACCATCCCAATGGGCTTTCCTAAGTGCCCTGGTGGTTTAGTTAGTTGACTCACTTCCATGGTCTGATTCCCCCTCCCCAGACTGTTTTGGGGACCCCTCCCTTCTGTTGGGTTGAAAATGTTTCCCCAGGCTTTGTGTTAGCTCTGTGTCCAGAGGATGCGTCAGTGATATGTATGGGTTTATGTGTCACTGAGGTGTCTGGCAAGTTGAGTTGGGGACTTGTCGGTAACTAGCCTGAGTTCTGTTCCAAGGACATATGCCATTGAAACTGAGGTCACAGGACTGTTACTGTCTCCAGGCCACCTGGGCAAACAGGACTCAGAGCTGCCCTGGAGTGAGTGTTGGTGGTACCTAGACCCTTCCTCACCTCCTTGCTGTCCCAAACCTGAGCTCCTTTCACACACACACACACACACACACACACACAGCCATCCAAGTTTTGTGTAGGGCTGCTAGGCCCCAAGTCCGAGAGGCAGGAACAATCTGTCCCTCATTCCTTTGTCGCTGAGGAAAGGACATTTATTCTGATCACGTCTGCTGTGTGTGGCACTGGGAAAGAGGCCACCCTTCCCTGCTGCCCAGGGCTCAGCAAGGGAAGGGGACTGGTGGCCTAGCAGGTAGAGCTTTGGGCTCTGTAGTATGAGGTCTGCCTGGGACTTTGGGCTCTCTGTCTTTGGGTTCTGATGTTGATGACCTGTAAACTGAAACAGGAGGAATGTTAGAGAATTAACTCGGAGGAATCAGGTGAAAGGGAGTTCTGTGAAGGGAGGCCCTTGCTTTAGGGCCCTGGGCTTTCCTGTCCCCCACCCCCTACTCTCTCACCCCTCTTCCTGAGCTGACCTGCCCTTCTGCCTCGTCCCTGAGCCCACATTAGTGACTACCTCCTGCCCAGCCAGGAAAGTGTGGTCTTGACTCTGATCCCTCACACCCACCCCACACTGAGCGCAGATTAAAACCCTCCGGAGCCTGATTGGCCGGGGAGAAGCCAGCCAGGCATGACACCCCCCTCTGCCCAGTGGGCCCCCCCTCCACCCTTCCCAGGAGCCCAGAGTCCAGAGCCAGGCCTCTCTCCTTGGGGAGCACCTTTGCAGCTGGCTTGATGGGGGACAACCAGGGCCCTCTTCATGGTGAGTAGCCTTTAGTCTGCTTTTTGCAGGCGCCCCCAACCTAGCCCCTACACCCTGATTATCTTCCAGCAGTGGGATGGGAGGAGCCCCAAAGTGGGATGACTGGGGGCCATGAAGGGGGCTACACTGATGGCTGGTATCCTTTCTGCCAGCCCCCCTGCCTCATTCTTTGCCCTCTTTATCCTACCTCACACTTGTGGCCCCTCCCTTGCTAGTGTTTACCCCTCTGTGTCTTATCCCTACCTTCTATCTTTGCCCAACTGGGTCCTTCCCTCTACAAATCCCTACTTTCAGTCCCTCAGGTTTTCACGGCTGGACCCTCCACATCTTGTCTTCCCTCTTGAAAGTTCCTCCGCCTTTAGCCTCTGCCCCTTAACCAACCTTTCTCAGAAATCTTTTTAAAACTCTAAGGATTTATTTGTCTCACTGTTTCTCTGACCTCTCTGCTGTTTGGCCCTTGTGTTTATGGCTAAACAGACCAAGGGTCTCTGACTTGGTACTGAGAGGTGGGGGGTATCAGCCTTGGGGAATCACCCCAGCTCCACAGGTGATCTGAGGGTGACTTTCTAAGGGCCCCCGGACTGGGTGGAGGCTGCCTCCACTCTGGTTATATGCCGCAAGTCATAGCCTGAGGATTTAGAGCCCAGGGGGACCCTCCTCTTTTTACGGATAGACTAGACTGAGACCCAGAAATGGGCCATAACCTGTCCTAGGTCACCCAGGTCAAAAATTGCAAAGGCATCATTGGAAACCAGGTCTCCTGACTCCGAATTCAAAGCCCCCATCACCATTTCGTGTTGCCACCACAGGTGCCCAAAAGAGATTGGCATGAGGAAGCAGGCTGTCTTGGGCCTATGTCTTAGCCACCTGGCTCGCCGTGGAACTTACTCTAGGGACTTAATTTCCTCAGTTGTTAAATGAGGGATTTGGGCTAAATGTCTGCTGAGGGTCCTTCCCTTTCAGACATGCTGTGATTCTCCAGTCCCTCCTCCCGTGCCTGGAATGGTCTCTCCTCACCTCTATCTCCACTAAAAGCCTTTTCTCTGCATGAAGTCTTTTGAGGTCCCCCTTAACGCCGGGTTACCTCTCTCCTTCCCCGAACATATTTTGTATGTACCTCATTGGCATGTTGTTGTCCCCCCCCCGTTGTAATGGAGCTTCTTTAGTATTGAGATGTTTTTGCCTTTCTGTCTGTCTTCAGCACTTACTTGGTGTAGTATATCTGGTGCAGTCAGTGCTTTAATAAAGGCTTGGTTCGCTGAGCCTCTGTGTTCCTTCCTGAAGAACTCAGAGCTACACAAATATGGGGATGAAAGGCAGGGGCCTAAGTTTTTGCATCACTGTAAACTGAGGCAGTAGGAGAGGCTTTTCGTTGTTGTTGTTGGCCAGGCTGGCTGTGACCCAAAGGATGGGGTGAATTGAGTGCCCTCATCCTGCCCACCAGGCCTTGGGCATGGTGGCTGGTGTGCCTGCTGTTGGAAGGGCTTGGCAGTGTCTGTCTTAGGCAGCAGTCAGTGGTACAGACATGTTGGGACCTGCTGTAACATTTTTTAAATTGCTGAGAACTGAGAAGCAAGCCAGGTTCTCCACGACTCCACATACAGCTGGAAACTAGGGCCTGGGTTAGTCTGAAACAACCCAGATCCCCCAGTGCCTCTAATTCCAGATTTAGCTCAGTTCCCCTGAATCAGAGTTCTTAACTTCAGTTAACTCTAATTAAACAAGATTGTCCCTTGCAATGTATGGGAAAGTTATTATTTCTTTTTTTTTAATCTTAAAATTTTATTTTTCCCCAATTACGTGTAATATTATTTTTAACATTCATTTTAAGAAAATTTTGAGTTCCGGATTTTCTCCCTAGCTCCCTGCTCTCTCCCCTCTTTGAGAAGGCAGGCAATTTGATATAGATTATATATGTGTAGTCATGCAAAACGTATTTCCATGTTAGCCATGTTGCAAAAGAAAGCTCAGGCCAAAAAAAAACCCAAACCCTGAGAAAAACAAAGTTAAAAAACGTATGCTTCAATCCGCGTTCAGACTCCATCAGTTCTTTCTCCGAAGGTAGATAGCATTTTTCATCATAAATCCTTTGGAATTGCCTTGCATCATTGTATTGCTGAGGATAGATAAGTAATTCACAGCTGATCATCATACACTGTTATTGTGACTGTGTACAGTATTCTCCTGGTTCTGCTTACTTCACTCACATCAGTTCTTGTAAGTCTTCCCAGGTTTTTCTGAAACCATCTTGCTCATCATTTCTTATAGCACAGTACTATTCCATCACAATCACGTAGCACAACTTGTTCAGCCATTTCTCAGTGGATAGGTGTCCCCTCAATTTCCAATTCTTTGCTGCCACACACACACACGCATGCACACACACACACACACACACACACACACAAAGCTTCTATAAATATCTTTCTGCATAAAGGTTCTTTTCCCTTTTCTTTGATTTCTTTGAGATACAGTGCTATTGCTGGGTCAGAGGGTATGCTCAGTTTTATAATTCTTTGAGCTTAGTTCCATATTGTCCTCCAGAATGGTTAGATCAGTTCACAACTCCACCAACAGTGCGTTAGTGTCCTAATTTTTCCATGTCCACTCCAACATTTGTCCTTTTTTCTTAGGTGTGAGGTGATACCTCAGAGTTGTTTTAATTTGCATTTCTCTAAATCAGTAGTGATTTAGAGCATTTTTTAATCTGACTATTGATAGCTTGATTTCTTCTTCTGAAAACTGCCTGTTCATATTCTTTGACCATTTATCAATTGCGGAATGACCCATATTCTTATAAATTTGATTTATTTTTTAGAAATGAGGCCTTTATCAGAGAAACTTGCTGTAAAACTCTTCCCCTCCCCCCTCCCTATTTCCAGCTTTTTTTCTAATCTTGGCTGCGTTGGTTTTGTTAATGTAAGTCCTTTTAAATTTAATGTAATCAGAATTATCCATTTTACATCCTATAATGCTTTGTCTTTTTTTTTGTCATAAATTCTTCCCTTGTCTATAGATACAACAGCTAAGATATTCCATGCTCCCCTAGTTTGCTTATAACATCTCACCCTTCATGTTTAAATTGGGACTCATTTTGACCTTGTCTTGTGTATGAGGTGAAATGTTTGTCTGTACCCAGTTTCTGTCAGACTGGAAAGCTGGTATTTGTTACATGGCTATATGGCGTAGATTCCACTCCCCTGTAAGGAAAGTTGGGGAAGAGAGGAAACTAAACTTTTTAGATCCATGTTGCAGGAAGGGACATAATAGAGGGGAGCAGCACAGTGTTCTTTATATACCTGTATTGAGCAGTATGCTTTACTAGCCGTCAGTGGGGAAGTTCTTTTTCATACACCTGTACCCCTGTTAGGTATATCCTTCGCCTGCCAACATAGGGGGAACAGAAAGGAGGATGTCTTTTTTAATAATTTAGGGAATTTGCACACTGTTAATGCAGCGTAGGGTTGGAGGGGGTGGGTGGGAAGCTAGGTGGGGTATTGGGTTCAAATCCAGCCTCTGACACTTTGTAGCTGTGTGACCCTGGGCAAGTCATATAACCTCTGCCTCGGTTTCCTCATTTGTAAAACAGGGATAATATTAGCACTTACTTCTCAGGGTGGCTAGGATCAAACAAGCTAATATTTTTAAAGTGCTTGGCAAACCTTCAAGCGTGATATGAACATTAACTATGAGTCTCAGAGCTGGCATTTGAATTTAGGTCTTCTGTATAAGGATAGGAATGTCTTATACATATCCCCACTGTGCAAGAGAAGAGAAGGTCTTTTATATCCCTATGCAGGAGAAGACAGTTTGCATTCTAGTATGTCTTGGAGGAAGGTGGAGAATGCTCTTTGCCTGCCTGTGTGGGGCTGGGCAGTGGGGACCAGGTACCTGTCAGCTGCTCCCATTTGCTACTTCATCACTCGTCCTTGTTAAAAGTCAGTCCTAAGTAAGAATTCAGGGATGGAAAATCTAATTCCAAGACCAGCTGATTGGGCAGACAAATCCAAGCTTGTCCACAGTTCCTCTTGGGAGTGGGCCGAAGGTCAGTAGCCTCCTCTGTGTAGCCGGAGAAGGGAACTGGTTCTAAGGGGATGTTATTGGGTATTTGGGGAGATCGCCCCAAACTTTGTGGGGTGTTCTGTTGCCCTTAAGATTGTGGGACCATAGGTTTGGAGTAGAAAGGAAACCTTAGTGGCTTCCTAACACCACCTCCTCGGTTTACATCTGAGGAAACAGTCAACAAGCATTTATTGAGAATTTACTGTATTCTAGACACTGTGGTAAAAATGAAATGTTAATGAATGAAATGAAAGGCAGGAACAATCCCTGCCCTCAAGGAGTTTATAGTCTAAGGGAAGGCACATCCATGATATATACAGAGCATATGGAAGGTTGTTGTGGCTTGTCCTACATTCTGGAGGAGGACCTTGAGAGCAGGGAGGCGATGCCATCACTTGCAAGTGAATTGGATTTAAGTGAGGCAGGACTGTGCAAAGTCACCAGCCTCACTTCCTCCTCCAGAGTCATCTGGGTCCAAGGGCAAGATATAGATCAGGAGGACTGGAGATGGCCGCAGATGCAGTGGGAGACCTTGGCCTTTTTGAGTTAAGGTCTTTCCCAGGTCTCAGTTTGACCGAGGCAATGCCCATTCAGTGATTAAGGCTAGGTAAGAAATGAGGCAAAAAATGGCTTTTTTGTACCTAGTCCAAAAAAAAAAATCAGTCTGGTAAAGGAAGACCCTCAGGATTTCTTGGCAAAACAGAAACAATTGCTATTTATACTCACTCTGAACCATCAGGGCCCAAACAAAGACCAAATGTACTTGAAGGGAATCTGGGAGAGGAAGGTGTTGGGGGAGGAGCACTGAGAAAGGCATTCTGGGCTTTGAAGGAAGCCGGGGTCCCACGAGGTTAGGTGATTGGCCCAAGGGAGAGTCTCAGAGCTGGCATTTGAATTTAGGTCTTCTGGTTTCATATCTGGCCCTCTTTCCACTGCCCTTCAAAACCCATCCTTGTATTGATCAGATGCCAGCAGTGTTAACATGTTGCGGGGCTCCAGGGGTTTGCCAAGATGTCTTGACTGTTCATGTGCTAAGGTGTAGGCATAGAAGCTTGGGTCAGTGACCCCTAGGGTGGAAGGACCCTTCTTTGATGACTGTGGGGTGCTCTGTGGCACCTTGTACCCCTCTGTCTGGGCAAAGAGAGTCCACATTTTCCACCTCTTGGGCCCTCCAAAAAAGAATCTTTGGAAGAAAGAAGGAAGAAAATAATGAGCAAAAAGCAGAATAAACACTGGAATCAGGGTTCAAAGACCTGAGTTCAAATGCTGATTCTGCTACTTGTCACCTAGGAAAAGTCTCATCCATCTCAGAATTATTTTTTAAAATGTATAATATAAAATGCAAAGGATTACAAAGAATGCTAATTATATTGAAATAGAGTTATAATTTTAAAAAAAGCCAACATGTTCACAGACCCTTGGGAAAGACCTCTGGTCTAGTGCTTGGGGAACAAGGACAGGGAAACTGGCCCAGAGTATGGGGGGTGATTGGGTGCTTTCCCACAGGGGCCAAAACCTTTCATCTACAGCGTATGACACCATGTGTGGGTTCTTTTGACCCTGAACACTGAAAGTATATTCTGCGTTGGCGATAATGTGAGCAAGGTTAATCTCCCCCTTCATCTTCCTGTCCCCCAGAGAGGGGGGCAGTGTGAGCTCCAGCCGAGACATTTCCTGTGTGAGTTGGAAGCACAGGCCAGGGAAGCCCCGGTGCCAGCTGGAGATGCCCAGGCCTTTGCTCAAGGGGCATGAGAGAGAGGAGAGAGAATAAATGAATATCTTGGTGGCCCACACCCGGCCTGAGGCATGGATAGCTTGTCTCATCTCAGAGATCAAAGAAGACAATGGAGGATGGTTTCTCGGTTTGAATTGTTTAACCTCCTAAATAACATGTCTCAGCTGCAGTTTAATTATTGATTAGGACGGTCATTAGAGCCAGAAACCTTCCCCTGTTTGCCCTCCTTATCTGGAGCAGGAGTCTGGTGGCTGACCAGAGAGTGGGAGGCATCCCCACCTGCCTCTGGCTGTTTGCCCCTCCTGAGTACATCTGATTCATTGCTTTCCAGGCTTTCTCCGGCAAGAACAGGGCTTCTTAACCTGGCTAAATTTCAGGGAGCGAGTGGGGGGGGGGGGGAAATCATGTCTTTATTTTCATTAACCTTTGACTTCCTTTGAATTACTATGTTTTTTATGTTATGCATTTAAAAACATTTTTCAGGGAAGGGGTCCTTAGGTTTTCCCAGACAGCCAAAGGGGATTATGATATAAAAAAGTTTCAGAATCGCTGGTCTAGAAATGAGCTTGATCCTTCTCCCCAGAGTGGGGAATCCCTAAGTCACTGAGGGGAAGTATTGGGCGTGGAGAGCCATTCTCTTCTAGGACTTGGGGCTGAGCACAAACCTAGACTTCTCATGGCAGGCAACATCTCAGGTCATCCCCACCACAGCCATCCCCCTGCCTCACCCAAGGCAGACTGTGTATGAGATGGGGTGGGGCAGCAGGTGAGACTCTGAAGCAGCCTGCCCCTGCTGTAGCCAGGGGCTCTGGTTTCTAGATCTTGCCCTCACTTGCCGTCATGTAGGTTGGGAGTACACTTAACTAGCTCCTTTTCCCCTCACGCCCCCAAAGACAGACACTGTTCCTCATCCCAGTTTGTGTTTGCCATCCGGTCCAGTCATGTCTTGTTCCTTCCATCCCACCCCCCACTATGTGTTTCTGCTTGTTTATCCCAGGCGCTGAGCTTTCTCTTTCTGCTTTTCCCACCAAGGACGGGACCCATGTCTGTGTGATCCCATGTGGGGCAATTAAGCTATTATTGAAGACGTGGGGGGAAGGGAGCCAAGAATATGGTGGAAAGAGGTAAAGACAGGGGGCTTATTGGGGTACTGGAGGAAGAACTGAACCTGGGCCTGAATGACACAAAGCTGGGCTTTGAGCAGAATTCCAGATGTAGGGGTCAAAGACTGTGTGATCAGGTATGAGTCTTTAGGTCGGTATAGGTCTGTAGGGAGGGAGAAAGCCTTTCTTAGGAGCCATGAGGGCTTGGTCACTTCCAGGATTAAATAGAAAATATTTTGGCATTTAAAGCCATTCACAACCTGATTCCCTCTTGCTTTTGTCATTTTCTTACATACCTCTATATACTCCGGGATCCAGCGACACTTGCTGGGCCTTTTTGCTGTTCTGGGCATTTTCACTGGCTGTTCCCCATGCTGAGGACACTCTCCATCTTCATGCCCACCTCCTGGCCTCCCTGGGTTCCTTCAAGCCCCAGTTAAGATCCTTTCTTCTCTGAGAAGCCTTTTCCAGTCCTCTGTCTTTCTCATGCCTTCCCTCTGTTGATGAGAATCATTTATCTATCCTGTGGATAGTTTGTTTATACATGGTTGTTTTCATGTGGTCATCCCATTAGACCAGTGGTTCTCAACCTTCCTAATGCCACGACCCTTTAATACTCACATGTGGGCATATCTGCATGTGGGCAGACCCGCCTGGAGATGGATAGAGGAGCGGTGTCTCGGTTCCTAAGACCATCGGAAATATGTGTTTTCCGATGGTCTTAGGCAACTCCTGTGAAAGGGCCGTTCGACCCCCAAAGGGGTTGTGACCCACAGGTTGAGAACTGCTGCATTAGACTGTGAGCTCCCTTGGACCAGGGACAGTCTTTTGTCTTTCTTGTATCCCCAGTGCTTAAGCACAGTCCCTGAACAGAGTTAAAAGTTGACTTGACCTCTTGGCGCACTTGGCTGCAGACTTGAGTTGCCTGTGAGCCAAAGGCCTAACTGTCAGTGGGGCCAAGAACTTGCATATGGAGAGTCAAGTTAAGAAGCATTTATTAAGCTTAATGGATTTGGAGTCCAAACACTTGGTTTGAAACTACCTGTGTGACCTTGTAAAGTACCTTCCCCTCCTGGGCCTTGATTTCTTCATCTATAAAATGACTTTCCATAAGCAAGTTCTTTGCCTTTGCCATGACACCACATTTGGAGTTGAATGTTTGGCCTTGATTGGATTTGAATTCCAGGTCTGCCACTCATTCTGTATGTAATATTGGTCAAGTCTATTCCCTTCTCTTCCCCTACCCCCAGCTTCAGTTTCCTCATCTGTAAAATGGATGAGATTGACTTAAATGAACTTTAAAGCCCCTTCTGACTCTAATATCCTAGGATCCCATAACCAAGATTCTCTTCCTAACTCTCCATTGTAATTCAGCCTCCTGGCTATTCTCTGGGGGGTATAAAGAAAGAAGGGTCTTGAAGCCTTTCACACACACACACACACACACACACACACACACACACACACACTTACAGACATGTACAATGACCTTCACCCCTAGGACTCTGAGTTCATTGGGGATGATGGAGAGGCCTTTGGAGCCTGGAATGCCTCAGCACTGTTGCCGTGGCAGCCAGCTGGGAGGTCCCCACCTCCCATCTGTGGGAGCTGCTTCCTGGGGGCTATCCCAGAATACCTCTGGCTGTTCCAGGCTCCTACCATAGAGGGAGCTTGAGGGGTTCCTCTCTGCCCACCCAAGGGGACATATTGGGACAGGTAGAGGAGGTGTGAGGCCCTGGGCAGCATCTGTGACCATTATGGACACCTTACCAGATAGCTCCTTCTGTGATCTTCTCTGCCTCGAAGGAGGGATGGCTGAGCTGCTCCGGCAGGAGGTTGAGCCTGTGCTCATCAGACCCAGGACTCTGGGTAGGTTGACATGAGGTAATGCCTGCCCTACCCTGTGCCTTGGTTTCTCTCTCAGTGTCATCCAGGCAAAGGTTTCTTTCTAGATTCTGGATTTTTGGTTCTTGATGGAGTTAGGGGACTTAGGTTCAAATCCCCGTTTTCAGCCACTTGTTAATTAACTATAAAAACTTGGGGCCTCAGCTTCTTCATCTGTAGAGCAAAGGGCTTAGACTGAATGATCTTTGAGGTCTCTTCTGAAGCTAAAGAATTCTACCCCCACCTCCATCTCTTAGAACAGCGGTTCTCAACCTGTGGGTTGCGACCCCTTTGGGGGTTGAATGACCCTGTCACGGGGGTCACCTAAGACCATCAGAAAACACATTTCTGGTGGTCTTAGGAACCGAGACACCGCTCCTCTATCCGTCTCCAGGCAGGTCCACTCACATGCAGATACGCCCACATATAAGTATTAAAGGGTCGTGGCATTAGGAAGGTTGAGAACTACTGTCTTAGAATCTCTTGATTGTTTCAAGGCCCTGATCAGGATCCCCTTTCTACAGAGGCCTTTCCTGGTGCCCTCTCTGCCAAGATGCTAATACCTTCCCTCCCAAATCACTTGGTATCTAGTTTGTAGATACACCCATACACACACACATATGTATGTACATATGTATGCCAGTATGCATATATGTATCTACAACATAGACCTATGTGTCCATATGTATCTGAAGTAATGACCTACATGTCATTGTATGTGTGTGTACTCAGCACACACCTATATTCCTGTGTTTATTTTATTACACATATGTGCACGCACATACCCATACACATAGATAATAAATGTAAGTACAGACCCATACATGTACAACAGCATCAAGGTATCTATTGTGTCTGAATGTAGATGTGCACACGTATATGTAGACGTCTCCTCGAGGGCAGGGATGGTTTTTACTTTTGCCTTTGTAAAGTTCTTTCTGATTATTATGACGTATCAGATGTACATCTAAGTTGGACTCTGCCCTGTGGAGCGCAGGTTCTAGTAGCTTCTACCAAATGAGAAAAGCACCCAGTGTCGGCCGGGCCACAGACTGTTTCCTGAGGACCAGCGCAGCTAGGATTCGGGGAGGCTTTATCCGCGAGAGACGGTCCATCGGTTACTGAAAGGTTTGGGCACAGAAACTGCCACACCCTGGGTTGTCAGGAGAAAAAGCGGGGCTGCTGAGGACTTCAGAGAGCCACGAAGTGCTGGGGCATTTTTTTCTTTTTGGATTGGATCAGATGAGATAGTAACTGTAAAGTGCTCAGCGCAGTGGCCGGCACACACAAGTCACTATATGAATGGCAGCCATAATGTTAATTATTATTGAGGCCTTCACTGGTGTGAGGGACCCCGGGGAGGGAGGTGTGGACAGTCTCTGCAGTTTGCAGTCCTGGGGCGCTGATGGTTTCAGTGACTAGCTCGGGGTCCCGTAGCGGGCACATGTCAGGAGCAGGATTTGAGCCCAGATCTTCCTGTTTTCAAGGCTGACCCTTCACATCTTTTTGTCATCACCCAGGGCTGTGCCTGGCTGGCCCAGCCTGGCCCTGCCCTGCTGCGGAGGCTGCAGAGTTCCTGGGTCAGCGTGGTCTTCTTTGGGGCCTTCGGGGTCAGTGTGTGACAGGCCACTGGGACAGGTGCATCCTCTGCCTGGAGTAGCATCAGGGAAGGAGGAGGAAGGTAAACACCCACTCAGTATTAGCATCATGCCAGTCTGCCTGTGGAATGTAGATTCCGTTCCTACAGGGAGCCAGAAATGTGGAAGGGAGGGGAGGAATTTTGAGGGAGAAGAGAGATGAGAGGGAGGCAGGACCAGCTGGAGTAACCCTGTAAGGGACTGAATCCTCACAGGAGCCCCAGGGAGGTGTCATAGCAAAGGCAAAGGCTTGGAGGGAGGAAATCAGGTTGTGGGCCTGGGTACTGCAAGACTCACTGTTGTCTCCCGCAAATCCCTTTTCCTCTTTAGACCTCAGTTTCCTTTCCTGTAAAATGGAAGCGTGAAACTCAGTGAGGCAGCTAGACAGCACAGGAGATAGAATGATGGAATTGGAGTCAAGGAGTCCTGAGTTCAAATCCCACCCTCAGACACTCACTAGCTATGTGACCCTGGGCAAGTCACTGACCCTCTCAGCCTCAGCTTCCTCATCTGTAAAGTGGAGATGATAATGGCATCTTCTTCCAAGAAGCAAAGGAGATGTTTGTCAAGAGCTTTATAAACCCTAAAGTTCTCTGTGTGCCACTCATCACCATCACTGTCCCTACCACCAGGCAAGCTCTGGGACTCGCTGCGGGAGGAGACAGTGGGGTCCTGTGCAAAGAGCTTGGGAGCTGCCTTTGCTGCGCCTGGTGTTGGCACTGGCCCCCTGGTGCCTTGGGAGGTAGCCCCCAGGCCTGTCAGCCTTGGTACTTTACGGTGTCCCAGCTGTTGGACCTGCAGCTCCTTGAGGGCGGGGACTGTCTTCAGCCCTGAGCTCGGTGCCTGGCACAGAGGCGTGCTTAATCAGCATTTATTGATCGCCTGATTGAAAGGCCTGGATGCATAGTGGGAAGAAGCTTGGGCTCCCCGTCCTGAGTTCTCATCCTGAGTCCCCTGTCTCCCAGCGGTGTGACCCTGGCCTCCCAGGCACTTTACTAATCTACTAAACTCATTTTCTCATCCTTGAATGAAGGTGATATTTGTCCTATCTGCCCCATAGGATCTAGCATTGTAAATCCCAAAGTGCTGCAGAGATATGAACTGTTGGTAGTTCCTAGTATCCATTTAGCCTTAGGGAGGTGGTTTTATTAATGCTCTTTGAGACCGAGTCTCACACAGACCATTCATTCCCAGAGTCTCATGTCATTCCCCTCCCTAGCCCACCCCCAAATTCTGTCACCTGTGCTGTATGGCATACCTGCGTGGTCTGCACCTGGTGGGATTCTCTAATCCAGTCTTAGAGCTAGGAGGGATTCTAGACTGGCTTCATTTGACAGGTGAGGAAACTGAGGCCCACAGTCACCACATGCAGAGATGGAACCTGAACTCAGTTTTAACTGCCCAGACTGATCCTCTTTCTTCTTGGTAGAGGGGCAGGTAGCGCCCCTGTAACAGAGAGCTCCTTGAATCCTCACATTCTAAATGAGGGAACCTGAGTCAGGGAGGTGGGGCCTTGCCCGACGGGATCATGCAGGTCGTGAGTAGCAGGGCCAGGATTTGATCTTTGGTCTCCTGCCTTTCCATCCATCCTGTGGGCTCCCATGCAGACATGACTACACAGTCCTGTCTGATACCCAGGCTCACATGCCATCATGTATCTGAAATGCACACAGACCCACAGGCTGGTCCATCCCAGGCCACTGCTGAGGGCTGGGCTGCAAAGGTGGGAGATGAACAATCCCTGGGAGCCTCTGGCTGCTCCCGGGGAGATGGTTACTTCATCTGCTTCCCCTGTGGCTTTAGCATCCCCGGCCTGCAGAGGAGGGAGGGAGGGGAGGGATGAATGGAGGGGAGGGGTGTGTAGGTGTTGTTGTGGATAATTAGTGACTGTTCCCAACCCTGACTGGTTGCAGCAGACCCAGGCAACTGCTGTTCCCGAGTCAAGGTCAACCTGTTCAAAACCAGCATTGACCAGCCCATGACGGAGCCGTCTTCGGCCGTCCTCGGGGTGGGCGGCTTTGGATGGAGTCTGTGCAGCTTGGCATTCCGGCGGGGTCCTTTCAGCCCCAGCTCAGTTAGAGTGGAGGCACAGGATAAGGGGGAGCTGGAATGGACACAGAAGACCTCCAAAAGTCAGTCTGCCCTTCTGAGTCCGAGTCCCTTTATCTTCAAAGCAGGGGTGATAACAATACTCCCCAAGTTCTTGTCTCGGGGGGCTCTTCACCCTGGGAGAGCTGGAAGAGACCACGGGGCTATTTAGAGCTTGGGAAGAAGCTGAGATGTCGTCTAATACAACCTGTCCCACCCCTGTTGTACAGATGGGGAAACTGAGTCCCAGGGACATTAAATGACTTACCTCCCGCTTGCTCTGCAGGCAGCAGAATAGCAACTGGGATTTGAACTCAGTACTCTGCCTCGGACTCTAACGCTCTTTCGTTTGGGTTTGTTAAGTGTTTAACACGCCCCAGACTCTGCCAGGTGCTGGTGATACGCAGACTAAAGTGAAATAGGCCTTGTAAGAAAAGCAAATTAAAAATATGGCATAATAATGATACTTTACATAGTGCCAGGCACTGTGCTGAGTGCTTCACGTTTATTATCTCACATGATCCTCCCAGTAACCTGGGAAGCAGCTGCTATTAGCCCATTTTATAAACTGATTCAGAGGTTAAGTGACTTGCCCAGGGTCACCCGGCTAGTAA
Organism: Pseudochirops cupreus; assembly: GCA_028627135.1. Taxonomy (NCBI): domain Eukaryota; kingdom Metazoa; phylum Chordata; class Mammalia; order Diprotodontia; family Pseudocheiridae; genus Pseudochirops; species Pseudochirops cupreus. The sequence continues at coordinate 50,193,876 of CM053581.1, forward strand.
GTGCCTGAGGCTGGATTTGAACTCAGGTCTTCTGGGCTCCAGGCCTGGTGCTCTATCCACTGTACCACTTAGTTGCCCCTAGTACAGCTGTCCCTAGAAGAAGAGGCATTAACAGCTGGAGCAGGGGCAGGATTTGCTTCCTGGAGGAAGGGGTATTTGAGTTAATCACCTACCTCAGTCTAACCCTGAACAGGAATTGTGTTTAAACATTTATTAAGTGCCTATTATTAAGTACTAGGCACTGGACATCTGAAGACAGTACAGCTCCCCCTTTCTTCTCCCCACAAAAGCGGGTAGGGGAATACGCATCAGTCTCTGTTCTTAAGGAGTTTACATTCCATTGGAATCCCCTCAATAGGTACCGACTCAGTCTCTCTGAAAATCTCCAGTGACGGGGCAGCTACCGCCTTCCAGGGTTGCCTGTTCCACTTTGGAACAGCAATTAGTTATCATGAAATTTTTCCTTTAATTGAGCAAAAATGTCCTTCTTTGCAACTTGCTCTGAATTGTGCCAAGCCAGATAAATCTAATCTCTCTTCCCCAGGACAGGCTCTCATATACCCAAATACCCAAAGGTCAATCATCCGACATTTATTAAGTACCTACTGTGTGCTAAGCACTGGAAGTACAAAAAAAAGGCAGAAGACTGTGCCTGCCCTCAGGGAGAGAGATGCTGACAAGTCTGTACAAACAAGTTCTGTGCCGGATAGATAGGAAATAATTAAGACAGGGAAGGGGCTGGAATTAAGAGGGGCTGGGAGAGGCTTCCTGTAGGTGGTTGGGTTTTAGTTAGGACCTAAAGGAAAGCAGTCGTGGGAGTAGAGGAGGGAGAGTGTCCCAGGCATGGAGAGGATTCCCAGAGCTAAGACATGGAGGGTCGTGTTCCTGCATCAGCCAGAAGGCCAGGGTCACTGGATCAGAGATGTTGGGGTGTAAGGAGACTGGGAAAGTGGAGGGGGCTGAGCTACATAGGGCCTTGAAGGCCAGACAAGGACATTTTGTATCTGATCCTGCAGGCAGTGGGGATCCAGGAGGATTTATGGAGTAGAGGATGACGTGATCCGTCCTGCGCTTTAGGAAAATCACTTGGGTGGCCGAATAGAGGATGGATTGGAGTGGGGAGAGCCGTGAGGCAGGCGGACCCACCAGCAGGTTGTTGCAGTGATTCAGGTGTAGGGTGATGAGGGCCCGTACCTGGCTGGGGGCCAAGTCAGAGGAAAGTGAAATCCACAGACCTTGGCAGTATGGTGGCCAAGAGATCGTGAAGAGCCCCCAGTGATGCCCTGGAGGACTGGAAGGCTGGTGTTGTCTTTTGTAGGAGTGGGGAGGGTTTAGGGGGCAAGGTAATGTGTTCAGATTTGGGCATGCTTAGTTCAAGGGGTCTCCTGGACATCAAGCCTGAGGTGTATAAATGGCAGCTGCAGATGTGAGATTGGTGGTCATTCTATCCATGGGAACTGGTGAGATCCCTGAGTGAGGAGAAGAGGACCGGGCAGCCCGGGACAGAACCCTGAGGGTCATCTGTGGTTATAGAACTTAATCTGGAGGAGACTGGAGCAAAGGGGACTGCAGGGCGGGCAGAGAGAGGAGACAGTGGTGTCCTGAAAACCAAGAGCTGTCAGGGAGGAGAGGGTGGTCAGCAGTGTCAGAGGCCGTGGGGAGGTCAAGGAGAGGCCTCTGGATTTGGCAGCTCAGAGGTCACGGGTGACTTTGGAGAAAGCCAGTTCTGGGAATGATAAGGTCAGAAGCCAGCCTAAGGGGTTAAGGAGAGAGTGAGGGAGAGAAAATGAAGGCGGGCCCCTGTGGAGTTGAGCCTCTTTTCCTTAGAGGCCTTCTCTTTCCCAGAAGAATCCCTAATTCCTTCCAGTAACCATTGTGTTGTGTTGCCTGCCTGGCCCCTGCCCGATGGAAGGGAGGGAAGCATTTGGTGAGGAGAAGGAGCAGCTTTGAAGGACTCCACCTGGCCCTGGGTGTGAAAGTGGGCTTGTCCCACTCGGGGTCAGGCCGGCTCTTTTTACCAATAAGCAGAACTATGAGGAAACAGTGGTAGCATGCGGTATCCCCTTTGTGTATAAAGCTTACTGGGCTCTTCAAGGGAGCCAGTGGCAAAGCTGGCATGAGAAATCTGGGCCCTGTCCACAGACTAGAGGCCATCCTAACGAGCCAGGAGGTTCATCAAATGCCAGACAAGATGCTGTGTTGGTGTAGATTGTAAGCTCCCTGATGACAAGGACTCGGACCCTTCTAAACAGGAGAGATAACCAAGCAGCTGGTCAGTGGTCAGTAGCACCAGAGCCACCGGGCCAGCACTGCCCGGGAGGCCTGAGCAGCTTGTCTGAAAGACAAGGCTTAGCTTGGAGACTGCAGGGACCTGCGTATCTCTGGTGATTTCTGCATGTGGGAACACTGGTGCCTGGGGGCAGGAGCACAGACTGTACAGAGCTGGGAAGGGCCTTAGAGACTGTCTCACCCAGCCCAGCCTCACCCCTTTTACACAGGAGGACACCAAGGCCTGGAAGTGAGTTGTCCAGGGTCACACAGACTGTAAGCAGTGGGACCAGGATTCAAACCCAGGCCCGCTGACTGCCAGCACCAGTGCCCTTTCCACTGTGCTGCGGGCAGCATTGACATTCAAGAGCCGTGTGTGACATTGACATTTAGCAGCATGGCTAGAGGGTCTAACATTAGCACTGGGCTAATTTGGTGTGGATGAGTATGGGTCAGACAGCTGTTTCCCATCAGCCATCTTGTCTCATTGCCATTGGGCATGCCCAGGGGTGGTTTAGAGGGGGCTAAATGCATTCCTGGGCTCCCAGGCATTGGGAGTTAAAGTGTATCCTATTTTAGAGGCATCTGGGAGCACAATGGAGAGAGTGCTGGACCTGGCATCAGGAAGGCTTGAGTTCAAATCTGGCTTCAGACCCCTGTTAGTTGTGTGACCCTGGGTGGGTCCTTTGACCCCTGTTTACCTCAGTTTCCTCAAATATAAAATGGAGATAATAGTTATCTCCCAGAGTTATCCTAAGGCTCACTTGTAAAAGTGCCTGGCATACAGTTGGCGCTGTATTAATGCTTATTTCTTTCCTTCGCCTTTTGCCAGGGAGCCCTTCCCATGGAAGTAGGATCTTCTGGAATCCCCCACCCTTGACTCTCCACAAGCACAGGCTTCCAGTGGGGACAGAGGTTCCCCGCCTCCTCTCGCTGGGCCAGGCCTCCCACATATGCCCTTGGAGGTGGTCTCTAGGCAGCCAGCTAAAACTGTCTCTCTCTCTCTCTCTCTCTGCAGGTCACAGCAATCACAAAGAAAGCAGCCCTTTCCTCAGCTGCTCCGAAGCCACCAAAGGGAGCGATTACTATGACAGAAACTTGGCCCTGTTTGAGGTAAAATGTTGCTTTTTTTCCTCCCTTGTTATCTCAACCCCTAAGGACTTGGACCTTTTGCTAAGAAGCCAGAGGGAGGGCAGGAGGTTTGAGGGTAGCCTCATTGTCCCTTCTCTCAATTTCAAAGCCTGGATTAATTCTTCCCTCATTCATGTGTGTCCCATTCATTAATTCATTCATTTGTTCATCCATCAAATGCTTGTGGACCCCTGCTATGTGAAAAGCAAGGTGACAGCCAGAATATAGAGATGAGGAAAGTAGAGCACCTGCCCCCGTAGACTTTAACAGGGGGGATAAGACCTACCCTGTAGATGAGATCACTTCTGTGAGAAGGAGGTGGACCCAGATCTATGGGCATGTAGGCCCTGAGGTGATCAGGGAAAGGTCTGATGAAGAAAGTGACCCTTTGAGCTTGGAAACATGGGGAGGATTTCCAGGGGCAGAACAGGGGCTGGGGCTGGGCGACCTGGAGGAATACACATTAAGGGTAGGGTTGAGGATGTCAGAATATTTCCGTATAAGCCAAGGGAAGGGGGTGAGCCAAGATTTGGAGGCAGAAAAGGGCAAGGTTTATTTAGGGGAAGGAAAGGGCTGAGATAGAAAGAACCCTGGCTCTGGAGGTGGCACCACCTTGGGCCAGTCCTTAACTCCCTTGGGCCTCAGTTTTCATATCTGTAAAATGGGAGAAGGAGAGTTTGGACTCAGGGGCCTTTGAAGTCCTTTCCAGCTCTCTAGGTTTTTGGTATTATGAAGTTGTACAACTGAAATCCAGGAGAGTCATTAGAGCCGAAACTGTCCAGCCTCTAGGTAGTGTGGTCTTGGCAGGGATCAGCCTGGATGGGGCTTTGAATGCTGACCTAAGGAATCTGAACTTTGTTCAGTGGACAGTTAGGAGTCAGGAAATCATTAGTTCAGATATGGCCTCAGCCACTTCCTAGCTCTGTGACCCTGCGTGAGTTACTTAAACCCAATCAGCCTCAGTATTCTCATCTATAGAATGGATGCAGTAGTACCATCTATTCAGAAGATGGTTTTAAGGATCAAATGAGATGATCTATGCAAAGTGCTTTGTCAACCTTAAAATCCTATAGAAACGTTAACTGTTGTGTTATTTGGGACAAGGGAGGGACAAGATTCGGCCAGTGTGTGAGAAAAATGGTCATCTGGCAGCAGGTCCGGGAATGGGTCATTCGTCTGTGAGTTCCAAAGGGCCTGAATCAGGGTGGTGATGGTGGCAGTGGAAAGGAAGAGACAATGAGAGAAGCATTTCAAAGAAAGAATCGTCGGAAATTGCCAGCCACTTGGGTAGGGGAATGAAGGGGAGGGCAGGAGGCAGAGATGCCCAGGCTTTGAGTCTGGGGTCTTAGGAGAAGGATGGCACCATTAACATACAGAGAGTTTGGTCATTAAGGTGGTTAATTTGTTTTTGGACATACTGGGTGTAAGTAAAGGTGCAGGGGACATGGGACGCCCAGGTGGAGATGTCCAGCAGCATCAGACAGCCGGAAAGTAAGACTGGGGCTCGGGGGAGCAGTGGAGCCTAAAATACAGGTTTGGGAGTCAGAGATGATTGTTAAAGTACCAGATGTGAATGAGGTCTTGGTGGGAAAGCACATGGACGAGAGAAAACATGCTGAGGCCAGAGCCCTTAGAGATGCCTTGGTTTAGGGGGGACAGAGAGAAAGAGGAGCAAATCAGGGAGACAAGGAGTGCCAGAGAGGATGGGAGGAGAGCCAAGCCGGGCTGGCGTCATGGCGGCCAGTGGAGAAGAGTGTCGGAGGCATTCCACGGCGTCACTTGTCGCCGGCGTCACCTGTAGCCAGCAGGTTAGGGAGAATGAAGCCGGGCAGAGGGCCAGCGGTCTCCAGGATCTTTGTCTGTTTGAGGAGGTGGTGGTCCAAGAGGCCCAGTGGAATCCTTGTTGTTTATACTGAAGTCAAGGGCCCGAGTTGAGGCTCACAGGGTCACCTCTCGGGGTGGCGCCCGTTGTTGAATCAGCACCTAGCGCACTGTTCAGAAGGTCCAGAAGGACATTGGGGGGGGGAGTGGTAGGAGGGACGAGGATTTGTCATCAGAAGAGGGAGTAGGGAAAGCACTAGGGGAGACTTTTTTGCTTCCCATAGAAGAGTTGGGGTACATTCAGTGGGCCCCCGCCCTTTGTCTTTAGTTCATTCTCTGGCCTAGCATTGCTGTTGAAATGGTGTTGGATGACACTGCATTCAAGGACTGTGTCAGTTCTGATCCTGTGCCCAGCACCGTGTTCACACAGCAGGCGCTTAATAAATGTCTGTTGAATAGAATTGAATTGAATGACTGGGGTAGCAGAAGAAGCTTTCATCCAACCAAGATGATCCACTGAGATCAAGAAACTGAGAATGGCCTCATCTGCTCTTGCCCTCCTTGGCAAGTCCTGAATTAGGACAGAGGTTGATTTTGAAAGTTGATTGTAAAGGAAGGCTATGAGCAGGCATTGAAAATATTAGTGGTGGCTTGGTAGGGAAGGGCAGCGTTGGGGAGAAAACAGTGAGGAGGGGGCAGCAAAGCAATGGGGTCAGTGGGATGGAGGGGCAGCAGCAGAGAACATGACGGTGCCTGTGGGGAGGTGGAGGAGAGAAGGGGAGGGGCAGGATTGGGGAGCAGCAGTGTGCTGGGTGTGGGAGGGCCGGGAGCCAGGGAGCTGAGGTTGGGGAGGGTGGGCCGCCCAGCCCCAGCTGGGAGGAGGGCCTGGCAGGAGCCCAGCAGGGCAGTCTGCAGCTGGAGAGGGTGTGTTGCCTTGCCATAGGTGTAGGGACTCGCCCTGGCACCCCTCTGGGTCCTGTGGTTTTTCACAGCCACTCATTTGTACGAATAGGGATTGGTAACAATTACAGTGCCCGGTCTGGAGCCTAGGTTTAGCCTGCGGGCCCCTGGGAGGGGTAGAAGGAATGTGCTCAGGTTCTCTAGCCCAGGGTGGCATAAGGGGCCTTTGCCCAAAGGACGGGCAGCTAGGGTAGGACTGGAAGGGCAGGCTCTCGGTCTGAGGTCGTTCTTATCACGGTTTTGTCTTTATCGTGCTAGTCATTGATATTCTTGTTAACGATTACTGCAGTAATAAGCCCTTTCTGGGTTTCAGAGCACTGTCCTTAAACCGCTCCGTGAGCAGGCAGCAGCAGCATTGTTATCCTGTGGGCCCTGAGTTTGGCGTTGGAAAGCCCGAGTCAAAACCCAGTTTCTGCTGTTTGCTGCCTTGGGCACCCGCCTTTCCTCGTCTGTATTGTGAGGGGTTTGGAGCAAAAGGTCTCTAAGGTCCTCTCTGCCTGACAAGCCTACAATCTGGGAAACTGAGACTTAGGAGATCGTTATGTCGTAAATTGAAAAATAAATTAAAAAAACAGAGAGATCAAGTGATTGGCCCAGAGTCCCATAGGAGCATCAGATCCAGGGTACTTTGGTCTCCTTGACCACTGTCCTTACCAGCCAATGAGTGGTACACATTCACATACATATATGCTGAATTTGATTCACATTCTTATAGGTTGATTGACTTAGATTTCCCACCTTATTTCCCACATCGGGCTTCTTTTCCAGGTCTCCCACACCCGCTCCCTACGTTCCTTCCTTCCTCCTTCCTAAGTCTCGGCCCTGATTTAGGCCCCAGTTTTTTTTTTGAATGCCCAAAAGGATGTCTTGAGGAAGGTTCTCATGTTCACATTTGCCTTGGCTCTGTCTGCAGGAGGAACTCGATGTGCGCCCAAAGGTGTCGTCTCTCCTCGGGAAGCTGGTCAGTTATACCAACCTCACCCAGGGGGCCAAAGAACATGAAGAAGCTGAGAGTGTGGAGGGCTCTCGGAGAAAAGTGTCAAAAGTGAGTAGACTGTCCCTGCTTGGGCCATCCCCACTCCAAGCCAGAAGTGTGCCAGGTAGGGGCTGGCCAGCTCCAGGGACGCTCCCGTGTCTCCCAAGTAGACCTCATCCTCTAGCCAAGTTGCTCAGACCTCTCGGGCAGTCCCAGCCCGGCGGCTCTGGTGGTATTGGTCATTTGCCAGTGGCTTGGTTCGTTGCTTTCTTTAGAAAAGGTTAGATCCAAGTCACCAGGGTCTCCAACTCAAAAAAGGCCCACCCTGGGAAAGGAAAAAGACAATGGCTCTCCTTTCTTAGAGTCTCTGCTGTGAAGCCTTGTGGAGAATGAGGCTTCTGGGGGCTCCAAGCTAGTTTTACAGAAAACAACTCTGCGATTGCCAAATGAATCTGGATTGAGGATATGTTCTACTGCCCTGGTGGGGAGGCAAAGCAGTGGGCTGTAGGCCTCAGGGTCCCTGCCTTCTTATCTTGGGAGAAGCCCCAGGGTGCTGGCCAGGAGGACTGGCCCCTAGAGGCTCCCCCAACCTGGGCTCTGCCCTTCGGTGTGTTGGTTAAACAAAGAGGTATTTGAGGTTGTGCACACTCTAAACAATAGCTCAAGGTAAATAAGACCTGGTGGAAACGCTGGGGATTAAGTTGATCCTGCTTGATCTCTAAAGATGTCCAAGGCCCAGCTTGATGGTGTTCATGTGCCCCAAAAGCATTCATTAAATTGCTTTGTTCCCAGTGCCCCAGACCAATGTTAGGGGGACCTGGAGTTCCCAGGCTCCCTGGGGAAAGGGGGAGAGAATAGCACAGGGCTGGAGAAATTCAGAGACGGCGAAGGTCGTTGCAAAGGAATCTCAGTGAGAGAAAACTTTGGAGAGGAGGCAAGGCTTCAGAGTGGGGAGCTACGGGACCTGCATCAAGGGTGACTGTGGTTTCTGCAGCCATAAGGAGGAGATTCTGCCTTGGATGGAAAAGGAGCATGTCTTCTGTGACTGGGGTGGCTGTGGCCTGGCAACATTCTGTCCCCATCAGACTCCATCTGGGAAATTGGGCATAGTTTGGGGCACTACTTTTTAGGGAAGAAATTGGTCACTTGAAGTATGTTCCTAGGTGGGTGACTGGGAAGGCAGCCATCTTCACCATCACACCAGATGAGGATCAGCTGAAGTTAGAGAAGAAAAGGCTCAGGGAGAGTGGGGGGCACAGTAACTGCCTTCAGGGTCTTACAGGGCTATGGCATATAAGAAGGAGAAGACTTTAATGCTTGGGCCAGAGGGCAGAACCGGTAGCTGGTGAGGGAGGGGACAAAGAGGCCAATTTAGGCTTCATTGAAGGAGAAACTTCTTGATCATAGAGCCATCTGAAAGTACAGGCTAGGTGGCGCCATAGTGGATAGAGTGCCTGGCCTGGAGTCACGAAGACTCATCTTCCTGAGTTCAAATCCAGCCTCAGACACTTACTAGCTGTGTGACCCTGGGCAAGTCACTTAACCAACTCTTTGCCTCAGTTTCTCATCTGTAAAATGAGCTGGAGAAGGAAATGTCAGACCATTCCACAGGAAACCATTCTAGTATCTATGCCAAGAAGACCCCAAATGAGGTCACAAAGAGTTGGACACAACTGAACACAACAAGGAGAAGGTACAATAGCTGCCTCAGGAAGTAGTGGGTTCCCTCTCCCTGTCAGTCTTCCGGAAAAAGACAGGATGACCACATGTCATATTGGGGAGAGAGAAAGAGGGGGTGGGGGCAATGAGAGAGAATCATTCAGGCATGGGTTGGACGAAATCAGCTTCAGAGGGTTACAAAGGAAGCCAATTATATTGAAATACAGTCATGGGAATATTTTTTTGAAAAAAACAAGTTCACGCTTTTGCAGTCTGGCTTATATGGAAACATGTTTTGCATGACTTCACATGTATGATCGATAATCATAATGCTTGCCTTCTCAAGGGGTGAGGGAAGGGCAGGAAAGGAGAGAATTTGGAACTCAGATTTTTAAAAAAAGAAATATTAAAAATGTGTCTAGATGTGATTGGGAAATATTTAATGACATAAATAAAAATATGTTTTAAAAAAAGGAAAAAAACCAAGTTCATGGACCATAGGTTGGAGACCCCTGGCCTAAAGGGTCCCTCCCAACTCTGAGATTCTGTGGTTCTGGGTGTTGTTGGAGACAGTATTATCACTATCCTTTCTAAGAGGTGATGTTCTGAACTAAATACAGTATTACGAATTTGGTCTGTGGTCTGATCAGGATGATGTCTAGCAGGGCAGTTGCTAACTGAAGTAGGGAGTGGGCAGTCAGCTGCACTGATAATTTGGGTTAACTGAGGTGGGCCCCTTTGGCCTGTTGCCTGGGTACTGGGGAGCCATCGGAGGTTCTTGGGCAGGGGAGAAGTTTATCTTAGAAGGTTAGTAAGGTGACCCTGGCGAGATAAAGACAAAGAGAAAGACCATTTAGAAATCCAAGCCTGAGATAACAGGAGACTGATGCTTGATGGATGGCCCTGGAGAGAAGGGTGGGTCTCAGAGACAATTGTTTATTATCATTAGGAAGGAAGAAGCAAAGGGACTTGCTGGCAGATTGGATGAGAGCTGCAAAGAAAGAACTCTTAAGGCTTTGGTCTCCATGAGGCTGATAGAGTTGGGCTGTGTGAGGCTGGCTTTAGACATAGCTAGCAGTACATCGTGGGCAGCTAGGTGGGGCAGTGGCTAGAGCATGGGGACTGGAGTCAGGAAGACCTGAGTTCAGATGTGACCTCAGATGCTTATTGAGTGGCCCTGGGCATGTCACTTAATCTTCTTTGCCTCAGTTTCCTCATCTGCAATATGAGCTGGAGAAGGAAATGGCAAACCACTCCATTGTCTTTGCCAAGAGAACCCCAAATGAGGTCACAAAAGAGCTGGATGCGACTGAGAAACGTCTAAAACAACAACAGTAACAAATTGCAGTAAATGCCACCAAAGAGACTTAGCTAACAATCAGCTGGCTGGTTCTTCTGGTCAGCCAAGGGTGCTTAAACCTGAAACTTCCAAGGGAAGGCGATGGTAAACGTAATCGCCGCTTTTTGAACGCTTGGCAAAACCGTGTTATATTCTTTTCCTCCATTTTCACTTTATCAGAAACTCACTTGCAAATGTTCTGAGACTCAGGACGGAAAACATTAGATTTCGAGTCCCCTGCCACTGGTGTCTGTGAATCCACTGTGGGTGAATAGATGGCGATGAGCATCCCTGAGATCAGGGAGGCCGGGCTGAGGGTGTCTGTGGAGAGGAGCCCCAGGTGCTCACAAAATCATTTCTTCTCCACCCCTCCGCCATTTTAGGTGGAAGGAATTCAGGGAGTAAATACAGAGTTTGCTTTGATTGGGCCCTCCAGTTCTCATCTGAAAGGCCTTGTCCCTCTCAGCTCTCAGATGTCCCGGCTCACCCACCGCGGGGGCTCTGTGTGTGGAGAGCACAGAGAGGCAGCTGTTATCGCTCTTGGGCCGACCAACGCCAGTCACGGTGAATCAGCTTGATTCTGGACGGGTGGATTAACTGTTTAGGGCTGGAACCTCTCTGTCTTGCATCTCCCACAGTTCCACTGGAAGACTGGAGAATCTGGGGCACCAGCCACCCCCAAAAGCCCAAAGTGTTGGTTTTCTTGGCTCCCTTTCCCTCGGCTGCTGCTGCTGAAACTGGCTCCCTACCCTTGGTGCCAAGAAAAACACTGTGGGGCTTGTTTGCAGGGAAGGGAAGAACTGAGAAGTCAGTGTTTTCTTGTGCCTGGCTTATTTAGACTAGGTGAAGGAGCTCTGTCAGCCCCAGGGAGAGGTCCTGGTAGGGGAGGATGTGTGCGAGGGCCTTGACCTTGGTGCTGGGCAGCCATGCTCTGTGTTTGGGAGCTCCCTCCCTCTTCTTTTCCCCTGGTCAGTCTTTGCCCAGCACAGATTCCCCCGAAGAGCCATGGGAAGCTGGACATCAGGGAGACGTTTTATAGTGATGGCTTGGGGCAGCCTTGGCATTTAGCTTAGTCTACGGGCAAAAGGACTTTTAGCGCCCAGAGCAGGGAAGCAGCCAGCGCTTCAAGGGTGCCTCCTTCTGCTCTCCTTATGACCCTGCTGGGCTCAGCCCCACCCTTGAACTGGTGTTTGCACGTAGTAGGTACTCAGTACTTCTTGCACATAGTAGGTGGTCAGTACTTCTTGACTGATGACTAAGATAAGGAAAGTTGAAGTCCCTGTAGGGAACTGTGTCCTGTAGTGGAAAGAAAACTGGATTTGAAGTCAGAAGTCGTGAATTGGAATTCTGGCTTTACTCTTCTCTGTGTGAACCTGGGCAAGTCCCTTTATTTTTATTTGAAAATGCATGTCTCCAGGATGCCTTTGGGTTTTTACTCCACAGATTCCTAATAACTAACTCCTCCTCCCAAAGACCCCTCCATTGCAATGAAGAAGACAAATTAGGCAATATCAGCCGACACACCTGGTGCCCTCTGGCAGTGAGGGCACCCTTCCCCACCCAGCGACCTCCTCCGTCTCTACTAGAGAAGAGGGCTGTGTTTCCTTTTTCATCGGTGGCCCTTGGGAACCAAGACTGGTCCTTACATTTCATCTAAATTCTGTAGCAGTCCCATGTTGTTGGGGTGTGTATTATTCCAGTCCTTGAGAGGCAGTGTGGGAGAGTGGATAGCACCCACCCTTGGAATTGGGGAGCCTTCCCCGACCCTTCGGCTCCGTAACTGTGGACGGGTCAGCTCCCCTCTGTGCTTAAGAAGAGAGATTAAGAAATAGAAACAGGTCGCAATCTGGGTCCCTGGAGGGATTCGAGGGAGTGCTCCTCCGGGGAGTTCCTGCACCAACAAAAATCCTTCGTATATTTGTGCGCTATAGTTGTATCGTTCTCCTGGTTACGTTGGTTTTGGTTTTGTCAGTTCATACCAGTCATCCTGTCTCTCTGAACTCTTCCTGTTTGTCTTCTCTTATGGTCTCATCTTTCCACCATATACCCGCATCACAGTGAGCCTGGGTGGTCTCCAGTGGGTGGGCTTCCTTCCATCAGCTTTGTTTCCAGTTGTTTTGTTATTTTTAAAAAGTGTTTCTATCTGTCTGTGTGTGCACTTATATATGTGTGTATACGTATATATGTAGAGAGAGAGAGCGTGTGTATATGCATATGTGTGTGCTCATATATGTATATATGTGTTTATTCACATGTGCATACATGGGTGTTGGTGTATTTATATGTGCAGGTGTTTGTACAGGTGTGTATAGTCTGTTTATATCTGTGTGTGTTTATATTAGTATATTTGTATGTGTATATATGTGTTGGTATATTTATATATGTGTATATATAATGTGTGTGTTTATATATGTATATATGTGTGTATACATACACACATACATACATATATACCTATAGGGCAGCTAAATGGTACAGTGTTTAGAGCACTGGGCTTGGAATCAGGAAATCCAGAAGATTCATTTTCCTGAATTCAAATGTGGCCTCAGACACTTATTAGTGTGACCCTGGGCAAGTCACTTGATCCTGTCTGCCTCGGTTTCCTCATCTGTAAAACAGGCTGGAGAAGGAAATGGCACACCTCTCTAGTATATTTAACAAGAAAACCCCAGGTGGGGTTCAGGAGAATTGCACACGGCAGAAACAATCCAGCCACAAGAAGCATGGGTGAACTTTGTGGGTGCCTCTGACACCCTGGGATCCTATGCCTGCCTCGTGGTGGTTTTTCTCCTGATTCCAGGTTGTTTTCCAGAGTGGCTGGGCCGGTGCGTATCTGCGCCGGCAGTGTACCGTGTGCCTCTTGTGATCCCTACACGCGTGCTTCTCACACTCTCTTCCATCCCCCCCCCATCTGGCGCTAATTATTTTTGTCCTCCATCATCTTTGCAAAGAGTCATTTTAATTTGTAATTCTCAGTGACTTGGAACGTTTTAATTTGATTTTTAATCATTTGCAGTTCGCGATTTCCTTCAACTACTTACCGATTTGGGAGTGACCCTTATTCTCTTCTTCTGAGACGGGTCACGCCATCCCAACGCCACCGGGCCTTGGTTTTCTCCTCCGTCAGAATGAGGCATTTGACCTGCATGGTGGTGAAGGGCCCCTCTGCCTCTAAATTCTGCGATCCTGCAAGTTACACTCTGCGGCCCTACGGGGGGGGGGGGGGGACTAAGGACAGGCCACTTTACTTATGCATCAGATTTGGTGGTTTTTGTAGAGGGAGATGGTCAGTCTCACCACTGGACCTGTGGCTTGAAACCTTTAGGATGGCCGGGTCTGTTTTCTGGCAGGGGGTCCTGATCTCAGTGAGCACCTGGGGATCTGCTGAGGTCGCTTTAGGACCTGGGAAATCTTCCTTCATTGATGCTTCGCTCGTTGCCCCTTTCACAATGTGACCCTTGTAGGAGGGAGGAAGAGGGTGATCAAAATTATAATGCACCAATGATAATAAGAGCCTGAAGGCTTGCAAAGTGCGTCACATATGTTGGCTCATCTGATCCTCACTGCCCTGAGAGATAGACACTGTTATCACCCTCACTGTACACTTCAGGAAACAGAGGCAAGCAGACGTTATGTGACTTGCCCAGGGTCACAAAGCTAGGCACTGTCTGGGGCAGGATTTGAAATTGGGTCTTCCTGACTCCAGGTCCCTCGCTCCATCCTCTGCGCCTTCTCCCAAGGCCGTCTTTGTGGATCCTAGAACGTTCGAGATCCAAAGAGCCTCTAGAACATAGAATGTCAGAGTTGACTCAAAATCCGGTATTCTCACTACACTCCTCTGCCTTCCTGTTTTGGTTCCCTCCAGCTTTTATTAGAAATCCCAGGGACTTTCCAGTGACCGCTCTGACTATGTAAATGTTGGCAGCTTCATGGTTTTTCTCTCTCCAGTCTGTGATCTAGCTCTGTCCTGCCCCCACACCGTGAGGCTACGCTCTTGAGTCATTTCTTAGTTCTCTCCACCCCCTGCATGGCATCTTTTCTCCTTCACGTTTCCAAAAGCACCGGATCACTACTCTTTGCATTCTCTCCTGGGTGTAATCCACTCTCACTTAGCCTGACAGGACGTTCCCTTCTGCCTGCACATTATTTATTTACAGTGTCTCCAGTCAGGTCCTAGGTATCATGAGGCTTATAGCGGGAAGAGAGAAGCTGCGCCAAAGCCCTTAGTTTATAGATAAGCAAACCAAAGCCTAGAGGTTGGCTGACGTGGCCAGGGTCATTCAGGGAGTAAGTGGAACACCTGGAATTCAAGCCCACATCTCTGGATGCTAAACTCACCCATCTTTCCACTAGACCCTAGCTGCTGTTCAGGCAAGGATTCCCAGAGCCCCAGTTGCTGTGTGGTAGATCTGGTAGCTCTATCTGTAACTCAGACCTTCTAGTGGGTCAGTGACTTCAGCAATGTGGAGATTTCTTCTGGAGAGACAGACCATCACCCCTCCATACCTGAGCATCTTCCAGGACTCTTATCCACGTCCTTCCCTAAGTTAGCCGTGTTTGGGACCAGTACCCAGCATGCTGGCCACCTCTTTGCCTTCTCTTGAGTTCACAAGGATGCTCCTGGAGCACTTGGCCTAGCTAGCTAGCTGCCCTTATCCCTTGTGCCCAGCCCAGCTTCTCTTCCAAGCCTGCCTTTCTTCATAGGGCTTCTTTACTCTGATTCTCCTTTATAGCTACTTGTTGGTAATATATCACAGCCTGCTTCCAGCTGCCATGCCACCTTTCCATTGCCCCCTGGGTAATGGTCCTTTCTGATGCTCAGAAACTGCCTTTCCATGACTCATAGCCATATGACCCCAGCTTAAAGAGAGAGGAGTCTTTTTATTCAGGGAGAGGCTTGGGTTCATTTAAAAATTTTACAACTTCCCAAGTTTCTAGCTCATTCCTTTCATGGTGAACTCTGGGCCAAAATCATTGTCCATTTGTATGTAGCATCTGAGAGACAGAGAGAGAAAAGAAAAGAGAAGGGGAGGGGAGGGGAAAGGAGAGAGAGAGAAGATGGAGAGGGAAGGAGGAAGAAGGGGAAGGAGAGAGACACATACACACTTACTGTTGTTAAATCGTTTTCAGTCATGTCCAACCCTTCGTGACCCCATTTGGGGTTTTCTTGGCAAAGATACTGGGATGTTTTGCCATTTCCCTCCCAGCTCATTTTTGCAGATGAAGAAACTGAGGCAAACAGGGTTAAATGACTTGCCCAGGGTCATAAGTGTCTGAGGCCAGATTTCAATTCAGGAAGATGAGTCCTGACTCCAGCCCTGGCCCCCTCTCCACTGTGCCACCTTTTTATACATGCATGTCTGTACACATGCATTCATGCCACTGGCTGTGCGTATTCATTTATATGCATGTTGTACATACACATACACTAATGTATGTGGTATGTATATAGTCTGTATACACACATGTATATACACTTACACAAGCTTTCTTGATCTTCTGTGTCGCTTGGAGATTGTGATGAGAGTCATAGACCATTTTGGCAGTCTGATAAAGCTGATGAACCGCTTCTCAGAATAATGTTTTTGAATGCATAAAATGAAATATGTGATTATAAACAAAACTGATTGCATTGAAAAAGTTATCAAAATAATTTTTTTTAAAACAGGTTTATAGAGTCCCAGGTAAGAACCTCTGCTCTAACTGCATCTTGTAGATTAACCAAATAGGCATTCTTCATCCACTTAGCCATTTATGTGTGGATGGTTAAGACAAACTTTTTAACAATAGATTTTTATAT
This sequence comes from Pseudochirops cupreus, assembly GCA_028627135.1. Classification (NCBI taxonomy): domain Eukaryota; kingdom Metazoa; phylum Chordata; class Mammalia; order Diprotodontia; family Pseudocheiridae; genus Pseudochirops; species Pseudochirops cupreus. The sequence continues at coordinate 50,209,830 of CM053581.1, forward strand.
CACTTAGATTTTTGCCCATATCTCTCCTCTACCTCCCTCCCAGAGTGCCGGCTCTCATTACAGAATTTTGTTTTTTAAGAAAGGAAAAGAGAGAAAAAATTCCATAAAACCAAGCAGCAAGGCCTTAATGCAGTCAGCACAATGTCATTCACAAACAGCAACATCAAGAAGGCCTCACACAAGACCAGGACTGGAGGTCAATTCATTCTCTTCTGCTTGGATCCCTCCTCCGTGCCAGTGGTCTCAAAACAGCTTTGGCAAGCACCAGTCTCTCTGTATGGTGGTCAAACAAGGTTCCCGGCATTACACGAGAATCCTGCTTGATTCTGACCTGTGTAAGGGAGAGGCTCTGTTGGAAGAGAGGCAGCCTTTTGCTTTACTCAAGCAAATGCTTTTTCATCTTCAGCCAAGAGTAATACAGAGGGAGCTTGTGTTCTTTCTCTCCATCTTTCTGTCAGTCATGCAATGGTGAAGACAGGCCCATGATAGAATATTGCTTTTGAAAGCCTCCCTGATCATTACTAATATCTTCATCAAGGATGCCCTCGATATGTATATAGATCATTTTCATCAAAATGTTATATAAATGGGAAAGTATCTCTCTGTCATCCAAAATATTGGGCTAATGAGAACCACCTGTTCCTGACCATGACAGTCCACTGAGAGCTTACCACATGGCTTTACACCAAAAGTCATGAACAAGGAATGTGTTAAATCAAGAAATGGTATGGGCCCAAAATATGAATTTGGGTGATAGAACCAGGATGGCCTGTTATGGCTCTCCTTTGGATTATACTCCAGCCTCCAGAAGCTAGTGCCATGCCTTTCCTCATCCATGACACCATTGGCACCAGTGTCAGAGGGAAGATGCTAGTCTGGCCATAGAGGGCTGACCAAGCCTGGAAGTCATATGAGTGCTTTCTGGGGCACTTCATAGTGCTAGGGAGGCGTGTATGGCACGAGCCAATACAAGAAACTCTTCCCCAGGTTCCTTGTTTTCTATACCTTTTTATTTGCCATCTATGATGAGGACCATGATGCAAGGGACTTAGCACCTTCTTGACAACCACCCAGGGAAGTAGGTTGTCCAAATAGTGTTACCCCATTTTACAGATTGGTAGAGTGAGCCATGGAGAAGTTAACCATATCATTATTAATCAGTAATAGGATGATCAAGGAGTGACCTGATTTGTTGGACTGGGATGCCTCCGATGGAGCTGGGCATGGGCTGTGGTACAGATCCAGGAGATCCAGGTGGCTGCCCTGACTACATTCACATGTGTCTGAAATGAATGTGGAAGTCATTGCTGTCTTCTCCCTTCTAGATCAGGATTGGTGCCCGGCCGCCATGACCCCGGGCATCTCATAGTTCAAGAAAGTAGATGGGGCCCGAATGGTCACAGCCAATGATATCACAATTCATGGGCTGTGCTTGGCCATAAAAGACCTGGTCGGGGAGTGACATTAGGCCTCCTCCATTCTAGGTCATGCCCAGGCTTCTTCCTTCCGTCAGGGCAGTCCCTTATCTCTATGGTGTTATAGCATCTACCCCCTGCCCTGCCTGCCCTCCAGACTCAGACAAGGGTTTTGTTTGTTTTCTAGTCACCCAGCATGGGCACCTTGATGGGCGTGTACCTGCCCTGCATGCAGAACATCTTTGGGGTGATCCTGTTCCTTCGACTGACCTGGATGGTGGGGACTGCTGGTGTCCTGCAGTCCTTCCTCATTGTCCTCATCTGTTGCTGCTGTGTGAGTATCTGCTGTCCCATTTGACCACGGGTGCCATTTTCTATTTCTTTTCCCACCCAAAAGGCAGACACCTGGACCGTGTTCTGCTGGTCTGTCTGGCTGAAGTGAGGTCCTTGGGGGGCAGGGGTGGGGGCACCTCTCAAGAGTAACAAATTTCAGGAAGGAAAGAAATTTCTGATCTGTAGAACTTAGAGCTTTGGTTCTGAGACCATTCGTCATTGTTACTCAAACTTCCTTGAGTATTGGGGTAGGAATGTTGGGTTAGTTGCTTTATTAAAGAAAAAAGAATACTTATAAGACAGACTTAGCCCTCTTTAACATATCTGCAAAAGAGTCAGTGAATGACTGGCCAACAATGGAGTCTTTTTTGACTAACAATGGAGTCTTTTTTGGGTGGGAATTTTGTGTAACCCATGTTACAATTTCTTGTCTTTATAGACCCTACTGACAGCAATATCCATGAGTGCCATCGCCACCAATGGGGTTGTTCCAGGTTTGTTTGTAGATGTGATCTCGGTATTCTGGGCTACTGCATACGACTGGGTGCTTAGCCTCTTAGAAGGCCCAGCTTCCTTACCTCCAGAAGGAGGGGGAGTGGACCTGCTGACCTCTGAGGTCCCTCCCAGCTCTGAAATTCCATGAGCCTGTAGATGGGAAGGGATCTTAGAAGTGATTGAGGTATCCACAGATCATTAGAGCCAAAAGTGACTTTTCTCCAGTTGAGAAAAACTAACCACCAGGGAAGCAGAGTGATTTGGCCAACATCAGTCATACCACCAGTCGGTAGCTTGGCTAGGTCTGGAGCCCAGGCTCCTGATTGTCCCATCAGTCCTTGTGGATTTGAAGTCACAAGATCTGGGTTCAGATCCTGGCTCCATGACCTTGGGGGCAAACCAGGCCCCTTTTTCTGGGCATCAGATTCATTCCCTGGAGAATAAGAAGGTTAAGTGTCAAGATCCCTTCCAGGCCCTGGTCTGATGCTTGTTCTTCTGACTCTTGATTCTTCTCATTTGGAACCTGTGCTCTGGCTTGCTTCAGCAAGGGACCCAGAGTTATCCTTGGGCGGGGGCAGGGTGGGAGGGAGGGAGGGTGGTCCTTGGCAGGCCTGGATTTGGTGGAGGCCTGGAGTCATACATAAATTCCACTTCTGGAGGAGTGAGTGCTGTGCTGGCCCAGCCCTAGGTGCAGGTTTTCTGCTCAGAGGAAGCCTGGTAGCTTCTTTGGCCAGGCGTCTGGAGCTCGCCTCCTGTTCACATTCACTCGCCCTCCAGCTTCGAGGTCCATTTCCCTGGCAAGAGTTTATCTCCTCAGGGAGGGCCACGTTGCTGGTTGGATGCTGTTACTGTCTTTGCCGAGTATGAGAGCCAGATGGCAGGGGTTATTTATCACTCACTCAGGGGGGAAAGGAGCAGTTTTATCTCATTCCTGGAAGAGGCCCATCTCCCTCTGCTGTTTCTCTGTTCTGGTTAATGACTCTGTCAGAGTTTCTCAAGCCAGAACAATAACCCATGGGGCTTCTGTAACCAGAGTGGCCCCAAAGACCTCAGCCATAGAGAGAGACCTAGGATTAGAGGCTGCAGCTTTTGTTCCAGGGGGAGCCAGCTGAGCCTGCTGGGGGACTGGCCTCAGATGTGAAACCAGCTTGAAACCTTGGCCCCTGGTCCCTCCTCCACCCCCACCCCCAGCCTAATTTCCTTGCTGCTGTGGCTTCCGGCCAGCTGGGGCCTCAGAATAACGATTTACCAGCTAATGGAGTAGGAGAGAGAGCTCTTCAACCCAAAAGGAACCCTAAAGACCCTCTAACAGATGGGGGACTAGAGGCCCAGAAACAGGAAGTCACTGGCCCAAGGTCACAAAGGGACTAAGTAATAGAGACAGGAGTCGAACCCAGCTTTGACTCAAAATCTAGATCATGCTCTTTCCACAATATCGTTGTCCCTGCTGTGCACTGCTTTCCAACTCTGGAAATGGGATGGGATGGCCCGGAAAGACTCTTAGACTGAGTGTAAGAAGGCCCCAGTGCTAATTCTTGTCTGGGTGGTCTTGGCCACATCATTTGTTTTCCCAAAGCCTCAGTTTTGTCATCTGGAAGAAGAAAATGGGTCCCCAAAATCCTTCCCTGCAGAGCGTAGAGAGAGAACAGAGCTAGCCCCGCCAGGGGGTCCTGGTTCCATGGACCACACCGAACCTGACTGTTTATGAGAGTCACTGCTTTAGGAACAACATGTTGGTAACCGCAGGTAAAAGCAGCCCACCAGGAGGTGAGAGGAGAGCACACACAGGAAGAGAAAAGTGAATGAAAGCCACTGGCAGCAAGGTTCCCCACCTCCTTCGAAGTGCTAACACTGTCTGTAGGTGCAGGGTCCCAGGGAGGAGTCTCACAGCAGCCTTGCTGACATGGCATGGGGGTTAGCCCAGGCTGCCCCACAGCCACCAACATCCTGACCCACAACAAGCTCAGGAAGGAGGGAAGGACAGAAGCAGGCCTTTGTCAGGGACTTACACTGTGCCACGAACTGTGTTAAGTGCTCTACAGATACCTCCTCTGATCCTCACAATGACCCTGGGAAGCGAGTGCTGTCATCATCCCCAGAAACAGGCAGGCAGCAGCTCCGGACTTGCCTAGGGTCACATAGCTAGTAGAAGTCTACGGTCAGATTTAAACTCAGGTCTTTCCGAGCCCAGGCCCAGCCAATACTATGCCACTGTACAGCCTAGCTGCCAGACAGAAAGTCGAGAGAGGTGGCAGTGATGGACTGATCCAGGGAAGTCTTTTACCAGTATAGGTCAGCACGTGCTCTAAAACTAATTGTGAGAGTTTACGTGGTACACTGAGAAGGGTCACACAACCAGCGTCAGGGCCGGGACCTGGACCCAAGTCTTACTGATCCCAAAGCTGACTTCTCAGGTCCCTCTTTCCCAAATGCCATTCCTTTCACTCCATACTATGGATGATCATAGGCATAGAACTTAGAGGGGACCTGAGAGATCATCAAGGCCAAACCTCTCACTTTACAGATGAGGAAACTGAGGCATTTCAGAGGGTTGGTTAAGTGACTTGTCCAGAAGCATCCAGCTAGTAAATAGCAGAGGTGGGTTTGGCTTCGGAGCTGTCTGAGCATCCAAGATGGCCCTGGGGCTGCCAAAGGAGATTGTAACCTGCAAAGCCCTCTGGGCATGTCTGGAGGCACAAGCTTGGATGACAGCTTGCCAAAGGAACTGTTGGGGTGTTTGGAGAGAATCGTAACCCCCAGAAGCAGAAGCAGCAGTGAGCTGGTGTTTTCTCTGCCTCTCCTAGCTGGGGGCTCCTATTTCATGATTTCCCGCTCTCTTGGGCCTGAGTTCGGAGGAGCGGTGGGCCTGTGCTTTTACCTGGGTACAACCTTTGCAGCAGCGATGTACATCCTGGGAGCCATTGAGATCCTGCTGGTGAGTCCAGTTCAGCCCTGCCCTGCCCTGCCCCTCCCATCCCGGTACCAGAGCCAGGGTCATTTCAGACGCACCCCCCTCTCAGGGCCTGAGGCCCCTCATTCATTCTTCTCTCCAGGGCCCAGTGATGGCCATTGCTGGCAGGGGAGGGAGGCAAGGGTGGGATTGAGACCCCTCTCCTTGGGCATCTGCCCACTGATGGCCTTGGCTGAGAGCTGGTGAAATAAGGGCTGGGAGGGGGAGGATGCTGGCAGCTCAGGAAAGTATCCCAAGGCTGAGCATACTCTTCTCTGTGGCCGGTTCTCTGTGGGAGCTTTGGTTTTTGTGAAGTGTTTAATTTAGTTACATGATTTTACTTGGTGGCACACACAAAGCATCACATCCATGTAATCTTGTTCCATCTGTCCTTCCTTAATGCCTACTTCCTGTGTGTGTGTGTTTGCACCAAGTTCAAGGTCCACATTTGCTGGTGCTCTTTCAAACCTTCTTCCCTCCCTCTGGCCTGGCCCAGGCAGACGAGGGCCCGTTAGAACAACAGCCCAGTCCTTTTTTCTTTCTTTCTTTTTTTTTTTTGTTTAAGTCCTCGGAAAACTTTTTTTGGCCAACATCTGGCTTCCCCCTCAGCTCTTGTTGCCTGAGCGGCCGAGCTGAATTTTAGCCTTGGCAGTAGTAGCAGCATTTTGAGGACAGTCTCAGCAGGAAGCTGGGGCTGTTGGGCGGGGATTCTTACCCGCCTTGCCCTAAGCGCGTTTATAGGGCGCTCCACCCAGTCTGAGGCCTCTTCCTCGTGTGTGTGTGTGTGTGTGTGTGTGTGTGTGTGTGTGTGTGTGTGTGTGTGTGTGTGTGTGTGTGTGTGTGTGTGTTGGGGGGGGAGAGATATATAAATCCTCACCCCACCTCTTGTTCCCAAAGAGGAAAGGGAGTCACCACTTCCTGCCTCAGAACTGCCCCTCCAGGAGTGGAGACCAAGTTTGGCTCCTGGCCATGCGGTCCTTGGGAAAACGGAGATGGAAGGATTTGTTTGCCCAGCTAACGCTCCCAAGCCTTGTCCTTGTCGTTTCAGACGTACATCGCCCCGCCGGCCGCCATCTTCTACCCAACAGGGGCCCACGACACCTCGAGTGCCACCCTCAACAACATGAGAGTATATGGGACCATTTTTCTGACCTTTATGACCGTGGTGGTCTTTGTCGGCGTGAAGTACGTCAACAAATTCGCCTCACTCTTCTTGGCCTGCGTGATCATCTCCATCCTGTCCATCTATGCTGGCGGCATCAAATCCATTTTTGACCCACCGGTGTTTCCGTAAGTGATAGGCGTGCTGGAACCAGAGGGAAAGTTTGAATGTGTGATGTCACTTTGGGGGTGGTCATGTGTCACTTCCCCATGAGCCAGTCGAGAACGGGGCTTCCAGCCCTCCCAGCAATGCAGGGCAATCAATTGTCAGGAGAAAGGGAAGGAAGCAACATTGGGAGAAGGTGGGCTAGCTAGGCTCATCCTGCCTTAGAGCTGATCTGCTCCAATCACCATGGTTTACATGGGAGGGGACCCCCAGGGCTGATTCAGGTCCAAGATCATAGAGCCCATAAGTGTCAGAATCAGAACTCCCAACTCAACCCCGTTCTTCTGTACTGTCCCTTCTTCTAAAGGTGGGGTCACTGATGAGCTGGCTGGCTCTCCCCCTGAATGGCTGGGGGCAGGAGGAGCAGAACCCTGCACTCCCAGGCCCCCTGGGGCTCCAGCTCTCCATGACCCTTGACCTGGCCGTAGAGTGTGACCGGTCAGCCAGGGGAGTGTGTTTGATGAACTCATGTCTTTGACTTAGCAAACTTTGACCTTTCCCCTCTTCAGGGTCTGCATGTTGGGCAACAGGACCCTGTCCCGGGACCAGTTTGATGTTTGTGCCAAGACCACAGTAGTGGACAATGAAACTGTGGCCACAAAGCTGTGGGTCCTCTTCTGCCACACCTCCAATCTCACCTCTGAGGGCTGTGACCAGTACTTCCTCCTCAATAATGTCACCGAGATCTCTGGGATCCCTGGAGCTGCCAGCGGGATTCTCCAGGGTAGGTGCAGGGAGCAGGCCTCTGGGGTGAAGACGCCCCAGCCCAGGCCCAGGGGCATGGATTCTCAGGAGGAAAATGGGTGCCTCCATGGGAGGGGTCTGACACCCCCACTGCTGAGAAAGGTAGGGGAGGCAGAGCCGCAGCCCCAAGAAGGGAGTCCCCTTGTCCGCCCTGCCCCACCCCAGAGTTGCCACCTGCCAGAGCGGGCAGGTGCCTGCTTATATGGTGCCACTGGGAACTCTGGCCTGGCCTTCTGAGCTGACCTATGTGCAGTCACCCTGATGGACAAAACACATTTCCAAGTGTCCCCTGAGGCTGACACCCCTCTCTCCAGCATCCCCAGGAGAAGAGGAAATGCTTCAGGGTCACTGGGTGTTTTTTCCTTTCAGAGAGTCAAGCCCAGCTGATGCTGGCCTGAGAAGTTCCCACCAGAGCCCATAATAGGCCTCTGTTTGGGAAGTTGGCAGTGGCTCAGAGTTCTCCCACTGAACCCTGGCATGCTCATGCTGCATGTAGCTGAGCTGCCAACTTTAGGGGTGCCTCACTGGACACTTGGGACCAGTTAGCCCTCGCTTGGTGGGCATGATTCAGAGGTGGGCGGACCCGGTAGTGTCCCAGTCTGGAACAATGTGAAAACCTTGACCCAGAGACTAACCTGGAACCTCTTTAAAGTATAAGCTTCTTGAGGGGAGGCATGTCTTAATTCCTGGCATAGTGCCTGGCAAGGGTTGACTGGATGTTTGTCTATTGACTGACTGACTGATTGATTGGAGCCTGTGCTTCTGTCCCGGACGAGGCTGCCGAGCACCTCCCCTGGCTCTGAGCCTCTGGAGCAACGCTTCCAAATACCATTGACCAAAAGAGGCATGTAATTTCCAAACAGCCCACAGAGCCAGGCCATCAAATAGTCCAGCGATTCAAGTCAGTTTTTAATAAGGACTTGCTGTGTGCACGGTTTGGTGCTCAGGGCTGGGGATATGAAAGTGAAAAATGATGCAGTTCTTGTCCTCCAGCCCCTCCACCCTCACCCCCAGCAGAGAGGACATGAGCTATGGAGACAAATGGGGGGGTCAAAGGAGAGCCCCAGGCCAGGCCCCCGAATTGGGCCTGCTAGAAGAAACAGATTTCAGCAGGGAGATGAGGAGAGCTTACCTGCCAGGCCTGGGAAAGCCCGAGGCAGAAGAGGGCCCCGCAAGCCTGAGGCTGGCTAGCTAGTTGTGCCGTTCAGTCTGCTCAGGTGTGATGCTGGGGTTCTCCAGTCTTGGGTGGCTTGTGGGAGAACCCCAGCCTCAGCATGCATGTTTTGTGTCTGCGTGACCGGCCCCCTCCTGGGCAGCCAGTGGTCCTGGGCATCCTGCAGAGACGAAGCAGCCCTTCCTTGGGTGCTTGGACCTTCACTGCTCCTTCCCCAGACATCCACGGAGCACCTTCTGTTTGGGAGCTATCAAGAGAGATAAAGCATGGTCCCTTTCCCCCAGGAGGTTACAGTGAGTGGAGCTGAGGGCTCTAGAGAAGAGGAAACGTCATAGTGTCATAGTGTCGGAAGGCCGGCTCTGACGTTTACCAACACAAATGTGATTACATCATGTGAGAAATCAGTCTCACGACTACCTCCCAATAGTCAGACTAAGTGTCTTTTCTAAGCGGTTTTTATATGGAATTCCTTTATTATTCTATAAAAGTTAACTCTACAGAACAAAACTTTCCTTTTTTAAACCATTACAGCCCATATTTATCATCATTTACATGTACATTTATGTACACATATATAAATACTATATGAATTATACATTATATACAAATTATATATATTATGTATACAGATTATATATAAACACTAAAAATACTACATTCTATGGCCGATCAATCCTGAAGCCGGAGTATATAAAACATGTCCAAGCTAAACCTAGCTGTCGTGCAAAAAAGGGTGGCAGAGCAGGTCCCCACGTACCTTCTCAGAACTCTGCATGGTAGCACTGGCATGTGTTGTGAGCAAGATGCCAGTAAACGTTGGGTGCTCTACAAATGTGAGTTGTTAAAGCCCAAAATGTTCTGGAAAGATGGAGAAGTAGCCCCCGCCCGCTAGGAATACTTGGTGGTGTAGAGCACTGGGCCAGGAGTCAGGAAGACCTGAGTTCAAATCTAGTCTCAGATACTTCCTAGCTGTGTGACCCTGAGCAGTCCACTTAGCCTCAGTTTGCCTCTGGGGAGGATAGTAGCGCCTCCCTCTGGCTTGTGGCGAGGCTCTTCTGAGGGCATACTGGTCACAGCTAAGCACTGTGCCTGCCTGGCATGTAGCTCTTGCTGGAGAAGCGCTTCTTCCCTTCCCTCCCTTTCTTCCCAGGGGCCAGCTGCAAAGATGGTTACAGATAATGCAGGGTTTGTGGGTGAGAAAGCTCAGAGGAGGAGGAGGAGGTTATAGGATCCTCCGTCTGCAGGGGAGGAGCCCCCTCATCTTCCAGATCAGAGAAGGGAAGGGACCTGCCCTCAGTCCCATGGATAGTAACTGTCCGGTGTGGGATTTGAATCCAGGTCCTTGGGCTCCACTGCATCTCAGCCCTGTGGCCTCTTCCTTTAGTGACAAGAAATGGAGACCAGAGGGGCCGGGGGCTAGGGCCAGGAGTTGAGCCCAGGTGCCCTGGCCCTGTCTGGCCAGGCGATGCCCCCGGGCAGATGTGGGATGCCTGGGTGTGCACTCTCCTCCATCCCTGGCTTTGTCCGCCCAGCCCTGCCTCAGGCTGATGCCGTTCTTTCCCCCCACAAGATAACCTGTGGAGCAGCTACCTGGAGAAAGGCGACATCCTAGAGAAGCCAGGGATGCCCTCTGTCGATGGGCCTGGCCAGAAGAGCAGCCTGCCTCTCTACGTCTTTGCAGACATCGCCACGTCCTTCACGGTGCTGGTGGGAATCTTCTTCCCCTCTGTGACAGGTGAGGCCCCAGGGGGAGCCACGTGGGTCCCTCCTTCCCCCATCAAGAATCCAAGACCCCTTGAAGGGCCCCTCGCACCCCAAGCTCCCCAGGGAGAAAAATAGTTCTTTGGTTTTCACAGGCATCATGGCTGGGTCCAACCGCTCCGGAGACCTCAAGGATGCCCAGAAATCCATCCCGGTGGGGACCATCCTGGCCATCGTCACCACCTCTGTAGTGTGTATCCTTTCCAGTGCTGTGCCCGGGCCTGGGTCTCCCAGCCCTGCCCTGCTACGCTGCCCTTCAGCGCCACCTGCTGGCAGCCCAGAGGACCCCTCGAAGGCCGCCAGAAATCTTCCCTTGTCAGGGGACCCCAGAGACTCGGCTCCAGTGGCAGCCGGCTGACTCCGGGTGGGGGAGGGCAGCGGGCCACCTCCACGCTGGCTTCTTTCTCCCAGGGCTCTCAGGTCCTGCACACAAGGGCTCAATGTGCTTTTCTCAAGCCCCGGCCACCAGAGGCTTGTGCTGTTTCTCCTGTTGGGCCCAGTCGAGGGGTGGCATCTTGGTCCTTGCCCCTGGCTGTTCCTTGACTGGCTTATCTCTCTAACACTATTATAAAGCAGTAGGAAGCAAACGGGGGCCTTTTTACAAGTAGAAAAGCAGAGCAGACCAGACCACAGAGAACTGTCTTGGCTCAGGATCCAGTGAACCCAAGAACATACATTACTACAGAAGGGACTCCCTGTTCTGTGGCCTCTGCGGGTAAAACAGCTTGGTGGAAAGTAGCTCTCACACTGCCCCACCATAACAAGCCCCAGATGCACATACCGTACAGCCGAAGCGTACAGAGACCAGGAGGAGGGACCTTCTGCAGTGTGATTACAGGGAGAGAGGAGGTCACAAGAGGCAAAATAAGCAGCCGATCCCCTCTGACGTGCACACAGACGTTAATAGATCTCGTGGTGTCTCATACACGCGTGCCCCATGTTGTACACCAACCACAGATGTCCGTTCGCTCCGTCACACATGCACACACATGCCTGCCCCAGTCACTCCCACTGCCAGACACATGCTCCCCTGTGACGTGACCTGTGCTGGCAGTGTGACCCACAGAGGTGACGCCCCTCCAGTCCCCAGGGATGAGGAGCCCTGGACATACTGCGTTAGAAGGCCCGGGGAGGGGGGGCTTCCAGGCTGGATTCCTTGGGCATGTGGGGTACTCAGGCCTCCCCAACCAGCTGTTCCTGCAGGAGCCCTGGCATTCTGCAGCTAAAGAACCATTGGCGCTTTCTTTGACCATCTTCCCCAGACTTCAGCAGTGTGGTGCTGTTTGGAGCCTGCATCGAGGGGGTCGTCCTCAGAGATAAGTGAGTGGTGGGCAGTTTATTTTCTGCTTTCAGAAGTATGCTTTTTATCAATGCCTTTTGTTCTTATATCGTAATTGTCATTTCAGCTGGGGGTGGGGAGCCTTCCCCCCACACCTCCCTCTAGATTGACCTCTTCTTTGTGACAGAGAAAAACAGTGAAACGGTTCATTGAGCCCAGGTAGCATGGGCTCAGTGGTCATGGCTATGATGTACCGCTTCCAAGTCCCCCATCTCTGGCATGAGGAGGGGGCTACTTGTTCTCCAGGAACATTCCCCAGGAATTTCATTGCTTTTCTCAGTTACTCATAGTGTAGCTTTGGGGTCCAGTCTTTGCCTCAAAGGGATCACTATGATTTTGATGTCCTTTGCAACTGCTAGCCATCCCTTCCTATCTGTAACCTCCCCATGAGGGAGGGGCTGCTCCAGGCAGGCTGGTGGAACCCCCAGGCTTCTCCAGACAGCTTGGAACACCAGGAAGGGAGAGGCAGAAAAGGGAGATGTTAGAAGTATCTGAGGGGAACAGAAGGAAGACAGGCCCCGGGGGATGAGCTGGGAGCACCTGGGCTCAGCCAAACCTGGCAGACCTTGGCCCAGACATTTCTCTGCCCTCCTCCCCTCTGTGGGAATGGCCATGCTCAGTAGCACCAAGGCCCCCACAGGCCATGCTCCCCTCTCCCCCTGCCACTGCTGGAAGATGTGTCAGGAAGAGCCTGACCTCTGGGCTGCATACACACACACACACACACACACACACTCTCTCACACACACACACTCTCTCACACACACAGGTGCCTGAATATATACATGTGTGTATACACCCGTGTGTGTGTGTGTGTGTGTGTGTGTGTGTGTGTGTGTGTGTTTGTGTCTTCTGACTTTCAGTACCAGAAAACTGACTGCCTCTTGGACTTCTCAGATTGTATGTCCCGTAGACACCTCAAAACTCAGCATGTCCCAAATGCAGCTCATTGTCTTTACTCTAAAATTCTCTTTTCTTCCAAAACTCCCCAGCTTTATTTTTTTAACTGGAGTATCTTCAGTCACAGTTGACAGTAACAATATTGAAAACATTTGCTTACCGTGCCTTTTTACGTAATTTTTCATCTCTGTATGTTTACCTCCCACCCTATCCTTAAACTCATTGCAGTTAATCCAGCCCCTTTAGTTTACAGTAGGAAATTGTGCTCAATTATAAATAATCGTCATCAGTGTTTAGCCACATACACAAATAATGTATTGGCAAATTGTTCAGTCATCATTCAGTCATATCCGACTCTTGGTGACACCATTTCAGGTTTTCTTGGCAAAGATGCTGGGGTGGTTTGCCATTTCCTTCTCCAGCTTGTTATACAGATGAGGAAACTGAGGCAAACAGGGTGACGTGACTTGCCCAGGGTCACACAGCTAGCCAGAGGCAGGATTTGAACTCAGGAAGACGAGTCTTCCAGACTCCAGGCCTGACCCTCTATGCGCTATGACGCCACCTAGCCCTCTTGACAAGTATCTAGTTTCAGATTAAGTTCCTAAAACAAGGAAGGCGTCCTCCTGGACTCCTCACACTCACCCCTCAATCCAGTTTTCGCAAATCGTGTGATTTCTGATTTCACGACGTCTCTTGTATACATCCTTTTTTCTCCACTCTACTCACTGCCCTAGTTCAGGCCTTCAAATCCGTGTGAATGAAGTAGCCTTCTAATCAGTCTCCCAGCTTCCAGCCTCCCCACTCCAATCCACCTGTACCCACACATTTGCCCCAACTGGACCAGTTGCCTCCCTCCTCAGTCAGCTCCCAGCATGACCCGGCCCCTTTCCAGCCTTTCCCATCTTCTTATACTTTACTCCCCTCCATGAACACTGTGATCCAGCTCCCCTGGCCTATATGGGCAGCTCCTTGAACACAATACCCCATCTCCCATCTCTCACCATACTTAGAATTCTCCATCCACTCACCTCCACTTTTTAAAATGTAATAGTATTTTATTTTTTTCCAATTACATGTAAAGATAGTTTCCAACATCCCCTTTAATAAGATTTTGAGTTGCAAATTTTTTCTCCCCCCTTCCCAAGATGGCAAACAGTCTGATCTAGGCTATACATATATGATCATATTAAGTATGTTTCCACATTAGTCATGTTGTGAAAGAAGAATCAGAACAGAAGGAGAAAACCACAAGAAAGGGAAAAAAGAAAATAGTCTTCTTTGATCTGCATTCAGACTCCACAGTTCTTTCTCTGGATGTGGAGAGCATTTTCCAGTCTTCTCCTGGTTCTGCTCACTTTATTCAGCATCAGTTCATGTAAGTCTTTCCAGGTTTTTCTGAAATCTGCCGGCTCATCATTTCTTACAGCACAATCTATGGAGAAGGGAAGAATTTATGACCAAAAGAAAGAGAAGACGTGAAATGCAAAATGAAAAATTTTGATTACATTAAATTAAGTTTTTGCACAAACAAAGCCAACGCAACCAAGATTAGAAGGAAATCAGAAATGTGGGAAACAATTTTTACTGCCAGGGTCTCTGACATTTCTAAAATATATAGAGAACTGAGTCAAATTGTTAAGTCATTCCCCAGTTGATAAATGATCAAAGGATATGAACAGGTAGTTTTCAGATGAAGAAATTAAAGCTATCTATAGTCATATGAAAAAATGCTCTAGAGGCAGTAAGGTGGCGCAGTGAATAGAGCACTGGCCCTGGAATCAGGAGGACCTGAGTTCAGATCCGGTCTCAGACACTTAACACAAAACCTAGCCATGTGACCTTGGGCAAGTCACTTAACCCTAATTGCCCTCCCAAAAAAACGGGGGAGGGCAAAAAAAAATGAAAAAATGCTCTAAATCATTATTGATTAAAGAAATGCAAATTAAAACAACTCTGAGGTACCATATCACACCAATCAGATTGGCTAACATGACAAAACAGGAAAATGATAAATGTTGAAGATGTAGGGAAATTGGAACACAAATGCATTGTTGGTGGAGTTGTGAACTGATCCAACCATTCTAGAGAATAATTTGGAACTATGCTCAAAGGGCTATAAAATTTTGATCTTGCAGTACCACTGCTAGGTCAGTATCCCAAAGAGATCATAAAAGGAAAAAAAGGAAAAAGGACCCATACGTACAGAAATCTTCATAGAGGCCCTTTTTGTGGTGGCAAAGAATTGGAAAATCGAGGAGATGCCCGTCAGTTGGGGAATGGCTGAACCTGTTGTGGTACATGAATGTAATGGAATACTATTGTGCTATAAGAAGTGAGGAGCTGGCGGACTTCAGAAAAGCCTGGAAAGACCTCCACTTTTTAATTTCCTAGAGCTCCTTCAGGACCCAGCTCAGACTGCAGGTACGGCTGCTCTGCCTTCACCTGAGTCCCTTCTCTCTACTCTGTGTAAATCTTCATTCACCTAGTTATTTCCATGTTGTCTCCCCAGTTAGCATGTAAGCTCCTTGAGGGCAGGGACTGTTTGTCTTTCTTTGTATCCTCAGTGCTTAGCACGATGCTTGGCATGTAATGAGGGTTTAGTAAGTGCTTATTGACGTGATTGGAATTAGTTGACCTTCCAGGGCCTGCTGGGGGCACTGGGTTTCCTCGTTGGCTTCCCCTTTGGATAAATAATGGGATATGAGCATACCTTCTGCTAGGATTTTTTTTTCAGGGGGTAGGAAGAGGGGCGGCCTTTGAACCCCCTTTCAGTGCTGAGGAGCTCACTCTTCTGTATTGTCTCTCACAGATATGGTGATGGTGTGAATAAGAACTTAGTGGTGGGCACGCTGTCCTGGCCCTCACCATGGGTCATCGTGATCGGCTCCTTTTTCTCCACATGCGGTGCTGGCCTGCAGAGCCTTACGGGGGCGCCCCGCCTGCTGCAAGCCATTGCCAAGGACAACATCATCCCTTTCCTGAGGGTTTGTTCCCCTCCCTGACTGAAGCAGTCTTGGGGGTGACCTTAGAGGGAGTCCAATCCCCTATTTACAGATGAAGAAACTGAGACCCAGAGAACTTAGGTCCCTGGCCAGTGGTCATAAAGTGACTGAGCTGGGGTCAGAACCCTGGTCCTCTGACTCCAGATACAGCAGCATTCTCAGTGCCACAAGAGGCTCTTTGGGGCTGTCTCACCCAATCTCCCACCTAGTTCTAGGGATGACAGCATCCTTAACAAATGGCCGGTGCGTCTTTGGTGGGACAGACTCAGTGGTGGGGAGCTTATGTGTTAGTGTTCCCGTTTTATAGATGGGAAAGTTGGTGAGTCAGCTAGGGTCACCCAAGCAGCTCCCCCACAGACCTGGGATCAGAACCCAGGTTTTCTGACCCCTTACTCTTCTCCTCACTGTTCCACCAGCACCTCCCGCATTCTGTTGGCACAACCTCATCCCTAGCTAATGGCACTCATTGCCTGGCTCACGTACTCAGACCATGCCAAGAGGACCAAAAGACTCTGTGCCCCACTTCTCCAGGGCAGAGCAGCCCCTCCAAGGGCAGAGGAGATGTCAGGACCCACCAGGGATCCTTCCTGGCTTGGAGGCCCACTTAATTTGTCCTGCCTGGCACCTGCTTTGTAAGGCTTTGACCCAGAAAAGGGAACGCGCAGTAAATGGAATTAGAAACACAACACAGATTGAGATGGGCAGCTAGGAGGCACAGAGTGCTGGCCCTGGAGTCAGGAAGACCTGAGTTCAAATCTGGTCTCAGACACCTGCTGGCTGTGTGACCCTGCTTGCTTCAGTTTCCCCATCTGTCAAATGAGCTGGAGAAAGAAATGGCAAACCACTCCAGTATTTCTGCCAAGAAAACCCCAAATTGGGGTCATTAAGAGTTGGACCTGACTGAAATGATTCCATAACGACAGATTGAGGCACTGATTGATGTTAGTATGAGGAGGCTCGATTTGAAAAGCTAATTCCCCTTAGGGAAGTCCAGGAGTGAATGTATATATGTTAGAGAGGGTGATCTAGGGATGGCCTAGGACAGGGGTTCTTAACCCAGGAGAGAGGTCAGGGAGTCCACAAACTTGGATGGAGAGAAAATTGCACCTTTTTTTTCACTAATCTCTGATTGAAATTTGACATTGCTTTCAATTATTTAAAAAATTCTTCTGAGAAGGGATCCATGAGAGTCACCAGATTGCCAAAGGGGTCTGTGGCACAAAAAAGATGGAGAACCTCTGGTCTAGGACTTGGCCAGGCCTGGCCGATACACCAGGTTCTTAGGGCCCGTTCCAGATGAGCCTCCACTCCCCTCCCAGGATTGTTGTGTTGTGGGAATGTGTTTGTATTTGAGGGGGAGGAGCTGTAGTGGGGTAAGGAGGTAGGGCTCCCCAAGGTCAAAGTTGCTGTGAAGACCCATACTCCCATCCAAAGTGGGGAGCTAGATCCAAGATTCAAGTGTTGAAGTCACCAAACCAGCAGCAGCTATTTGGGGAAAGGAGAGGGGGGGCAGCCTGGGACCCTAGGGTTGCAGACACCTTCCCCTCCAGCCTCTTTCTGGCCTCAGGTGTTCGGCCATGGGAAGGCAAATGGAGAACCAACTTGGGCTCTTCTTCTGACGGCCTTCATCGCTGAGCTGGGGATTCTCATCGCTTCTCTTGACATGGTGGCTCCCATTCTGTCCATGTAAGCCCCAGGAGCGGGAGCGTCCGTAGTCTGTGCCTGTCTGTCCTCCCTGCTGCTTCCCTCTCCACATAAATCCTTCCTGAGGAGCCACGTGGTGCAAGGGCCAGTGACACAGAGTCTTCCAGCTTCTCCATTTGGTCTCCAAAGTTGAACAGCCATTAAAATAGTACTTATAAAAGAGCAGCCAGAAACGCTGGGCCATTTCCAGATCTCCATCCTGTGCTTTTTCCATTTCAGTGTTGTTTTTTAAAGCTGGGATCTGGTATAAGCTTGGGAGTCTCCAACAGAGCAGTCTGTATGGGAAAGCAGTTTGTAAAAGTAGCCCTGGTTGCTAAGGCAACTCTGGTATACAAATCTCAGTGGTTTTATTAATTTTTTTTAATAAGATCCAGTTAAGGAAGTAAAAAAAAAAACCTTTCAGGCCCTGGTCACATTCTTCCCTTCCCTTTCCCCCTTCCCCTTGGCCTTACCCAGCTCCCTCTTTCTTCTCCCCTCCCCTCCCCTTCCCCTCCTTTCTTCCCCTCCCCTTTCCCCTTCCTCTTCCCCTTTCCTTCGTTTTCCTTCATTTCCTTCCTTCTTTTCTCTTCTTCCCCCCTTTTCTTCCTTTCCATCACAATTCCCATCCAAGAACGTTGGCTCAGAGGGTCAGGGTCAGTTTGGGTCTTGGGTGCTGGGAGAATGGGAAGTTTCTGGGCTGCGCAAAGAGGATTGTGGACTCTGAGGCTCTTCCCACTTCCCAGGTTTTTCCTCATGTGTTACTTGTTTGTGAACCTGGCCTGTGCAGTGCAGACGCTTCTCAGGACTCCCAACTGGAGGCCCCGTTTTAAATATTACCACTGGTAAGTTGACACTAGCTTTATGGGAAATGGCATCTCTAGAAAATGAATGGTAAAAATGGGAAGCTGTTGTATCCCTGACCTGCCCCTATCCTGCTATGGAGCCCTGCCTGGGCCTCCTGCCCAAGAAAGGGGCTGACTTGGGACAGCAGGCCTGCCGGCTGATCCCAGGACCCTGGGCACCAGCGAACGAGGGGCAAGTGCCTCTGACTGCCCCACCCTCTGGGACACAAACTCATGGGCCCAAAAAATGCCATCAAGTGGAAAAAGTGAAACAGGAATGAGAAGCCCTCCTCTCCAGTTGTCTGTATCTGAATATACATTATGTGTGTGTATACATATATATACATATACGTATATATACATACACATATACACGTACACGCATATATATGTATATTGTGTGTATACATACATACACACACATACATATGGTGTGTGTGTGTGTGCATGCATGCATATAAAATATCTCCCCACCTCCCTTGACAAGCTGAAAGCTCACTGAGGCCGGGACTGTTTGCTGCTAACCCCGTGCCTGGTCCACAGTAAGTACTTCATCAGTGCTCACTGACTGACTGGTTGGCTTTATTTCAGGGCCCTGTCCTTTTTAGGGATGAGCATCTGTCTTGCCCTCATGTTCATTTCTTCCTGGTACTATGCCCTGGTGGCCATGCTGATTGCAGGCATGATTTACAAGTACATTGAGTACCAGGGGTGAGTAGGACTTTGGGGGCCTGGTTACCTGGGGGTAGAATGAGCTTCAGCCAGGAAGGGACCGGGGGCTGCTGATTCAGTCATAGGACTGTAGACGGAAGACTGAGTCAAGGGGTGAGAAGCAGGCAGGGAGGGAAGGGGGCCCCGAGGGGCTTGGCTCTATCACTAGGAATGCCGGGGCAGGACTAACGTCCGGGGGCTTCTCATAGTGGTGGAGGAGCTGGGGGAGATGTTAGTGGCCTCAGGTCAGCCCCGTTTGGAAGGGAATGTGTCCTTTGGAAACCCAGAGAAGGGAAAGGACAGCATCTTCTGAGCCCAACTGTTAGTTCTCCTCCGTGCAGAGCTGAGAAGGAATGGGGTGATGGCATCCGGGGCCTCTCCCTGAGCGCTGCCCGCTATGCGCTCCTTCGCCTAGAGGAGGGGCCTCCACACACCAAGAACTGGAGGTGAGTCCCAGGCCATTCCATCTCCCTCCCCCATCAGGACTCCCCACTAGTTCTCAATATGCATCTTCCCAGCCATCCCCAGCCCCACTGGAAACCCTGATGAACAGAACTAGTTTAGGGTTGGGAGAAGGGAGAAGATACCCTGGGAGATGGGGCCAGCTCAGGGTGGGTTAGGAAGCCTGGAGCAGACCTCTGTGGGTGGGCCCCGGGTGTCTGGTGACGTGTGCTAGGGCATCAGACCTGGACTAAATGGACGAATTTATCGGCATAAGAATATTGTTAGTAGGCGCCAGCTGGGTGAACAAGTGGCGGGGTGGGGGGTAATAAGGGAGAGGACAGGAAGGGGGAACGTACTCCACCAAGGCCTGGATGCTGTTGTCTGGAAGCTGGACACCTAGGAACCCTGGCCTAGCACCAGGTCCAGGCAGACAGGGTGTGGGTGCTGCTGCTGCTAAGCAGGGACCTTTGCCCCTTCCTTCCCCCTCCCCTTCCCCACCCAGGCCTCAGCTGTTAGTGCTTCTGAAGCTGGACGAAGACCTCCATGTGAAGTACCCCCGCCTGCTCACTTTTGCCTCCCAGCTCAAGGCGGGCAAAGGCCTCACCATTATTGGCTCTGTGATCCAAGGCAACTTTTTGGAAAGCTATGGGGAAGCCCAGGCGGCTGAGCAGGTACTGGCTTCCGGGGGCTTTCTTTGGCACCTCCTCTCATAGCGCCCAAGAATCAGGATCTGGGGAACCCGACTCCAACCCCTCGGTCAGGGTGGCTGGGCTGGGCCCAGAGCAGGCCCTCCAGAGGAGCAGAACCACAGTCCAGTGTGGCCCCTCCTGCTGTCTGCACCAAGTGGTTCAGAGCCCCGGGCCAGGCTCCTGTCTGGAGATTTCAGAGGAAGTTTAGAAGTGAATTTGTTTCCTCCTCCATCTCTGGCTCTTTCCTTAGCTCATTTGGGAGCACACCTGAACACGTCTATAAAGATCCAGGTTCAGTTCTCAGGGCGTCCAGGAGCCATGTTCAGCCAATCCACAAACACTTAGCACTTAGACTGTGCTCAGGGCTAGAAATGAAAAGAAAGGCAGAGACCAGGTCCTGACCTCAAGGACCTTACATTCTAACATGTAAATATGCAGGCACATACAGGAGATGTACAGACTAGGTGGCAGGGTTCTTAGAGCTCAGGATCCAAGGAGAAAACAGTGGGTAGGCTCTGGGTGACCCCAAGGACCCCCTGAGGAGAGCTCACGCGTTGCTTCCAGTGTGTGGGACACCTGGGAAAATCTCCCAACTTGCTTTGGCCCTTCTGACCCATTTGACCATGCCTGTTGTTTTCAGACAATTAAGAACATGATTGAGATTGAGAAGGTGAAGGGCTTCTGCCAGGTGGTTGTAACAAGTAAAGTGAGAGAAGGCTTGGCCCACCTCATCCAGTCCTGTGGGCTGGGGGGCATGAAGCACAACTCCGTGGTGCTGGGATGGCCTTATGGCTGGAGGCAGAGTGAAGACCCCCGGGCCTGGAAAACCTTCATCGGTATGTCCCCCAGACAGGTCAGCTTTCATCCCATGGTCCAGACTCCTGTCTCTTGCTAATTAGCGGCTCTGCACTGTTGGGAGTGGTGGGGACACATGGGTAGATGATAAAACCCAGTAGCTTTGGGTCTCCTGCAGGCTTGTCCTTAGGAATTGGAAGCACAGGTAAGTTACCTGCATGTTATAATTTGAGAGGCACCTGGCAAGCTTTGTGCCCAACATTATGTGCCTTCTCCCACTTCACTATTCCATATGCATTCCTTTGGATGTTGAAGAAGCCATGCCTTAAACTTTTATCCATTAACACTTTGGTTAGAATGAATGCCCCAGGATTATAGAGGATAAGTACAAGTTAGTAGGAGGAAGGAGAAGGCTACAAGAGAGGATGTAGGAGAACCATAAAGACAGATTTTGCCCACCCTATTCTCCAGTGCCAGGCTTTCCCAGAGGCCTAAGAAACCATGTCTCTGGGAAAGTGTGGTTCTATCTACAGCTGATCAGGACTGGCCGGGAGGGGGTGCTTGCCAAGGAAGCTCCTATGGTTAAGACTGGGGGCACCAGGCCCTGTCCCGCATCACCTGGCATGTCTTTGTCTTGTAGACACCGTGCGCTGTACCACGGCCGCCCACCTGGCGCTGCTGGTGCCCAAGAATGTTTCCTTCTACCCCAGCAACCACGAGCGCTACAACGAGGGTAACATTGACGTCTGGTGGATCGTCCATGACGGTGGCATGCTCATGCTGCTCCCCTTCCTTCTGAAGCAGCACAAGGTGCCCAGCCCAAGGGGCGGGGGAAGGAAGGGGCTGGCAGGGCCCCTGAGTCATCCCAGCTCCTAACCCTACCCCCGCTCCCCTAGGTCTGGCGCAAGTGCCGCATGAGGATCTTCACTGTGGCCCAGATGGACGACAACAGTATCCAGATGAAGAAGGACCTGGCTACTTTCCTGTACCACCTGCGCATTGAAGCAGAGGTGGAAGTCGTGGAGATGGTAAGAGCCACATACCTGCCCTGTGGCTGCCACAGCCACCATCACGCAGCCAGGCTCTCCCTGCCATGGCCGCCACCACAGGCCCACAGCCACCTGCCCTCTGCTCTCCCCTCAGCACAACAGTGACATCTCTGCCTACACCTACGAGCGGACCTTGATGATGGAACAGAGGTCGCAGATGCTCAGGCAGATGAGGCTGACCAAGACTGAGAGGGAGAGGGAGGTAGGAAGCCTCCAGATGTCCCCAGATGCTGTGTGGCCCACAGGGTGGGGCTTCCCCATAGAGGGAGGGTGACAGTGGGCTCCTCTCTCCTCTGTCTTCCTGGCTCTCCAGCTGCTTTGGAGTGAGGTGCCAGGAGCCTCCACAGGAATCCTTTGGGTCAGTTCAAGGCCAGGCCAAGCCCAGAACTGAGCCCTTGGCCTGTTTAACCCAGTTTTTGGCCTCCTCCAAGTTTCAGAGGCAGCATGGCCTGGGAGAGAGAATGCTGGAGTTGGAGTCAGGAGAAACCTAGATAAATGTATGCCTTCATCTCTAAGCCCCAGCATTCTCTGCTATAAAGTGGGGATAATGTGAGGAAAATGCTCTGGTTGCAAACCTGAAAGCATTGTAGAGATGGGAGTTATTGTCATGAGGGACCCAGGGTTCTCCAGTCTGGGGTTTGGCCCACAGAACTCACCTAGCCTCCCCTCCCTCTTTTAAATCTGAGCAGGCTCCTGTGGGGACTTTCCTCACCAGACAAATGGTAGATAACTGTGCTAGGAGCTTGAGAGCCAGACCCTTTTCTCTGCTTCCTTGTCCTATCCCATCCCCATCCTTCCTGGGTGCGTGGATCTGTGCACTTCTCCCAGGCACAGCTGGTCAAGGATCGGCACTCCATAATCCGGCTCGAGAGCTTGTACTCAGATGAGGAGGATGAGGGGGAAGCCAGGCCTGAGAAGGTCCAGATGACCTGGACCAGGGACAAGCATGAAGCTGAGAAGAGGAACCGTGGCAATACTTTGGAAAACTTTCGTGAGCTGATCAGCATCAAACCGTGAGTGCCTGATGCAGAGCTGTGAAGATGCAGGCCCCACCCCAAAGCCTTCCCCACATATGTGCACGTGTACATACACACACACACACACGCACGCACGCAGGCACACACATTGTCTGCCTTGCATCCACAGTGCGCACAGCCAGTACCCTGTGAGGGTAGCTACCTAGTACCATAGCCTGGCCATAGGGGTTGAAGCTCTCGTGTTCAGCCAGAAGGCACTGCTCCCATTGTGCTGGATTGCCCAAGGTGGATCCCAGGATTGTTGATCCTGCACAGAAGACTGCATGTTGGATGGGGGGTGGGCAGTATATTGGGGGTGTTCAGGAAAGGTGTATGGAGAAGAGAGTGGGCGGAGAATTTATAGATGAATGCGGGGAGGCAGGGAGGGTCCATGGTATAAGCACTTCATTCATTTCTTTATTCAGAGTGCCTGGTATGTGTAGATCGCTGTGCTGGGCAAAGGGAAGGTGCAGAGTTTAAATAAAACTCACCCTCATGGATTGACAGTCTGGCAGGGGGATTATGACACACAGATAGAAACACAACATTTACATGGTTAGTGGATTAGAGGGGAGCAGGCAAAATTCTGTGCAGTCTTGGAGGGAAGGTCATGACTAACAGGGTGTATCAAGCAAGGTCCCATGGAAAGTGTTTGAGTCCTTACAGACCTGTCTTTATATTGTGTGTATGCAGGGGAAAGGAGGGGGCATGTGGAGACACTGTTGTGGGGGGGAGCAGAGTGGAGGGGATGGCGATGGCATGAGAGGATGGAGGCCTGTGTCTAGTGGGAAGTGTATAAGGGCAGAGGAGAGTACAGGTCTGCATGAGATAAGCTAAAGAAGGCCTAGCTCAGGGCAGCTAGGACAGTGAAGGAACTTAAGGCCACAGGGCATAAAGGTGGAGCTAGAGGTATTTAGTCTGGAGGGAAGAGACGTAAAGGGGACACGGTGCCTCTGTTCAAGTATTTGAGGGGCTGGCCCTTGGGAAAGGGATTAGATGTGATGGCAAAACTAGGGGCTGTGGGTGGAAGCTGCAGAGAGGCAAAGTAAGGCATGATGTTAAGAAGTTCAGGGAAGGGGAGAGACAGAAGGAAAGGAGGGAGGGGAGAAGGAAGGGAGAGAGAAGAAGGAGAGGAAGGAGAGAGAACAAAAAAGATGACCACGTGTTGACCATTGATGCAGAGGATATTCTCATCAAGCATGGCTTGGACCAGATGGCCTGAGAGGTCTCTCCTTGCTGGGAGAGCCTGTGACTCAGTGTGGTTGGAGGGATGAGGAGAGGGGTGGCAGGGTGTGGAGAGATGGAGGGAGGTGAGACCACCAGGAGCCAGAGTGCTGTTGTGGCTCACGGGGTGCAGGCAGAGGACCCTTCTCTACTCTGCACTGTCTCGTACTTGGTCCCCTAGCAGCCGTGCCTGACCCCAATCATCTGACCCCTTCACAGAGATCAGTCGAATGTCCGGAGGATGCACACCGCTGTCAAGCTGAATGAGGTCATTGTCAATCGCTCCCACGATGCCCGGCTTGTCCTCCTGAACATGCCTGGTCCACCCAAAAACAGCAATGGAGATGAGAACTGTATCCTTTGTTGGGGGTGGCTTGGGGTTCGGCAGGAGATGTGAGAGCTTGTGCAAGGTCTGGGTCCCTCAGGACTCAGTCAAAGCCTTCTCCCTTGCCTCCAGTGGGAGCCTGCGCAGCTGCCAGGTGTCTGTCCTTGAGGACACTGACCACTATCCTCTGGCTCATGATAGAGCCTCCTTCAGCAGAGGAGCTGAGAGGCAGAGCTACAGGCTGACAGCTCAGGTACTGAAGGGGTCATCCTGAGTGGTCCGCCAGCTTTTCTCATCCTGTGCTCAGTGCCAGACTCACAGTCAGTATAAATCCCATCTTATACCAGATGTCCAGAGGTAGGAATTGCAAGTGTTATTACCCCATTTTACAGGTGAAGAGACTGAGGGTCAAAGAGGTTGAGTGGCTTGGCATCAGAGCAGGAATCTCCTGATTAGAAGCCGGACGCTACTTCTGCTCTGCCGCCATCCTAACCCTCTAGAAGCTGACGGTGTAGATAAAGAGACGGGTCATGTGCACGAGGTGTTAGCCCATCTAATCCCTGATGTGATTAGCACCATGTAAGCAGTCCTGACAGAACCATGGGGGCTTCACGGGAGGGGAAGATTGGGGTACAGTGGTGGTCAGGGAAAGTGCTGCCTCCACCTTCACAAGAGGATGAGGAGGGTCTGCCATGGCCCAGGTACGGCCCTTGACTCCAGCTCAGACATGGAGTTCCTGGAAGTGCTGACGGAAGGCCTGGAGCGGGTGCTGCTGGTGAGGGGTGGGGGCCGTGAGGTCATCACCATCTACTCCTGAGTGGGGACCCCCACCGGGGCCTCTCTGGCCAGCGACGGACACTCCAGTGTGAAATGGACAGCCACGGTTCCTGCTTCCCCTCCTGCCCAGCTCCCCCACGCTGTCCTGTCCCTTCCCGTCCCCCCCCAGGGGGCTGAGGATGAGAGCCAGGCATCCCCCAGGTCCCCAGCCCCTCCTGCACTCCTCACCTCCTGGTTTCACCCTCTACCCACGGTGTCCGACTTTGAAACTTAACCCCTTGTAGACGAGGGCTCAGTGCAGTATGTTAGTGAGGGAGGGGCCGTGGGGAAGGCCATTCCCAGAAACACTCTTGGAAGCTTTGCTTGAGATCTGGGGTCAGGCCCCTTTCCCTGCCCTGCTTCTTCCTGACTCCCTGGACCCACGAGGCAGCGGGCAGGGTGTTGCAGAGGCAGTCCGGACGGGCCGGCCCACCAGCCACAGAGACTGGGATCAATGAAGCTAAGAGACTACGAGGACAAGGACGAGGATTATGTTTGCAGGTGGCCATGGCCTGCGGGGACCGCGCCCTATTTATTTGTGTATTTATTGGTCTAGAAGGGTGCCAGGGAGCAAGAGAACAGAAGGATGCCTGGGGGGAGGCAGAGGCTGCTCCCCTGACCACGGGCACATCCCTGCCCAAGGAAGCCGCCAGGCTGTGCCGGGGAGGCTCCTGTTGGGCACGCTGGCCCTTCCTTCTCACCTGCCAGCCTGGGGAATGCAGACATTGCCCAGGAAAACAAAAGTGGGCAAAGCAGAAAAAGGTCCCCATGAGTTTGGCTGGTTGTTTGTTTTCCCAATAAAACATTGTTTACTGACTTCTACTCCCACCTTCCGGACCTGGCTTTGTTTCCTTCTTTTGCTGAGGGAGGGAGCATCCAGATAGAGACAGCCCAGTCTCAAAAACAGCCGTGAGGTCATCAGGACCTGGCTCTGCCCCAGCCCAGCCTCCCTCTCTGTCCTTGCCTTTTGTTGATCCCTGGGTTGGTTCTGGCTCCTTTACTGGAATCCAGGCCAGTTGTCGAGTGGGTGGAAATGTTTCACTTCCCCTTCCTGTTTTGGGAGAGTCTCCCCTGGGGACCAGCTTTAGAGATTGAGAACTTTAAAAAACAGTCAGAAACAGCTGCCTGATTTTATAGGGAAGTAAATTGTCCAGGGTACTACAAGTGGTAAGAAGCTGGAATTTGAATCCAGATTCCTCTACCTTTAGATCTTGCATTCTGTCCACTATTCCTTGCAAACTTTTTTCTTTTTAATTTGGAGGCAGTTGGGGTGAAGTGACTTACCCAGGGTCACACAGCCAGTGTTTGAGGTCTGATTTGAACTCAGGACCTCCTGAGGCCAGGGCTGGTGCTGTATCCATTGCACCACCTAGCTGCCCCTCTGCAAACTCTTCACCCCTCCCTTGTAGGTACACCTTCTCCCTCCCTCCAAAGGTACCTACCAGACACAGTCCTTGCCTTCCCTAAAAGTGAACCATTGCACTTTGGGGAATGGCCAAACCAGCTGGAGCACATGAATGTAACGCAGTGTTCTTGAACTGTCTGAAACGATTCATAGGAAAATTTCAGAGAAGTGTGGATATAGGTTATACATGTTGCACACACCTTCAGATGCAGTTGGCTTTAGATACAGTTATCTTTGTACAGGTGGGGAACTACAGGTATGTCATGTTGCATACACTTTCATACTGAACTGCATTTTTCTCCTTTTCTACCTTTGTCATAAAGGATGGCTCACTGGGTAGAGGAAAGAGATAAAAACAAAAGAAATAAGGACTGGACCTGAGATTTCATTGTAAAAGATGCCAATAAAAATAAAATTTTAAACAAATGCAGGGGCAACCAGGTGGTGCAGTGGATAGAGCACCAGCCCTAAAGTCAGGAGGACCCGAGTTTAAAAGTCCAAGGACCTCCGACACCTACTAGCTGTGTGACCTTGGGCAAGTCACTTCACCCCACTTGCCTCCCCCACCAAAAAAAAACAAAAAACCCCCAATGCAAAGTGCCTTTTTAAAAAAAAGGTAAAAACATTCCAGTTAATCAAGAAGCATTTAGTGAATGCTACTTACTGTGTGCTCAGAACTCTTTTGGGCCCTTGGGGAGATTTTTTTTTAAGGGAAAGTCCGGACTTGGACTAGATTCCTAAGGATCACAAGGTCTTGGACTGAAAATAATACTGGCTCCATTTTATAGTGATCCGAGATTTGGAGAGCATGGGGTATACTCAGCAGCAACAGGAACCTCCCAGGGTAGCTGGGCAGATCAAGTAAGACTGACTGTAGAGCGCTTAGCGCACGGTCTGGCCCTGTGTAAATGTTAGCCACCATCATCATTTTCTACGGGGATCTGGGGACATCCCAGCCCAATCTCACTTTTTAGAGGAAGAAACAGGTGCTTAGAGACCGTCCCTTGCCCAAGTTGTAGGGTATCCGAGTGGGGATTTGAAGCCACGTTCTCCTGAGAGAGAGCAGGGCCGAGGGCACCAATTCATCCTGTCCCATTGGTAAAAACAGCGGCATCCCGATCGGTGTTTCCCCTTTGTTGATCTCCTTGGCTCCTCACAGTAGCCCACGGTACGGATGAGGACGCCGGGGCTGAGTGAGTGGTCCAGTGACTTGCCCAGCGACATGTAGCTAGTAAGGGTCTGAGGCGGAATTTGAAATTGAATCTTCTGACTCCGAGGGCAGCATTCTACTGGCCCCCTTCGTACCATCACAAATTACAAGGGCGGAGTCCCGGCTGGCTACGCTGGTTTACTGTGTCTGAATACCTAGAGAAGGTCCCAAGGTCAGTGCCCTGGTCAGTTTTCCCACATTTTCCCAGCCTCCCCTAGCCAGGAGATTCCCTCCCCCTAGCTCCCTCCCTCATTCCCCCAGTCCCCTCCCACTGCCCCCAGAACACCCAGTCCCAAGCCCTCCCAATGCCCTACGCCCAGGTCCTCGGGGTTCCTCCAGCAGCTGCCCTCCTCCAGTCCCTCCCCCTGCCACCCACAACCCTTCCACTGATAAGGAGCCGAGCCCTGGCCTGTGTTTGCTCCAGGCACGCGAAGCATGGGGCTCCTGGGACGGCTGGACTGCCGCTACTCCCTCCTGGGCTTCCTCCTCCTGTGCCCCCCGGTCAACTCCTTCTGGCTTTTCAACGTCCTCTTTCCCCCAAGCTTCACCCCCAAGGCTGCCCTCAACAACCACACGAGACCTGTGGTGCTTGGTAAGGCTGCCCCTGGCCCCACCCCTCCCACCTGGGCCACGGAGGGTGAGGGCCTGGGGGAGGAGGGGGCGGGGAGCTGGGTGAGAGGCTCAGCCTATCCGGTAGAATGGGGCTCCAGCTCTGCAAAGCAGCGTCTGCTCCTCCAGCCCCAGCTCCTAATCCAATGGTCCAGCCTGTGGCGTGGGGGAACGGGAAGGATGTCCCCTGGGGCCCTAGGCTGGGACGAAGGGAGGGAGTCCTGGCTGGGGGGTGGGGATCTGGGTCTCCTCTTCCCCTCCCACCCCAAACCACCGATCCACACCTCACCGCATAATCTCTGGTGGCCTCTTGTCCAGGGCCCTGCCAAGAATGTTTGCTCCATCCTGGACTTTGGCTGAGGCCCTGGAGGGAAGAAAAGGGATGTTTGTGTTTGTCTAGCTCTGTCCTAAGTGGGGGTGAGGGACACTGTCCCCCTCTCCCTCCTGCCCCCACTTCCTGGTGGGAGCCCAGGGTTTAGAGTTACAACCTCCTCCTCCCACAAGGGGCAAGGGGAAGGGGGAGAGCAAGTGGGGGGGGTTGATGTGTGAGGGTAAGAGCCCTCCTACCCATAGTGCCTGGCTGCTTGGGGAACCAACTGGAGGCCAAGCTGGACAAGCCAAATGTGGTCAATTGGCTGTGCTATCGAAAGACAGATGACTTCTTCACCATCTGGATCGACCTCAACATGTTCCTGCCCCTTGGGGTTGACTGCTGGATTGACAACACTAGGTGGGCCCTGAGATGCACACTCTGCCCCCCTCCCAAAACCAAGCTCCCCAATCACCCCCCAGCCCCTAGTCCAGATCCTTCCCACACTCAAATGCACTTTAAGCTTGGCAAACTTTGACATTCATTGGTTCATTTGATCCATTGAGAGGTTATTACCTTCATTGTGGAGAGGAAGTGACCCCCCCGGAAGTGACCCCCCCCAAGTAGAAGTCACACTCAGGACTCTCCTCAGGCAAACACTGCAAAGCCAGGGCAATCATGCATCTAACACAACAGCCCAGGTTACAGAAACTCAGAGTGGAAAGAGACCCCAGAGGCAGGTCAGCCCAAACTGTGATTGACCAGGTGTGCTGACTACACCACCCAGTGGTCATCCACACCTGCATCTGCTTCCCTCCTCTCTGCACACATACACGCACATCCCACCTTGCAATACCTGCATGCATCTACGTCAAGCACAGAGTCATGCAAACATACACACACACACACACACACACACACTCTCTCTCTGGAGGCTGAGCCTCCTTCTTGACTCTGCAGGGTGGTCTACAACAGGACCACAGGACAAATGTCCAATGCCCCAGGTGTGCAGATCCGGGTCCCGGGCTTTGGCAAAACCTTCTCCGTGGAGTATCTAGACCCCAACAAACTGGCAGGTAGGCAGATGTAAGGCTGGAGGCCTGGGTTGATTCCATGAAAGCCTGGAAGCAAATCCATTAATGCTTGTCACCCAAGGGAAAGAGGGAAAGAGTCCCAGAAGACCCTGTACTCTGGAGGATTGGGTTGGAGGGGGGAGGTGAGGCACCTTCCTGTGGGTTCTGCCCTTGGGGTCCTGCATACCCCTAGAATTGCAGTTAACCCTTTATCCTGTATCTCCACCCCAATGAAGGCTATATGCACACACTAGTCCAAAATCTCGTCAACAATGGCTATGTGAGGGACGAGACAGTTCGGGCTGCGCCTTATGATTGGAGACTGGACCCCAGTGAGTAGGGGTGGGGTTGTGGGAAGAAGGCTTTGGGCATGGATGGAAGCCCAGGGCAAGGGGTCCGGGCTGGGGTCTCACACCTCTCTGGCCCCAGCCCAGCAGGAAGAATATTTTAAGAAGCTAGCAGGGCTAGTGGAAGAGATGTACACCACCTACGGGAAGCCCGTTTTCCTCATCGGACACAGCTTGGGCAATCTTCATCTGCTCTACTTCCTTCTGAATCAGCCCCAGGCCTGGAAGGACCAATACATCGATGGCTTCATTGCACTGGGTGCCCCCTGGGCTGGCTCTATCAAACCAATGAAGGTCCTAGCTTCTGGTAAGGACATCAGTCACTGAGACCCAGGGAAAGACAGAAATGCAGAAATGCATAAAAATCCTCAGAGACATCTCTGGGACACCTACAGATCCCCTCAGATACAGAGCTGACCCCTCTTACAAACAAATACCCTCAAAAACACACAACCAGCCCCTACCCACATATCCCTCCTGTACAGGTCATATGTATATACTGATTCCCATGGATGCACAGAAACACATCCCGATGTACATACATACATATATATATATACATATATATATATGCACATATATATATATATGTATGTATGTATGTATGTATGTATATCAGATATACTCCTCTTAGGAGTGGATGTAGATTTTCTGGCATCCCCTTATATCTGTGACACCATTTGAGATTTTGCCTCCTGACCCTTTCCCAGGACTCTTAGCAGAGGAGGGGTACTGGGGGATACCAAGAAGAGACAGGTGTGAGTCTGACAGTGAGGGAAAACAGGAATGTCAAAGTCCCAGGGCTCTGTTCTGAGTCAGGTCAAGTTTAGGATCTGGTTCAGCATCTCATGTCCAAGCCTGTGCCTGAGCCTGAGATGTGCTAAGGGCCAAGTGGTCAGTAAGCATTTTATAAGTACCAACCACATGATAGACACTGACAATACAATGAAAAGGCAAAAGACAGAGTCTGAATCAATTTAAGGTCTGTGTTCAAGCCTGAGCAAGGCTGTGACCCATTTGGTAGTTTAGGGATAAGGTCAGGGTTTGAAGC
Source organism: Pseudochirops cupreus (assembly GCA_028627135.1). Lineage (NCBI taxonomy): Eukaryota > Metazoa > Chordata > Mammalia > Diprotodontia > Pseudocheiridae > Pseudochirops > Pseudochirops cupreus. The sequence goes on from CM053581.1 coordinate 50,240,872, forward strand.
TGGTAGATCTAGGGTCCATGGATTTGTGTGTGGGTTGAAGCAGCATGTGGGTGGGATCTGGAGTCATATTTGGGATCAGAGGCACGGATTGGGTTTGGAGGTAGTGAGTTATGGGGCTGGGTTTGGGGTCATTGGCAGGCCTAGCGATGAATTTTGGGGTGGGCCCCAAATCCCTCACTCTATACTCTGTTCACAGGTGACAACCAGGGCATCCCGGTCATGTCAAACATCAAACTCCGAGAGGAACAGCGGAGGGCCACTGCCTCCCCGTGGATGTTTCCTTCCCGCCTCGCCTGGCCCGAGGACCACGTCTTCTTCTCCACACCTAACGTAAATTACACCTTTCAGAATTTTCAGCGCTTTTTTGAAGACCTGCACTTTGAAGACGGCTGGTACATGTGGCTACAAACACGCGACCTGCTGGCAGGGCTGCCTGCACCTGGCGTGGAGGTCTACTGCCTCTACGGCATAGGGCTGCCAACACCCCACACCTACATCTACGACGAGGGCTTCCCTTACAACGACCCCGTGTCTGTTCTCTACGAGGATGGTGATGACACTGTGGCCACACGTAGCATGGAGCTCTGTGCTCGCTGGCACGACCAGCAGCCCCAGCCAGTCCATGTGTTTCCGATCCCCGGCCTGCAGCATCTCAACATGGTCTTCAACAACCAGACACTGGACTACATCAACTCCATCCTCTTGGGTACCTATCGAATGAAAGCCACCAACAACTCCTACCCAGACCCTGCACCCACCAAGGACTCCCACCCAGACCCTGCCCCTGACAAGGACTCCCACTTGGCCTCAACCCCCACAAACAGAAAAGGTCACAGACCACATATGAGGGGTGAGTAGTCTGCTCCAGGTGGCCAAAAGGGCAAACAGCACCACATCCCTCCAGAACTTGGCTCTGCTCCTGACTTTGGGCCTACAACCCTGCCTGGGATTGAGGAGACATCAGACAACAGGAATGAAAACCTCTCCTTTGAAGGCCAGCTCTGGAGCGACTAGGGAGGAAGGAGAGTCTGACTCTCTGGAAGTGGGAGGAGAACAATAATAAACATTTATTAAGCATGTATTGTGTGCAGAGCCCTGTGATAGGCCATGGGGGATGAGGGAGAGATACAAAGTTTAGATAGGAAAGGATCCTTGTGATTTTCATAGTCATAGGGAGATAAGACACAGATGTATCTATGAAACATAATATTACATGATAAATGTATTTACATATGTAAAACTACCCCAATCACATGATTAGAAATGCATGCTATAAAGGCTGGCCACAATGTTCAATTTCTAGATTTAGTGATTTCTTTTTTTTCTTAGACCTCATCCCTCTAGAATTTTCTGCAGCTTTCTACACTGAAGACCTCCATTCCTGTGATTCTGAACCACCAATTTCTAAGAACAAACTTCCTCCCCAACCTCAGTTATCTGGGCCCTCATTCCCATCCTCACTCTGAACTATCGAAGCCCCAAACAATGGCCAAGTGAGGTTTGGACCGGGACCTATTGTTGGTCAGTCAGTGAGAGCCAGGGTGATTTGGGTTGAAGGCATGGTCAGATAGCTCTGTTTGAATCCCAATGGTCTTCATCAAAGCCTGGTTTTCTAGTGCTGCATTTCAAGAAATCGCAAATGAAACTACATGGAGCAAAAGAGTTAATTGTCCCAGCTTTGGTCTTCCTCTCCCAGATTGATATTTTTTCCTGATTAGGTAAAAGAGGCCATTTTTTGCCTCATTTCTTACCTAACCTTAATCACTGAATGGGCATTGCCTCAGACAAACTGAGACCTGGGAAAGACCTTAGTTTAAAAAGGCCAAGGCCTCCCACTGTATCCAGGGCCATCTCCAGTAGTCCTAATCTATGTCTTGTCACTGGACTGAGATGGCTCCGGAGGAGAGGGTGAGACTAGTGACTTTGCACAGCCTGCCTCACTCAAATTCAATTCACTTGCAAGTCATGGCATCACTTTTCTGTTGTCATGGTCATCTTTGAGAACAGAGGACAAGCAACAGTCCCATCCACCTCCCAATGTCCAACTCCCAATCTGTTCACCCCTTCCACCATGCCCTCTGCGGAATTTTTGTCCAGGATTCACAAACTTCCTTTCATCTTAAACTCTTTCTCTTGCCATCTCCTAGCTCTCCCTGAGACCTGGCTCCTTCTGGATGTCACTGCATCTTTGACCATCCTTCCAGTACTGGCTTCACTTTCTTCCTTACCCCAGACTCACTCACTGGTCATGGTAAGGAATCAGAATATTCCTTGCTCCCAATTGCTACTTCTAGATCCTCTCTCTATCACAGTCACTCAAGGAACCTCTTCATTTTTGAAGTTTGTGCAATCAAAATGTATTACCTAATCAAGATACTGATAGCCATTATCTACCAATCCCCAAGACATTCTCCCTCCTTTCTAAATGAGTTCAGTACCTGGCTCATAGCCTCCTTCTCTGCCGCTGCCTTATTTCTAGGATCTTTCATCACACATTTTTAAAATTCAATTTTATTTTATTTTCAGTTCTGAATTCCTTCTCTTTCCCCTCTTCGACCCTCTCATCCATTAGAGAAGTCAAGAAAAATGAAATCCATTACAAATGTACATAATTGTGCAAAACTAATTCTTGCATTAACTATGTCCAAGATCTTAAGAAGGAAGGAAAAGAACATATGTTTCCATCTGCACTCAGAGTGCATCAACTCTCAGTCTGGAAGTGGATAGCATGTTTAATCATGAATCCTTTGGAATTATGATTGGTCAGAGTTACTAGCCTTTCACAGTTGATTATATTATTGCTGTTACTGTGTAAATTGTTCTCCTGGTTCTGTTCATTTCATTTTTCAAAATATAATTTTTTTATTACAAAATACAATACCTATTCTTATTAAAAACAATAGAAACTATAGGAATAAATGGAGTCTTTTTCAAAATAGGAAGTAGCTTTCTAAAATGAAGAGCAAGCATTATCTGTAATGGGATAAGCTAAAAATCTTCCTGATAAGATCAGGGGTAAGGCAAAAATGTCCCCTATTATTAAATATTGTATTAGAAATATTAACTATAGCGATAAAACAAGAAAGAGAAATTGAAGGAATAAAAATAGACAAAGAGGAAACAAAACTGTCACTCTTTGTAGATGATATGATGTTATACTTAGAGAACCCTAGAGAAGCAACTAAAAAACTAGTTGAAACAATTACTAACTTTAGCAAAGTTACAGGACATAAAATAAACTCACATAAGTCATTAGTATGTCATTAGTACAGACACTGTAAAATACTTGGGGACCTACCTGCCAAGACAATGTTTTATATGAACACAATTACAAAACACTTTTTACACAAATAAAGACAAATATAAACAAACAATTGGAGTAATATTCATTGCTCATGGGTAGACTGAGCCAACATAATAAACATAACAATTCTACCTAAATTAATTTACTTATTCAGTGCCATACCAATCAAACTACCAAAGAATTGTTGTATAGAGCTAGAAAAAAACAATAACAAAATTCATCGGGAAGAACAAAAGGTCAGGAATATCAAAGGAATTAATTTTCAAAACTGTGAAGGATGGTGGCCTAGCAGTTCCAGTTTTCAAACTACATTACAAAGCGGTTTTCATATTGGGGGTGGGGGCAGTTTTCTTTACAGGCCTGAAGCTCCAGGGGCTCCCATTGGCCGTTTCAGAGATCTCACCTTCCCCGGAACCCAACTCTCATCTGAGCTTCCCCTGCCAAGTCACGTCTCCCTAACGTACACCCCACCCCTGCGTCACCCTTCAGGAAACCACATGAGCCTGCTTCGGGCAGGGGTGTCACAAAGGTAATGGTTCTTTTAAAATAGAATAAGCAAAGGTCGTCTGACTTAGTTAAGGGGCTGTTGGGAACCTTGGAGAAAGAGGTTTTGGTTAAGTGGTGCCACAGGAAGCCAGACAGCAAAGGGGTAAAGTAAGGTAGTAAAGATGACAAGTATTTCTAGGAGTTAACTGAGACAGGTGGATGAGAGTTAGGCCAACAGTTTGAGGGGATAACAAAGCTTTTCCTCAGGTTAGTGGAGATCTGGGCATGTCCATAGTGGTGGGGGGAAAGTTAGTAATAGAGAGTTAGAGAAAAGGGAGAGAGGAGGAGAAGATTGGGAGGAGAGAGAGAGGAGAAAGAGAGGGAGACAGAGATGGAGACAGGGGCAGGTCACTTATCCTTAGAGATTTTTATTCTCTCCAGTGGCTTGATGGCATAGAAGACTCTTCCTAACAGGAGACAGCCAGGTGTCACAGTGTATGGGCATTGGACTTGGTTTCAAGAAGACCTGAGTTCACATAGCTCCTTGGATACCAGCTGTATGACCCTAGGGAAGTCATTTAACTTCTGCCCACCTCAGTTTCCTCCTATATATATATATATATATATATATATATATATATATATATATCAGGATGGGTCTGGGTGAGGCATCTCAAGTCTGAACAACCTGAGACCAACTGATCTCCCCAGTGACGTGCCTCCTGAGCAGGATGTAACTAGCCAGTCACTAACTATGCTTTCTGTCCCTGTGGGAATATACACTGTTTCCATCCTGACTTCTAGATTCAACTTTTTTATACTTAGGACCAACATCTATGCCTGATGGCGAAGAGGACGAGGAAGGGGAAGGGGATGGAACATTTGGACAGGATAAGAATCTTGGGACGTCTGATGGAAGGGACCCCAGAGACCAATTTCAACCCCTCATTTCAGATAAGGAAACTGTCAAAGAGGCAAAATTACTTCTCCTAAGGCCACCTTGTGAGTCATTAGGATAACTGAGGAGGGGCAGAGCCATCCTCGTAGGGTCACAGATGCCAGGAGGGGCTCCTCTGCCCCCCCCCCCACCCTGCCTCACCCCGTCCTCAGTAATGGTAGCAGAGGTGAATAGGAAGCAGGCAGATCCTGCGTTCGGTGCTTCTAGGGATGGGGTCCCCACGTTGGGATGGGACATGGGGGAAGAGATGGGGTGGGGAGGGGAGGACGCTCCATTAGAGCTCAGGCAGCCTCCATACCTTCCTCCACCCCTCACCAGTCCCAGCCCCTCCTCCTTTGGCAGCCAAGGTGAAAGTGAAAGCTGAAGTTGGAAGAGAAGGAAGTGTCCAAATTAGCCGTGCACAATCCCCTCACTGTCCTGCAGCAGCCCCGACCCCAGCACCTCCTTGACCCTTCCTGACCTCCCCAACCTTTCCAGCCTCCTCTTTGGCACACCTACTGAGCCTGGAGCAGCCCCTTCTCCAGCTGTCCGCCTCCCATCCACCCAACTCAGACCATGCTGCACTCATCCTGGGAGCCCCAGGGGGGCTTCTCCTTCGAAAACTGCCAGAGGTAAGAAGAAGCCAGGCCGAGACTCGGGGTCTGGTCCAGGACTGGGGAGGGGAGGGATCGTGTTGTCCCTGATCCCCCTCTCTGAAGACTTCGGGTATGTGGCTTTGAATTTCTGGGAAAGGGAAAGTGAAACTGGCCAGGTGGTAGAGGGATGGGGAATTCTTGAGGGTTGGTGCAATTCTTAGATGAAAGGTGCTGGGGGTAAGGGGAGGGAAAGAAACCATAAAGAATCCTAAACTGGGTAGAAAGGGCCTATGTTCAAGGAACCAGAAAGACCCCCCCCCCCCCGCTGTGGTTCCTGGCTCCAGAGGGCCTTCTCTTCCTTTCCCCACTTTTCAGAAATGCATTTCTGGAGTCTTCCCAAAAAGGACTCCGTGCCCCCCATGCCCGTAAAACTGGTACCACCATCGCTGGCCTTGTGTTTCAGGTGAGGTGGGGATGGGAGATGGGGAGAAAATGAGGGAGACACATCAGCGGGGGGGCGGGGCGTGGCCATGAGGGGAATGATTTTGGGGGAAGCGTAGAGATGGTGCCAGTAGGGTACTGAGGGCTGGAACTAAGCCCCGACCTCTTCTGTAGGAGGGAGTCATCCTTGGGTCAGACACCAGAGCCACCAATGATTCAGTTGTGGCCGACAAGAACTGTGAAAAAATCCACTTCATCGCCCCCAACATCTAGTGAGTCACCTCCCTGCCCAGCGTCTCCCCTATTCATCCCCAGCTCCCTCCTCCTTAAGTACTTAGGAACCAGAGCTAGAGGGAGCCATAATTAGGCCAACCCTCTTATCTTACAAATGAGGAAACAGAGTCCACAGAGGAGGAAATGAGATATTGGCAAAGCTGAGATTAAAAAACAAACAAGCGGCGGCTAGGTGGGTCATTAAGTAGAGCACTGGCCCTGGAGTCAGGAGGACCCGAGTTCAAATGTGGCCTCAGACATTTAACACAAATCTAGTCGTGTGACCTTGGGCAAGTCACTTAACCCCAACTGCCCTCCAAAAAGCAAAAATAAATAAAAATTTAATTTAATTTTAAAAAAACCCAAGCCTTCTGGCTCCAAACCCCAATGCTTTTTCCATAATTCATACTAGCTGGCCTTTTGCTCCAGGCTTCACTCCCAGAGCACCCCAATCCTAGTCTAGCTTGACCGTCTCCCCTACAAGTCTCTTTCTCTAATGCTCACTCTCCTCTCAGCTGCTGTGGGGCAGGGGTGGCCGCAGATGCAGAGATGACCACACAAATAATGGCGTCCAACATGGAACTCCATGCTCTGTCCACCGGCCGGAAGCCACGGGTGGCCACTGTCTCAAGAATGCTCCGCCAGATGCTCTTTCGGTGCTGTGGGAGTCTGGGGAGGGAAAGTTAAGAAGAGATTTGGGAGATGTGAGGAGGAAGCAGATAGAAGGAATACTTGGGATGGGGATAGGAAGATGAATGGAGTAGGAGGCAAGAGCTGGAGGCAAAGAGGGCTGGTTTGGGGAACCTGGGCATGGGGAGAAGAAATGATGAGATTTTTCTCTACAGCTACCAGGGCCATATTGGGGCCTCCCTGATTGTAGGGGGAGTGGATGTCACAGGCCCTCATCTCTACAGTGTTCATCCCCATGGCTCCTACAGTCACCTCCTCTTCACTGCCATGGGTGAGTCCCTGATCCCTAATCAGACAGACCTCTCCCCTACCCCCAGATCATAGAATCTCAGCTAGAAAACACCCAGAGGCCATCCGGTCCATACCCTGACTTTATAATGAGAAAACAGGTTCAGAGAGTTTAGGTAATTGGTCCAAGGTCACATAGGAAGGAAATAGAAGAGTCAGGATTCAAATCCAGGGCCTCCAACTTCAACCTAACACTCTTTCCACTTTGCTTCCTTAGACAAGATGCCAATAATTGTTGGGAAGGGTTTCTTTGCATTCATTCTAAATCTGTTCCAGTGTAACTTCCATGGCAGCTAGGCAGTACAATGAATAGAGTCATTACTAGCTGCATGACCCCAGCAAAGTTACTTGCCCAGCCTCATTCAGTCTTGGTTTCCTCCTCTATAAAATGGGTTAATTAATAGCATCCTATTTCATAGGGTTGATGTGAGGATCCAAGTGACATACTATGTACTTCGTAAACTTTAAAGTGCCAAATAAATACTAGGTATTATTATTAGAGACCTCTGAGACCAAATGTCCCTAAGGATATTTACCCAACTCCACCCCCTCATCACCCCCCCACCCAACAAATAGCCCTCCCAGTCCTTTGTGTATGTGGCAGCACACCAGGACTGGAGGTATGTGTGGAAGGGGAAGAAAGCTGAGGGAGGCTGCCTAAGACCTGACACTGCTCACCAGTACTATCTCTCCCTCATCTTCCAAAAGGCTCTGGACAGGGACCCGCCATTTCTGTGCTAGAGGATCGCTTCAAACCAAATATGACGGTGAGAGCTCCCTTGCCCCATCCTGTCCCTGACCTCCCCCATCCTCATCCTCACACACCCCACCTCCCCCAGCTCCCTCCTGTCCTCTCATTCCTCTCCACTCCCTTCTGTGCTGAAACCAGCTTCCTTTACCATGGCAAGCACTTGGTGCTATCTGCACTACGTGTGGGGAATGTTTTTCTTTTTGCAAACTCATCAAAGACAAGTCCCTGGGCCTGACTGAGAACCTGGGGGATGTGGGAAGAAGTGCCACGCATTCCCTGGACCTGTCCACCACCTCCCCTGCTCTGTAAATCAGCTGAAAGGTAGCCACTTCCTTGGCCAGGAAATGAGAATGCATTAGGGGGCTGAATAGGGAAAGCACAAGACAGCTTAGAAATGGGAAGAGAAGGCAGCCTGTTCCAAAGATAGAAGGCTTATAAAACACTTTGCAAATCTTAAAGTGTTTGTGTGTGTTCCCCATTAGACACGAGAGAGTGGGCACACTGTGGATGGACTATAGGGATTTGGGAGGGGAGGGGTTTCATAGGGTCTGCTTGTTCCCAGGGGCAGAGCTAGGTTCAGTGCGTGTGAGATGTATGTAGAGAGGCATATTGTGACCAAATGCTCCTAAGGCCACCTGGAAACAAGAGTTCAGAACAGGTGAAGAAACCTCACTTCCTTCAAGGATAGATAGAGCCCCCAACTCCCAGCGGGCACAGAGACTCTGAGATTCTGCACCCAGGCACTCATACCTTCAGGTTTGACTTTGGTTTCCCAGTGAAAGAAATTTAGAAGGTCTTTACTATTATTATCATTATTATTATTATTATTATTATTATTATTCTGGTGAAAGGTCTTATCTCAATGCAACCACCAACATGCCTAAAGTGCATTGAGATTGGCAAACCCCTTTCCTCAGAACAACCCTGTGAGAGAGGCAGCCTCATTAAATAAAAGGACTTTGTCCACACTTGGGGCAGGCTGGGCTTGGTGGGAAGAAGGGAGATGGGGAATCAGCTGCCTCACCTTCCTGAAGAGAACATGAGGATGAGACCTACGGAGAAAGACCAGAGGAGGAGTGGGAGATGCAAGGAGGAATGGATGGGTGGATATGGGGGGAGAGGGGAGACCAGGATGGCTGGGATGGCTGATCCCTTTCCTCACCCTTTCTCCATCCCCCTCACTTTTTTCTGCTCTGTTCATACCCTCTCCCCTTCATCTCTCTCTGCCCCCTCCCTCTCCTGCCATCTTCACCTCTGTCTCCCTGACCTCTATTCCATTCAGTGCCTCTTCTCATCCTTCATCTCTGTCCCCTCATCACCTCCACTCACCTTCTTCCTTCCTGTTTCTATGTCCTCTCATTGACTGCCTATCCCCTCTCCTCTCAATCCCTTTATTTCTATACTCACTCCTTCACCCCAATTCTCCTTTTCCACCTCTGGCTGTTCCTTTGCCATTCCCTAGCTGGAGGAAGGCCAGCAGCTGGTGGTAGAGGCAGTGACTGCTGGGATCCTGGATGACCTGGGCTCAGGAAGCAACGTGGATGTGTGTGTGATCACCCAGGCTGGCACCAAGATCCAGAGGGCAGTGAGCACCCCAGCTGTTCTCTCTAAGAGGTGAGGAGTCGGGTATCAGGCAGGAGGAGAGTGTGTGGTAGTGGGAGGGCACAAAGGAAAGAAGAGGTCAAGGATGGGCTGGAGGGACAGGGAGAAGCATACTGGGGAGAGCAGAAAGGACATGACCATACATTGTCTGCCCCAATCCCACCCCTCAGGCAGGGCAAGTACGACTACCCAAAGGGTACTACAACTGTGATGAAGGAGACCGTGACACCTCTGGTATTGGAAATGATTGAGGAGACTGTGCAGACAATGGAGGTGGAGTGAGGTGGCCTTAGTGGTCACAGGCCCTAGTGGTCACCCTGAGGCATGGAGAACTTCTGGGACAATAAAAGTCTTTGAAATGAGCTCTGAGTCTGAGAGTTTCTGGTCCCTGCACCCCTTCATGGCAGGAGTAAAGGGGCCACACTGATGTTCAGAGAGATGGCTTGGCACATGTAGGTGCTTAATAAATAATTGTTGATCGACTGCTTAATTGATTGGGGTGGCCAGAGTGGCAGGAAACGGCCCTAGGGGTAGCTGAAGCCCAAGACCTGCTCCTCAAGGTTTCCCCTAACAAACCCTATGTCCCAGAGTGGGCATCCAAAGACTGCTACTACCACATGGAGCCTTCCAAACTCCATTCCTCCCACACACTAGGACTTCTCTTAGTTCAACTCAGATAAATGTTGGGGATTACTTTACTGAGAAATAGGGCAAACAGGAAGTTGTGGCGCTGGAGAAAGCAAAGCCCAGGAGCCCTCTGGGGGTACCTCTGTCCCTGCTCCTATTCCTCCCCTGGGGTGGGGGGGGGAAGTCTGAGCCTTCCTGTCCTGGTCACCCTAAATCTGGAGTACTGGGTCAAGTCCTGAATTCTCTCTACTGTTCAGGAAGTTCACTGGCAGCCAGGATGGGGAAAGGATGGAATACACAAGAGGGTCGGCTTAAGGGACTGGGGATGGCTAGCCTGGAGATGGCCGAGGTGGAGATGGCCATCCTCAGGGGCTTCAGGTATTGTCAGGTGCTCTGAAAGAAGGCTTGGTCTTGTTAACTTGGTTCCAGAGGAAGAACTAGAAGAACTAGAAAATTATAATGGCAGATCTGAGTTTAAAACAGGAAAAAAAATTCCCAACTATTAGTGTTGCCTAAAAGTGGAATGAAAGTGTGTGGTCTAGTGGAGACAGAAATCATTTCAAAGTCAGGAAGACTCAGGCCTGAGTCCTGCTGCTGACATATGCAGGCTGGTTAGCCTTGGTGAAGGGGCTCTCCTTACCTGGAACTCTCTGCACCCGTAAAACCCCAGCCCCAAATGGAACGAGCTGCCCTGAGGGGTTCAGAGCTCCCATTGGGGACCTCTTCAAGTGGCAGTTGTACAGTCACTTGGTGGGGATGTTATTTATAAAAGCATCTTTGCAACACGCTGCCTCTATTCTACTACCATCTCTACCTCTTCCCCACAGAAATCTTGGGCTCTGCAAGGTGAGTTTTCACCTTGTTGCCCAGAACCAGGCCGCTAGGCCTTGGGCTTGTATGGAGCCTGCCTCCCAGGTCCCCTTTCTATGTCGTCCTCCCCCATTAGAACAGAAGCCTTCTGAGGGTTTACCCATATTTGTATTCCTAGAGCTTAGCATGGTAACTGGCACATAGTAAGCAAGTAACAGTTGATTTAGGGCACCCAGGTGGCACAGTAGATAAAGACTTCAGGGCCTGGATTCAGGAAGATTCCTCTTCCTGAATTCCAATCCAACCTCAGACCTTGCTAGCTGTGTGACCCTGAGCAAGTCACTTTACTCATTTGCCTCAGTTTCCCCATCTGTAAAATGAGCTGGAGAAGGAAATGGCAAACCATTCCAGTATCTCTGCCAAGAAAACCCCCAATGAGGTCACAAAGAGTGAGACATGACTGAAAACAGACTCACCAACAAATGATCTATCTTTTTATCCATCCTTCTTTATCTCTGTCCATCCATTTCTATCTCCATCCATCTTTTTCTCTATCCTTCCATCTATCTGGGATTCCTCTCAGGTGGGAGCTGGATTAGTTGACCTTCAAGATCCCTTCCAATTCAGATTCAATGGCTTTATATTTGGCCACACAGGTTCCTTCCCAGAATACAGGCTGCTTTGAAGCTTTGAACCCTGCATATCTCTTTCTATGACTAATGTTGATAGGCATTCTAATTTTTTTCCCTGACCCAACTCATACTCCTGGGCAGCTGCCTAGGGACTTAAGTGAGGCCTAACTTTGCCTCCCATGCTTCTTCCCATCTAGTCCTGGCATTGATGACATCTATGTAATGTGGCAAAAAGAGCATTGGATCTAGAGTCCAAAGACTCAAAGTTTCATATCAGTTTGCTACTTTTATGAGAGGCAATATTATGCAATGGATAGAGAGATAACTTGGAATCAAGGAAGACCTCAGGCTAAAACCCATATCTAACATAGCCTGGCTGTCAGTCAGTTAAGAAGCATTATTAGGAGGTTTACCATGTACTAGTCACTGAGCAAAATGCTGAGGATGCACAAAAGGCAAAAACATGGTCCCTGCCCTTAAGGAGCTTACATTCTAAAGAGGGAGACAAGTTACAAAAAAAAAAAAACCATTGTAATCCCAAGATAAATACAGCCTAAATGAAAGGGAATCTTAGGGGGTGAGTAGTGGCTTTGCAGGAGGCTCCTCTTGCAGAAGGTAGGATTTGAACTGAATCTTGAAGGAAGTGAGAAGGCACAGGTGAGGAGAGAGAGCATTCCAGGGATGAAGAAGAGCCAGCAGAAATCACAGATGACGTGTTTTTCTCAAACTCAGGGAGATGAAGGGTCATATTGGAAAAATAGTAAGAATAAGATGAATGGAAAGGTAAGAAAGGGGCAGACTGTGAAGGGCTTTGGATACCAAACAGAGGGCTTTCTATCTGATTGTGGAGGTAATAGGAAGCAACTGGAGTTTAGTGATACCCCATTGGGTGACATGGTCAGACTGGGCTTTAGGAAAATTATTTTGACAGCTGAATTGAAGACAGATTCTAAGGGAGAGAGATTTGAGGCAGGGAGACCAACCAAGCCTATTTCAATAGTCCAGGCATGAGGTAATGAGGGCCCACAGCAGGGCAGAAGCTTTGTGACTGGAAGAAGGGGATGGATAGCAGAGATACCAAGAAAGTAGGAACAAGGAGACCTGGCAACAGACGTGATATGTGGGGTGCGTGTGAGTGAGGAGCTAAGGATGGCACACAGGTTGCCAGCCTGAGTGACTGGAAGGATGGTGTTGCTCTCAGCAGGAATAAAAGAGTTGGGAAGAAGGGAAGATTTTGGGGGAAAGATAATAAATTCTGTTTCGGACATGTTGAGTTTGAGATGTTTCTGGGACATCCCGTTTGAGCTCTAAAAGGCAGTTAGAGATGTGAGACTGGAGGTCAAGAAAAATGGGGTTGCATAAATAGATATGAGAATCATCAGCACAGAATTGTCTCACCCCCTGTTTGTACGGAGCAGGGAAGCAGCCAGCAGCCAGCGAGAGATTGAAGATTCCTGTGAGAGAGTAGGATGATAGATGACAGGATGGAATGGGATCATTTGTACAGCTAAAGGGGTTTGCCTTGGCAAGGAGAAGGGCTGCCTCTTCACATGAGACAGCAGTGAAGGAGGAAATATTAGGGAAGATATCCAAGTGATATGAGATGAGGAATGGGAGAAAGAGGGAGCTCTCAGTAAATTGTTTCCATTTTTTCAGACAAGGTTCTTAGCTGAGAGAGTGGACAGAAGGGGTGCCAAGGAAAGCTTGAGCAAGGATGAAAAGGTTTGGAAGAGTCACTGTAGTGAGCAGGAGAGTGAATCCAATAGAGAGGGATTAAGAGATTGCCTGGATGCAAAAAAAATGGATGCATGATTTCCTCCATCTCCATTTGGCAGCATATGAATGGCTGCAAAGGCAGTGGACAGTGGGAATAATACAAGTAATATTGGACCTGTGTTTGGCAAGGGATGAAGGGACAAGGGACTTGAGGGTACGAGATAGTATAGAGTTGAACTGATTCACTGAGGGGTTAAGACAGGAAAAGGAAAAGAGCATAGACAGTGCAGGGGTGATGGCCTGGGAAAGAAGTGAGGGGAGGAGGGGTGGCTAGGTGGCACAGTGAATAGAGTACCGGCCCTGGAGTCAGGAGGACCTGAGTTCAAATCCAGCCTCAGACACTTAACGCAAAACTAGCCATGTGACCTTGGGCAAGTCACTTAACCCCAAATGCCCTACTTTCCCCCCTCCAAAAGAAAAAGGCAAAAAAAAAAAAGTGAGGGGAGGAAGGAATTGATAAGTAAATCACAGTGAATAGGGTAAGGGATCGCAAAGCAGAAGGAAAGATGAAATGAAAAAAATATGATTAGACAAAGGAATTCCAGAAATCATTAACGTGGAAGTGGAACATCTGTGGATGATGATAAGACCAAGGGTGTGACAACTCCGGAGGTAGCTGAAGCAGATTTGGGGAGGAGATTGTGGGAACTGAATAGATTAAGGAGTTAGAAAGTTAGGGTGCTTGAAAACTATCAATGTGTATACTGAGGAGCCCTAATTTGAGGACTGGAGTTGGGCTGAAGAGAAAGACAGTGAGCCAGGCACTGAACTCAGTGAGGAAGGAAGAAGAATGTCTGGGGAGCGGGGAGGTCAGTAAATGACAGCTACCAGAATCTTAACTGAGTGACAAACTTGGATTGAATGGACCTCAAAGAAGAATACTGTGTGATTGCAATGGTTTCATAATCTCCCAGTTATCCCAGCAAGCCTCTCAAACTATCCATTTCAGAGAAGGTGTTGAGCTGCTTTGGAAGAGTTTCCTCACCTGAGTCCCCCAGACAAATGAAATCACAGCTCCAGATTCCATCCCCATCTACTACTCTTTGACTCTGGACAAGTTACTTCTTGTCTCTGAATCTTGTCTGCAAAATGTGGAGGGTAGGACCATGGATAACTCTGATTCTTCTTACAGATATAAATGCCTAGTTACAGATATAAATGCTATGAGTTTCTTCTCTGAAGGGAGCCAAGGCAGGGCTACTGTAAATTCATATAAAGAGAAACATAATTACGAGTTGCCAGGAAGTGGATCTTGGGGTTCCCTATTTCTTCTTTGACCCTTGACAGAGACATCCTGCTTGCCAGGCTGATGGCTGATATTGGAATAGGGCTGGCTGTCACCGTGAGACACACAGCAGCTGCCTTTGGGGATACAGCGGTGGTGGTTGTAGGCTGCCATAGCCGGAGGCATTATCATCTGCCTCAGCCAGAGCACCTGCCTGCCCATTTAACGTACTAGTTTAGCATACTCCATGACCAGATACATTGATTCCCTGGGTCCTGGGAATGTGGGGGTCATTCAACAGAGAAAGAAATTCCACATGTTGGGCGAGGGCAGAATCATACATGTATGTTTTTAGTATCTTTGAGTAGTATTTCACATCATTCTCTGGGTAAATTCAAAGGGTGGTCAGCTTTAGGTTTTAAACTGATTAGTAACAACCTTTAGAGCTGAGATGCAGGGCAGTGGCATGTGCCAGAGAGACTGAGAAGACCATTTGGCTAGTGGTTCGATTACAGCGCCACCTGGTGAACAATGCATTCTCTTGATGAATAATTAATAGAGTAAATATACTGCCTTCCTGATTTAGGCTGCTTACACTATCTCAATGAAGTAAGTCTAACAGCATTACACCTATGCTCTCGAGAGAATTTGGAAGCACCACTGCTCCCTTGAATATAACCAGCCAATTAAGACTGCCTTTTTTTTTTTTTGGAAAGGGGAAGGCAGGGCAATTGGGGTTAAGTGACTTGCCCAAGGTCACACAGCTATTCACTGCACTACCTAGCTGCCCCAAGACTGGCTTTCTTTTCCTGTTTGAAGACTGACCTAGCCTCCAGCGGGGCCTTTGACTGCCCGTTGCCATTCATTCTGCCTTGAGTCTTAGTTTACCGGCAGAGCCAAATTGAAGGACACACCCTGTATCCAATGATAACTGGATCTGGTTATAGATGCTACCTACTTTCCCAGATTCTGGGTGCCAACACATGGTTCTGATACCTTCAGATATGTGAGTATACCACTTTGTAACCTGAGGATACCACAAACACTTTACACATGCAGTCATAGAATCCAGATACCATGCACCCACAGTCAGAGAAAGGCAAACTCATTGCAGGTGAAATCCCAAAAGGAACTCACAGAAGAGGAGGCAAAGCTTTACCATTCTCTCAATGGATGAGGTAGTAAGGACTTTCCATCATCAACCGTGAACCTTCTCCTACTGAGAGCAATCCCTGTCTATAAGTGCTTTGGGTGTATAGTCAGTCAAAAGCAATTATTAATTGCCTACTATTTGTCACACTGGGGTTAACTTTTTTTGGGGGTCCTGGAACCCTATGGCAGTCTGCTGATCCTTATGGATTCCTTCTTAGAATCATATTTTTAAATACATAAAATAAAATACATAGGATTAACTAATTCTATTGAAATGTAGGTATCCAAACATTTAAAAAAACAAATTCAAAGACCCCAGCTGAAGAACCTCAATGAGTTGATGCAAATGAGTTTTACTCTTGAAACTGTGCTGAGGCAAGTGAGGCAAACCTTAAGGTAGTGTGAAAGTGTGACCTTTACCCTAAATGCACCAATTTAAGCATCTCCTGTTACTTCCTGTCCCCACCCTATTTCCCCCCCCCCCCCGCCAAGATTTATGGATATAATTCCACTAATTGAGATTTTATATATATATATATATACATACATACATATATATATGTATATATATATTCCACCCTTCAAAAAAAGTCTGAAAAAAAATAGATAAACATGAAATCAGGGCTACTTTCTCTGTCAGCCTCAGGGTTCACAGTGAATACCCTTCACAGGGGTCCCCATGTACACCAGTCTCACCCAGTACACCTCCTGCTTTGTTCTCTGAAAATAAAACTTAGCCCTGAAATCTGCTGTGAGGGCATCTTCCTCCCTCTTCCTCCATCTCAGTTCAAGAACACTGAGCCCAGGGCAGCCTCAGGAGGTGGAGGCAGCCCTGTCACAGTTTCCAAGACCCAAACTTCAGGCAGGTCCATCAGCTCAAGCTTCAGCAATGATCACAAATGGGCTCCAGAATTAGGGAAAGGAGCTTATATTCTGGATTGGGTTTCTGAGAATCTGGAATCAAACCTCAATCTCTGTGGCTGGAGGACCTAGCTTCTACCACTTAGCCTGTTTGACTATCTCTAGGCGTCAGATCCCACATCTGTGAAACAAGGGGGTTGGATTAGACCCTAGTAACAGCTAACATTTAGACAGCATTCACCATGTGCCAGGCACTGTGCTAAGCGCTTTACGATTATTACCTCATTTCACCCTCACAACCCTGGGAGGGAGGTACTATTATTATCTTCAGTTTGCAGAAGAGGGAATTGAAGCAAACAGAGGTTTAGTGACTCACCCAGGGTCACTCAGCTAGTGTCTGAGACTAGATTTGAACTCGGGTCTTGCTGGCTTCAGGCCCCACCTTCTAGCCACTACACCACCTAGCTGCCCCTAGTTGATCTCTGATTCTTCCTTCTGGCTCTAAATCTATGAGCCTAAGCTAACTGAGCCAGCTGACCGTGACCGCAACCCTGCTTTGGCCCTTCAGTGACGTAAATGTAACCCACGCTCTACGCCCAGGTCTACCTTTTAACTTCCAGCAGGGTCTGGGGTGCCCTGAGGAATGCTAACTCCAAGTTTCACACTCCTTGGGGTTCTGCACAAGCCCTCGGCAATGTCTCCACCACCAAGAGCTGACCACATGACAGATGCCTTCAAAGCCTCCTGGCTTCCCTGAAGTCCCAACTGAAGCTCCACCTCCCATGAGCACTCTGACTTCTAGTGTTTTGACTGTTCATTATTTTCAATTTTTCCTATATGTGGTTTTTTGGCACATGTTTATTTTGCTTACTGTATCCTCCATTAGACTTCGAGCTCCTTGAGCAAAGGGACTGCCTTTTGCCCCTTTTTGTATCCCCAGAACTTAGCACAGGGCCTGGTACACAATAGGTGAGTGTGTGTGTGTGCATGTGTGTCTGTGTCTGTGTGTATGTCTGTCTGTGTGTGTCTGTGTGTGTGTGTCTGTATGTCTGTCTGTGTGTGTCTGTGTGTGTGTCTGTGTATGTGTCTGTGTCTGTGTGTGTGTCTGTGTCTCTATCTGTGTGTGTGAGGCTGCTTGGCAGCAATGTGGAGGGGAGGAGAGAAATCCCACCTCGTGTCCACACACTCCACCCTGACAGATTCCAAAAGAGGCTGGAGGGAAAAGATTAAGAGCTTGGTCCTCCAGCCAGGGCTGACTCTCCTTCTGACTGCCAGAAAGAGTCCCTTAGACAATCCTGCTCTTCCTGCCTTGACTGACTCCAGCAGCTGGCAAGTCTGCTTGTCAAAGACCCACAGGGGTTCAGCTAGTCCTTCAACCATCCAATGGCTAAGCACCAGTCAAATCTGATGGAGGGATTTCTGCATGCTCCTCAGGGGCAAAGAAGTAGAAACTCCCCTACACAAGAAGGGGGGTAGGGATGAGAACTTAATTTGTTTCTAAAGCAGTTAATTCTCTGCATTTCTGAATTCACCTTACATCACGCACCTGATGTTATTCAGAAAGAAAACCATGTCTCAGCCTTCTGCCCATCTCCTATTCTAGTAACCGGGAAACAGTTCAAAGACTTGGCTCTTCATCCTTTTCCTTCTTCTCCTGCCAAATGCAGGCAGCCCTTGGAGGGCTCCCCAGCATCAAACTCAGGAGCAGAACCATCTCTAAAACTGACAAGCCCTCCCAGCCAGAGGCACACCTTGAAACTTCCAGTCGCTGCCCCTTTCCCAGGTATGGCACATACACACAAACAACACCCAGAGGTCCTCTGACCCTGGGCTAACTGCCCTCCATGGGCCAGGACTGGTCCTCTCTAATCTAATCTAATAGGCTGAGTGCAAATGTCCTGACTCTGAGGGAGAAAGAGCCTAACCTCACCCATAATCTGACCCCTAAAGATCTCCACTTTCCTGTAGCCCACCTCTATTTCCCACCATTAACCCCAGCTCCTCTGGGTCAAAAGCTTTTGTGACCTATCTTTTTTAAAATCCTGGGAGGGGCTGGCAGGACTTGGAGGCATTGCTGCCCAGTAACAAACCCCTTAGGAACTGTGCTAACAGTTTCATTCCTGCCCCTCACCTATGTTGGGCCTGAGGAACTGGGTCAGTGAGAGGGGAGGGGAAAGGGAAGGGCCCAGACTTCTCTTGTCCAGGGTGGGGAATCACTAAAAAGGAGAAAACCAGCTTCTCCCAGGTCCTTCGTCTAAATGCCAGCAAGTGAGGAACAGGTCAAATTGTCCTAAAGGGGTCATCCCATGGACCATGCCCCAAATGGTTGTGGTCCACCACGGGGCAGCTTTGGCACCCTGCTCCTGAGGTGACCCGAAGCTGAAAGGACTCGATGGTTGGTACCACCAGAACCTGGCTGTAGCTGACCCCTTAGTGCTGCTTACACTGCCATTCTTTGTTCACTCTGTTCTGGATGCTCGGAGATATGGCCAATTATTCTGCAAGGTTATTGTCTTCCTCATTTACCTGGGCATGGAGGCCAGCATCAAAGCCATAACACTGCTCAGTCTACAGCACAGCTTGGCTGTCAAATACTCCTTCACCTTCCACAGGGCTGGTGATCTCTCCTGGCGGGTGCATGGAGCACTTAGGAGCTGTTTGCTCTTCACCTTGTGCCCCTGTTTACCAAAACGAGAGCTTCTGAAGGAAGCTGAGTCCAGTGCCCAGATCTGACTTATGATACCTGCAAGCAGCCTTTTTGCATCTGATACTGTTTCTGTGGTTGTCCTATGCTTAATCTGCATTTTGCATAATGAGTCCATTTCTAGAGGGGACCTTGTTACCACCAATTAGGAAAGTCCCTAGACATAAGCCGTATCTACACTTCATTTTTTTATTATTCATTTTAAAATTTTCAGTTCTAAATTTTCTCACTCCCTCCAGCCCCTCCCACAACCACTAAGAAGGCAAGCAATAGAATACCCATTATACATGTGAAGTCATACGGAACATATTTCTATATCAGTCATGTTAAAAAAAAAGCAAGAAAAATAATACTTTATTTTTAGTCTTTCGTAGTTGATCATTGCTATGACATTGCGGTTACAGCACACAATGATCTGATTCTGCTCACCTCACTCTGCATCAGTTCCTACAAGACTTCCCAGGTTTTTCTGAAACTGCCCTTTTTATCATTTTTTTTTTGGAAGGGGAAGGTAGGGCAATTGGGGTTAAGTGACTTGCCCAAGGTCAGATGGCTAGTTTTTTTTGTGTTAAGTGTCTAAGGCCGAATTTGAGCTCAGGTCCTCCTGACTCCAGGACCAGTGCTCTATTCACTGCACCACCTAGCCACCCCTCTTATCATTTCTTACAGCACAAAAGTATGATCATAATCATATACTGTCCGGGCCAGCCGGACTCAGGGATTCCAGGGGCCCCAAAGTACCTACCATAGCCCCACAGTTGCACACGGCCGCCCCAACGGCCCTGCAGGTGCTCTCAGTCACCCCGACGACTCTTCGGAGTTAGAACTCCGGATATGGACAGAATAGTCCGACACACCTCAGTGGAGTGGCCAAGCGTCTTTATTGTCTTACAAATCTCCTCTTGCTGCTGCCCCCTCAGCCTTATTCGCCTGCCCCTTTTATTCCTTTCCATCTGCCCTTTTGTCAGGTGTCCCGGCAACAGGGTCCTGATAGGCAGGGAGTGCTTCTCCATTGATGGTGCATACTCAATGCCCCCGTGTTTGATGTGCAGTCATTGAGGCAGAGTACACACCTGGATGCCTCTAACCCACCTCAGGTTTTCCTTGTCAGCAAGGGCACACTGACCAAGGTCAGACATCTAGGTAGCTCTAAGGGGCCCTTACAATATACCACAACTTGTTCAG
>CM053581.1:50261711-50291057 GCA_028627135.1 Pseudochirops cupreus
AAGAAAGAAAGAAAGAAAGAAAAAGGGAGGGAGGGAAGGAGAGAGGAAAGAAAGAAGCAAGCAAGGAAGGGAGAGAGAAGACAGAGAGACAGAGAGAGAGACAGAGCGAGACAGAGAGAGAGAGAGAGAAAGAGAGAGCGAGAGAGAGAGAACCTCTACAAAATCAATACCTCAAAAGAGTCTGAAAACATCCAACACCACACCTGTGGACTTCCTATGTCTTCAAAGGAGTGGGATGGGGGTGTCTTCTCATTTCTCATCTTAAGGGTCATGCTTTGAACCTATGTTTTCTAACTCCAAATCCAATGTTTTTTCATCCATGCCTAAATCCTCAATTTTCCCGTCATCTAAGTCTTTGCTTGTTCTTTTTTTTCTTCCTACTTGAGTGGAAGTCAGTGTTCTCCCTCCTTCCTGATCAATAGTTTGACTGGATACAGTGGGAAACAAAATGTACTGTAAACAGGGTTTTAAATGGGGGGACTTTGTGGGCTACTGTTTAGGTGTGATTCTGGACTGGTGGAGAGAATGATTATTCACTATGGGCCTGTGTAAGTGGCAGAATTGGCCCCTTTACACAGTGTGTAAGTTCCAGTATGGTTCCATTAAGTCTCTCTTCAGGACCTACTCTGGGCAAAGAGAGGAAAGACTTTAAAAGGCAGACATGTACAGGAAAGTTGACTCCTCAATATATCCTTGGTTTCTAGTCTGCCTCCACAGACTTTGGGGAGTTTCTGTGATCAGGCCCTCTTTCTTGGTTGAGCTGAGATATCTCACTCTCAGTGGAGAGAGCTCATTTATTCTATATCTTTCTGATATATTCTAACGTGTATAACTTCTCCAATTCCTGTTTGCTGTCAGGATAAATAGGTTTACTCACTATTCACTATTTGTGATGATCTTTTGTGTAACTAGTATTTGGAGGAAAGGAATCAAGCCTATGGATCTAAGTTTGGGGTTATCCTTTCCCCTTTAAAGGATTTTTTTAAAAATATCTTTTTTTATGGGAAACTTTTTTTTCTTTTGGTCACAGAACTATTTATTTCTTGTTAGAATTCACTTTTTAAAATTTTGGGTTCCAAATTCTCCCCTTTAGAGGATGCTGGGGAAAGTAGCTTGGATGTAAAAAATTACCTCTGACCATCAATATTTAGTGGAACTGATAGACATAAATCTAATCTGGTACCCCTCTTTCTCTGAAGAGTGGCTAGCCTTGTGACCTCTCTCTTGCTTACCTCCAGGAAAAAAATCAAAATTTTCCTTGGAGAGGGACTGGATAGATTTCCAGAAATAGCTACCAATGTTCCCTTTGAGCCACATTTAGACAATGTTGACATAGACATTTTATACGGACAATACACACTTAACATTACATTCAACTGTTTCCATAGCAACTATCTCAGCTCCATCTACTCTTATATAGACTAGCTTATTTTAAAAGACCCTAGTTTTTTGTAGTGATCGAATGATTAAAAATACTGTACTGGAGAAAATAATTTTTATTATGTGAAACTGAAAAGCTTTTGCATGAACAAAACTAATACAACTTGGAGAAGGGAAGCGGGTAGACTGAGAAAAAAAAATCATTGCATCTAACATCTCTGATAAGGATCTGCTATCTAAGATATATAGAAACGAAAAGAAACATGTAAGACCAAAAGCTATTCCCTAATAGAGAAGTAGTCAAAGGATATGAACAGTTCTCAAAAGAATTACAAACTATTCACAGCCATATGAAAGAATAGTCCAAATTACTAACAATAAAAGAAATGCAAATTTAAAGAAACCTTAACCCCAGTAAACTGGCAAGGATAATAAAAGACAGGGACAGTTAATGTCGGGGAGACGTGGAGAGATGATCTCACTAGGGCACTGTCAGCGGGGCTAGGGGGACCATGGGTGTTTAACATCAGACTTTAACATGTTAGTTAATTTTGCGGAACTTTCTTTTTTAAAGAATCATGATTATAAGGGACAGCTCTTTGTAAGAAAAAGGGGGAGGAATACAGTGGCAAAATAGAAGTGACACAAAAACAAAGAAACCAAAAAAAGGGTTTTCAAAGAAAATACATTACAGTTATGTATACATACAAAACAAAGAAGCATCACATTCCTAAAACACAAAATAAAGTACTTCGTGTGAGATTTAAACCTGAAGATTTATTTTTAAAGGAAAATTTTTATTCTATGCAGATCTTTGCCTCATGCGGATTTTAGAATCTAACCCCACAGTAAAGTGACTATGAATATGAAAATGAATATGCCTACATCGTAGGGTAAATGAGGTCAAAGGGTATGAATAATTTAATGATATTTCTCAAATAATTCCAAAGAGTTTTCCAGAACGCTCGGGCCAGTTCCACTCGCACCGTTTTGGCTGATTTAAAGGGTGTCACGTAGTCTTAGAATTACTTTAGTTTGCGTTTCCCTTATTTTTTTTTTTAGCAATTTGTGACATTCTTCATATGGAACTTGCAACTTTTTGCTCCGAAAATGTCTCGTCTCAAGCCCGAGGAGGACGCGAGGCGAGCGCTGCAAAGCGAAGCGCAGAGCCGCGAGGACGCGCGTGCAGTCACGGCGGGGCGCACAGACAGACAGTCGCCTTTGAGAGCGCTAGCGACGCTGACTGGCGCGCGGCCAACCGCGACCTCAGAGGGCTCTGTGCACCTCCAAACAGACTCAGAGCGCACCTCAAAACCCGTTCTCTTTTTCTTCTCTATCCTTTTGGGGGAGGGGGACACGGCCGATGCAGACAGCTGTTCTTATGATTATGCTATACGATATACTGGTAGTGGGTTTTGCTTTTCTTGCCTTCTCAACGGGCGCAGGAGGAGGAGAAGGGAGGGGATTTGGGACTGAAAATAAAACTGAATTAAAAAAAGAAAACCTCTCATCTTTTGGTCATTTATCAACTGAGAAATAGTTCTTGGTCATATATTTGTATGAATTTCCTATATATCTAGGAACAAGAAACTTATCAGAAATATTTGATGTAAAGATCCCTCTCCACACTGGACATTTTCTCTTCGTATTCTAGCTCGTGTGAAAGCTTTTTAATGTTACGCAACCCAAAATGTCTCCTTTGTCTTTTATGCATATATATGGATACACACATAAACACATACGGTCCTTCCCCCAGCTATAGGCGTGAAAAGTACCTCTCATTATCTAATTATTTTTGTAATATGACCTATTATATTTGGGTTGAGTATTCATTTGGAGCTTTTGTGCCATATGCTATAAGTTGCTGGTCTAAACCAAATTTCTACCAAACTGATTTTTAGTTTTGCCAACATTTCCTGTCACCCAAGAAATCATGCCTTCGTATTATAGTTCCTTGGATTTATTGAACACTAGGTTAATATGTTATATTACTTCTGAGTCTTACTTATCTACTTTATTCCATTAATCTAACTTGTCTATTTTTAACCAACAAAAGAACAGTTTTGAGAACTGCTTTATATATAATTGAGGTCGGGTCATGCTATGTCCTCTTTATTTTTATTTTTGCATTTAGTGGGAGGCATTCCAAGGTGAAATATGTATGTATTAGGTATTCTGGAATAGAAGAGAGTTAAGTGCTGGATGGTGGTAGGGTGGAGCGGATTGTTGTTAGTTATTCATGTCATCATGAAATTTAGAGCTGGACATTTTTGTGGTGGCAAACAACTGGAAACTGAGCGGATTCCGATCAATTGGGGAATGGCTGGCTGAACAAATTGTGGTATATGAGTGTGATGGAATACTATTGTTCTGTAAGAAATGATGAAGGGGATGGTTTCAGAAAAACCTGAGAAATCCTGTATGAACTGAAGAAAAGTAAAGTGAACAGAACCAGGACAACAACCCACACATTAACAGCCGTGTTACAAAGATAAATCAACTTTGAAAGACTGATCGACATGACCATTACAATTCCAAAGGATTCATGATGAAACATGCGACCCACCTCTCAGACAGAGAACTGAGAGGCTCAGAGCGCAGACTGAAGCATATCTTTTCCTTGTCCTTTTTTTGGGGGGGGGAGGGAACATGACCAATGCAGAAATTTGTTTCTCATAATTATACATACTTGTAATAAGTTTTGCTTTTCTTGTCTTCTCATTGAGTGGAGGAGGGGGAAAGAATTTAGAACTGAAAAAAGAATTTTAAAATTGTATTTTTTAAAATAACAAAAGATTTAGAGCTAGAAGAGTCTTAGAGTGCCTTGTCTCATTGGATTTTCTAGAGGGGATATCGGTATTCAAATCAGAGCCTGATCCTATAAGAGACAAATTCCATCCTTCCAATTTCCCTCCAAATTGACTACACCGGCTGAAGAAATTCCATTTTAGTTCCCTGCAAATGAAGACACATTTGGGCTAGGGGGAGCAATAGAGGGAGAGAGAAGGGGAGAGAGGGAGGAGACAGACAAGGGAGAAGAGGGAGAGACAAAGGAGGAAAGGGAGAGGAAGAGGGAGAAGGGAAGCGTATCAGGGCAGGAATTATGGCAGGGTAGACTCAGGCAGATGATCAAACAGTCTTCTACAAGGCAACCAGAGCCCCAAATAGGAAAAGGCTAGGGGAGGGGTCACTGGGGCCTGGAAAAGAAAGGGTTGACCAACCAATTGGGACTATGTTGGTGAACGCCGTTACACCTGGATAATATGCTTAGGGTTGTGGACAGGAGAAAGGAGAAAGAGCCTGTTACCCAGGCAAGGACATAGCACTGGGAGTCCCCAGATCCATAAAAGGAGCTTCCCTCACTCCACCCCACAACCCAATTTCTCTCTAGTCTTTTATCAGACTTAAAGCACACTCTAATCCTATTATACACATTAATCTCTTTCCACCTTTCCTCTTCCAGCCTTCCTACTGTTTCCCCCACCTCCCTTGAGGCACACACAGACACAGACACACACATTTCTGCCCTTCTCATCTCTGCCTGGTGTCTGTGACATCATGCATTCGGTCCTATCACGGGTTATGCTGGTCTCCAATTTCCTGAGATGTTGACCCTCCCAAACTACAGGGACTGCCTTCTCCTGCACTGCCCACAGTACCTCCTAGTCCACAAGTGGGCACGAAGGTGAGTCAGCAGAAGTTTGAGAATTTGATTGACTACTTATTAGTGGCCTCCTCAAACTGACACATTAAGGCTCTCCCTCCCCACCCACCCATGTTCCCTTCCATTATTTTCTGTCTCCCCTACCCCACCTTAGATCTCCCTCTTGTCACTCCCTGTCCTCATAGGAACCATGGGAGCCAGAGTTAGGAGGAACCATAGAGATAAATTAGTTCCACCCTCTCCATTTATAAATGGATGAGATGAAAAGTAGGGAGTAACTTACTCAAGGTCATATAGGTAGTAAGTAGAAGAACTAGGACTTGGACCTAGGTCCTCTGATTCCAAATCCAGAAATCCACTGTTTCTGTTATGCATCTACCCCATCCTCCCCCCTGCCTGCACCCAGCCCACCAAAAGCTCCTTAGTTCTAGTTCATGGGCTTCTGTAAACTTAAACTAGTTAAGAATGAAAGGGTTCAATTTTTTTTTTTTGCTTTTTTGCAATTTTTATTACAAAAGCTAGGGCAATTGAGGTCAAGTGACTTGCCCAAGGTCACACGGCTAGTTAAGTGTCTTAGGTCAAATTTGAACTCAGATCCTCCTGACTCCGGGCCGGTGCTCTATTCACTGCACCACCTAGCTGCCCCTAAGGGTTCAATTTCTAATGAGGATTATCCATCCCTGGGGAAAAGTGAACTCAAGCCTTGAGACATCCTCCTGGAAAAAAATACTACCTCTTTGCCCATCTTTTAGGACAACCTCAATTTTACTTCTTCTTGAGGGGAAGAACAGTATCAGAATAGAAGTCCTCATAGGCACGGGGTATGCAGTTACATAGAACCCCACAAGAAACCAGTCAAAGAGCATCCTAGGGTCTCCTGCTGACTCTTCTCTTTTCCCATCCACTCCCTTTAACCTTTTCTTCTTTCCCTGGGTTCTAAAGCTCTAAGAACTACTGTTTAAGGAAGGCCATTTCTATACCCAAACCCCAACCTGCTCCCTTAGGAAAAACAATAGTTCCAGAGGGAAGGGCAGCCTCCTAATCAAACTGGTGGGAGTTTTATACCTGTTGGTAAATTCAGGCCTTGGGGAGCCCATACTTCTAGGATGGGACTCCGGCTTGGAGATCTCTGAAATGCAGGTGATCTGCCCCACCCTCTCCATATCCTCTCTATCAGAACAGAGTATGTGAAGGGGCAGTAAAGTCGCAACTGGGTTGGCATTGGAATAAGGCCCAAGGTCTTTGTATCTCAAGACCTATAAAGCTCTGTCTGGAGGTGGGTAGGTGGCACAGTGAATAGAGCGCTAGCCCTGGAGTCAGAAGGACCTGAGTTCAAACGTGACCTCAGACACTTAACACAAAAAGTAGCCATGTGACCTCAGGCAAGTCATTTAATCCCAACTGCCCTAACTTCCCTCCTCCAAAAAACAAAAAAACAAAAAAAAAGCTCTGCCCTGTCCCACAGTCTGCCCTCAGACAAATTAGCAGAGATGGCAGTGCTGTGGTCTCTCCTATGCCTGACATTCCTTAGCTCTTGCTATGGTAAGTCATATAAGGACACTTGCTCCCGTTCTTGGCTCCCTCCCCTTCCCACTATCAAGTCCCTTCTTAGCTATGGCTCTATCCACTGTGCCACCCACTACCTCAAGGTAGCTGAGAGACTTGAACCTAGGTGTTTTAATTTCAAGTTCATTGTACCATGCTGTTTCATAACTCTTGGAAATTTCCACACATCATATCGAAGAACCAAGTCCTCCCAAGATCCTCTCCCTCTCCCTAATGTTCCTTCTAATTCTGAAATTCTGTGACTTCTCCAAGACCCAACCATGCCCAGGGCTTAAAATGCTCACTGAGGTCCTCCAACACAGTACTCATGCTGAACCTCTGTTCCTAACTCCCACAAACCCCTGCTGTCATTTCACAGCTTCAGCTCTCCCTCCCAACAGTCCATATGGCTAGAGAGCCATGATGGCAGGAGCTCTGGCAGGCCTCAGGAGGGAGGAGTTTGGGAGAGTAAGGGCAGGTAGGCTTTGTGGGGAGCAATTCAGAGCAAAGGGGTACTTCCCTATACCCTTATCCCCCCAAACTTTAATGGCTTGTTTTCACTAGGGCATTGACCCTACCTGTGTGATCACAGGTAATTCACTTAGCCTTGATGAGCCAATTTTCTTATACTTAAGAATAATATTTATAGGGTTATTAAAGTTTTATAAATTTCACTTTATAAATGTAAGCCCTTATAATGGTTAAGCAATGATCGGGTTGTTCTGTATTGTTGGCGAAAGGCTGTGGGATCCCAGCCATCAAACCTGCTCTGAGCTTCAACTAGAAGATAGATCATCAATGCCATGTCAGGATCCTGGCCGTGGTAATGACTTAGCTCTGGCAAGGAAGAGCAGGAGACAGAGGAGATGGGAATGAGGGAGAGGAGTAAGAAGAAGAAGGGGACTTCTAAGCTCAGGCGGATAATTCCTTGACCCCCATTCTACCATTTCAGGAGTATAGCTTTGGGAAAAAGGGACAATCTTTGTATTGGGGGTGGGGGGAGAAAAAGGGGGCATGGTACACTTCCAGGACAGGGAGACCACTGCCTGGACAAAATCTTTTTCCTCTATTAATAACTCACATTTATGTAACATGTTGCTCACAAGGACCACTGAGAAGCAGATAATATGTTTATAGATAAGTAAACAGGCTGAAAGGGAGATAAGCAGTGCTGGGAGGGATAGCTAATACAGTGGATGACAGAACCAGAATCCAAAGGAAAATCGTGACAGGCTAGAGCACTGGGCTGAATCTAATACAGTGGAAGACTATTTACATTCATTCTGAGTCAATCAGGGCCCAAGTAATGACCAAGTAGGGCTGGGCTCGGGACCTAATATTGGCCAATCAATGAGAGACAGAGTGATTTAGGGTTAAGGCTGGTCTTCTAAGAGAAAAGGAGGGAAAAAAGCTTCAGAGATGGGTATGATATCATGTGGACAGAGAGGGAGGGCAGGAGGAAGGAAGGAAGACAGGCATATGTGGCCTCAAGACCACAGGTTCCTCACCCCTGAATTGGACCCTGTACCAAAGTGCAATGGGCTGCCTTAAGAGGTGACAAGTTCCCCCTTCTCTGGAGCTTTCATTTGATGGCACCTGGCGTCACTTCCAACTCTAAATCTGGGGATTCCTTTTACAGATGAGGCCCCAGAAAACTTACATGACTTGCCTAGATTCATGCAGATTCAAACTCAGGTCATCTGACTCAAAATCCAGAGTTCTCACCACTAAAATAAATGAAGCTAATAAATAGCAGAGGCAGGGTTCATATCCATACCCAACGTTCTTTGAGCTCCAGCATGTGGCCTCCCCAAAGAGGGGCATATCCTCTGGATACTGATACACATCCGTGATTTTAGCCTATGAACTTACCTATAATTCTGGTTCCCCTCTCCTCTACAGGAGCAAAATGGTTTTCACTTCTGGAAGTGACCACCTCTGTGGAGGTTCCCTCATCACCCAAAACTAGGTCATCACAGCTGCCCACTGCAAGTGAGGTGAGGACCCTAAGGCCACATTCCTTCAAAGTTACAGGAACTCAGACCTCCTGCAGAGAAGTAATCCATCCCAAGTCCAATCGTTTTGGCTCTCTGTCCTACCCTGCAGTGATCCCTACGTCGAATCCTGGCCCAAGTCTCCCCCTCCACAGCTGTATTAGCCCTAGAGCCATTGGGTCTATTTCCTTTTTCACCTGCTCATTCCCACATTTCATTCTTGCCACAGCCCAAGCCACCACCTGGTTGTCCTTGGGGAATATGACCAGTCATCTAATGTAGAACCTATTCATCAGGACTATCTCAAAGGTGAGCATCTAGAATGAACCAGGCCAACACGCCTCAGTCCCCTGAGGTAGGGAGATTCTGAACTGAGGTTAGGGAATTGCCAGGACCCAGCTCTCACCACCTAAGTCAAAGGGAAAGAGGGGACCTGGGCACCCAGACCTGAAACCTGTAGAGCTCTATGGTCCAATTCATTTCTAGTTATTCTTTTCAATCTCCACAAGATCAAGTCCTGAACCCAAAGCAGCCTTGTTCACTCGACTACCCTACATCTACATGTCCCCTTTCTGTGCCTGTCTACCGGGCTTTGCTGGGGAAGAGCCTCGAGACTTCAGCCCTGACTCCTGCACCCTTAAAGCCCTCCAACCTCATTGAGAATGGCTCCCCACAGATCATCACCTACCCTGGCTGGAATCCCAATACCATGAACAATGATCTTACTCTGCTAAAGCTGTCCTCACCTGTCCAATTCACTTCCCAAATATCTCCCGTGTGTCTGGCCACAGACAACATCCCCCAGGACATCACCTGTGTCACTACAGGCTGGGGCCACACTAACGGCATAGTCATGCGAAGGGAAGTTTCAGAATGAATGGGACTTCTACTGGGGCACCCAGAGGAACAATGTTGTATATGAACCAGCATAAGGGTTCTGGGGCCATTTGAGAGGATGTTCAGCCTGGGGGTTCATTATGACAGAAGAAAGTGGTGAATGACTTCTGCTTCTACTTATAGCTCCAGCTCGGCTCCAGCAGGTGGTTCTGCCCCTGGTGACAGTTTATCAGTGCCAGCAGTACTGGGGCAGCTGCATCACAGATGCTATAATCTGTGCGGGAGGCTCTGGAACCTCCTCCTGCCAGGTAATTTGAAAACTCCTGGTGCTGCCCCTAGGGACTGAGGTAGGCACCAGAGGATCAAGAGCTCAACCCAAAATAGATGCTCAAACAGATTAGAATACCAAATCTTCCTTTTCCTCTGGATTCTCCACTATTGATTCACAAGAGTCAAAATGATTGTTCTCAGGTTGAACCAGAGGCTCCTTCATAGCACCAAGGCACTCATTACCCTGTAGGCCCCAATGTCAGCCACCTCCAAGCCTTTCTAGCTCCCTGCTCACCTGCCTTTATGCTCTTCACTACTCTCCAGAGCAATTCTGGAGGTCCCCTAGTGTGCCGACTAAACAAGCCGCAGGAAGCACCCTGGATCCAAGTCAGTATTGTCTCCTGGGGGACAAGCAACTGCAACGTCCGAGCACCACCCATGCACACACACATCAGCAAATTTAGCTCTTGTACCTATCAGACGGTGGCTAACAACTAAAGAACCTGAATAAGGGGCTTTGAGGACACCCCACACAAACTCAATGTCTTTCCCCCCTATTCCCTGAAGCATAATAAATTCCCTGTCTTTCCTCAAGTCCAGGTCTTTTTTCTCCTCAGGCTCTTCCTTTACTCTGGCCTTGGATGACCAGCAGGCATGGGAGCTGGGTGTCCAGGATGAGATGAAACAAGCCAGAGGCTCTGTTCCTACCACTCCACACAGTCCCACACACTCAGGACACTTCCAAGGTATTTTGCTTCACTGGGGGCTCAGGCAAGAAGACCTATAGGGACTTAGGACTTGGCCTTGGCACCACTAGAAAGGAAACCTGAGACTGGTGAAGGAAGGAAAGCAATGTGTTTCCAAAGGGTGTTTCAGCACAAAAGAAGTGGGACAGGGAGATCTTAGGGTAAGAGGAGTTGCTCTTCCCAACAGACTCTAGAGGTACCCCATACTCCCTACCATGAACCCCATCAGGGTTCCCCTCAACTCAAGGCATCCACGTGCTATGGTGGACAGGGCTCTGGGCCCAGAGTCAGAAGACCTGAGTTGAAATGCCATCTCAGACACTTGCTAGCTGTGTGACCCTAGGCAAATCCCTTAACCTGTTAGCCTTGGTTTCCCTATCTGTAAAATGGGGATAATAACTGCATCTACCTCCCAGGACTGCTGTGAGAGTCAAATGAGATAATAATCATAAAGCACTTAGCATAATACCTGGCACATAATAAGTGCTACATAAATGTCCACTGTTGTTATTATTATTATTATTTTCCACCCTCTCCTCTTTCCCCCTTTCCCCTACCCCAAGCCCAGGAAACAGTCATCATGGCCCACAGGGATGGAGCAGTCACCCTGGGGGAAGACTGCAGTTTTATTGAATACACAAGATACATTCGCAAACTGAGTACACAAAATAAATAACTTTATACATTCTCAATCCAACGGCACAGGCTCCCAGGGAACAACAGTATGAGGGACTTTTTTAATGTCAAGAGGCTGAGACAAAGAGCAAATGTCTCAAACCCACAAGTATATATTTATCCTGCCTCTCATGGGTTGGGGGTGGGGGAAAGGAAGTGTCTGGGTCCAAGAAGGATCAGTTGGCAAAGAAGTGGGGTAGTGGTGTGTAGGTAGTAGGACTGGCAAAGGAGAAAGTCCGCTGAAGGGACATGCTCCCCAAAGAGATCCCTGGGAACCAAGTGACAAAGGAAAGGTACAAGAAGCTTCCACCCGGTCATCTCCCTTCCCCTGACCAAGACAAACCCACTGACTCTTACAGAGTGAGGGCTCCCGGCAGCACGACAGAGTAGGCTGAAGAAGGTATGGGAACAAAGAAGCTCTAGGCCCACATCAGGGGGCAGTCCCATAGGTCTCCAATTGCTGTCCAGCACTCCAAGAGGTTGGGAAAGTGACTGAGATTTTTCCTGGTTGTGGGACCATGTGCCTAGGGAACCTTCTGTCTTTTGGACAGTAAACTGGGCCTGAAAGTCACTGGGTTGTCAGAGGAAAGCAGAATAGCAGGTA
This sequence comes from Pseudochirops cupreus, assembly GCA_028627135.1. NCBI lineage: Eukaryota > Metazoa > Chordata > Mammalia > Diprotodontia > Pseudocheiridae > Pseudochirops > Pseudochirops cupreus. The sequence goes on from CM053581.1 coordinate 50,273,427, forward strand.
AAGAGGCCCAGGAGAACAGTCTCTAGACTCCCTAGGCCTTGGAGAAGGCACTCTGTGACACATGGCTCTCTCTCTGGCACAAATGTGTACCTGCATACATAAAACACACAAAGTTACTTTGGCTTGGTTTTCTTGTCAGTACCAAATAATCACCAGGAGAGGAAGCCTGGTCCTTGGCACTGCTGGTCAGAGTTGGCAACAATGTTCACATGTATGGTTTTTGTCTTTTTGTTGTAGGTTTGTTTTAAACAAAGAACAGTGTTCCATTAGATCTCTATGGGCCAGGGATATAGGAGAATACCCACTTGTTTTCTTGGAAGAAGCCTGCCTACCCTAAGTGCCATGCGAGTCTTATTAAAGAGGCAGCTTGGCTCCTCTACTAGAAATTAAACCCTAGCCCCTTCTCAAATTTGCTGAAAGCAGCTTCAGTTTAAAAACAGGCAAGAAAAATTGAGAGGAGCCCCCTAAAATAGGCTCTATTGCTCCATCGTAGCTGCAAGCCTGACAAAAGTTTGCAAGGCTGCGCATTTAAGAAGCGTCAGAGATGTCTAAGCAGACAATATAGTCTGGTCAGGACTGAGAGTATACAGTCCCAAATGGGCCATGTTGGGGGAACCAGCCCCCCTCCATCCCAACCCTGCAGTTTCACCTTGGGGCACTGGGGCCTCCCCCACCCCTTTCCTGCAGTGCTGAGCAGATTCACACAGTATTGCTAAGTTCCACAAGAAATTCCTTAAGGACAAGCTTCCTGGGGGAGAAGGGGAGGGAATGAAGAATGAATGAAGCTATCACTAAGCCCTTCCATCAGAACTTCCTTATTCCTGGGGTAGCAGAATCTCATCAGGCCCCATGGTGGCTGCTTCCCAGACTCACTGCCCATCCATATCCTAAGTAGCCACTAGGTGTCACTTAGACTTTGTCCATGGAAGACTGGTTCATTTAGTGGGCAAACCCTAATACACAAGCCAAAAGAGCCCTGAAAATATCCTGCTTACAGGGTATGATGGAAAAAGTAGGCTAGACAGATGAGCTCTGAGGAGTACAGAGGAAACAAGGCAGGGACATGGGGTCTACATTGTGACAGCAGAGACAGCACGGCAGAAGAAAGAGGTAACACTCATCCAGTCTTGTAGCCATCCCTGACCTGGAAGTGGAAAAACCTTTGAAAATGGAGGCATACTGAGTTCAAATCCGACCTCAGACACGTAACACTTAGTAGCTGTGTGACCTGGGGCAAGTCACTTAGCCCCAATTGCCCTGTTTTCCCCTCTCCAAAAAGGAAAAAAAAAAGAAAATGAAGGCAGGGCACATCTCTTCCCCCCAGGACAACAGGGTATATAGGATAAGACAGGAAAAGGAAATGTATATTTGCAGTTTAAGGAGAGGGAAAAATTGGTATCCACAACTCTGCTTAGAGACAAAGGTAATTCACCACAGTCTGCCTTGGAGAGACCACCTTCAGCTGTTTTTCCCTCCAGTCCAAGTACCCACCGACAGGCAGGAAAATCAGTCACTCTCCTCTTTTTTTCCTGGCTACAGGGCAGGTTATTCGCCCTTCCCCCTTCTAAAACTAAGGACTAGTTAGGTCCAGGTTTCCCTTTGTATACAATTTCTTGGGAGAAATCAGATGAAAGAAAAGAGGACCTGGACAACATTGGGATATCACAGGACATGTGAACCCTTGGAATCAGCTGGGTACCAGATGTGCCTTGAAATAATCAATATGGATACTGTAGTACCCTCCCAGGGGAAGGTAAGCAGCTAGGTGATGCAGTGGATAGAGCACCACTCTTGGAGTCAGAAAGACCTGAGTTCAAATCTGGTCTCAGACATTTATTAGCTGGGTGACCCTGAGCAAGTCACTTCACCCTGTTTGCCTCAGCTCCCTCATCTGTAAAATGAGCTGGACAAGGAAATGGCAAACCACTCCAGTATTTGCCAAGAAAATCCTAAAAGAGGGTCCAGAGAATAACAAGGCTAAAAATGACTGAACAGCCCAGGGTAAGTAAGCAGGGAAGGAATGACCAAGATAGCTACATGTACTCTGTATTTATTTTTTCACATATACATACCTATGCAGGCCCCCCTTCATCAGGTGAACTGAACCTGGATGCTCAGTTGGCCTCCTCCCATGGCATTCCCGCCCAAGGGCCCCCAAAGCATAGCATATTCTTGCCTTAGGAAAGAACGCTCACATACTGGCAGAGCCTCTGGCTCCCTCAGGCACTTCCTCTCTGAGTCACTACTGATCACTCACTCTAGCCCAGGTGAACCTACCTCAAAGGCAATTCCGTTTTCTGTTGGTTACAGGGGTGGTACTGATCAGAAAGGATACTCTGGTGCCAAGGACATACTATAGACATCAGCTCTGACTTCGGTGTTTCCTTCTCTATTTCTGGATAGTTGGAGCCTAAACATGCTCTGAGCCAGCTGGGTCCTCTCAGGGAAAGGAGGGAGAAGAAAAGGAAAGGTAGCAAAGGGATAAAGGTAGATATCTGGGCAAGTTTCCCTGCTAAGCCTTCAAACAAACAGAAGAGCCAAAGGAAACTTATTTGACATCAGGGGGCTCTCATGTACTAGCCCCAATCTGGCAGTGAGTGGAAAAGAATAAGGAATCTGGGGTTTTGGTTAAAAAAAAAAAACCAACAAAATAAAAAACACCTCTCCTGAGGGGGATTTAGGGCATTACCACTAAACATTGCAGCCTGCAAGGAGGTGTACCCCTTACCCCATATCAACAGCATGGCCCATGTAACATCACACCTCCAAGTACCATCTCTAGGGTGGGAAAAGCAAGGAGACAAGGCATTGGGGGACTGGAATCAGGAGAGGAGGAACAAAGGACTTCCCTTTCTTTAAACTGCCTCGAGGAGCTCTGCCCTACCACTGTAAGGTGCTCAGACCTAAAGTTCCTAGTCTAGTCTTGGTCCCCTCCTCATCTTCCTGCCACTGCTTCTCCCACCCCCACCTGTGCCTTCTGCAGTTCTGACACAGCAGGAAGCTCTTAGGCAATTGAGTCATAACCACTCAGTACTCCAACCTCCCAGGAAAGGTGGGCACACAACAGAAATATCATCTGTCCTTTGTCAGTTGAGAGGGGCTCTTGCTCTTAATACACACAAACATGCTACCTATGTATATTGGATGGGTATGGGCAGACAGTCCTTAGAATCTGGCGTTAATAAATAACACTGGGCACCCCAGCCCCACAAGGTTGTTCTTCTGAGGTCCTCACTAGCCTGGAGGCGGCACAAGGCACTTAAAAGACAGTGGACGCCTGGCAAAGGGATGGGAGTCTGTTGTGTAGCCCCAGACCTTTCCCCAAGGGACAGGGGAAACTTGGGGGATTGTGGTGCCTGTTCCTGCTCCCACTGCCACTTCACTAGGGTGTGTCTGAGATGATCTCAGGTGTGCAAGAAGAGCTGGCAGCTCAGCCATTATACTGCTGCTGGTAGCGCAGGTTGAGTTCTCGCAGTTCCCGTTCACGCACACGCCGAGATTTATTGGACTTGGTTGAGCGGCTGGAGCGTGTGGACTGAGCTGACTTGGTGCTCTGGCACCGAGAGGATGCCCTCTTAAGAAGATTCTGGGAAATTGAGCGGTGAAGATTCTTCATAGATGAAGAGGCAGCCATGCTCACCACCCATGGGTGCTTCAAGGCCTGGAGAGCTGTCATTCTGGCGCCAGGATCCACAGTTAGCAGACGATCAATGAAATCTTTCGCCAAATTTGATACACTGGGCCAGGGCTGGGAAAGCAGAGAGGGAAACTAGTTAAGGCCAAAGAAAACCTGGTGATCTTGGCAGAGTAGAAAGATTACTAGACCTGAGAGTCAGATGATCTAAGTTCAAATCTACTGACTTTCTACTTGCATTATCTTTAGATGAATCATAATTTGTGTTTCAGTTTCTACATCTAAAAAATGAGGGTCACTCTGTGACTTCTGAGGTCCCCTTCTGTCTTAAATCTTCTAAGAAAGTCAGTTCCTTTCCAGCTATAAATGTTGCAAGTCTCCATAGTTGACACTAAGTGCCTGGTCTAGGAAATTTGGCAATCCTGACACTGTTACACAGCAGCTGTTCTGCTCTGGGCACCCAGGCCTTTGGCAAAGCTGCCCCTGAAAGTTAGGGAGTGAGGTCTGGTATTTTAGATCATACATTTCCAAGGTTCCCATTATCTTCTTGGTGAAAGTCTCTGAGGAATTGAGACACCCACCCTCCTCCCCCTCCTTGTTCTCCTTTCTTTCTAACCATTCCTTATTAAGGTTTTGGGCTTTCCTTCCCCATTCCCCAACCTAAACCAAAGGGCCTGGCTTTCATTAGTCCCTGATAAACTGGCAAATTTCTGTTCTGCCATCTACTCTTATATCCCATGTAGTTAGCATATCTCTAGACTTGCTAGGACTTCACAGCACTCCCAGTCCTTCCAAATCTGAGGTGAGGGGTGGGGGGGAGGGGTACCTGACTTCCCTAGGAGCGACACGGCCTCTCAGAGGGTCTGAATGACTCCAAACCTATTTGGCAAAATGCCTGCTCTACTTCCCAACCATTACTTGATGAAAGGAAGCTTCTTCAGAAAGGCCTGCCTTTCTTTTGCCACAGAAACATATGGAACAGTCTAGCCCTGAAATGACAAAAACCCTTGATGGCGATGAAAGGAAAGCTCTTCATTTCATTAATCCCTCCATGACCTGCAGATGCTTATTCAGTTTAATTCAAACTTCATGAAGTGCCTCTGGCCTGTAGAGCCCTGGGCCTGTGGGCACTAGGGGAGATGCAGAACTTATATAAGACAGATGTACTCTGTCCTCACTCAATTTGGTTTACTACTACAGGACTTCTTAACATGAGGTCTGCAAACTTAAAAAAAAAAGTATTCTGATAACTACATTTCAATATAATTGATGTCCTCAATCATGTATCTATCTCCAGTGTACTGTACTAGAGATTTCTCCATTATAACTTAGGAACCTCTTGATCCTGACAGGTGACATCAGTTCTGGAATTTACACTTCTCTGGTAAGACAGCTCCTTCCAAAGCCTCCCATTAATGAAGTGCCTAAGCCAGCCACCTCTTCATTTCTCGCCAGGCAGCAATCTCAGCTTCTTCAACAAGCTCTCATGCCACTTACCTCTCTGCCTTCCTTTTAAAGATGTGCTGTCTTCCCCATTAGAATGTAAGCTCCTGGGGGCAGCTAGGTGGTGCAGTGAATAGAGCACTGACCCTGGAGTCAGGAGGACCTGAGTTCAAATCTGATCTCAGATACTTAACACTTACTAGCTGTGTGACCTTGAGCAAGTCACTTAACCCCAACTGCCCTGCCCTCTCCGCTCCAAAAAGAAAAAAAAAAAGAAGGTAAACTCCCTGAGGGCAGAGATTATCTTTCTTTTTGCTCATATTTTTAATCCCAACGCTTAGCACAGAGCCTGGCACATGGTAAATACTCAAGTAATGCTTGCTGACCAACTGCTCATTTTATTCATTTAAAAACATGATTTTGAGAAGAGGTTCATCAACCTCACTGGACTGTGGAAGAGGTAAAAGACACAAAAAGGTGAAGACTCCCTGGTCTAGGAGATAGCTGTGACACACACCAGCATGAGTGCAACACAAAATAACATGCTCAGGGAAGGAGGACATCAGAGAAGAGAAGGGGTTATCTTCTAGCCTGGCTAATCCCATATAGATCAGATCTGAAATCACACAATTAATAGATCTAGTCAAGCAGTCATTTAAAAAAGCATTTATGAAGCACTAATTAATTATATATCAGGCACTGTGCTCAGTACCGCAGATGCAAAAAAGGTAAAAAACAGTCTCTACCAAGGAACTCATACTCTAATGGGGGGCACGGAGTGGGGAACATGAGACATGTTATAAGGGAAACTAGATGATAGAAAATATAAACAAAGTAGATGGAAAGGAATCTGAGAAGGAAAGCACTAGCATCTGGGGGTGGAACTACTGGGGAAAGTTCCTATAGAAGGTGGGATATGAACTAAGACTTGAAGTCGGAAAAACTAAAAGACAAAGGTGAGAGATTTAGAACTAGAAGGGGCTTTAGAACTCATCTAATCTAAGTTCCTAATTTTACAGGTGGGGAAACTGAGTCCCAAAGAATGGGAAAGTCTTGCCCTAAGTCACACGCACCATAGATCATCCATGGCTGGGGTCTCCTATATAGGGAGAATAGGCAGATTAACTGATTTACATATCTAAGATTGTTTTTTTAAAATTAACTTTGGTACCATGGACAAGTCATTTTCTCACACTGAGCTTTAGTTTTCTCATCTAGAAAATGGATACAAAGATATTTTACAATCTATCTTGGCAGGATTGTTGTATAGGCAGAGGTTTATACATGTGAGCTATAATATCTATCTGTATAATCATGTAGCTTTAGATACTCAAACAACAAACTCATGTGCAAATTGGATTTCTTAAGCAACCAATTACTCTGGTTTCATTCGAAGGGGAGGCTGGCAGGTTCACTAATGAGCAATCTCTTCCAGTCAGCAAACACAAATCAACGTATTGATCTGTTTATGCCACTAGAGGGCTCACCTGCTGTACTCTGTGTAACTCAAATTTTAATTCATTATATTCCTCTGAGGAAAATAACAACATATCCAAGACCACTAGGCATAAGGTGCCACCACAGTCTGATGGACCCTAGCTGAATTTCACATAAGGCAGGCTCTTTGAGAGCAGGAACTGTTTCACTGTGGGTATGTATTCCAACGCCTTCTATACAATAAGCACTTAATAAATGTTTGTGTAATTTAACTGAACCATGACAAAGCACAGGTGTCAGACTGAAATCACCAGACTGCTACTGAGTAGGATAAAGCATACTGTCAAACTCAGGATGAAGCTAGCAAAGAACCTGAAAGGCTATCAAGATAAAGGGATGACAAGGATGTAGAATGGTGCAGGTGGTACTGCCCTCTTACTGAGCTTCCTGGATCATGTTGTGGAAGGTCCCCAGTGGAGGGAATTGGTCCACTGCAATACTATTAGCAAGGCAGCAGAGACATAGGGGAAAGCAAAGAAAAACCAACACTCTTGTACAAGAGGAAGCAATCGTATAAACATGAAAGAGGACAGAAGGAAAAAAATTAGGTCTCTGATCCCGTGGTGTTTTGGATGGAAATGGTGAAAAGCTATATGCCTAGGACTCTCTAAAGAACAAGGTGGATCCAACTGAGCATTATGCTGAGGATTCCTTAAGGCAACATGGTGTAAAGAACCCTTACATAGTAGTGAGGAGATATAAGTTACTGTCCTGGCTCTACTAATTCCGAGATGCATGACCCCAGAAAAGTCAATTTCTCTGAACTTCAATTCTTCAAGTATTAAAAAAATAAAATAATAACCCCTCCCTTGCCTCCCTCACAGAGCTTTGGTGAAGACTAAATAAGGCAACGTATAAGAGTGAAAATGATTTTAAAAGCATAAAGTGCTGTACAACATAAAAGAGTATGGTATTAACAAGACAAGCACTAGTCACTAAGTTCTACTTCTCTTATATTTGCTGAAGCCTCAGCAGAGTTTAAAATACAAAGGATGTCACTGAGCCCACAATGCCTATCACCATCTTACCCATGTCCCCACTTCTTTAAACAACAGTCCTGTGGCCTCCACACTATAGACACCCACTATGGCCATACCCCAAGAAACTTCCCTCTTAAGGCAGGAAGCACGGCTTCTGTAAGCCAACTCAAGCCTGCAACGTCTGCAACCACTGAGAAGGGAAGAATCTATGCTGTAATTAATTCTCATTAAAACTCAGCATTAAGAAAAACTGCAGGGCTGTTCAGGTTGCATCCTTTTTCCTTTCCTTCTACAAAATACCCAAGTCACAGCCACGGGACACAGAATGATCAGGGGAAGGAAGGGAGAGGAGGCTGGGAAGTGGCTTGCTCAGCATGATGCTGAGTAAGGAAGAAGATTCCAAGGTGGGACCCACATAATCACGTAACTGGAATTGGAAGCAACCTCAGCAGCCATCTGGGAAAGGAATCCTTAATTTACAGGACAAATGGACCTCCAGCCTCTTTTTGAGGACCTGCAATGAGGAAAATGCAACACATTTTTGGTCCCAAGGGAACAGTTTGATGAATTTCAATTAATCTTCATATGAGGTAGCATCAATTTAACTTAGCAAAAGATAAATGCCCTGAGAGTAACCTTTGGACAGCTCCAACTGTGAGGAAGTTTTCCCTAACACTAAGCCTGACTCTGCTTCTGCACCTGGCACCTACTGGTCCTGGTTCTGCCTCTATGGCCAAAGAGAACACTCATCATCCCTCCTCCTCTACATCGAAGACTTTCAAACACACCACTAACCTGTCCCTGCTCCCTTCTTCCAGCTAAACATCCCCATTTCTCTTAGTGATCCTTGTATGACATGAATTCAAGGCCCTTCTCTCCTAAAGATGAATGATTGTAGAGCTTATTTTATAAAGTACCTTACAATATACAGACTACTTTCTCCTCACACGACCCTGTGAAACTCTGAGATGAATACAAGAGTAACTTTTTCACCAGCTCTCTGCAGTGAGAAGGAAGCATCATTCACTGAGCTCACCAAATGTTCATTCAGGCTCACCCTCTACAAGCTGGGTGCTGAGAGGGTCATGAATGGGACTGGCTGGCGTCTTTGCCCATGAATAGTTTACAATTAATCAGGAGGGAGAAACTGCACAAATCTGACTACTTTAAACTGTGATTACTTTTAAATATCATGTAAGAGGCACAGCTAGCAAACCCTGGAGAAGTGCAGTCTTTCCTCTCAAAGACCTTGGTCCAGAGGTGCCCTCTGACTTCTTATGGTCACAAATGGCAGTTCCTCTTCAAAGATCTTCCTTGGCCTGGGAAACCCTGTTCTCAAATAAAAGGCATGCCCCAAGAGATGAAGGGAGGGCACCACAGCACTCTCAGGTGCCCCCCCCCCCCAGTTCTCTTGTCAAGGCAGCTAATCCCTGCTTTGCTGGCCATCTGTCACTGATGGGGAAATCCCTTCCTATGGATTGGTCCCTGGCCTTTCTAGGCCTGAAGCTGTGGAGGAGACAGAAAACCACAGTGAAAAGGGAGAAAGGAACATGGCCAGCAAGTCCTTGGCATGAATATAGGAAACTCAATATGCTTCTTTTTGTTTCTAGCCCTTGTGGTTTTCCCTATTGGTGATTAGCCTTCCAGTGAGCAACTAACACCCTTGAAGCCTCACAGGAAATTGCCAAGAGAAGGAGGCTTCAGAATCAGTCTCCCCAAAAGCAGTTCTCCCCCAGGGCCTTCTCTTAGTAATCTGCACTGGTGATAATGATCACTGTTTACTTGGGAAACAAGGTAAAGTTTACACATTCTGTCTCAGAACTATCTCATTTTACTCTTCTAGCAAGAGTTAGATCCCAGTAGGGAATATGCCTCCAGTCAGACACAAACACTCAAAGTTTGATCTGTAGCCAGAGGCTTCAAAACAAGCTAGTTTCAGAAAGGTTAATTCTGTCACACTCTCCTCATTGTATGGTACCAAATCTGAGAGAGCAAACAGAATCCCAAGTGTTTTAGAAAGCCCAGTGCTCACTCAGCAAAAATTAAAAACCCACAACAATTTGGAGCAGGCCCAGTAAGTCATCAGAGCTCGAACATGGAAAAAAGGAATCAATGCTTTCTAAACAGAACAGAAACAATGAATTATCAAACTAGACTCTGCTTCCCCTTAGGTGTGGGTCTCCTGCCCTCTGGCAAAGTGCAGTAGGGATCAGTTGGATAGGCTCCCAATTATCGGGGAGCTTTATAAAAGCTCTGTCAATCACTTCTTTACAGAAAAGCTGGGGGCTTTCTGTGGATAACACCTACTCTAGCTGCCCTGATATCATGAAGACAGTCTAGAATAGGAGGAGAGGTGTCTGAGTAGGAGTTAGAAATCTAGGCTCCAGCCCAGGGGTTCTCTATCTTTTCTGTGGCCTCGGTCATTTTGGCAGTCTAAGGAAATCTATGGACCTCTTTTCAGAATCATGTTTTAAGTGCATAAAAGAAAATACATAAGCTTGTGAAGGAAACTAACTATATTGAAATAGTTATCCAAATATTAGAAAAACAAGTTGGCAGACCCGAGGTTAAGAACCCCTGCTCTACCTTATTCTGCCACTTACTAGCTCTGTGACAAAATAATTCCTCTCTTGGGACCTCTGTTTATTGAGGGGGGCTGAGTATTTGAAGTTCTTCCCAGAGTCAACATTCTATGATTCTATAAAAAATTCTCTTCTCAATTTAATATTACAAACAATGCTTCAATCTGGATTCATGTTTTACTTTTCAGGATGCTTGGCTTGGAATCCTGATGTCTAGCTTGCCAGTGTCTTCTGCCTCTGGATCCAGGAGCCCACCAAGTACTCTGGCCCTTAGGCCACATTCTACCTTGCACCAATCTCCCAATGGGTCTAATTGCAGCCTCAGTTCTATAGAAGAAGGATATACAATGAATCATTTTTTGTTGATTTTTAAACATATCTGAAAATATTCTAAAAGGCAGCCTGAGCATGTTAGCTCAATCATTATTGGAGAGCCCTTTCTAGAAGAACAGTGCTGCTTGCTCCTTATCTCTTCTCACTATCCTAAGTCTTCCTCTAGAATCTGACAAGGCCTTTCATTCTCATTTCAGATTCAGCACTAAATCAGTTGGATCCCACCATGAATCACATGACTAAATTCATCTTTTGTATTAGCTATTAACTAAATAAGCAGAACCCAGGATCTAAGGATGCAAAACCACTTGCAGCTGAGCCCTGTGTGCTATGTCAGCTTCCCCTTACTGTTCTCACAACATCACAAACACCACAAAATTGCAGAATGTGGAATTCACAGAACTGGGAATTACTTTAGAGAAGATCTAGTTAAATTCCCTCATTTTAAAGTAGAGGTGAGACCCACAGAGAGGAAGGTGTTCCTAAGATCATGTAATTACTGAGAGACAGAATGCTATAAGTGAATTTTTAAAAGTAGATTTGGAGTCAGAAGAAGGGGAATAATGTTGGCGAGGCTCAAATGTGATAATGGATGTAAAAATATTTTTCAAACAGTAAAACATTACATAAATGTAAAAGATTACCATCATTATGAGAAGAAAAGTAAGTACTAAAACCCAAGTCTCTTGACTCTCAAGCCAATGCTCTGTCCATCACACCATGATGCTTCTCCTTTAAGAATGAGAACTTTCTCAAATGTTCCCCAATGCAAAGGGGGGCACCCAAGCCTTCTTTGGGCCTCCTACCCTTGTGTTAAATTTGTCCTTGCAAGTATTTTCTAATCCTTCGATGGTAATTAGATAAAACAGAATACAGTAGGGGGAAAGAGGGAAATCAGGCTGAGGAGATGACATAAAAGAGAAGCACAACAGCCTTTTAATAACCCACTGCTCTGTAAGCAGGAGCAGCCATCTGGTGCTCTGAACTGCTACAACCCATCTTTCTCAATAAAATTACCAAGTGGATTCCAATGACACAGCCCTGGCCACCTGGGCACCAATGCTGCTCCAGATGCCCTGACTCTTCTTCATTTATCACACCCACAACCTTCCCCTGGGTTCTGACCAACTGCCCTGAAACAATGCCTGGGCAGCCCAGCTCAGTTAGCTGGTCCAGCCTTTGTGGAAATACCAGTTCAGTATAGATTTCTAGGGATCAGACAGTAATCATTGGTTTCAAAGAGTAAGGGGGTAGGGAAGAAGGCTCAGGAAAGAAGTGCTAGAAAGTTGGCACTTTTTAGCAAAGGCCAAGGTGACACAGTCAATTAAAGCAATTAGGAATTCTGCTTTCTGGCAATTGCCTCCTGAACAAACTTTTTAGAGGAGACTGCTGGTTCCAGAAAGCCTGAACGCTCCTCCTACCACAATTAATTATCATCTATGTTCCTATTGACCTATTCTTCCTCTAAAGTACAGAAGATAAAACACCCAAGTGGAAAACAGACCTAGGTTCAAATTCTGGCTTTGTACTTAGCAACAGTAGAACCTTGGACAAGTTACTTAAACTTTTGGCCACAGTTTCCTGCCTATAAAATTAGGAGGTTGGACAATCATGATCTTTAAGAAATCCCTTTCAGTGAATCTGGAGTTCCATAATCAAATGTTATGAATGTGTATCTATCTATCTATCTTTGTATGTATATATATATATATATGTGTGTGTGTGTATGTGTGTATATATATATATGCAATTATTATTATTATTACTGACTACATCCAACTGGAACTTGAGATACACAGGCACTGCAGTTGGGAGATCCATCCTGCCCTACCAAAAAGTGACATAGGAGAGAACAGACTGGGGGAGGGGGGAAATACTGGGATGGCTGTTTTGGGGTGGTGGGCGGGGGAAAGACGGGGAGAAAATATGTAACTCAAAAAAAATTTAATAAAGAATCTCATATCTAAAAAAAAAAAAAAAGAAATCCCTTTCAGTTCTAAATTCTAGGAAACCTCTTCTTGACTCCAAAATAATGGGTTTTTCTTTATGCACATCCCAAACAAGCCAAAGAGGCCACAGTGATGGCTCCTACAGAAATGAACCTTCCCCAAGACCCTGGGGCAAAGTTTCCAGACGTGGTAAACCTGCAGCCTGGAGGCCACTTTCTAGGTCCTCGGGTTTGGCCTTTTGACTGAGTCCAAGTTTGACAGAACAAATTCTTTTATTAAGGGGATCTGTTCTGTGAAGTTTGGATTCAGTCAAAGGGCCAAACCTGAAGACCTAGAGGGCCATATGTAGCCTCAAGGCTGCAGGTTCCCCACCCCTGATAGACCTTAAGAGTCAGAAGGGAAAGAAGACTAGTGCAGGGGCAGCCAACAGTCAGTAAGAGAAAGGCAATATTACCACTTATTCCTCACAGACTTCAAAGTTCCTAAACAACAGTACTGTGGTTTTTAGCTCCACAAAATCCTTAATAACCTTGTTGCCACATCCTGGAGAATGAGGTGAGCCACACTGATGAAGATGACCCACTAAAAGTCACACATTCCAGTCTGCTTCCCCAGGAGGCCAGCCCACTGTAAGAACTACAAATGGCAGGAGGCCTCCCTCTAAAAAGCAACTGCAAAACCACCATTCAGTTAGAAATCTGCACAATCTACATTACAGATGCCTGCTACAATATAATATTGCATTGACTGAAAAGCAACCTTAATACAGAAAACATAGAAGAAAACGATGTGGCTCAGATCAGTACTTGAACAGAACAACAAAACAGCAGGGCTTTATCTGTTAGTAGTCAAAATGGGCCCAAAAGCCTTGGCTAGTCAGAAAAAAGATTTGAAAATAAACAGCATTAACCAGACATGTCAATCAATTAATCAACAAGCATTTATATTAAGTGCTCACAATGTGTCAGATACCATGCTACATCCTGGGGATATAAACACAAAGACTAAGACAACCCCTACTTGCAATGAACTGACATTTCTAATGGGGGAAATAATAAGAACATATACATATTAATTTGTATAGCACAAAGCACAACTACATACAAAACATTTAAGTACCAGGTAGTCTTGGAGGGAGAGAGGGTGCTAGCCATTGAGGGATGAGGGGAGGTTTCCCAAGGAAGACTGCCTGAACTGCATCTTAAAGGGAGAGGATTCTGGAGAGGGAAGAAAGAAGGGCTCAGATTCTAAGTGTGGGAAGTAGGTGGGAAGCCAGAGACAGAGCAGACAGCATGGCTTGTGTGAAGAGCAGGCTGCCAATGTGGCTAGATCACAAATGTGGGGAAGGGGAGCGATGTCCAATGAAGCTGGAAAAACTGGTTGGGGCCAGGCTGTACAGGGCTTTAAGAGCAAACAAAGGAATTTATATTTGATCCCAGAGGCAATGAGAAGTCACTGAAGTTGGTTAGGTAGGAGAGTCACATGATCAGATCTGCACTTAGGGAAAATTATTCTGGCAGAGGTGTACAGGATGGACTGGAGCAGTAAGAGACTGGGCACAGAGATCGACTAGAAGGCTATTGCAAAAGTCTAAGCAAAAAGTTATAACGGCTTAAACTACCAAGTTAATAACTGTGTGAAGTGGAGAAAAGGGGTCATATGGGAAATGCTGGGAAGGCAGAAATGGCAACTGATTTAGATACACAAGGTGAAGGCATGTAAGGAGTCCAGGATAATGCTGAAATTATGAACCTGAGAAACTGGATGGTGCTTCCTTCAACAAAAATAGCTTGTGTACAATCCTTAGTAGGAAGGATTTAAGAGGAAAGATTAATGAGTGGAATGATGAGGAAAGATAATGTTTTAGTCACGTTGAGTTCAAGATGTCTCTAGACATCCACCTTGAAATGTCTGGTGATCTGAGGCTGGATATAGAGATCTGGGAGTTATGTGCATAGTTAAAACCCACAAGACTTGATGAGATTACCAGGAGAGAGAATAGAAGGAGAAAGGAAGAGCAAAACACCTATAATTAGGGAATATGATGGGGAAAAGGAGGAACTGATAAGGGATCAGACAAGTAGGAAACATAATAGGGCAGAGTAGTAATGAAAACCCAGTGGGAAAAAAAAAGTGTTTCCAGGAGGAGAAGGGGTGGCCAACAGTGTCAAAAGCAACAGACAGGGCAAGAAGAATTAAGACTCAAAAAAGACCATCAGGTTGGCGATTAAAAAGTCACTGGTAAATGGAGGGAGCAGCATCACTTAAATGATGAAGCTGAAAGCCAGACTGCAAAGGGATGAGAGGATACCATATGAAGATAATGAGTATACTGACTAGGCTGGAAGTCAAGAAGCCAACTTCAACCCCCTATTTACTTATAGCACAAGGAACTCAGTTTACTTATAGTTAACTATAGTTATAGATTGATAGAAAGCAAATATATAGATAGAAAGATATATAGTTCTACTATTTTTGTTAAGTCATTTCAGTTGTGTCTGATTCTTCATGAGCCCATTTGGGGTTTTCTTGGTAAAGATACTGGAGGAGTTTGCCATTTCCTTTTCCAGCTCATTTTCCAGATGAGGAAACAGAGGCACGCAGGGCTATGTGTTGCCCAGGATCACATAGCTAATAAGTGTCTGAGGCTAGATTCGAACTCATGAAGATGAGTCTTCCTGGTTCCAACTCCAGTGCTATATCCACTATGTCACCTGGCTGTCCATAGTTGTACTATATATCTATATCTCTATTTATCTATCTATCTGCATGTATGTATATATCTCTCCCCTAGTACATGTCATTTACACCAAGATTTTGAAGGAGGAGCAGCAAGATGACCAAATCATCCCCACTGCCTTGCCATGAGCCATATCCATTTCCCTAACACCTTTCCTTAACACTGAAGGAAGATAAGACCTAGATCAAGGGTTCTTAATCTTTCCAGGGTCATTGATCTCTTTGGCAGAACATTTTTAAGTACATAAAATACAAAGGATTACAAAGGAAATATATTAAAAGACAGTTACCAAAATATAAAAAAATAAAACCATCATCCACTCTGCTAGAGCAGCTCAATTTCTCTCTGGTTCCTGTCCTTTTTTACTTTCCCCAAAGCAGAGCTAGATTCCATATTCCTTCCCCTGCAGGACATATAATGGAACCCCCTCTGGAGAGTATAATTGCACTCGCTTTGTGTGGACACTACTCAAGAGTGCTATACTTAGGTACTTACCTTAATATCAGATCATCACATTACATGGTGCTCCAAATGCTGAGCCACTACCTTGAGAAACTATACAGGTTAGTGAAGGGTCTTGTAGCGTTATATCTCAGGTCCTTCTCAGCTCCTCTGCACAGAAGTAGACCATACCAACCTTCAACCTCTCATGGTCTCAGTCTAGATTTCTGACTAGTCTAAGAATATGACTATGCTCAACAATTCACAACTTGTCTAATGGCTTGGCTCCCATCCCACTGAGATTCTAATTTCTGAAACTTCAAACCTGAAAAAAGTACTTACTCATACATACACCTGCTACAACAGAATCAAAATGAAAGTATAGAGTTAGAGGTCCTGAGCATCAAGACTGCTCTTGGGTACATTCTGAAATTTCAACTTATTTGAAATTTCAACACTTTCAATCATTACTATAAAAATGAAATTAAAAATATAATCTTTAAAACTCCCAAACTTCCTTTTCAATAATTCATTTTTAAAGTCTCAAAAAAGGGAAGAAATCATCTCACCAGCATCATGCTCCTGGTTGGCAAACAAGGGAGAAGTTCTTTGGCCCAATGTTTCAAAAAGCAGTATAGAATTTGAGGTCACTATGGGCTACTGACCCTGGAATTATCACTAGTCTTGGGGCAGGGGGTCCCTAATCAAACTAAAAGAATGACTATCCCATGAATTCAAACTGTAAAATTCAATCTTCTCTGAACTCTCTTGCATCCTTCTTTTAAAGTATGGTAACTTTCTTTTCACAGTTCAACATTAAAACAACCTTATGCAACTGCTTTTACATTACATAATGCCCTGGACAATTCAATTCTTCAATTCAATTCAATTTCCAGCTTTTCTCTGGAGCCTAGAGATGATAGGAAAATGCAAAAGAAAAAAAACTGTCAGGTGGAGGTACTGAGGGTTAACGATCAGTGTACAGAAGATGTTCGACATTCAGATGGTTAATTTAACCACAAAGGTTATAGTTGATCAATCTACTCATCAGCCAATGCTCCTCTTGCCTCACTGCTAAATGATCACTTCTATACTCAGCAAAACCGGGGATAGCTAAAGTCAGAAAAATTACGCTACTACTCATCCTAGAGTTTCTATTAAAAGGTATTTAGAGAGCAAGCAAAAGGGGTTGTAGTGGAGGTAGCAGGTGAACTGGGACACAAGCCATGCTCTACAGGAGGAAGAGAAGGACCACTGAATTGGGAATCAGGAAAACTATTGTTAGTCTAAGGTTGTGACCCTACCCAAGCTGCCAAAGAGCTCCCAGGCCCTGAGTTTAAAGTAGACAGAAATGCTTGTATACTATTCTTGTTTCACAAAGCAGCCATTGCCCTGTGGTAGCAGTCCTGAGTTTTGAATCCTTGGCTCTGCTGTTGACCTTAGGTATATCACATGACATCTCTGAAAATCAGTTTTGTTTCCATAAAATAAAAGGAGCTAAAGCAGATTCCTAAGGCACTTTCAGCTCTAAAATTTTACAATCCTAAGAATACAAAAATTTCCCTGAAATTGTAAAAGAGAAGGTAACAGTTCACATAAGCAAAGGCTTTTTCATTCCTATTTAAAAGGCTGACCATAGATGGATTTGTTCTTAGACAATGCTGGTCTGCCGATGCTAGGCTGATCATCGTGCCAGACTGACCCCATATACTTAAGCATCTCTACCTATAAAATGGCACATTCTCACATAAGGTAATGGATCCTGCTGTCCTAGTCTGGTTGAGTAGTTTTTATTTTGTTTTGTTTTTCCAAACCAGTAAACTAATCTGACCTTCAGGTCTTCCCATAAAGAAAACACTGTCTCTAATCTGGGCTGAGGTGGGATGCTTATGGAACCATTTGGTGAGATGACTCTCAACCACTTTCTCTATTAGTCCTAAGAAGCTGCTTGTTGTAGGCTTCCTCCACTCCCATGGTATATTTTGCTAACAACACTGATAAGAAACTGGATGTAGAAACAGTTAGTCTAGGA
>CM053581.1:50291557-50355913 GCA_028627135.1 Pseudochirops cupreus
GTCTCTCCCTGTCTCCTCTCATTCTAATCCTCTCCTTCCTCAGAATTTCACCTTTTAGAGTATGAACCCTTCCTATTCAATTGATCTTGTGCCCTCTATGTACTCATATATACACATACTCAGATATGTGTTTGTACGCATATATAAACCCTCCTGTATGTATATGTATATATACATTTGTATTCCCTTCACCTATCCTCATAGTGAGAAACGTTTCATAAGTTACAATTATTGCTTTTCCATGTTGGCATGTAAATAGTTCAACTTTGATAAGTTCCTTATGATTTCTTTTCCATGTTTACCTTCTGATGCTTCTTGTGTTGGAGTGTCAGATTTTCTTTTCAGTTCTGGTTTTTTCAGCAAGAATATTTGAAAGTCCTCCACCTCACTGAATGACCATATTTTCCCCTGGAACACTTGCAGGGTAGGTGATTCTTGGTTTTTATCCTAGCTCCCTTGATCTCTGGAATATCATATTCCAAGCCCTTTGATCCCTTAATGTAAAAGCTGCTAGATCCTGGGTAATCCTAATTGTGTTTCCACAGTCTTCAAATTGTTTCTTCTTGGCAACTTGTAGTATTTTCTCTTTGATCTGGGGACTCTGGAACCTGGCTATAACATTCGTAGGAGTTTTCTTTTGGGGGTCTTTTTCAAGAGGTGATCAATGAATTCTTTCAAGTTCCATTTTGTCCTCTGCTTCTAAACTATCAGGGCAATTTTCTTTGAGAATTTCTCGAAAGATGCTTTCTAAGTTCTTTTTTTGATCATGGTTTTCAGTAATTTTTAAATTGTCTCTCCTGGATCTATTTTCCAGGTCAGTGGTTTTTTTCAAGGAGATATTTCACATTGCCTTCTGTTTTTTCATTTGTTTGGGTCTGTTTAATAGTATCTTGATTTCTCATAAAGTCATTTGCTTCCGTTTGCTCCACTCTAATTCTGAAGGAATTATTCTCTTCAGAAAGCTTTTGAGATTCTTTTTCTATCTGGCAAATTCGACTTTTTAAGGCATTCTTCTCCTCATTGGCTTTTTGGGCCTCTTTTGCCATTTGAGTTAATCTATTTTTTAAGGTGTTATTTTCTTCAGTCAGTTTGTTAACTCTCTTTTCATGATTTTCTTGCATCATTCTCATTTCTCTTCCCAGTTTTTCCTCCACTTCTCTTACTTGGTTTTCAAAATCTTTCTTAAGCTGATCTAGGGCTTGTAGGAAGTCTACATGTTGCTTGAAAGCTTTTGGTGTGGGAGTTCTGACTCTGTTGTCTTCCTCCCATTCCATGCTTTGATCCTTCTTGTCCCCAAAGAAGGAATCTAGAGTTCGGTGGCTGTTCTTACTTTGCTTCCTTTGCCTACTCATGTTGGCCATTGAATTACTTGATTTTTTAGCTCTGTGGAACTTTGCTTCCAGAGGGGAAAGCTCTGTCCCAAACTGCTGGGGTTTTCACAGCTGCTGGAGCTATTGGGAGGCTGCCTTTTTTTGCAGCCCCCACCAGCTTTGGCTCACTGAAAACGCACCCCAGGACCACCACCCAAGACCACGATCTAGATCCAAGCTGCTCAATGCAAGAACACTTAGCCTCTGAATGATTGCTTGGCCCCCCTGCAGTCTGCAGGCTGGGAGCTCTGAAGCAGCCATGTGGAGGCAGCTGCAGGGCTGCCTCTTCCACTGCTTCCTTGCCCTGGAGGCAGTTTGGCTGGACCACTTTTCTCCCCCAAATTTATCTGAGTTCCACTGACCTTTCACTTAGTCCTTGTTTCTTATGGCTTGATAATTCTGGAAACTGCCACAGCTGCTGCTGATCCACTCTCCTGAAGGCTCCAGCTCCAGCTTGGCTCGGCTTGTCTGGCCACCCCTGGGGCCATGCCACGGTTTCAGGCTGGGCTGGTTTCAGCTCCCAGCATGCTGTGATGAGCCCTTCTTGCTGAGCTGCCTTCAGTGGGAGATTTATTTTTCTGTATTTTTGTGAGATTTGGAGCCCTAAAATTTGTTTAGAGTCATATTTTATGGGCATGAGGTGGCTATGTGGGAGCTGTGGAACCTTGTTGCTTCTGCGCCACCATCTTGGCTCTGCCCCACCAAGCAACTCTATGTTAAAACTAGAACAGAGCCAGGCTGTAAAGAGCTTTGAATGTTCAATAATCGAATTTATATCTGACTCTGGAAGTAATAAGAAGCCACTGGAATTTATTGAGTAGGGGAGTGTCATCAGACCTACTAGGCTTTGGGGAAATTATCTTGGTGCTTTGTATGAAGGATGGATGAATTAGAAAGAGAAACTTAATAATAACATTTAGATAGTGCTTACAAAGTACTTTACAAATGTTATTTCATGTGGTCCTCACATCAGCTCTGGAAGGTAGGTTCTACTACTTCTTCCATTTTATAGTTGCAAAAAGGCTAAGTGACTTGCCCAGGGTCACACAGCTATTAGGTGTCTGAGGCCACCTTTGAACTCAGGTCTTCCAGATTCTAAATCCAGTGATCTGTCTACTGTGGTACCACGTAGCTGCATACCCATCTGAACAAGTCAGAGAGACCAATTAGGAAGATATGGACCAGGACAAAATATAAAATAAGGTGGTGCAGTGGATAGAGCACTAGGCCTGCAGTCAGGAAGACATCCCCTTGAGTTCAAATCTAACCTCAGACACTTACTAGCTGAGTGACTCTGGGCAAGTCACTTCACCCTGTTTGCCTCAGTTTCTTCATCTGTTAAATGAGCTGAAGAAGGAAATGGCAAAGCAGCTCCAGTACTTTTGCCAAGAAAACCCCAAATGGAGTAAAGAAGAACTAGATACAATGGAATAACAACAAAACCTACTTCCTTCCTACCTTTCTATTCCCCTTCACATGACCTAAGAGCCAACTACCTATTTACTCTTTCTGATACACAACATTCCATTCTCTTAATTCTTTGCCTTGTCATTGACTCCCTCTATGCCTAGAATGTTCCTCATCTCCACCTCCTAGCTTCCTTGGCTTCACCTAAGACTCAAGTCAAATCCCACCTTTTGTAGGAGCTAGTTACTGACAGGGGTGGGGAACCTGAGGCTTTGAGGCCACATGTGACTCTCTAGGTCCTTGAGTGTGGCCTTTTGACTGAGTCCAAGTTTTACAGAACAAATCCCCTTAATACAGCGGTTCTCAACCTGTGGGTTATATTCAATTTGTAACGATGAAAATACATCCTGCATATCAGATAGATTCATAACAGTAGCAAAATTATGGTTATGAAGTAGCAACTAAAATAATTTTATGGTTGGGGGTCACCACAACATGAGGAACTGTATTAAAGGGTCATAGCATTGGGAAGGTTAAGAACCACTGCCTTAATAAAAGGATTTGTTCTGTAAAACTTGGATTCAGTCAAGAGGCCACACTCAAGGACCTAGAGAGCCACAAGTGGCCTCAAGGCCTCAGGCTCCCCACCCCTGAGCTATTACATCTAGTACTTCCCTTTTGAAATTGCCTTCCATTTATACACTGCATCATTATGGATGCACATAGTTATTTTGCATGTTGTCTTGACCTCGTTATAATGAGAGGGCAGGGACAATGCTTATTTGCCTCTTTGTGTATCCCTAGCAGGCACTTAGTGTTATGGGTATGGTAAGTAGAGATAAGGAAGCTTGGAAAGTGGGGCAGATTTGGAGGTAAAAGAAATAATTGAGTTCAGTTTCGGGCATGTGGAGTTTAAGCTGCCCATGGAACATCCAATTGGAAATGTTCAATAGGCAGGTAGTAAGTGATATGGGAACTGAAGTTTAGGAGGGAAAGAATAGGGCTGAATATACAGGATAACCACTCCTCCCAAAAAAATTGCAGTTTTAAGCTTATTAAAGACTTTTGGGACACTGTGTATTGGGAGTCAGTACACAGAGATAATTAAATCCGTAAGAGCTGATGATGTCACCAAGTGAGAGAATGTAGAGATAAAACATGTCAGAACTCACCCTTGGGAAATACCCACTATTGGTTAGGAGGTATGATGTGGATAATGTTCCTGAAAAGAACTCTAAGAAAAAAGCAGGAGAAC
The DNA here is from genome assembly GCA_028627135.1 of Pseudochirops cupreus. NCBI lineage: Eukaryota > Metazoa > Chordata > Mammalia > Diprotodontia > Pseudocheiridae > Pseudochirops > Pseudochirops cupreus. Next base: position 50,295,590 of record CM053581.1, read on the forward strand.
CAAATCTCTAGCAGGAGACAGATGATCAACAGTGAGGTCAAGAAAGCTGAGAGGTTTGAGAAAAAAAGCCATTTGATTTAGCAATTAAAGGAGTATTGGTAACTTTAGTTGAGTGGCAATAATAGAGTTTAATTTTTCCAGGTTTAGCAACAGCAAGGCCAATTTGGCTTTAGAGAGACCAGAGGACCTGAGCTGCTCTTATGGGATGATCAAGGAACAGCCAAAAACTGTCTCCTCAGGGATGCACATACTGAGCATCCTTCTTCCAAGGCTGTCCTCTTACCCTATTAGCCAAGGACATTAGCTGAGCTCAACTGGCCATTACAGAGGGCTTGGTTCTCCTTAAACCCATGAGAAGGAAGTTTCGTTTGATTGGGGACCAATTCTAGTCCCCCAAACTGCCACTGACTAAGTTCATCACTTTAGGCAAGTCCCTTCACTATTCTGGACCTCAGTTTCTCCCCCTGTATTGGATTATATGACCTTTAAAGTAGGGTGGGGTTCTTAACCTTTTTTTATATCACGGACCCTTTGGCATGGCAAAGCCCATGGACCGCTTCTCAGCATAATGGTTTTAAAATGCATAAAATAAAATACATAGGTTTACAAAGGAAGCCAATTATGTTGAAATGCAATTATCAAGATATATTTTAAAATAAGTTCATGGACCACAGATTAAGAACTCTGTAGGGCAGAGGCTCTGACATTTGACTGCTTTAGTCCTGTGGATCTTATGACATTGATGCAGCAGAATGAGCACCATCTTTGAACTCTTGCCTACCAAGTAAGGAATCAGGGACCAAGCTAGATGTGCCCATCAGAAGGAAGTAGGGCCTCATCTTTATCAGTGGAACCTTCCAGGGTAAAGCCTTCCAAGATGTTGACAGGTCAAGGGAAGTAAGCCAAGTCCTGGAAAGAATTACTATGGTCAGAGAGTCCCTGATTAAAATTTTTCCCAGATGCTAGTGAGTTCCTAAACTCTCTAGGGCTTGGAAAGGCTAGTAGTGGTAGCTCCCATTTCTATAGTATAAAGCACCATGAAAGATTTATATAGTTTCCAAAGCATTTTCCTTATAGGCTACAGTATGAGGTGATGTCAGTCAACCTAGTTAGTCAACAAGCATTTATTTATTAAATATTTATTACATGCCAGATGGGGCAGCCAGATGGCGAAGATAGAGCATGGGACTTGGAATCAGGAAGACTCTTTATGAGTTCAAATCTGGCCTCAGACATTTGCTAGCCATGTGACCCCGGGAACGTCATTTAACTCAGTTTCCTCATCTGTAAAATGAGCTGGAGAAGGAAATGGCAAACCACTGCAGTATCTTGGCCAGGAAAATCCCAAATAGGGTCACAAAAAGTTGGATACGGATGAAAAAAATGATTGAACAAATGTGCCAAATACTCTGCTAAGTTCTGGGAACTCAGTTATGTACAAAAAAATAGCTCATGCCCTCAAGGAGTCTCCCTTCTAGTGGAGGAGACAAATTTGAAAATCCCTAGGTACATACAAAAGAGATGGAATAGATCAGTGGTTCTCAACCTTCCTAATGCTGTGACCCTTTAATACTCGTCTGTGGGCGTATCTGCATGTGGGCGGACCTGCCTGGAGACGGATAGAGGAGCAGTGTCTTGATTCCTAAGACCATCGGAAATATATGTTTTCCGATGGTCTTAGATGACCCCTGTGACCCCTGTGAAAGGATCGTTCCACCCCCAAAGGGGTCGCAACCCACAGGTTGAGAACCACTGGAATAGATGAAGGTAATCTCAAAGGGTGAAGGAGTCAGTAGCTGTAGGGCCCAGGAAAGGCCTCCTACAGGAGGTGGGGTTTGAAGTGATCCTTGAAGGAAGCTGGGGAAACTATGAGGTGGAGGAAATGCAGAACATTCCAGGCATGAGGCAGGGGGCACCTGTTCAACAGCTAGATGAAAATGCTGAGGTTCAGAGAAGATTTTATATCATCCCCATGGTCACACAAGTAGGGAATGTGAGTTTGAATTGATGTCCTTCCCTCTTTCCAATTTGTCATCCCACCCACCCCTGTTCAATTAATGGGCTATACGTGGAGGGCTTTGTGACTGTCTCCTTCCCTCTCTCCCCAAGGTGCTGCTAAGGATGGGGTAGGGCTGAGGGTGAGGGTGGGGAGAGAGAGCTAAAGATCAAATCCAATGAGATTGTGTGTGTAAAGTGCTGTAAGAATTAAATAACACTATAGAAATGTCAGCTATTTCATTATTATTAGAATGAGGGATCTACAATAATATAGACATATAATATAAAACCATGCCTTTTTTAGGAAGACATTTGACATGATAGCTTCCCAACCCTGGCTAAAAAGCTGGGGAGGTAAGAGAGTTAATTACACTCAGTACCAGAGCTTAGCTCCTCGTTTAGTGGGAAGCTGTCTTCCTGATCACTCCCCTTTCTTCTAATGCCTTGCCGATGCTCTGAAGGCGCCAGAGGATCAAGGAGCCAGTTGCCAAGGCTGAGTCTCCAAGGAAAGGGAGCAATTTCTGGTCCTCTCTTCCACCCCTTCTCTTTATTCCTGGGCCCCAGCTTTGTCCCTGGGAAGGAAAGGGATAATGCCCACAAAGCACTTAATCTCCTGGCCAGAAAGCAGTAGAGAGCAAATTAGGCCCCACTCCAGTTTATCCCCTGCAATAGGGAAAAGCTGGAGAAGAGCCATCTCAGGGATTTAGGAAGCAAAGTTGGGAAGGGAAAGTAGGTCACTGGAGTTTTGAAACCACCAGCATCTGAGTGAGGAGGCTCCCCCACTTCCATCCAAGGCAAGATTCCCCGGAGGCTCTGTGGGTAGCTTGGGGAGGATTCACACCGGATGGAAAAGGAGTTCTGGCTAGTAATTGTAGCAACATCCTGGGCTGGCTTAATAGCTGTTATAATAGTTCTTCAAAGTTTATAAGATACTTTACATCCATTATCTCATTTGCCTCTCACAACAGCTCTCTGAAGTAGAGATATTACAAGTATATTATGACCATTTTGTAAATGAGGGAACGGGAAGGCAGGATTCAAGTGTAGGGTCTCTCTTGATGCCAAAGTCCTAAATTCTCTTCACCAGTCTTGGAATAGAAGGTAGTATTCAGGATGGGGTCTCCCCTACACAGACTCTCTTCTCAATTCAAGCCAATTTATTCACTGTCTCCATGCCTTCAGAACAAAGGATTCCTTGCTTGAGCGGTAAAAACATTGAGTTTTATGCTTTAAGGTAGAGTGGAAAGAGCACTGAACTGAGAATGAGGTGACATCTGGGTGCAAAGATTGTCAATGAAGGAGGTTGGCACAGAACTAGTTGAATGATGATTTTGGACAGGCTGACATTGAGCTGTCAGAATGATAACATAAAGAGGTCCCCAGGGGTCTGTGTTTGGTGTTGGATCCTAACATTTTTAACAGTGACTGGCATAAAGGTAACATATTCATCAAATTTATAGCTGGAAAGATTAATAGCTGACACACTGGGCAATAGGCAGGATCCAAAAAGATCTTGACCAAGCTAGAGCAATGGGGTAAAGCTAACAGGATGAGATTTGATATGGACAAATGTAAAGCTTTACACTTGGGTACAAAAAGTCAACTTTGCCAGGAAGGCAGAGTTGGTAGTTGTTCTAAAAAAGATCTGGGGCTTAAATGGACTGGCACACCAGCTCAATGCTCATCAGCAGCTTGGTGTAGCAGCTCCAAAATCTCATGTCATCTTAGGCTGCTTTAAGAGGGGATCTCATTTCCAGGAACAGAGAACTACCCCCACTTTACTCTGGTCTAATTAGGCTTTATCTGGAATATTATGGTCAGTGCTGAGTTTTAGGCTGAAGGACATTGGTAACCTTGGAGAGGATCCAGAGATCTAGAAATGTGAAGGGGCTTGAGTCCATGTTCTATGAGAACCAGTATAAGGAACTGGGAATGTCTGGTCTGGAGAAGAGAAGGTTCAAGGGGAACATGCTGGAAGTCTGTTCTCAAGGATTTGAAGGCATTTCATAAGGAGAAGGGATTAGACTTGTTCTGTTTGGCTACAGGCCAGAACTAGGAGCCATATGTGGAAGTTACAAAGAGGCAAATTTAGACTAGAAAAACTTCCTGACAATTACAGCTGTTTAGAAGTACAATAGCCTGGTTTGCCTAGAAAGGTGGTAGGCTCCCTCCTCCTTAGAATTGGTAAGGCAGAGCCTGGGTGATCAGGAGTGGGATATGTTCTAGTGAGGAGTTCTTTCATGTATGGGTTGGACTAAGTCAATGGTCTCCAAAGTCAGGGGGAGGGAGAGTAGTCTCCTGGGAAACCAAGGTATGACTCCAAAGGGTAGATGATCATGCAATTGAAGGGTGGGAAAATAGGTCCCACTATAGGCAGTCAGTTGTGGGACTTTTCTCAGTGCCTGCCTTTACACATTTTCCTAACCTCTGTCTTGCTTGGTATTGTCCCCTTCAGTCATTACTTATACTCTCTCTCTCTCTGTCTCTCTCTGTCTCTCTCTCCCTCTCTCTCTGTCTCTCTCCCTTTCTCTCTCTGTCTCTCTGTCTCTCTCTGTCTCTGTCTCTGTCTCTGTCTCTGTCTCTCTCTCTCTCTCTCTCTCTCTCTCTCCAACATTTACCTTCTACTGCCAGCTCTGGCTTTTTGGCAGGCATCCTTTGGAAGGTGGGCTCTGTAGGTCTTGATCCATCTGCCTTTTCATTTTACAAGTGGGACAAAGTAAATTGCAAAGGGTGAATGGGAATGATTGGATTGTGGTCCATGGCCAGAAGTCTTATCACATTATCTTTTCCCCAAGACCCATCTACCTCCTGAATGTCTCTAAAGCAAAAATGCCACCATCCTTCCATGCAAAACAGTCATCCAGGTTTGGAGCCTTCCTGTCATCTCCTCGCTTTCACTCACTCCACCTACCAAAGCAGTTGCTAAACCTTGCTATTTTACTCTCTATAACATCTTTCATGTCTCTCTCCTTTTCTCTGCTCTCGCTGCCACTGACTTCCTGAGGTCAGGACCTCATCTTAATCTTGACTATTTCAGTGGCCTCCACATTGGTCTTCCTGCCTTGTGTATTTTTCTATTTTTTGTTTTCCTAAAGTATGTCTGGCTATGTTACCCAACTGTAACCTGACTCAATAAACTCTGGTAGGGCCGCCTTTTAGCTCCAGGATCAAATATTAAGCTCTTTCAATCTGGCCCCTTCCTATCTTTGTAGTCTTCTTACACTTTTCTCTCCTCTACAAACTCTAGCTAAACAGGTCTATTTTCTTTTTCTCACACATGACACTTGATCCCCCAACTTCCTGTCTATCCCTCTCTGCCTGGAATCCCCTCCTTCCTCACTTCTGCCTCTTAGAGACCTTTCCTCCGGTCTCCACTCATATTTCCCCATCTGCCAGAGACCTTTCCTAATGCTCCCAGCTCCTAGAGTCTTCTCCTCTGAGCTTCCCTTTACCTCCCATCCCCTCATTGTGTGTATGTGTGTGTGTAAATAGATCTTGTTTATACAGAGTTATTTACGTGTCATCTACCTCATTAGAATGTGAACTTCATAAGGACAGAGATCATTTTATGTCTTTCTTTGTATGATATTTGGCCCAGTGCCTGGTACAGAGTAAACATTTAATACAATTTTATTGATTAATTGATTGATTTCCAAAAAAAAAAAGAAAGAAAGAAATTCACCTGCTTGGCTAGCTACATCAATGAAGTTAACTGAATAATTAATTACTGACAATGATTATTTATAAGTTCACCCTTCCTCCAGGACATGTACACAGGAATTTTTCAGAAATGAGGAGACATATTTATTCACATTGCTCTCAAAAGCAAAAAATATATATTTTAAATTGTTAGTAAATAAAATTTAAAATTTGTAAAATATATTATTTATTTCATCTTTATCTTTAATTTCTGTTTTGTGCGTGTTTAAAATACAAATACACATATATTGAATACAGCTCAAAAATTTTGTCATTGATGGAGTATGTGAGCAAAAAGTTTGGAGACTATTGACTTGATGACTAACTCTGAAATTCTGTGATTCTGTGAAATCCCATGTCTGACAATAGCCTTGTGACCCCATGGTCTCCCCTCTCTGAACTTATGTCCTTATTTGTAAATTGGGGACCTCACAGATAGAGGATGAAATGAAATAATGTATGTAAAATAGTTTGCAAAGTTTAATGTGCTATATAAATGAGTTATTTAACCTGTTGATCCCCTTCTCTTCCTCCATCTATCCAAATTCTACACATCTTTTAAAGTCCTAAACCCTGTTCTTTCCCTGATCACCCCCAGCTAAAAATGAACTCTCCCCTTTCTGAACTTTAATAGTATTTAATGTCCATAGTGCCTACTTGGCATTTATAATATATTGCCTGCATATCTACTTGTAGCTGTCTCAGGCTCCTTCTCAGAATCCCTGCCCCCCCTCTTCTCCTCCTTTGGTTCAACCTCAGAAGATAAGGTGACCTCTCCCCCTTTTCACAAACCTCTAGAAAAACATGACTCCTGATTTTGCCTTCTCACTTCTTGGCTCTTTAAAATTTGTGTTCCATATTAACTACATCCAACTGGGACTTAAGATACACAGGTACTGTGGTAGGGAGATCCATCCTGCCCTACCGGAAAGTCAGAGGGGTGATGGGGGAGGACATAGGAGAGAATAGATTGGGGAAGAGGTTATACAAGGGGATAGCTGTTTTGGGGTGGTGGGTAGGGGAAAGTTGGGGAGAAAATTTGTAGCTCAAAATCTCATGGAAATGAATGATGTAAACTAAAATAAATAAAAGTTAAAAAAAAAAGAAAAAGGAAATGAAAAAAAATCAAATTTAAAAGTAAAAAAAAATCTGCGTTCCAACTTGTATGAACTGATAAGGATGAAATGAGCAGAACCAGGAAAACAATTTATACAATAATCACAACATTGTAAAGACAAACAACTTTGAAGACTGCTCTAAGTAGTAACTAATCACAATTCTAAATAACTTATAATGAAGTATAATAACACCAGCTGACTACAGTAATCAATTGCCAAATTTTGTTGATTATAGCTCCTCAATGTCTGTCTCATTTGTTCCCTTCTTGACACTGACTCAGCCACCAGCCCTTATCATCACCTCTCATGTGGACTAGCAGTTCACATAAAAAAAAATCAGTGTCTAACTGATGTCCCTGAGTCCAACCAATTCTTTCTACAATCCAGAGAACTGCCAAATGGATATTCCTAATATTAAGCACCTATTATGTCACTCCTCTGCTCAAGAAGGTAAATGGCAAACTATATATGTTCTCTGGTGTCAGCCATACAAGGCAAGAAGATGAATAGAGCATCAGGTCTGGAGTCAGACACACCTGAATTCGAATATGGCTTCAGACACTTACTAGCCATGTGACCCTGGGCAAGTCATTTAACCTCTGTTTGTCTTAATCCCCTGATTAACTGATAAGGAAATGGCATACCACTAAGGTATCTTTGCCAAGAAAACTCCATGGGTAGCATTGGAGTGCTGTCCACAGGGTCACAAAGAGTCTTACATGAGTGAGCAATGAAAAACATCAACAATACAAGACAGAGACTGCCAAAGAGGGAAAAGGCAGAGGGGAAAATTCTATACGTATGAAAATATTTATTGTTACCTTTTTTGTGATGGCAAAGACCTGGAAGCAAATTATGTGCCCATCAATTGAGGAAAGGCTGAACAAATTGTGGCATATGGATATAATTTTATTGTACTGTAAGAAATTACAAATATGAAAAATTAAGAGAAGCTTGAGAAGACTTGTAAGAACTGATGCTGAGCAAAATAAGAACTGACATTTGAAATTAAAATTTCAGATAAGTTCAAATAAGAGGTTGTGGAGACACCTCCAGCTGAGGATTTCTGAACCTGAACTTGTTACCTTTGCCACCAAACACCACTTTTCCAAACTTCTCAATTTCTGTCCAGGGTCCAGGGTTCATGACCCTGACTAGACACTCTCTCATCCCATCTATCCAGTCAGCTGCCAAATCTTTGCTCTTCTATCTTTATAGCATCTCTCACATCCAAACCCTTCACTGCACAGCCACCCTCTCAGTTCAGCCTTCCCCATCTCTTACTTAGATTATTGCACCAGTCTCCTAATGGTTCTCTCTGCCTGTCTCTCTCCACTACAATCCATCTCACACTTTGCAGCCAAAGTACTTTCCTTAAGTGCAAATCTGACATCATGATCCTCCTTCTCAATCAGCAACCCTGTATTCTTTTTGCTTCTGTGACCAAACATGAACTCCTGTTTGACTTTTTTTTTTTGGAGGGGGAAGGCAAGGCAATTGGGGTTAAGTGACTTGCCCAAGGTTATACAGCTAGTAAGTGTGATCAAATGTCTAAGATCAGATTTGAACTCAGGTCCTCCTGACTCCAGGGTGGTGCTCTATTCACTGTGCCACCTAGCTGCCCCTCCTGTTTGACTTTTAAAGCCCTTTACAACTTGGCCCACAACTTACCTTGTTATCCTCTGCTCTTCCTCCCATGCTCCACAATCCAGCCAAATCGGCTGGCTGCCTCTGTTCTTCACACACATGACATACACACACACACACACACACACACACACACACACACACACACACACACACACACACACACACACACTGTGTGCCTTTGCTGGTCAGCCCCAAGCCTGGAATGCAAGCCAGCCTTAACTCTGCCTCATAGAGTTATGGTTCAAGTATGATGCCTTTCCTGCTACCCCTAACTGATTATTGCCCTTGCTCTAAAACTACCTTGTATTTAACTACTATTGCTAGTATGTTCTGTCCCTCTCTTTCAGAGCCAAGCTGGTCCCTGAGGGCTTTGGGGTATTCTCTTCTTTAAGGCTCAAGCTCCCACTGGTTGTGTTGTCCCATGTGAGGGGTCAATGACTAGTGCCCCAGATTTATTTAACCACTTTAACAAATTAGCTTTTGCAAAGAGATACTTATTTACTTTGTAGTTCAAGCAAGAACAAAATTATAAACATTTTTTTCAGCACCTTGGACAGGTATATAGTCTCTCCTATATCACTGGTCTTGGGTGGGGGAGGAAGGGGAAAGGAATAGGCGTATAACTTTTCTCAACTCCTCCATAGCATTGATCCCACCAAATTTGTGTCCAGATGGGGTGTGACTGCCAGAAAAATCCACATCTCAGCTTCCAGTGGCCTGGATCCAGAAGGTCACTCCCTGCTCCTTAAGGCATTAATGAGAAGTTGGCTGGAAAACCAAGTCTGGATTCTGTGACTCACTCCCCTGACCTTTCAAAATTCCCAAGGTTGGAGACTGCACTCCCTTCCCCTAGAATGGAAAAGAACAAATGCAAAGGCCAAGGACTGAAGCCAGGGTCACATGGCTTCAGTGAAGAGAAGTCCCCAGGACCTCTTCCCTTCAGCACGGTCTCCCCATGAAGAAGTCAGAGACAGGTAGCCAAAGCTGACCAGCCTTTCTGTAGATGTCCCCAGTTGCAGCTACATAGCCAGTTGGAAAAAAACAAACTCCTCCCCCATCACATGGTTCACAGAATGGAACCAGGGACAGAATGCTAGGGAGGCTTCCCGGTCCCTCTTCTTAGTCCCCAAGGCACTTTTCTTTCTCTGTATGTCATCCTGATTCTTCTGGAAGCAGGCTTCCCAGCTGTTTTCACATGGGGAAGGTGCATCAGTTGAGCAACCTAATGGGATCTGTGTGGAATTTAGATCCTGGATACACTACGTTGTATTTATTTCTATTTATTCATTTGACATTTATGCAGTATACATTTTTATATGTACTTATCTCTCCCATTAGGATGTAAGGTCTTGGAAATTATGGGTTTTCATTCTTTGTGCTTGTGTCCCCAGTATTTAATGGAGTGCCTAACACATAACATGTCCTTAACAATTGCTCCTGATTGTTTGAAAGATAAGAGAGCAGGTGACTAATGGAAAACAATACTGAAAGACTTCAGAAATCTGATCAATGCACTATCCAATCATGATTTCAGAAGAAGGAAAATGAAGCATTCTTCCTCTGCCTCTCAGGGGAGAGATCAGTGAGTCAGCAAGAATTTAAATGTTTACTCATGTATTGTGCCAATCCCTGGGGATACAGAGACAGGCAAAAACAGGGACCCTGCCCTCAATGAGCTCATGTTTTAATCTGGAGAGACAACATGCAAACAACTATGTTTAGAGAAGATAGATCCAGTGTAAATGGAAGGCAATCTCAGAGGGAAGGGACTAGAGATAAGAGGAAAGGCATGAGGAAAGGCTTCTTATAGAAGGCTGGCTTTGAGCTAAATCTTGAATGAAGTCAGAAGAGCCAGGAAGCAGAGGTGAAAAGGATAAACTTTCTAGGCATGAGTGATGAATGGAAAGCCAGGGCAAAGGCAGAGGTGTGCTATGTGAAATAGCTAGGAAGTTACTGGAAAGGGTCTGGAGACAGGAGTTGAGTGTAAGAAGACAAGAGAATAAGGGGCCAGACTATGGAGAAAGAGCCTTAAATGTCAGACAGGAAAAAGGTTTGTCATCTGTAAGCAAGGAATGAGACCTATAACAGGCATGGCCAATGACTTGATTTATTTTGTTTAATTATATTTACTTGCGATGAGAGAGGGTTTGTATACAGAATAAGTTAAGGTGAGGTAACAGAGACGTAAAATAAAAGCAGTATTAATCAATTTTAAAATATACAGAGGAGAATAAAAAGGTGTCAGAGAAACAGGTCAATTTTGTTTAATGGAATTTTTTTAAAGCCACACAAAAGAAGTTTCCCATCTCAGGTAAAATCTTTTTTGTTTATTTGTTTTCATATATTTGAATGAGTTTGCTGCTGGTTAAGGTCATAATAAAAAAGAAAATATTCCAGAAAAAAAAATAATAATCCACCACCTCCAAAATAAGAAGCTGTAGTGGCTCTATATGTCTTTATGATAAAATTTTAAAAAATCTTCATACCATTGAAGGCTCTTTAACTTTGGTTTCCAGACTCTCTTTCTAAGCTGATGACATATTACTCCCCTCATCCACTCTGCATTCCAGTCAAACTGACCTACTTGCTGCTCCATTCAGTCTCCCACCTTTGTGCCTTTGCCCAAGCTATCCCTGATGCCTGCAATGCTTTTCCTACCCCTTTACCTCTTGAGTCCCCTAGCTTCCACTTCCTTCAAGTGCCCTTTCATGATTCCCCCATTTGTTAGTCCTACCAACTCCAAATAACCATGTATTTATACCATGATTGCGCTGCATTTACTTATCTGTAAACATGTTGTATGAGGCAGCTAGAAGGCTCAGTGGATAGAGCACTGATCCTGGAGTCTGGAAGATCTGAGTTCAAATTCAGCCTCACACACTTACTAGCTGTGTGACCCTGGGAAAGTCACTTAACCTCTGTTTGCCTTAATCCACTGTGGAAGGAAATGGCAAAGTACTCCAGTATCTTTGCCAAGAGAACCTTATGGGCAGTATGACCACGGGATCATGAAGAGTCAGACATGACTTTACAATAACATAAACATGTTGTATCCCCCTAAAATGTCATCTCTGGGCAGGTAAGAACTGTTTCCTCTCTGCATTTGGATGTCCAATGTCTGCCACACATGAGATGTTTTGAAATGCTAGTTTGATTACATAGATTCATAGAAACAGATTTGGAAGCCATCTCACACTCCTCCTGGTCCAACTCAAGAATCCTTTTCCTACCCCATCCCAAATGATCAGTTATCTGGTCTCTTGTTTAAAAACACCCAGTTTTCAAGGATGGAGTTGGGGTGGGGGTCGGTGTGGAGCCCAATACTTTTTGAGGCAATGGCCACCCCATTCCACTTTGGGATAACTATGATTGCTAGAATTTTTTCCTTACATTGCCCCTAAATCAACCTTTCTGCAACCAGATCATATTGCTACTATTTCTGACCTCTGGGATCAGGCAGAACAAATAAAATTTGCCCTCCTCTTCAAATACTCCAATCCAGTTATCCTGCCCCCTGCTAAGTCTTCTCTACTCCAGGCTAAATGTCCCTAGTTTCTTCATATGATCTCTAGTAACTCCTGACCCTCTCTTTTCTCCTTATACCATCCTACCTTTTTATTGTATCAGTAATGTCATATTGTCATTTTGTTGGACTAAGTGCCATTTACTTCCCTGAATGTAAGCTACTGGAGGGCAGGGTCTATTTTGTTTCTGTCTTTAAATCTCTAGCGTTCAGTCTGGTGCCTCACACATAGGTGGTGCTTAATAAATGCTTTTTAAATTAAATTGCAGGATATTTTAATGTATTCCCCTCAGGGTTCTGTAGAATATGATTATGCTACTTTCATTTACCCAGGGAGACATCCATTTCTATTTTTAAAAAGTTTTAATTTCCAAAATCCTTTGCAGGTGGGAAGGAGGGAAAAGGGCCAGTTCCTTCATAAGAACTTCAAGAACTGGCTGAAAATTTCACATCGCCCTCTATCAGGGTTGGGGGAGCTCTCCACCACACCTCCATCCCTATCTGCTCCAGACCCAGGGAAGAAGGAAAAGGAGAAAAAGTAAGAACCACCCCACCACCAAATCCCAATCTCTGTTTCCCTCTAATTGCTTCCCTGCTAATGGAAGTTTCAAAGGCTCTTTCAGCCTCCACCTACTTGGTTCCCCACCCTGATCATAGGACCCAGAAGCAGTACAGTATCATGGAAAGGGCACTGGATCTGAGTTAGAATTCTGGATCTGGTGCTGACCTTGAGTGAATCACTTAATCTCAGTTACCTCATCTGTTAAATATCAGGGTTAGGTTAGATAACCTCTACAGCCCCTTCCAATTCTACGTCTGTGGGACTATGGCTTAGAATTGGAAGAAACCTGAGCTCATCTAGCTCACACTCTTCATTTTACAGATGAGGAAACTGAGCCCCCACAGCCATGTGACTTGCCCTCGAAATCACACAGCTAATACTTAGCAAAGCTAGGATTTGAACCCAGTATTACTGATTCCCATTTCACCCATTATACCATGCTCTGCCCTTTTATTGTATGAATTATATCACATTGTCGTGGGTTTTTTTTTTAATGTTGCTTTGGACTAAGAGCCATTTACTTCGCTGAATAAAATTGTTTGGGTTTTTTCTCTTAACCAGAGAAGTTAAATGTAGATGGTTAAACCAAAGCCCCAAGATCTGTCTTCTGGAAAATGCTGAAATGCAAGAGCAGGAAACTCCACCTAGACCCTACCTGGTACGATTGAGGATTTGTCACCAAAAAATACTGACCTCCATGAAATACCTGAGGATTTCCTACCTCCCTCAATGGACCCAAAGCTACTAGGGGGCAGGCAAATATGCTGGCCCTCAGCCGTAGGCTTGATTGGCTCATATCCCCTAGAAGCCAGTGGGTTAGGGTTAGAGATCTCAAGCCAAGCCTTCTTGAGATTTGCCTAAATGGGTAGCAGAGAAAGGGATGCAATCAAATTAGAGTCTCCATCCCCATCAGCCCCCTGCTCTCCTGGTCTTTGTGTGTTGGTGAGCAGGGCCTGGCAACCCTTGAATGATGGGACCAGTCTGGAGTCTTGCAGAACAGGGCTTTCAATAGCACCAAGTTGAAATTGGGATGGGTGTATATGTGACCCAACAAGGAGCCAACGTCCTGAGATGAGGGTCCTTACAGAAGCCTTCTATTAGATCAAGGTGCTCTTAAACTGTCATAGTCCAGTGTGATGGATTTTGAGTCAGAGGACCTAGGTTCAAATCCTGACTCTGATACTTACTATTACTTGTGACACCTTGGATAAGTCACTTATTGTCTCTAGGTCTCAATTTCTTTATCTTTGAAAATAAGGGGCTTGGACCAGATGGTGATAATAGCGAGCATTTATGAAGTGCATTAAGGTTTGCAAAGTACTTTATATAGATTCCCTCATTTGGTTCTCATAATAATCCTGAGAGGGAGGTGTTCTTATTACCCCCATCTTACAGATGAGGAAACTGAAGCTGAGAAAGGTCAAGTGACTTGCTAAGGGTCTTACTCAGACACCTAGTGTCTGAGTCAAGATCTGGACCCAGGTCTTCCTGACTCCAGCTTAGGCACACTATCCACTACGGCACCTAGCTTAGATCATTTCCAAGGTCTGTTCCAGGTCTGGTTTCTGCCAGCATTCTTGTCTCTAGACCAGAATTGATTATGAGAACTATGGAAGTTCTGTGGCCCTGTGGAAGTTAGGGCCACAACCAGAATATTTAATGAGTAGACAGGCTTCACCTCCCTAGCTTCTCAGGCCTCAGAAAAATCAGATTTATAGTATGAGCAAGGAGGCCCCTAGGAACTTTAGCTCCAGACTGCAGAGTTGTCCAGCAGAGAGCAAGGTCAAGGACACAGCCAGGGAACCCCAGAGTCTAACAAGGTTATGTATATTTGGTTATACCCTAGTATAGAGGCTGCAGAGAATGTCCACTCTTTTCACCAGCACAGAAAGTCAGTTCTCCAAAAACCATCTCAGCTAATGGACTATTGATAAATAATTAGCTTTTGCTGATTGCATTGATCTAGGTGGACCCATCCTCGTGAGCATTTTCCCTGAGCACAGGCTCTTATTCCTGCCTTCCTTTTTCCACTCTTTTACCTAACAAGAAAAAGGAAGCGGCTTAGAGTGGGCCAAATGTAACATCAGTAAACAGTTTCTTCCCTTCCTTTGCTCTGGGGACACAAAGAGCACACAGTGAGTGGGTTCTCCCAAGTTGTACTCACTCAACAGTCCTCATCCTCCTTAGCAACCCTGGACCAGTTTGTTTTGGGGGATGAGGGCCATGGACTCCTTACCCTGCTCAGCAAAGCCCTTGTACTTAGGCCTGGTGAGGTCTCAGGAAAGATTCATGAAATGGAGCCAGGGAGGTTCCCAGGGGTACTCCTGTTTGTCAGTGGAAATGCTGAGTTCACAGTCCTGGCCCAGGGGAGCTAGCCGTGGGCCCCAGACACTTTCCTGTCCACCCCAATAGGGAATTTATTCTTAGTTTGTGTTGGCTTCCCGCACTCAAGACAAGGCAGAGCAAGGCTGAAGTCAGAACTGGACACACCTAAGCCCCTCCTTGCTTCTCCTTGTCACACTCCAGATACGTGGAAGACCATGTTCTCTCCTTCTCATCTTTACCACAGCACCTGGCACCTCTGTAAGGAAAATGAGTCTTGGAGCAGGTCAGGATCACACAGGGAGGAAGCCAGAGCTGGCATTCAAACCCAGGGTTTTTGCCTCTTTCTTCATGCCACTTAGCCTCTCCCTTCCCCTTAGACTCCAGACCTCAAGCTCCTGCCCTCTGCAGGCTGCATGTCACCCTCACAGCTCCATTTAGTCAAAGCAGTTCCAGGAGTAGAGGCCTCAGGGCGGAAATCTCCTTGGAATCCTGCCCACAGGTACACTGGGCAGCAAGTACCCCCAGCAGGTGGTCATAGGCTGCATACCTCAGGTATCCTGGGCTAGACACATCTTTGAGCCAGACAGCCCCAGTCCTGGGTCAGACAGATGCCCCAGACAGGGCTTGGACCAGATGCTCCAGACCAGGGGCCAGCTCTAAGGCTAGGACTGGAAGGAAACAACCTTTAGTACAAATATAGATCTTTTTTTAATGAAACCAGAACAGTTGGAGACTGGACAGAGGGAAGGGTGTTAGGGGTGTGGGGCAGTGTCCAGTTCTGGTACAAAGGTTCCCAAGCTTTGTGGAACTCAGGGATCCCTCAATAGAAGCAGGAACTCTAGGGATAACAGGGCCTAGGGGACAAGAGGGCTTACAAGCCCTTGCTTTGGAGAGGTCTCTGAAGCTGCCTCCCCTGCAATTGATGCCGCAGTTGGAGCTGTCTTTGGGGAGCTAAGGGCTAAGGAGCCCCACAGAACTTGGGGATTCCTGCTCTCTCCTCTAAGTGGACACCAAGGAGAAAGACATGGGACACAGGTATTCCCCTTCCCCCATGAGTGCTAGGAGCTCTGGGAGGTGGTCCTTCACACCCTTTCCTTGGATAGAGGAAGGCAGGGAGAAGATGGGCAGCTCCTTTAGACCAGGAAGACCCAGGACCAAGTGGAGAAAAGAAAGAACTGGACCCAAGGAAGGGAATTTGGTCTTTGTAGTCCCATCCCCAACAAGGTGCTTTACACACAGTAGGTGTTTAATCCAGTCATTGGACTGAACTGAAATAGGTCTTGGGCGTCTCCTTAGGGTAGGCTGTGAGGGTTAGGCTCTCTCCTTGGAGAGCTAAGCCAAGGGCCCCAAGATGCAGGCAAGGGCCAGTGCTGCAGCTAGCAGCGCTGGGGCTGGGTCTGGGGCAGGGGAGGCTGGAGATGAAGGCCCTTGCAGGGTCTCCTGGTTGGTCTCCTCACTGGCCACACCCCTGACACTGCTTGAGGGGAAGGGTCGAGAACTGCACAGGTCATGTAGGTTGCCTGGGTATTGGACCTTGCGGGATTCTTCAGTCAGTGATGCCCAGATGGCAGTTGCCTCCTGTGGGCAGTTGGCCAGGACCCTATTGGCACAGGTCTGAAAGTTTTCCCATGACCTGGAAGGAGATGAGAAGGGTCAGGAATGAATCATGTCAGAAGGGTTGGGGGAGCAGGGGTGACAGTTACTATATTGTATACATGACAGAGAAACAGAAGCTAAAAGTCAGAGACATGGCAGAAATTAGATCAATTGGGGATGGGGTGGGGAGTGGGGGGGGGGGAGGAGAAGGAGAGGAGGCGCAGGGAATTGGGGAAGCACCTGAGGACAAAGTGGAGAATGGACTGATAGAGGATGGAGGTAGAGACGGGATCTGCAGTGAGGGACTCTTGTCCAGGACTTTGGCTCTCACCTGCAGATGGACTCAAGTTCAGGGGGTGTGAGGTCAGCCCCCTTGTCAGACTGTCCACTCTGGACCATACTGTTCCCAAGACTGATCAGGCACTCAGCAAAGCCCTTGTAAATAGTATCACATCTGTTAGAGGTGGCAGCGGTCCCAGGACCCGGGGCCAGGACTGCAGAAAGAGAAAGAAAAGAGGCATGAAGCTAGGCATACACCTTCAACTCTTGGGGGAACCAGCCCTGTTTACCAGAGCAACAGCTCAGCCCAAGGGATGCAACTCAGCTAGAGTCTATGGCAGCACCACTGGTGACTTGCTGAGGGAAGTACTTTCACAAACCCCTGGGTCCCCCTCTCAGTGCAACAAACATTAATCACTTGCTATGTGCATTGTTCTGGGAGTGCTAGGGAAGGGAGGGAGATACAATTGAGTAGTCTCTCATTTCATGGAGCCAACAAAGCAATGAGTGAACTCCAGTGTAATATGGACACACACACACACACACACACACACGCACACACACACAGAAAGCTTGATGAAGGCAAAGCAGAGATTCAACAAGTATTAAGAAAATTTTAAGGAGAAAATCACTTTCAATTGGGGAAGTAGTTCATGGAAACTCCACACAGAGATATCTAAGCTGGGATCTGAAGGAAAAGGATTTCAGTAGGTGATGAGGTGGGAGTGGATTTTAGGGAATTGGGGCAGTCTCCCATGACAGGCCCCTAAAATCTACAAGGGAGGCTTTGTATACTATTCAGGCTGTGGGACTGAGGACTGCCAGAGAGAGTAAGGGCAAGAATGTTTCTTTGTGATTCCACCTCCCAAGCTGCCACACTCAGTTGGTTTTCCAAATTGGGGGAGAGAAGGGTGGCAAAAACAGTACCAAGTCATTCTCCTGGCTCTTCTTACATCTGTTTCTGCTCTTTGTACTAAGTCTGAGTTCTTCCCTAGCTAACTAAGGGAATGTGGTCCTGAGGCCTAGGTGGAGACTTAGGGGCAACTTCTGCCTATTGATTCAGTCTGAATCTTTTCCAGGGACAGTTTACAATCCTCCCACCTTCAGGTACCTAGGCGATGGGTTGGGGCAGGACAGGATACCCGCTATGGAGCTGCCTCCAAGCAGGAGGGGGCCAATTCCCCTTCTCCCAGCCTGTGTTGATGAATTCCAAGCAAAGAATATACACCCAGACCTGGAAGTAGGGAGAAAACCACAACTTCCTCAGAGGAACACAGACCTCATTCCTGAGCCCTTGTCTGAGCTCAGTCAAGCCTCTCTCCCCTCTGCACTTCCTCCCACTCCCAATTTGGGCAGGATTATCTGACTTGTTGGTTAAAGACAAGCTACAGCTCTATGGACTTCTCATTCCCGCTCTCTTCACATTTCTTAAAGGGGTTTGTCCAGCTCCACAGATAGCAGTCACTGCGGTTCCCCAGAGTACAAACTGACTATATCCTTTTTTTCTGCGTCTCCTAACCTAGAACCTGACCCTGCTCAGGAATACTATTACTGAACTCTTTGAGGCCACTGTAGGGGGCTGAGCTAGGAAGGGTCATGATGGCCATCAGTAGCCAAGAACAGATAGAAGCCTGAGGGTGCAGTTCACCACCAAACTTGCTCTCTGCCAAGCTTGGTCCCAAAGGAGAGATAAGACACATCTCCCTTCCTGCTTCACAGTAGTGGAAGACTAAGGAATATTGCATATACTATTGAGCTCCTTAATGTGCTGATTAGTTTTAAACTCTCTCCTTACAAAGGATTGCTAACTGGGGCAGGGGAATGGAGTAGAAGTGAAAGTGATGTTAAAACAAAAGGTATTAATAACTATTTTTAAAAACTGTACTCCCTAACCCCTGGGGCTACCTCCTCCAACTCTATCCCCATTCAGGGGACCAGTCCAAGCTTCAAGCCTCCCCTCTAACCCTCTTCTTTCCAGATTGCCAGTCAATGTTGGGGAAGAGGGGAGGAAGAAATGGTGGAGGAGGTGAGGAAGTGTGCCTTTGTGCCTGGGTAATGTCGCCGGGGAGCGTAGAGACTCCTCCTGAACTAGGAGAATGGCACCTTCCTCGATTCTTAGGGATTAGCCCAGGCTCTAGACTGGGGAGCAGAAGGAAACTCGTCCTGGGTGGTGAAAGCAGGTGTTGAAAACTGATAGGAGGCCACAGTAAAAAAAAAAAAGGAGATACAGGATCCCCTTCCCTCGAACACCTTTTAAGTAGTCCCATTTCCCTGACACATCCATCGAGAGCCTTGAACTTTGGCAGGAAGGGGGTAGACAGGGACCACCTAGAGAACTGTGAAGGCAGAGTCTGTGGCTTTTAAGATCATAGGACCACAGATTTAGAGCCGGTAGAGACCTTCCAAAGAGGCTGTGACTCGCACATTACACAGGGACATATCTGGGATTTAAATTCCATTCCAGCACTCTTTTCAAATGTGGCCAGGAAATTTTCTGGGTAGGGTATACGACTGGGAGATGGGGAGTGCCCAGATCTGTCATAACCCACAACCCCTCCTGCCTTCCCTCCAGAAACCACCACCCCTCAACTCCCTAAGGTCAAGTCGGGCACCAGGGGACAAGAGGGACCTCCTTCCTCAGTGCTGCGGCTCGTAGTTCCCCAGGACTTACTGAACTGCAGTAGCAGGAATCCCGGGAAGGGGAGTGGTCTCCAACAGCAGCGGCGGCGGCGGCGGCAGCAGAAGCGCATTGTCCCGGGGCACGGCAGTGCCGGCAACCCGCTCCCACCTCAGTCCCAGTGGCTCAAAAGCCCGAGTGCGGAGCCAGCGAGCTGGGGCTGGGGAAGCACCACGGCCCCGCCCTTCCCCTCCAGGAGCCCCGCCCCTCCTGCTCCTCCCCGCTCCACGCCCCCTTCCACCTGTCTTCCCTCTAGCCCCAACGCACCATCCCTCTTGGGTTTCTGCTTCCGCTAGTCTATTTCCCTAAGTAACCGAACTGCAGACCCAGGCAGCCTCAGCACCACCCCATGGGATGTCAATACTGTTGCTCCACCCCGCTACAGGCCCCATTAGATGTCAATTGGGGGGACCTCCAACCCCCAAAATATCAATACTATCCCCCTACTCCTGGCCCCACAGGATGTCAATTCTGCTCCCCTCATTCCCCAGCCCCGTGAATGTCAATGCTGCCCCCACTCCTGGCCCCATGGGATGTCAATTCTGATGACCCCCCACCCAGCCCCATGGATTATCAATGTTGCCCCCCTCCCTCAGAAATGTCAATTCTATTCCCCCCCACACCCCACAGATGTCAATGCTGTCTCCAACCTGGTGGTCTCCACTGAAAATCAATTCTGCCCCCTTCTGGCAGGACAGGATGTCTATGCTAGCCCATCACTCCCATCTCCATAGGATGTCAATGCCACCCTCACCCTCCTTGTGCACAGAAAACTGAGAGCCTTATATAGTGCACAGAGCTCAACATGGGCATGAGTATTTGCCAGAAGATCAGAAGTAGGAGCAGGGGGGTGATTGCCCTGCAGATTGGAAAATAGGGCAAATACACCCTGGGCTCCACCCTGCTAATTGGCAGACACTAGATACAAGAGGCTGGTCATCCACATCAAAAGGACCAGGTTCTCTTATGAAAAGATATGTCTTCCAAACATCTCCCAGTAAGTGTGCTAATATTCCAACTGATCTACATAAGGGTCCAGCTGGGGTAGGGGGTAATGTGGAGGACAAAGTGAAGGAAGATACATGCCCAAGATATGGAGCAGAGAGAACGGAGAGTGGAGACAGCACCTTAGTAACTCTGGCTCTGGGAGAACTCCAAGCCCCTTACTACCTCAGCTCTTAAAGAAGCCAGTCTCCCATCTTGGGAGACAACAGCCTGTGTTTGGCCTACCCTGGCTGAAGCATAGCAGGGAGAGAAACACAAGACATCCCAACAGAGGGTTTTATCTAAAAAGCATTTAATTGAATTTTTGTTCAATGTTTCTCAAAAACAGAAAGATCCAAATTGGAGGTAAAAAGGAACGTGTAAAATTCAACTCAAGTTATATTAGTTGAATCCAGAAACATGCTCCCTAGTTGATGGAGCCTGGGGATTCCCCAACCTCCCTAGTCAGAGCTGGAAGCCACAGCCCCTTTGGCCTGAAGAGCCAACCTGAGGGAACAGCAGGGAGACCTCTTCTGCTCCAGAAGCATCACCAGAGCTGAACTCCCAAGATCAGTCATGGTCCTCTGACAAAGGAGGGACAAGGAGGGGCTGGCAAAGTTCTGGCTTTGGACTTTTATCACCAAGTTCCAAAGAAACTCAGTGTTTCCTCAGTCCCCAAGGCCTGGAGTCATCACAGTTGAGTACTACAACCCTTCCTCCCTCCTCTTCTGGGTCACCTAAGGTGCCTATGTCCACCTAGTTGAGGCCGGGGACAGCCAGACCCTGCAACATGATGGTGAGACGCCGAGCGGACTTGCTGAGTGAGTTGTGGGGCTCAGCCTGTAGGAACTGGAACAGCTTCTGCCGCACCTGGGCCATGACTGAGCCCATATGGTCCCTGGTGATCGGGTCACTATGGTCCAGGTGCATAACAGCTTCTTCCAAGTAGCTATGGGTGAAGAAGAGATGGCAGATTCAGAAGTAAGGAAGGCTCCCCTTGGTAATGCATGGCCTCTGGGATCCCCTATGTTCTATGAAGGGAGTATTCTAACTTTCTATGAGCTGTCCAGTCCCCTGTGCTGAGGGCAGGGGAGGTAGAAGCCCACAGACATGTTAACCTTTGCTACAGGTTCCCTAGTTGGCTCCTGGGGCAAGATGAGGAGTCTAGTCTACTCTGTTCCTGAGGCAGTGCCCTCCACCCCCCTATCCTGCTACACCCGCACTGACCTGAATTTGAGCTCTGTGCGGGTTCCCAGGTCGGAGGAGAGCTGCTGGATGAGGGAAAGCAGGACAGGCTGGGACAGGGGACAAGGTGGCTGGCCAAACACCTGCTGTGGGTCCACAGTCTCACACACAAAGAGCACCAGGTTCAGGTCAGCTGCTGTCAGAGCCTGAGGAGACAGGGCCGATGGTGAGAAGAGATGAAGAGAAAAGTTTTGAGAAGAGACATAGGGGAAGATATTTGAGGGCAGAACATTAGTGTAGAAATAAAGGGTCAGAGGAGAACAGGGAGGTGGTAAAAGAGGCAGGAAAAGCAGGGAGTGGAGAGGCAGAAGTGGGGAGGAAGGGAACTGAGATAACAAGGAAGAAGAATGAGGGACGGCAGGGATCTGTGCACACATAAGAGAGGAGACCAGACCAGAAAAAGTGCTGAGGTCCTGTGCTTGCACAGGTCTTCCTGCTCCCCCTGCTGGCACAATGCAGCACAGTCCCCAGCCAGGAACATACCTGTTGGAAAGCCTGGTTGAGGTGGCCCTGCTGGAGCATCTGTAGGATGTGTGCCTGCTGGGCCTGGCAGTCAAGATGGGCAGCTGGGATAGGTGTGCCAGCAGCAGAACGCATTGCCTGCATGATGCTGGAAGTGACCGCCGCCTGCTGTTCCTTCATGGCCAAGCTCACCTCCCCCTTGATGATGCGCTGGACCTGGGAGAGGATCGACTCTTGCATGCTGGGAGAAAAGAAAGAAGACTGAGGAGGAAGGCATAGATTCAGGCTACTTACAGTGACCCACAGAATGCCAGTATGAACAGCTTTTAAGATTGCCCAGTTCATATGCCCAAAGAGTTACAAAAATGTGCATCCCCTTTGACCCAGCAATACCACTTCTAGGTCTGTATCCCAAAGAGATCATAAAAATGGGAAAAGGACCCAAATGTACAAAAATGTTTATAGCAGCTCTTTTTGTAGTGGCCAAGAACTGGATACTGAGGGGATGCCCATCAATTGTGGAATGGCTAAACAAGTTGTGGTATATTAATGTAACGGAATATTATTGTGCTATAAGAAAAGATGAGCAAGTGGAGTTCAGAAAAACTTGAAAAGACTTCTATGAACTGATGCTGAGTGAAGTGACCAGAACCAGGAGAACATTGTACACGGTAACAGCAACACTGTGCAATGAGCAACTTTGATAGACTTTGCTTTTCTCAGCAATGCAGTGATCCAAGACAACTCCAAAAGACTCATGAGGGAAAATGCTATCCACATCCAGAGAAAGAATTATGGAGTCTGAATGCAGATTGAAGCATATTATTTACTCATTTTTTAGGGGTTCTTCTTTCTTGTGTTTTCTCCTATTGGTTCTAATTCTTCTTTACATATTACAAGCCATCTTGGGGTGGGTGGAGGGGAGAGATGTGGAAAAAATTTGGAACTTCTATAATCTTACAGAAGTTAATGTTGAAAACTAAAAAAAAAAAAAGACTGTCCAGTCCAAATTTCAATTACGCAAAATTAAAAAGTTTTTATATAAGCAAAACCAGTGGAACTAAAATTGGAAGGGAAATTTTCGTTAGGAAAAAATCTCTGCAACAAGTTTTTCTGATAAAGGTTTCATTTCCAAGATGTATAAAGAACAGATTCAGATTCAAATTTATAAGAAGAGCCTTTCTCCAACAATAAAAGGTAAAATAAAATAATGTAAATAAGATGTTTTTAGAGGAAGAGATCCAAATTATCAACAGCAACATGGAAAAACTGCTCCAGGTTACTAATAATTAGAGAAAGGTCAATAAAAGTAATTAAGAGGTTCTACCTCTTACTACTGCCCAGCAGATTGTCAAAGATGATTAAGAAAAAAAGAAAATGACAAATATTAGCGGGACTATAGGAAAACAGGAATATTAATGAATGCAATGTTGATAAAAAGTTACAAAAGGTTGACAAAGGCATAACCTTTGACCCAGAGATGCTAGGCTCACAGCTCAAAGAGATCAAGGAAAGAAGAAAAGGATCCACCTGTCCGAAAATGTGAGGGCTCTTTCTGTGCAACTGGAAATCAAGGGGTGCCCATGAACAAGCTGTGGTTGTATGGATGCGATGAAATACTATTGTGCTGTAAGAAATGATGGGGGGGCTGGTCCCAGAGAAGACTGGGAACACTTGTATGAACTGACTGAGTGGAGCGAATAGAACCAGGAGAAAGCTGTATAAAGTAAGAAAAGCAGTATCGCGACAAACAAGCCTCACAACTGAAGACCGGGGGTGGACGGCAGATGGACCATCAGATGCAGAAAGAAAATACGCTTTTGGATATGGTTAATATAGTCATCTGTTTTGTTTGACTCTACGTATTTGTTACAAGCATTTTGGGTTTTTGATTTTTTTTTAACTGGAGGCAGGGGAAAGGTGGGAGGGAAAGAAATTAAATGCTTGTTAAATGAGAAGAAAAATAAGAGTTAAAAAAAATTTAGCCTAAATTTCTCATTTTACAGGTAAGGGAAAAGGGGGAAAGGGAATGAGTTTACTGTGTACCAAGCACTGTGCTAATAAGCACTTTACAAATATTATCTCATTTGATCCTAATAACCACCTAGGGAAGTAGGTGCTGTTAATATACCCATTTTATAGTTAAAGAAACTGAGATAGCCAGAGTTTAAGTGACTTGCACAGGGTCATACAGGCAGCAAGCAGTTAAGGCTGGATTTGAACTTAGGTCTCCTTGACACCAGGCCCATTGTTCCATCCAGTGGGGCATCATCTGCCTCTGCAAACCTAAGGAAACTGAGGCTCAGGGAGGTGACACAGCAAGTGCCCAAAATGATCTAGCCAGGCTCCTCCAGAGCTGGTGGACGAAAAAATGCAAACTCTGCTTCCTACCACGCACCACAGATCCCTGGGCCGGTCCCTCCCCTGGTGCCCAGGGTCTATGACAACTAGCTAAGGGACTTTGGGCAAATCTTTCTACTTGTAGGCCCCCTCGGGCCCCATCTCAACTCGTTCTTTGTGCCACACCCGTGGGTCACTGAATCCCGTTCTCCTCCATGGGGGCTCTTGTTCCTGACTCACTTGCTCACAGCAATGTGGAGCTGGTGCTGGACCTCAGCCCGCACGCTGCTGCTAACAGTGGCTGCCATCTGCTCTGTGGCACTCTGCAAGGTGCCCACCAGTCCTCGAAGCTGTGCCAGGACAGGCTCTCGCGCTTCCTGCTCTCTCACCTTCCGACTCTTCATATGGTTCTCTAACTGCTGCAGGTCTGAAGTTGGGGAGGACAAGAAGGGTGGAGAGGGAACTTGGTTATCACCAAGACGTTAGGCTAGGAGGACGCAGATTCTGAATGGGGGCTCCACAGCTGAACAAGAAAGGGTCCAGGAGCTTCCCCTCAGAGTAGAGGGTCAGGCTCAGGAGGGAAAGTGAGGACTCTACTCACATTCCTGGGTGCCCAGCTTGAAGCTGTCATTGATCTGCTGGAACATGGCCTGGCAGCTCTTCTCAAAAGTGGGCAGCACAATGCTCTGGAAAGCCTCTCGGTAGGCAGCCTGCATGGGTCCCTGTAGGGTATCTGCAGCCGCACGGGCAATTGTGTCGGTAAGGTTCTGGGGAAAGGGATGGAGAGCAGGCAGCAGCATGTGAGTTCCATGAGATGAAATAATCCCCTGACCCCCACCTGCAGATCCACTCAAGGTTCTGAGAACCCTGGGGCAGGCTCCACACCTTGGACTTAATCAGCTTGGTGACATTCTCCTTGAGAGTACCTTCTACCGCCGTCAGCTTTGCTGCCACGGTGCCACTCAGCTGGCTTGTCACAGGCTCCAAGCTTTTGGAGACACCTGTGCCAGGGCAGAAATAGCAAAGGGATAGAATGGGCTGGGGTTCTTACGCAAGGGCACTAGACTGAGCTGGTAGGCTGGGCAGGAAAGGAAGGGTTGCCCCTGTCCCTCCCTCTGTAATGCCCACAAACACCACTGTACTCACACTGGGGAACCGTTTTCTTCATCTCCTCTCTAACTGTGCGCTCCAGCCGGCCTGCCACAGCTGACGACAGGGCCTGAGACAACTGCTGTGACAAGTGTTCCTGCAGTTGTCCGCTGCGCTGCTGCCCCTCAGCCAGGGCCCGCTCTAACCGTCTCTCTGAATTGCTGGCTAAGGACTTTGACAGGCCCAAAGGAGGCCAAGCCACTCCCACCACCATTCCTCCACCTCTCTCTAGTAGACTGTAAGAAATCCGCACGGTCTCCTAAAACATTTTAAACAAGCATGCGCTTTAGGCCCTTGGACAATCCCCAATAACCCAGGGCTGCGTGTAGTGCAAAGATTATTGTTCCCATTTTACAAAGGAGGAAGACTGAGGCTCAGAGTCAAAATGCCTGGCCTTGAGTGTCCTAGCTGGGAGCCAAGGCTAAGTCTCCAGAGCATATGTCCAAACTTCCTTTCCTCACTATGACCACACTGGCAGTATCCTAGACAACACCCTTGACCCAGCCCCTGCTAGTGTGCAAACAGACCCCTTCCCACTGGATCCAAAGCCTGGATCCTGCCCCAAGGATACGCTCGTGATCTTGTCGAGACTCCAAGACTCTCTCCACATGGCCCATGATAGAGCTCTGCACCGAATCCAGCTGGTCCGTCAGCCGCTGCAGTAACTCAGCATGACTCTGCCGGAGCTCGGCAAGCTCCCGCTGCTGCCCTCGGACCAGGGCCAACCACTCTTGGGGAGGTTCTGCTGCCTGGCATGGGGACACGCATATCACCCTAGGCTGAGGGCACCAGGCCCTTTTTGGGCTGCTCCACTTCAGGCATGACCCAGCCCTGCTTGGAAGGCAGCCTTCTGAGACGTCCCAGGGGAAGAGAAGAGTCTTGGCCTGAGGAGCTACCCAACCAGGCAGGGAAAGAGAGAAAAAAGTCTAATGGGAGGAAGGTCTGGGGGAACTCTGAGCTCACCTGGTGTTCTACCAGCCAGGGGCCTTGCGCCAAGTCCCTGCAACAAGAAAAGAGTCTGATGAGGCCTGATCACAGGGGACCTCTAGGATATGAGCAGCTGGGAAAAGCAGGGAAGACAAGAAGCCAGGGCAATGGGATGGGACCCTACCTGCTGCCCTATGACTCCACCTACCCATCATCCTTCTTGCCCTTTCTCTTCAGCTTGGGTGAGGCCCTGGGAGACCCCTTGGTTTTCCAATCCTTCACTGGCAGTCGTGGGGCCGTTGCTTTGGCAACAAAGCCACCTGAGGTTGAGGCCAAGCTGGCCACCTCATCATCATGGTCACTGTTGGGGTGGGAGAAAGCAGTGAACACCCACCCACTTTAACACCTCCCTGCCCATGACCCCAACACCCCCCAAAGACAAGTACTAAATATAGTAGCCAAGGAAGAGGGTCAGGACACTTGCCAAACTAGCAGCCTTGGGGCTCAGGACACGGCCCTGAAGCCCTGAGTTCGGTCACTGTGGGGATGGAATGGGGGAGGGAAGGATTCTGAGTGGGTAAGCAGGGGTGGAGGTGGGAGCAGAGGGGTGGCACCTCTGCTCAGCACTGGCATCCTGACTGTCCTGTTGCAGCAGATGGTAGGCATGCCTGTGGTAGGAAGAGCCTTTGTGCTTCTCCTGAACATCATCCCTGGGACTGTGTGGGAAGTGGAGGGTGAGGGAGGACATGTTGAAAAGGCCAGAGAGCAGAGTCACCCCGACATTCCCTTCCTTGGCCCCATGCCAGGGCAGAAGCTCCCACCTCCCTTCCTAAGCCTGTGGAGTTTTCTTATTTGTGTTGGTGGGAGTGTGGGGGAGAAGGGCTGTGGCTAAGGATGCAGTCTCAGAAACTAGTAAAGCACTATAGTTAGAGAAAAGAGAGGCAGGGCAGGGCAGCCCGTCCCTCCTCAGCCTTTACCTGTCAGCCAGACTGTTGCGTGTTTCCCGGGTGATATCGGGTGCAGCAGGCCAGGCCTTGCTGTCTGCTGCACTGGTCTCCTGGCTCAGTGCTGTCTCCAACAGGGAAGGTGTGCTCCGCTTCTCGCCCTCCCCAGGACTCCCATCCAGGCCATGCTGGGGGCCATGCTCAGGGCCAGGCCGGGGTCGGGGGGATAGCAGGTGTAGGGCCGAGGCAGCAGATGCCATGCTGTCAGGCTCAAGGCCCTCTGGAGCAGTGGTGCCAAACCCTCGGGGGAGAGCCTCTGAGGCAATCTCAGGGATGTCCTGGGACAGGGCTGTGGAGGCTGAGGAGATGACGTCGGGGGAGCGGGCGCGGGTCGGAGAGGCCTGTGGCACCACCAGGGGCTCTACCTCCTGCAGCTCCAGGGACAGTGATGGGTTCCCTTGCGGGACCTGCCCAGAGAACTCCCACTTAACCGCTGCCCATCTCCCTCCTGACCCCCAGTCATTCCACTTCCCAGAAGCTGCTAACCCACCTGGCTGGGCCCCTTGGTAGCTAGTTTATCAGAGAGGCCTGGGATGAGGACGCTGTGGCCACGGGGACTAGCCTGAAGGCTGCTACTGCTGCTGCTCAGGGTCAGACTGCTGTCTAGCTGCAGCTTGGGGCTCAGGGTCAGCTCCTCGGGTGGCCTGGGTTAGGGGAAAAAGGCCAATCTCGTACAGAAGTCCTCTAACCCTTAACTCTGGATCCCTCAATGGCCCTTTGCAAGTTCAGGATCTTTTATCTTACCTGGGTATGGTTGTGTCTGTGGCTGAGGTGGTATTCAAGGAAGTCACAGCTGTTAAAGAACTCCCACTGCTTCCAGGAGACACTGTGATCTATAGAGACATGACATGAGAATGGTAGTGCAGTTGGCTTGAAAACCCACGGGCCAAGAAAGGTTCAGAGCTCAGTAACCTTGGACAAGTTACTCATCTTTCCTGGATCTCAGTCTCTTCACCCTTACAACGAAGGCAGTCCTGAAGCAGCCCTTCCCTCTGCCCAGGGATGTACCTGCTGCAGAGAGGCGCTCGGAGTCATGAAGGCATCAGGAGTCATGAGCTTGGGCTTGGCCTCATTAGTCAAGCTGAGAAAGTCGGAAGGGACAGGCAGGTCAGCGATGCGCCGAAGGTCAGGCTGAGAGCCCTGGCCAGAACCCTGGCCAGAGGCCAGACTCTCCGAGTTCAGCTCTGGCAGGTGCTCTCCAAACCCTGAGGGAGGAAAGAGCATCCCTGAGGCCTGACCCTTTCAGAGAGAGACAGACAGAAAACAGAGTTGCTCCCATTCCCCTTTTGCTCTGCCACAAGGAGTCTGAGCCCCACCACTCACCAAAGTCTTCTCGGGCCGAGTGGGAAGGGAGTGGGGCTACCACATCAGGGCTCTGCTGGGGCTGGAAGCGTATCTGGACATCCTGCAAGGCCCTGTCAAGGAAAAGAGAGCTCAGTGATCCTCTATGTGAATCTCTGGGCTCACAGAGACCCCAGGGGCTGGGGCCCACAGTCCCTCAACTGAGGTTGGCCCAAAGGTTTTTTGGGGGAGAGGGACTTACTTGGTGTGGACACAGAAGAGCTTGATAAGTACACCAGCTGCTGACTCCACTGCCCCAACACCATGGGAGCCCTCTGTAAAGACAGCAACATGGCTTCAGGGCTAGCCTCTCTCCCATTTCTGTGGCTCCCAGAGCTGAACCAGAGTAGTTGGTTTGCCTCAGTGGGGAGGGGGGGGGAAAGAGGGAGGTTAACATGTTAAATTGGTCTCACCTGTGCTCAAGCTATCACCCTCCTCCTCAGCTGGGAGAACCTCTGTGTGCCGAAGCCGGCAGCGGCTCACAACCTGAATGCCAAAGCTCAGGACAGGGTGGGTGAGCAGGAACTCAGAGATGGAGCTGAAGTAGGCCCTGCCTTCCTCCTGGTTCTGTAGCAGCTCCATCACATACAGCACCTGTGCAAGGGACCAGAAGACAGCTCACACTGGGTGTCCTGGGGAACCCAGACCTTCCCCCAGATGGCTCCAACTCCAAAGAGGAGGATCTCGAATGGCAATGTCAGGAAGCCACCTCTCTGGAGTTGCCCATCCAACTCCTGGGTAAGCCCTAACTTCCCCAGCTATCTCCTACCTTTCTCTGCACATCACTGAGGATCAGGTATTCAGCTGAAAGGTCTAGGCAGGCTTTTAGGCTGGGAGGCACACTCACTGAGCTAAATATGTCTGGACAAAAGCTAAGGGGGTAAGGAGAAGATGGGCATTAGTGCAAAGGGACCTTTGTTCAAGGGAGGCCCAGCCCATGGCCTCCAAAACGGCTGTTTCTCCCTGCCTTTGATCAAGCCTCTCAGCCCCAGCACCCACTCACCGGATAGTCTGCAAGCAGGTCCATGACACTGTGCACCACATCTTCAGTTCCCGGTTTTGGTCAGCTCCTGTGATGAGGAACCTCCAGAAGGGGACTCTGCGAAACAAGGAGGAGCTTGGGGGTGGGGTGGGGGAGTGGGCATGGGATCTTGGGGCTTTATTTGCCATTACCCACCCATCCTCCCCCACTGGAGATACCTCCCTCTGCTCCATGGGGTTCACTCTGTGACAACCCTCCCCCAAAGTGCCCCCAGTCCTTTTACCACCACCCCCAATATTCCTGGCCTGAATCTTCTGGAGGGCCCAAAAAGAAAGGAAGAGGGAGGGGACAGGCTCACTCAGGGTCTTGTTTCTTGTGGTTGTCACAGAACAGGAGGCAAGAGAGAGGTCTGCCATCATGAGGTTTCCATTCATGAAGACACCTGCAATGAAAATTGTGGGAAGATGCTCCTAGTACACAGGCTGTCATCAGCGTCACAGAGGTCCTACTTTCTAGACCAAGGGGTCAATCCCTGCCTCTGTCAACCCCAGTACCCAGCCTGATTATGCTCACTCATATTCTTTCATGCCCAAACAAGCCAGTCTCTAGATACCAATCCACTTCTGACCCCCTGATTCGCCTTACCTTGGCTCATCTTGGCCCTCTATATAGATCTGCCAGAATTTAACAAAGCCATCGTGACTTGCGGTGGCTAAAACAGTCCCATCGGGGGAGAGAGCTCCTTCACTCAGGCACTAGGAGGAAAAAGACCCAACCACTCACTATCCAGGGACCAAGAGGAGAGGGGGACAATCAACAGTTATCACCCACATGGATTTAGCACTGGGCTAGACACACAGCACCAGGAGAAGCATCACAGCACAGAAGAAAAACGTGTATTTCATGGATCGTTTGTTAGGATAGAATCTGGACACACACATGTAGATATGTATGTATAACCAACAATAAATTCTGAGGGGAATGCCTGTCTGAGATGAGTAATTGGGGAGATTAAGGAAGTGCCAGGTTCTTCCTGGGTGAGGCATCATTTTCATATTCTCCTTAAGGACATTTTACTCTTATGAGGTACAGATTATGTTTTCAAAGAGTGCCCCCTTAAAGCAGAGCTAAAATTCAACACTTTTCTTAATAACTTAAATGACATATGGATGAAGGCATGACTATCAAATTTACTGAAGGTAAAAACTACAGCTCACACCCTGGATGACAGACTCAGGATCCAAACTAATTTCTGCAGTCTCAAAAAATAATCTGACTTTAATAATAATTAAATTTTAAAGGGATGCATGTAAAATAACCACACTTGGGTTTTTGGACTCAATCACACAGATATGGAAGATGTGGTTAGGCAATAGTTCTTGTGGAAAAAATTGGATCAGTAGTGAAGAGTGGAGGGATCCCAAGTCCAATGAGCAAGTGTCTGGAAGGAGATATAAGCATTCTCTCACACACTGTTCTGGTCAGAACACCGATGGAGTGTTATGGTTACTGAATTCTGGAAGGATGCTGAGAGTAGCTCCATTCTAACAGTTCCCTAATTTTTTATTCCTACCACGTCCTACAATGTCTGACACATGGAAAACACCTCAGTGCTTGTTGATCGATAGAATGGATTCCTGCATAGGTACAAATCATACCACATGACTTCAGAAAAATCTATAATTCTAAGACTACTTGGCATTTCTGGGACATGTTCCCGACAGGTGGGTTTGTTGGTCCACCAAGGAACAGAAGTGACAGAGGCTCTGCCCTCACTAATAGCACCTCATAACTCCCCTGGAAAAGGGTCCCAAGTTCTCACCGTGCTATGGCCTTTCACCACGATGAAGCCTTCCTTGATGTGGTTGACATCCACAGGCCAAGAGCTATTGTTGGCTCGGAGAATGTCCAGGTCCCACACCTCAGCCTAATTAAAGGAAGAATGAGGTGAACTCTCAGAGAAATGGGAAGCTTCAAGCCTAGAAGCCAGAGACCAGCCAGAACATTCTGTAGATTGTTTCAGAGAACTCTAAGGCAGTTAGCCTGATATGAGACAGAAGTAAGAAGGGGGAAGGAGAAGGACATAGAGAAGGATAGGAAGAGGGAAAGGGAGAGGGAAGGGAGAGACAAAGAAATGGAGAGATAAGAGGAAAAGGGAAATAGAAATCAGGAAAGAGAGAGACTTGGGCGGGAAGGAGAATTGGGGGAGGGGGAAAGGGAGAGAGACAGAGACAGAAACTTAAGACACTGGCTATATACACAAGTCCTAGCTCTCCTCTCCAGCTTTGGAGTGACAGGGTGGGACAAGAAAGGTTACGGTCATTGAGACAAGTCCTGAAGTCCCCAAATCCAACAGAAAAAAATAAAAGGTTTAATTCTAATCATCTGAGTTTCCTGATACCTAAACAATGGAATTAGAAACAGGCAATTAAAGGTGCTTGGCTGCTGGGAATTCCTAAGAGAAGCTGCTTTAGTCCTCTGCTAATCTTCCATGCTGACAGAGCTTCTTCCTAGCCAGCAAACCTTGTCTCTCTCCCTCTCCCCACCCCAGCTGGCCTCTAGGCTCCTCCCAGTCCTTGCCCCTTACCCTGTCTTCGTGTAGCAGGGCCAGAGTCTGGCTGCCCTCCTCACTGCTCTCCTCATTCTCCTCTGGGATATACGGACACCAGATGATCCGTCGGAAGTGATTCAATGGTGTGCCCTCTGAACGCTTAATGTTCACCACAATCTCCTCTCTGGAACAAAGCTAAGGACCTGACTCAGAATACATGTTCCTGGCTTTCCCCTTCCCTAACTCAGAGCACAGGAGATGCCTGAGGAGGTCTGAGCCCTGGTTGTTTCCACCACCCTCAACACTAAGCCCAGCAGGCAGAACCCAGGAGGGTGGGAGCTCCTTAGGGAGCTATAGCACATTCTGTAAGAACAGCAGGACCTTCAATTCTGCCAAGTACCCTCAGTCTGGGTTCCCTTAAGTCACATAAGATAAGAAGTCCCAAGCAGACACCCAACCACCCAAGGAAGGATACTGGATCTTGTTGTTCTCCATGGCCAGGCGCCACACAAAAAGGCTGCCTGATTCATCCAGGCAGGCCAACTGGGGAGAGTTGAGGTGAGCAAAGGCTAAGTCGGCCACACTTCCTGTGAAGCCCTTCAGCAGTGTGCGCTCTGCTGTGCTGACGCTGATCACCCGCACCATGGCTGAGCCATTGCTGGCACCTATGGACATCAAAAGGCATAACTCCTGGCCAGGCCCCAAAAGCACCCTCCAATGCTCCCCTGGCACAGAGCTCAAAGATGAATGGCACCAGTCACAGCCTGATTCCAACCTCACTCCATCTTAACTTCCAACTCTGCAAGTCCCCAGAAAATACTCCACATGGTTTCATGAAGAACCATCCCTCTGACCCAACAACAGGGCTCTAGTCTGCCCACTCAACAATGTTCCCCCACCCCCAACATCCCAGACAATTCCTCCACTGTGTCATAAAAGGTCAGAGCTGGGATGGGTGGACAGAGCTTGGGGTGTTTCCTGCAGTCAAGCACTTTGCTCATAAATCAGGAATCTTTGGGCAAAGCAGCAGCCTTACTTCCCAGGAAAGAGAAATTAAAACTCCAGAGGAGGCTGCACAGGGGCCTAGGGTCTAAGGAAAGAGTCCAAGTGTCCTGCCTCGGTACTGTCAGGTCCCAGGAGGACCTGGCCACACGAAGGCTGGGGAAAGTTCTTGCTAAGGAAGTCTCCGGTCCCAAGAGCAGCAGTTCACCTCGGATGGCATATGCCAAGAAGGAATTAGACACAGCAATCAGGTTGCCATAATAGTATTTCTGTTCCCAGTCGTACTTGGCCACTGGCTGGATTTTTACCTGAGATCAAGAGAGAAAAAGGTCCTAGGTCCTGAACAGCAACCTCTGAAGAGCTCATTTTCAGGCCTCAGTCACTCCTGCCCCCTTTTCTCCACAAAGAGAACAGTGGCCTTCCTAGGCTCCAGCCTGTGCCTCACTCCTGCTGTCTGCCTCTCCCTGACCACAAGGGATGTAGGGTTCCCAACATGTCCAAGGAGGTCAGAGGCAGGATGGAGCAGACAAAGGGTAACCAAGTCCTGGTGAGGTTTTGGCCCTTCAACACCCCCACGGGGCCCTTTAATCCTGCAGAAGGGAAAGGAGATGCCTCAATCGAAAGCCCAGGCACCCATCACTCCAGGTTTCTTTACCTGAGGTTAGGGCTAGAGGAGAAGGGAGAGAGAGGCAGGGAATGGCACTAGGGGTAACCCAAGAGGTGAGCCCCTCAGAGAAGACGGGAGAGTTGGTAAGGATGAAAAAGAGAGACTAGTGACACCATCACAGCAGTTCTTACAGAAGGCAGCCCAGTGGCCTCTGACACCCCCCCAAACCCTCTTCCTCAGTCCTTACAGACCTAAATGCCCCCATTCTGTACCTTGTTGCTCCCCCGAGCCTTGCTAGAAATGTTGGAGTCACTGCTAGCCACTATTTCCACCTCCTTTGCTGAAATCCCAATGCAAGTGGAGCTGTCATCTCCAGAAAGGCAGCTGGATGGGGAAAGACAACGGAGAGACCTGCCACTCTGTCTCAGGCACCAAAATTCTACAGTGTGTAGAAACACCTATAAAGGGGGCTAAGGGCTTCCACCTAGTAAAGGAAGATCAACCGTTTAACCCACCTCACAGCTTTCCTCCCACCTCTGGGACCAGCTGCACTCAGGTTGGCCTCAAGGACTGTCCTAGCTGTTCCCCATTCCTCAGCGTGCCCTATATTCAATCACAACTCAGGGAGAGGGAGTCAGAGTTGACATGTATCATCTATCCCACCGCCTTAATTTTATAGCCAAGAACACAGAGTGAGTGGACATGGGCAACACATTAACAACAGAGCCGCAACTATAAGCTAGATGTATGTGATGGTCTAACTTACGCTTCTGTAGGCTTTTAAAGGGTTACAATGTACTTTTTCCAAAACAACCCCATGTTAGGCAGTGCAAGTATTACCAATCCTACTTCAGAGAAGAGGTGAGCGGCTCAAAGCAGTGGGGGTAATAACAACTTCCACCTCCCCGGGCTGCTGTGAGAACTCAATGAGACAATACAGGTGAAGCACAGTGCTTGGCACACAGGAAGTGCTGTATAAATGCTGGCTATCATTAAGTTTCTAGCACATCACTGACCATTCCATACTTGTGTGGGGTGGCATGGGGTAGAAAAGGGAGCTAATCACTTTAGTCTACATGAAGCTCTACCAGATAAAGGCCAGCTCACTACCTGCCCAGCAAGCACTGGCCCAAATGCAGAGTTCTCTCTGAAAGAAAACAAACCCGACAAACACCACTCTAGTCACTGCTATTATGGTTAACAGCGTCATTGAGCCATCAGAGGCCACACTCAGGCAAGCCAGACTTGGGAGGGCAAAGGCAGATTAGATCTGGGTCCCTAGGGCATGCATATTCTAGTTTGCACTAAATCCTAACGTTCTTCCTGACTGCTGAAATATAAATGAAAATTTTAAACCTATGCTGGTGCTATATTTTGTCCCCTCATGGTAGTAAGTGAATTCTCAAAAAACTCCATGGTTCTGGATACAATTTAACTCTGTAACGAGGTCATCGTGTAACACTGTATAGCACAGCTGTCGGTATTGCTGTCACAGTCACCTACTGTCAGCTGCAGAAGGGAAAGAAACTGTTTCTTCTCTGAGCTCTGCATACCCCACAGTGCCAAATGTGGTGCTCTGGACCACAGGTGTTTTCTGTATTGTGCTCTGCATTGGAGGTGGAGCAAAGTCCGAAGGGGGTGGGGGAACCCACTCTTGTCCCCTCCCCCCAATTCCTCATGGCCCAAGGTACTTACATGACCTGCTTCTCCTCCAGGCTGGCCAAGGGCACTGCTCTGTGACTGGGCTTGGACAGTACAGTTCCATCACCAGAAGAAAGGGGGTCTGGAACCAGAAGTCCATTCAGATCTCCGTTGTAGGAGCTGGATGTTCGCTGGCTCTCTGTGCCTGAGCCTAATGCCGAAGGAAAAGGAAGATCTCGTCTCTTCCCTGCTTGCAGTCCTAAGCATCTCCACCCCTCCCACCATGATGCTCCCCTCCATCCTCTACTTCAGTCCCGTCACCCTTTGAGAGCCAGCTGAAATGCCCCAGTGGTCTTCTGCCCTCTAAACCCCTATGCCACTTCCTGTAGGTCCCCCACTGCCTTTCCTGCCTGTGCTCCCACTTAGCTTTCTATGTAGTAATCTCTCCCTGAGGATTCTGTATGCTCCTCGAGGGCAGGGATAATGTCTCATACACAGTTACAAATGAGAGCGTGTACTGAGTGATGTAAGGGACAACAGAGATTATCTAATCCAACCCTCTTATTTCACACATGAGGAAAAGGAAATCTGCTCAGAGTTACACAATTTGCCCACGGTCACAAAGGTGTGAATGGCCGAGCTGAGATCCAAACCCAGGTCCTCTGACTCCAGATCCAGCACACAATTTTCACAATATAAATCCTCCTGGGAACATCTGTCTAGCACACAGTAGGCACTCAGGAAATATTTATTTGTGTCAATTTAAAGAAGATAAGGTCCCTGCCAAAAAGAGTATGACAAATGACTGTTGCACTGGCTCCCTTGATACTTGACTGAATTAATGACACTATTGTTTTACTTCTCTTTAAGGACCACCCTGGAATTGGGTAGCTGAGGGTCTGGGGCCTGGCTTTCTCCCCAAATGGGTTACCTGTTGCTGCGCTCTCATATCACAACTCTCCCTCCTAACATGTAAAACAAAAACAAAAACAAAATCATGGAAATAGCATGAAGAAGGCTACCATGACTGAGAGAGTTCAGGAGAAATGAACAGGAAGAAATTGAGAATAAACTGAGAGAGGGAACAGGATGAGTTTCCCTGGGGAAAGACACAGGACCCAGGGAAGAACTAAGTGAATGAGCTGCTCAGTGGCTGGCTATGGAAAAGCACACACATGCATGGAAACTCTTGGGTAATTTGCCATTGCTGTTTCCTAGACACTAACCATCTCCAATAGGCTCAGAGGCAGGTCAGGGACCCAGGGTGCCCAGGAGGCTTTAGGCTCCTGCTTACCTCATTTCAAGGGATAGAAGAAAAGGAAGTAAATGTCACCTATTTTCATAAACAGAGAATATTCCTAACTAGAATACTGCTTAGAGTTTAACTGCAGAATGAAAGTAGGGAAAGCCTCAAAAGACAATAAATACAGGAGCCCTGAAAAGTCCTTGGCAACAGGAGAAAGATTAAAGGCAGCTACTTCTAATTCCTTCTGTAGCAGAAAAGATAAAAAGGTAGGGTAGGATCTTGTGGGAATACAAGACTGGCTCCTCTGAAATCTTATTTGTAAACTTCTTTCTTAAAGATGGAAGAAATATTTAGAGATGGGCCTGTTGCTCCAACAACTGGCTGCCTCACATACCCAAACACAAAAGCTGGTTCCTTCTACAGAAACTCAAGTCTACCCATCGCAAGTTACTACCAAATAAACAACAGCCTACAGAGATGTAGGGGAAGCCAAATCTGGGCTCTACAAAACCACCACAGGTACCAGTAGTACCCTATGTGAAAGCCAACATACAACAACTAGGAAAAGCAAATCAAGCAAACTAAATGGGAGCCAGATGGCTTCTGCCTGGACCCCTAGCACAGTGGTTCTCAACCTTCCTAATGCCGAGACCCTTTAATACTTGTATGTGGGTGTATCTGCATGTGGGCAGACCCACCTAGAGACGGATAGAGGAGCAACGTCTTGGTTCCTAAAACCATCAGAAATATGTGTTTTCCGATGGTCTTAGGCAACCCCTGTGACCCCTGTGAAAGGATCATTTGACAACCCCCAGGGGTCGCGACCCACAGGTTGAGAACTGCTGACCTAGCAGAAAGGAAAAAAAAATGCCTCACTAGCCAAGGGGTGAAGCCAAAGTCAGAATTATCAGGAATGCCTGCAAAATTACTCAGGAACTGTAGAAGATACCTGAGACCCGAGCAGGTATGGTTCTGTTCATCTCTAGGGCTGCCTGTCCCCCCAATAAGGCAAGGAAGACATGCTCAACAGAGATCATTGGAGGATCTTAAGTGAGAAATGAGTATATTAAGTTATCGGTAGAGGAAGTGAGAAGCCCCAGTGCCTAAGGTCCTTGCCTGATGAATAAAAGGGATTGTTAGGCTGAGGATGATTTCTGTCTGTGCTACTCTAATCAGCTGGTCTGCAGAACCTGGAACAGTTTGTCCTTCATGCTTTAGTCACCTCCTGGTTAGAGATCAAGACAAATCTGTAAAGTCTACCATCTCCCCTCCTCCTCCATCTGCCTCAGTTGGCCTACATGAAATGCAGGAATGTTGTCTGTGGCTCCACAGGAAGACATGAACACTTAAAGAGAATGGGAGGTGGGAGGAGGGGAGAAAGGAGAGGAAAAACTCTGCTTACCCATTTTTGGCTTCCCTGAACAGGCTGTCTTTTCAAAAAGAGAGAATGGGGGTGGAGA
The DNA here is from genome assembly GCA_028627135.1 of Pseudochirops cupreus. Taxonomy (NCBI): domain Eukaryota; kingdom Metazoa; phylum Chordata; class Mammalia; order Diprotodontia; family Pseudocheiridae; genus Pseudochirops; species Pseudochirops cupreus. The sequence continues at coordinate 50,333,958 of CM053581.1, forward strand.
TGCAATGGAATGGTAAGTACTGCCTGCTAAGGACCACTAGGCCTTATGCTGCATAAACAATTCATATCAGATGTTCATCCACAAAGTGGGTGAAGGCTACAGACAGCTAGTTGCTCCGACATAAGGATGAAGCAGTATGGCTTAGCACCGACCCTTTGAGGCTCGAGGATTATACAGATACAAGACAAACCTCTGAATAGCAGTGAGAAATGAAAAGGCAGCAAAGGAACAGAGGAACTCCCCAAGCTCCAAGGGCATCTATGACTCAGGAACTGCAAACTACTCGGGAAAAGGTAACATTCCTTTCCTCCATCCCCCCTGTAGTGAATAACAGGTCTTTTCAATCCCCAATGTTTTTCACACGGTAAATTAATAAATGCCTTTCCTATTCCATTCCATTCCCAGGGATGAGATGACTGGGAAGCTGAGGAGACTGGAAGAAAAAACTAAGAGTTAGAGTCAGAAGGCACCTCTTTAAGAGATCATCTAATCCAGTACACTCATTTTTTAACTGATGAGAAACTCAGAAGCCTGATTTTACAAATTTATAGTGTAATACAATAACTCAGAAGCAGACAATGCATTAATGTTGACAAACGGCTTTTAATATCTGTCTGTACGTGTATACCTATGTCTATATCTCTATTAAATTTCATTGAATCCTCACAACTTAGGGAGGTAACTGGTTTGAGAATTACCGTCCCCATTCTGCAGATGAGGAAACTCCGAGATGACAAGCGGGGATCTTAAGACAAGATTCCCAAGACTCTCCTTCCCCAGCTCTCGTGGAGGGGGAGGGGGGCAGTGGGTTGTATGGAAAGGGCTTGGGAATCCCCCATTAGACCCGGGCTTTGCTCCTGGAGGGCAGGCACGTCTCCTTGACTTTCTTTGTATCCCACCGCTCAGCCCCGCGCCGGGCACACAGCAGATACTTAATCAAGGCTTACTGACCACGGCCTGAGAAGACCCAGGCTGGCATCCTGGCTGGCTCTCTTACGAGCTGTGTGACCTTGGCCTGGTCACTTCGCTTCGGGAGGCCTCAGCTTCCTCGTCGGTAAAACGAGGAGCTGGGCCACATGGTCTCCGGGGTCCGGCCCGGTCCGAGATCCCTGCCTCGCCCCGCCGGGGGCGGGGGTCCCTGCCCCTCCCCCCGCCCCTTCTTCCGCGCGCGCCCCCTGACCTCCGGGCGGACGGTCCAGCTTCAGGATGTCCCGCAGATGCTGCGTGGCGTCCTCGATGTCGATGCTGGTGCAGGACGAAGCCATGGGGCCGGGCTGCGGGGCCTCGGCTCAGCGAGGGCGTCACCGTCACCGTCCGCTTCCTCCTCCTCCTCCTTCACGTCCTCCCCGCCAGGCCGGGCCGGGCCGGGCCGGGCCGCGGGACCGCCGCCACTCCTCCTCCTCCTCCTCCTCCTCCTCCTCCTCCTCCTCCACCTCTTCCCTCCTCCGCAGCTGCGGCGGCTGCCAAGGCGGACCCGTCCGTCCGCTCGGTCGGTCGCTCGCTCGCTAGGCGTTCCCTCCGCCCCGCCAACCCCACCAACCGCCTCCACTTCCGGTCCGCTGCTCGCTGAGCTCCCCCCACCGCCCTCAGAGCCCGCGCCGCCCCACGAAGGTTCCGGGCTGTGCAGGTTCCGGCTCCGAGGCTGCGCCGGCTCGCGCTGCCCACCTGGGGTCTTGGAGCGAGCGCAGCCGCCGCTGTCCTGGGGAAGTCGAAGAAGGAGCTAGCTAGCCTCGTCCTGACCCTGGGCGGTACAATTTTAACCAGTCCTATTTCAGAGCAGAAGGATCAGCCTCAGTCAAATTAAAATGACACTGTGGCATCACTGAGCTAGAAGGGTCCTTAAAGGGGCCCAAGGACACCCGGCTTGTCCAGGGGAAACGTTGCCCTCGGGTTTGAATCCTAGCTCTACTAACAGACCTCTGCGGTCTTGGGCAAGCCACTTCTCTGGATATCAGTTTCCTCATCTGTACGATTAGGTGGTCTCTCAAGTCTAAGACTCTATGGGGTCCTTGCGATGGCTTCTGGGCGGAGTGGCTGGAACAGAAAACAATCCCTCCGCTCAACTACAGCAGTCCTTTCCGGCTGGGGAAGTCTCATGAAGACCGGGGCAACGGATAGCTCTGGACCAATGACAGATCCTTGAAATCGGAATGGCGTTTTTGTTTTTGTTTTTAAAGATTCCAGTTCAGCAAGAAAGAGGAAAATCAAATAGCTTGAGGCTCATGAATGCAGGAAAAGATATTCCTTAAAAAGAGCAGGGTGGAGAGCGCTGAATTCGGAATCAGAAGCCCTAGGTCTATCAATACCGTTTCACATTTATTAGCTGGTAGTAAGTGCTCAATAAACACTTATTCCTTTCCCTTTGTATGTAAGGTTTACAAAGGAATTTCCTCCAACCCTATAAGAGGTCAAGGTTTTTATACATGAGGAAATCGAGTCTCTGAAGTGAACTTTAAACTTGCCAAGGGCCACGTGGATAGCTGAATAGGAGCCAGATCCTTTTGACTTACAATTCCAGTCCTCTTTCCATAACATGCAGTCCATCATTCTCAGGGACAGGAAGGCTGATGTCACCTACTGCTCCTCCCCATATGAATACTAATGAGGTTGCCTTTCCATACATCCATACAGGATAGAAAGGAAGATCAGACTCATTGACAGTCATAGGTTTAAAGTTCCAAGACTAATAACCTAATCTCTTTTTTTACATATGGGTGACCCGAGGAGCAGAGAAGGGAAAATGACTAGGCTGCCCAGGATCACACAAGTGACAGAGTTGTTTCAAACTCAGATCTACTTTTTACTACAATCAGAATCACAGAGTATGAGAGCTTAAAGAGACCTTAGTTTCTACCCCAAAACCCTCATTTTACAGGTGAAGGCCTTGATACTGCAAAGGGAGAGGTGACTTGCTCCAGGGCATATAGTTAGTAACCATAAGAACTGAAACTCAAGTCCTCTGATTCCAAACTTAATATCCTTTCCACTATGCCGGGTAGTTGTCAAAGGCCAGGTGCTTATAGTGAATTTTACCTAATCATCCAAGCCCCAAGGCCTGAAAAAGGGAAGTTACAGGGATCAGTCTGGGATATAGAGTAGCCTAATCCCAGCTTCTACTAGATAAGACTCTTTCTCAAGTGCCCAAGAAGCTCTACATTATCCAGTCTGGCACAAGCCTTGGGGGCAGGAGGAGGTGGGTGGGTGGAATGAACCCAGACTAAACTCTAGAATCAGGAGACCACAAGGCATGGGACTTGGTTTTCGGGGGATGGTCTGAGCTTCTCTACAGAGAGAAAGCCTTGTGTTGGGCATTTAGAGGCATCCGTCCTCCAGCAGCACTGTAGCTCTTTTCTTCCTTCCCTGAAAAATAGCGTGGTCAACTCAAGTCATTCCCAAGTCTACACAAATGACAAAGCACTCTGAGCAAACCTGAGAGAGGGATCCAGAAATCTCAAAAGCAAAGATAAAGGACCACGAGGTTCTTTGAACCCTGCATTGATACATATTGGTTCCAGTACATGCCTGACAAATGAGGCCACCAAGCAGGGGGCTTCAGGTCTCCAAAGAGGGGCCTGCCTGGAAAGAAATTTCCTAGGGATGAGGATGGCCCCTAGGTAGCCCAGGTTTTGGGGGTCTGTTGACATCTCTCCTCCCAGGCTCGGATATTCCTCTGCCTTATCAAGACAGACACAGTTTGGTTTAAAAAAACAAAAGCAAAAACACCAACATTTTATTGATTACACATTTCAGGCACAGGTACATCATTGCAGCTGTCATAGTTTATATAGTGATTGTATCGGATCAGGTGAAAGTAACCAGGCAGATTTATCCTCTCTCTGTCAAATAGTATCTATAGGTTCGAGTTCTTCAGATGCATCTTTGTATCAAAGTATACAACATGTCTGTTCATATGAGCAACATGCAAAAGCCCACAACTCAAGAAACTTGTTATCCTAGAAAAGATGACAGGCCTCCACCATATACAGAAGAGAAACCATGTTATAGAACAACTTCATTTTATACCACAGGCAGAAAACAATCCTGCAGGCATTAGGCATTTCAAGGCAGAGGTTAGCATTCCAGAAGGTTACCCTCACTTCCCCAGAGTATAACAGAGTAGAACAAAGTGTGAGGAAGAAGCAAGTCAGTTGGTGTCATAGTACAAAGGACCCGCTCAACGATGGTTTCCCCCAATGCTGTAACTGCTAGAGCATTGGGAACTGACTACTTTAAGCCGGGCCCCGAAAGGTTCTTTGAGAGGCAACATGCAATCATGGAAAAATCATTGACTTTCAAGTCCTAGGCTAGGCTCTGCCACCAGCTACCTATACAGGCTGACCTTAGCTAAGCAAGCAATTTCACCTCTCTGAAAAATAAGAGAACTGAACAAGATGACCTGAGGGGCCCTCCAGCTAAAGCACTGCATAAAATGGGAGACCAGTTCAAGTCCTGGGGTGGAGAAAGGAATTAAATTTGGTTCTGGTCCTGAAAAAAGGTCCTGCCATCCTTGCTTGACCTTCCATACTCCTAGTTTAGCAGGGGATTTGCCATTTAAACATTTAGATTGTTGTATGGGGGTACTTGTATTTAGAGAACAGAAGCACAAAGGGGCCTTAATATGTATCTTCCTATAGCTATAAACCTCTACCCCATCAGACTTTAGGTTAATGGATTTGAGTGTCTGGGCTATGCAGTGGTGCAATGGGGGTGGAGGAAAATGAACAGAAATCAACCTAGCAGAGGGATGTGTATATATATGTAAGAATTTCAGAAGTATAAAGTTGCTTTCTTTCTTCCATGTCTTCAAAACAAAGCTTGACACTAACAAAGTAATTGCCACAAGGTATTTTAGGGAGGCATACAACATTGCACAATAGGTCCAACAATACATGATTGTGTTTCACTAGGAGCCAAGAGAACAAATTACCCCAAGTTATCTACCCCCCCAAAAGAAATTTCCTCTCCTAAGTCAATGCTGTGCTGGTTTTCCCACTTTGTAGCCTAGATTTTGCAGTATCCTGGGTACACACTGACAGGGCTGACCAGCAAGGGAACAAGGGAACAAGATCACACGTAGCTTAGAAAAAAAGAAAACCAGATCTCAACTTGGGCTTTCTCCCTTTACCCAGCTCCAAATTAGAATGGAAAAGGAATTTTTAAAGAATCTCTAAGATAAAGAAGCAGGGAGCATCTTTCCATGCCCTGGAAAAGCTAGTCCACCTCAGAGATCCTCAAGGGACAAAAGGAGATTCGTTGACCTTTCATTCAGGTAGCAAACTAGGCTGGGGCATTACTGCAGTCAACAAGGGGGACCCTGGCTTGCCAAAACCAATGGGGGTGGAACTATATCCCCAGATCCACTATGGGAAAGAAGCGAACAGTCCTCTGGTCAGCAGGATCCCCGCAGAGGCACTGTGGATACTCCTCCCTGGGAGGATGAGCCCCTCTAACAGTAATCCTCATCCCTGTTCTTTCTGATCCTTTGGCCTTTCAGATGAATGCTGCTTCCATGAGTATATTGTGGGGAGAGAGAGAGAAAGGGAGAGAGAGAGGGGGGGGGGGAGGGAGAGAGAGAGAGAGAGAGAGAGAGAGAGAGAGGGAAAGAGGCTTAAGAACCCACTTCTATAGAGAAGAGCAGCTCTGAATGAGGTCTCCCCATTCTGTCCCTTTGAATCCAGGAGAAGAGCTACCTTCCCCAAAGATTCTCTTACACACCCAAGGAGATTTGGTGATCAGTCAGAGCCAAAGAGAAACCATCACAGTCCTTCCCATAAGGCCCTGACAGTTGGGACTTACTGGCCAGCATGGCCACGCATCAGCCCTCTTGGTACGAAGATCCTTGACCTCTGGAGGACAATGTGCCGATAGAAGCCCAGCTTGAAGGAGCTGAAACATGCTGGAAACAGTGGGGAGATGCTGGAGAGGGCACATTTGTGGGTGCATCTGAGTATTCCTGAAGGTACAGGATAAAGGGAACCCAGCCTTCCTATGCCACTCTGACACCCCAAACAAGGGTGCCCGCTTTAATGATCTCACTCCATGAAGAGTTCTAGGTCTTGGGGAGAAGTGGTTCTGGTCTCCAATGAGATACAAGGAAATTCCCAGGCTCAGGAGCAGCTAGGTGGCACAGTGAATAGAGCACCAGCCCTGAAGTGAGGACTTGAGTTCAAACCCAGCCTCAGACACTTGACACTTAACTAGGAGTGTGACCTTGGGCAAGTCACTTAACCCCAACTGCCTTGCCTTCCCTCACTCAAAAAAAAAAAGAAATCCTCAGGCTCCAATGCATCAGGAAGAGGCAAAGCATAGGAAAGCTGAGTGCTACAGAGGTTTTCTCTTTGTAAACATTGTTTAGGAGAGAATTAAAGAGAAAAACAAAATCAGAGCATGACCTGTTGGGTTGTTTATGCCCTAAACAGACAACTAGTTAAACTAATTAAAACAATTTAAACTGTTAAGAAAATTTTCATGGTTTTATTGTATAATGAGGCATTGGAACATCTGAACAAATCAAGATCTGGGCTGCACACGCAGCTGCTGCTTTCTCCTGCGTTTCTTTGGGTTACTAGAGCAACTTGTCAGTACATTAAAAAAAAAAAAGACAACCTTTTGCATTACTTAGTCTTTCTAAGGCATGCGCTGGTACAACACAAACTTCTCCTGTCAGATGCAGCTAGTCTAACGTCCAAACATCATGCACAACACACTCAAATAGTGATGCCACTGCCACCACCACGGTGTCCACCCACCGCGGCCTTGCAGGCTTGTGTATGATATTTGGAGTGTTCTGAGGGGGCTGGGGAGAGGAAGTGTGAATAATATCAGGAAGAGGAGAGAGAAGGAAACAGCGTGGGCGCCTTGGGAAGAGGAGGCTCAGCCAAAGTTGTGCAGCGCTAGCCTGAACATGTCATTGGTGCACACCCAAGCATCGTTGATATTCTTTAATAGAAATATCTGGTGGAATCCCATGATGGGGTCTTCATCAGCCTGTGAGGAGAGAGGAAAGACACAGCTCTGAACAATGTGGTAAGTGATGCAGGAAATTAGAACCAGTTAGCTCTGGGTTTTTAGAACAAACAACACAAGTACGCCACGCTGCCTTCAGGCAATAGAAAGGTCAGTCAGTGGATTTAGAGTTCAAAGATGGGCAGTGCTACTTAACACCTACATACCCATGGTCAAGACATGTCTATTTTCTGGGTTTCAGCTTTCAAAGCTGTAAAACAAGGGGCTAGGAACAGATGTCTTCTCAGGTCCCCTTCCAGCTCTAAAGCCTAGGATCCCATTAAATAGGAATGTCAAGACTATGCTCAAAGCGGCATATGCCACAATTCCAGTGCCTGAACCTCCAGGATACTCTCTGAGAGTTTGGGCCATTTCACACCTGGCCTTCTGTTCTCCTGAGAACACATTATCCACTACCAATACTGGTTCAGCCACCAGGCAAGGCTGTCTGTGAAGATTAGAGACAATTCCTTGGAAGGAAAGCTTTTCAGACTTAGTCCAGCTGCTGGCTCCAGCTAGAACCACTCAGAAAGAACATGCAGAGACTGCAAATCCCTGCAGGATCATGGGGAGGGCCTGAAATTTACCAACCACTGGCCCTGAATCCAAAGTAGCCTATTCCCTAGGGCAGCATGGACTATTATTAGATACAGGGAACCACACCCCATGGAAAAGCAACATGGCAGCGTCAGATTAGAAAACAAGAGGCCAGAAGCAACATGCATCAACTGGGCAGCTTGGGGTGTTCCCTCCAGCTGTGTCTGGGGAAACAGGGACCAACCCAACAGAGAGGCCTCTGGGGAACTGGGCAGGGAGAAGATAAGCATGACCAGTGTTGAGAATAGCCAGGAAACAGGTCCTTCACAGCCCTCTGGCAGCACAGGCTAAAGGAAAGAGACTCAGCTTTTCCAAATGGCATAGAGTATGCCCCTTGCATGGGGCCCCTGGCCCTCTTGTTCCTTTCAGGTGTCCTCCATGACACAGGCTCCATGTGTATGCCAAGCCATCTTAATGACATTCAGACGCTGCCTCCAAGCGTGTCTGAGGTTAAGGCAGTAGGCTGTGTGTGTGTCTGTGTGTGTCTGTGTGCGTGCGCACACCCCCTCTCCCGGCTCACAGACACAAGCCTGGCCCTGCTGCCCCGTGCACAGAAAACCCAGAGAGCGTCCAAGTGGCTCGGAGCAGGTGCTGATGGGGAGAAGATGGGAAGGAACAGCTTCTCCGCTTCTGGTTTGGGGTTGTTTGTTTGGCTTGGGAACAGAAGCAGCTCTCTGACCTAAGGGAGGGTGGCTTGTCACTGCCAAGTGATATCAGAGTGAAAAGCATGCAGATACACAGAAGTTCACCATGCACGATAAGCAACTTTGTTTTAAGATCAGAGTTTGATGTGAGCTCGCTGAAGCTGCTCAGGAAGATCTCTTGGGAGACTGAGAGTAATGGAGATGACTGGGAAGAAGACTGATCAGGAAACCCTTTTCAGCTAAGAGAAGGGACAGAGCGGGGGAAGGCCTGGGCTGGAAAAAGAAGCCAAGCAGGAACTGAAGAACAAGCCATTGAAAGTGGTCAGACAGCTAGCTAGCAAGGTTGATGTTGATACATAAGGGCATATGCCCTGCATGAAGAGCTAGGCCCATCAGTGAGATCCCTTGTTGGACTGAAGAACAGAGGGAATACAAGCAAGGCTTTGTCTGTTTCTTTTTCACGTTACCTGCTCAAATTGAGGTATCCCCAGAGAAGCCAAACCCTGACAATCTCACACTGAGGTATCACTTTTAAGGTTCATAAAAGCACTTTCCTCACATTAGTCCCATGAGGTAGGGAGTATGATTTGATCAGTTTTACTTTACAGATGAGAAACTAGACAGAGCTTAAATAACTTGCCCAAAGTCACAGGGATATGTAATAAGACTGGACCATAGCCTTCTGCCATCAGGCCCAATGCTCTATGGGCTATGCCAGGACTTTTCTGGCCACAAAGGTACAACCCTTTCTCCCCAAGCTATGCTGCTGCTTTCTACACAAGAGAATGCTGCCAGTTCCTATTGGAAAAGTATGTCTGCCCACAACTCTGATGTCCTTTGGGGTTTGCAGAGATGCTCAAGCAAGTTCACCCTGAGACTGGCTTCTTGGCAGTAACCTCCTCCAAGTGTCCATATGTGGAATTCTACTTGTACTTCTCAGACATTCTTTCTCCTTCAAGATGGCCCTGACTGTTCATTTTGTCCTCATTTCACCTAAATAACTCTTTTTTTTGAGGAGGCAGGAAACACATGAGGTACTCAAGTACCCCACCAGGACAGGATAAGGAATATGTGACTAGACAACAGAACTTAATGAAAAAGTTCTGGAGATTTTAGCAGAATACAAACTTAATGAGTCAAAGGTGTGAAATGGCAGCCAACCCCCTTCCCCTTATCCAATCTTGGACTGGATCGAGAAACCTAACATCCAGAATTTGGGAGCTAAGACCATAGTCTGGACACCACATTTTAGGAAGGGCAGTGACAAGCTTGGAGTCAGTCTAGAAGAATAGGACCAGGACAGAGAATCAGCTAGAGACAGTGGCCTCAAAGGATTAGCTGCAGGGAATGGAGATATTTAGCATAGGGAAGAGAAGGTCAGGGTGGAGAGTGGGGGTGGGAATGAAAGCTATCTTCAAGTATCTGAGGGGTTGTTTTCATGTGTCAGAGATGTCAGAATTGCTCTCCTTGGTTCTGGGGGCAGAACTAGAAGGGGAGGGTAGAAGTGGCAGAGACGTCCATTTCAGCTATAAGGAGAAGGGAAAACTTCCTCCCTATGAGAGCTCTCCAAAACTGGAACGAGCTGTCTCTAACTGGATGTCTTCAAATGGAGGCTGGATGACCACTTGGAGAGGACATGGTAAAAGTGGATGAAGTATGAGTCATATTAAAGAGCCACTGAGGTGCCCCCCAACCCTGTGCATCTGTGCTTTTAAACAACATCCCTCCAATCTCGATCCTCAATGCTCAGCAGGGATGCGGGTCTGCTCTACTTAGCCAAGACACCTAGGGCAGCTGTGAAGACAGAGGTGTAGAGAGGGAGACATGCCCCATAGCAAGCTTTAAAGAAAGTCTGATAAGATCCCCGCAAATGGCAGCTGCTCATTCTATGTACCTCTGAAGCAGGAAACAATGGAGGGCAGGAGACAGAATAACCCTTCTGCCTGTTATCCACAGGCAGCAGCAAGATGTAGTAGAAAGGGCGCTGGACTGGAGTCAGGAGAGACCCGGATTCGAATCCTGCCTCCGACACTTACTTGCGATGTGACTATGGGCAAGTCACTTAACCTCTCTGAGCCTCAGTCTCTTCATCTGTAAAATGGGGACAACAACACCTGTAGTAGGTACCTCACAGGGTTGTTGTGAAGACCAAATGAGATGCTGGGCATAAAGGGCCTGAAAAGACTATATATGGCAGCTCTTATTATACAAAGCTGGAATCTTCCCCTCTCTGGCCCCATAACCGAATATGAAGGCTTCCATCTGCTGTAAAGGGGGCCTGCTCACCTTCAGCTGCCCCACCACCATACTGAGTATACAGCTGTCAGGGGTGGGCTGGTGGTCCTGAGCTGTGATGCTGTGCTGTATTTTCTGAAATGGAAGGCTCTGAAAGAGAGAAAGGAGAACGTGAGCCCACGGCCAGGGCCAGAGTCATCTCGGACCCCTGACAAAGAAGGCAGACAGAGACGGGGCTCATACTTACAGACAATTTCTCCACGATGGCTGCTTTGCCTTGGAATTGCTGCCCTTCCCATGTAAGGCAAGATGCATCAATCTAAAAGAGGAAAAAAAAAAGTCAGAAAAATCTAGTATTAGGACCTGAGTGGGTGGGGTTCGAGGCTTCACGACTGAGGAAGTGCAATCTCCCCACCACAGCCCCTTTAAGACTTCGTCTAATTTGTCCTCTCCAATGGAATCACAAAGGAAGGTGAACTGTACCCCCATTGCACTGGCACCTTAGTCACTGCCTGGGAAAAGAAGAGACTTAGCAAAGCTCCACAGACAGCTGGGGCTACCTTTACCCCTAAGCCTACAGCCTGCCCCAGGTCCGTGTACTCACCAGCATTCTAGCCTGAGACATCCCACCAGATATCCCAACTCCATTACCCAACAACTTCTGAGCATCACTCTGGGTCTGTGGTGGTAGCCTTTTTCATCTGTCCATTCCACACTTCTTACTAAACCTCTCTAATAGGCAGCATTCCAACCACTGGAAGAGAAAGCTGTCTGGAACTTTCCCGTTCTTAAGCTTTTTCTAATTTCCCCAAGATAACTACGTTTGGGGAATACTCCAGTACTGAACAAGGAGAGACTGCACAATTATGAGAGCAACAGAAGACAAAATTCTCAGAAATGCTAACTTAATTACATAGTCTATATTTTGATGCTCTGCCAATTTAGTTGTGACAAATTCAACAGAATTTTTAAGAAATCATAGATTCATAGATTGGAACTGGACATCTAGATGAAGAGCCTGGGGCCAGAGAGGTTAAGTGCTGGGGAATATAGTCAGAAGGATGAGAACCCAGGTCTTGTGGCCACAAATCCAGGGCTCTTTCATTGTGAAAGCTGTACTCTGCCAGTTCTCGAAGCCATGTAAAATGGTGCTGCCCTACTGATGAAACTGCTGGTTCCACAGCCAGCCTTGATATGAAGCTTGAGTGTCACCTATAGCACAGCTGATGACCCTAAGTTCTTTCCCTCAAGACCAACAATAGCAACACTTCTTAATTTTATAACTCTTAATGGTTTACAAAGCACTTTCTTCACATCAACTCTAGAGGAGCAAGAAGTTGTAACTCGAAAACATTTCTTCACAGAAACAATGTTATAACTGGCAATTAGGTTCCCTCCCAGACTACCCACAAAAAAGTTCATCTAACCCATGATGCCCCTGAAGTATAGCACTACTATTATTTCATTTAGCCTCAAGTTATAACATTGTTTCCATGTCGCAGCAGAGTATGTAATGGGGCTTGTGGGTTACATAGTGAAGGGCCTTAATAAATGTTTGCTGAACCAAGGACACAGAGAATATCCTCTGCACCTCTGAAGCATCTGGAGGACTGGTAAAGGAGAATCCTTGGTGTAAAAGATTGGATACCTCTTTTTATTACTTAAGTTACATAAGAAAAGGAACTTCCTTGGTTACTCCTTTATACTTCCATAAGAGAGACCTCTCTCTAGATTAATTGCCCTGCAGGTGTTCTCAACAATGTAACAAAGGTCTTATATTTAGATTGTTTCTCCATCAAGTACAGAAGTAACTAAGCAGCTAGAAAATGTGTCAAAATATCAAATAAAAAACAAGTCACAGAATCACACATTTGGAGAGGATATTAATTCAATCCTCTCCTTTTACAGATGGAGAAAATAGTGCCAAGGACTTTCTCAGAATCATAGAGCTTTACTGAGTAAGTGGCAATACCAAGACCAGAACCTGTCTTCTTACACTCCAATCCTGCAGCCTCTGGTAAAACCGATTAAAATACAATTCTACCTGCTTCACCAAACAGTCTGGAACTAGAGGTCAAAGACCCACTAGAGTGGGCCAATGGCTAAGCCAAGTCAGCCACCCCCACCCAAAAGAAAGCGACCTCGTCCCAGGCCCAATTATCCCACTCCCCATTATCCCACACCCCAAGTACTTACATATATTGCTCCTAATTGAGTTCTGTCATTATCAAATAACTGGTAGTAATGTTGCACAAAGCTGGATCCAATCTGCTCCCAAATCGGCTTGTCTCCCATTATGGATCCTCACCTAGCAGCAGAAACTGCAAAAGCAGCAAGACAGAGATAACATTGGGACCAACGGCCAGGCACAAGTTTGAAAAGCTCGTCACATCTAACTCTGGCTCTTCTGCCCTCTCCCACAGTCCTCTCTTCTGAGAGCTGTTCCTATACTGGGTACAGAGCAACCTCCCACCAAAAATCCTGCTCCAGGTCTAGTATCAGGGTGGCCACAGAATAGTCCCTTTGGAAGGTTTTGCTAATCATACACGCGGTGTATGATTTACATGAGTGAAAATACATATACTCATGATGGAGTATTTGTTGGGAGATAATATTTTGGACTGGGGTGGGGCCAGGGGTGGGGTGGGGGGAATAGAGGCCATAGAAGCAGAAAACATCTCCTGCCATTGATAGTCTTATAATCTAGGGGGAACCCATTTGCTAGTAGGAGTACTCTGGGTAAAGGTTTCCCAGGATATTCTCATCAGGACTAGGGCCCACCTGGGAAACCTGCAAGGGTAGCTTCTAATATTCTGATTATAGGACTGTCTATCTCATATAGCACCCAGAGCCTTCACTGTTATACCCACTGGGACTAACAAACTACATTCAAAGCCAGCCCACCAAAGGGCTGTGATCAGAAGCAGCCCCCATTCACCGACCTAGCAGAGGCCCTGTGGCCTAGCCCTCTCCTGCTTTGAGAAAGTCTACGATCATTTCTCAGGGAAAAACAGGTCAGAAGGAACTTTGCCCAAGACCCTCACTTTCACAAGGAAGAACAAAAATCTCTAGGAGCATTAATCGAAGTCACTTCACCCAGAATGAGGTTCCCTTAAGGAGGGGACTGTGGCATGCTCAGTAGTTTCTCCTATTCGGAGGTAAGTTTGCCTATCAGATAGGCCATAGACTATGCCTTGTAGTTTTGGCTTGAGTAACTTTCTTATCCTGTCCTGGCTCATAGGGAGAAGGGCATTATGTCAATGTCCCAATAAATAGTGGAACTTCAATCCTAATAGGGAAGAGAATAGATGAATCCCTAAAAGCCCATGCTGAGCCACAAATAATTGGTTACAATGGCAGTCACAGTCATCACAAAGCAAATACAATTGGTAAATCACAGGTATAAACAGCTGGGGGATGGTTAAAAGACAGAGAGGGGTGAATACTCAGTGGACTCCATTTTCCAAACTAGCAGCCAGAAATGTCTCCCTAAATGGGAGTGAAAATGAAGGAAGCTTTTTCCATGAGCATCTATGTTTGGCTGTGGTGGGGAATAGGAAGGAAAAGGTCTGGACACCTCTCTTTTTCCCATTCTTTTGTACATAATAAGTATGATTTCTAGGAGAAAGATCTCCCTTTACATAGCTGATGGATGGAGTCCCTGAATTTGGGGCCAGGCAGGGCTAGGCTGGGGGAGCAAAAAGTGGACCTCCTTCCGCCTTCCAAAACTTCAGGTGGATTCATTTCAGGCCCAGCCAGGGACGAGGGCCTGGACCAGGATGAGCCCAGGGTATTTAGCTTAGCCCTGGTCATCCCTGGGTCCCAAGCCCTAGACCCGGCAACCACTTGATGTGAAGTTCGATTTGCTTGAGAGGAGACTGGTCTTTCCAGTTCCAGGACAAAGAAGGCAACACACTTTCCAGCCTACAGGATTGTAAGGTTTGCTATTTCTCAATGAGCCAGCAAATTCCAAAAGCAGACACCAACTGCAGGGTGGGGAACCCCCAAAGACCACCTGGCCTAGGGTTCTGTGGAAGTGGAAGTGCTGGCTAACAGAGAGCAAGTTTCCTCCAAGTGCTGAAGGGAACAGAGATTGCACCACAGCAAAGCTGATTCTCCCATATACTGTAATGCTGCTGGCTACAGAGTCCACAGGGGGGAGCTGGCTGCATTCTACAGGGAGGACAGGACTCTCTCTGAAGACAAACAGGGGACTTAAGTTCCTAAAACTTAAATGAAGAAGGGACTTTAAGAGATCATCTAGTCCGACCTCCTCATTTTAGAGTTGTGGAAACAAAGGCACAGAAAACTGTCTTAAAATCACACTGGTAATAAATAGCAGGGTCCAGATTTCAGCCCAGATCCTTCAATTCCAGATGACTTTTCCACTGAACCAAGTTCTCAAATCTCCCCCCTCCCCCCTCCAAGTGGCTGGGTTAGTTGGGAGGACAGTTTTATTTTTAGCCAACACAAAAATATTTTACCATGCTGGCTGTTCTAAAAAGAGAACCTACATGCTTAGATGACTAATAAATCTATGTCTAGGAAGTCTAAAACTAGCTACCATTGACGGTGAACTGAAGCAGGATTGAGTAAACTTTGTTTTAGCTAGCACAAGGTGAGCCTTAGCTCACCCGCTGTTGAACAAGAAGGAAAAGGCTTAAGATTTATTCAGTTGAATTTTATAGGCTGCTGAATGCCAAGCCCTATCTCCCCTGATCTGACCAGCTTTCAAAAACCCTGAGTAGTAGCACTGAGTGCCAGGCCACCCATGGGTACTTACGATGGAATCCCAAGCCACTGGGCAAACACTATGGACTGAGGCACTTCCTATTCAAAGTGGCCACGGCTCAACCTGCCCTGGCAGCCAGGTCTCCCAGGCCCAACAGGGGTCTTTCAGACCATAAGTGACCAGCTGCTTTCAAATCTCTCTCTCTCTCTCCTGAGGGAGGGATAACCCTTTCAAGTTCATAGGAATTAGCTGGGAGGGGCTTTAGGACTAATCTTGTTGCACCCTCTTCATTTGAAAGAAAGGAAGACTGAGGCAAAGCCACAATCTCAAGGTTCCACATGCATTAAAAAGCCCAGTGGGTTCCATGCCAGGTGTCTTGACCTGAATTCTGTGCTCTTTCTGCACATATCCTGCACTTTCTCTTCAACCCCTCCTATTCTGGACTGGTGAGCCCCTCTACTGTGGCTTCTTTCAACCCTGCTTCTCCCTCCCATACCAGGTGCTACAGAAATACTTATCCCTTTCCCCTCTACAGACTAGTCACCAGGCATCAAACCTGAGGCTGTAAAATGCCCTGAATGCTACTGAATCCAAATAAATTATAATTGGGAAATGTTTAATAAAATAAATAAAAATATGATACAACAGAGATGATGTTAATTTGTGGTTTTCTGAATCAATATGCAGCTGCAGAGTTCCATTTCTATTGGAATTTGACACCACTGGTCTAGTTTGCCTACTGAAAGATGTCAAATTCAGCTTCATCTCCTCTAGTTCACTCAAATTCATTCCCATGTTGAGAACTCTAAACTGAGGGAGGTCCCCCAAAAGGTCAACACTGCTGTCCCCAGGGGCACAACTCTTCATCTCTATAATTATGTCCCTCTAATATTTATGAAATGATAAACAAGCATATGACTTTCTGAAGAGTGTCTATGACACTCTACTGGAAGCATCTCAAAGAGAAGGACTACTTTTAAAAGTTCATTAACTTGGGAAAAGAGGGTGGAGGAAAACCCTAAGGCAATCCTTGATCATTTAAAAGAAATTCACCTTAGATTGCACAGGGTTGTGTTTTGCAGCGTGATCTGAACTAGACCTCAGTCAAGCAACACTGCAGGGTGGATTTGTGACGCCCGCACTACTGGCATCACACTCAAAGGGGCCTTTTTTAAACTTCACGTGAATCAGTCACCAGGGAAACTTTCAGACAGTGAAGATCCCAGAAAAGAGCTGACAGAGTAACAAGAACTGTAAAAGTGGAGAAAAGTCTTTAAATCTAATAGATAACAAGGTGCAGGAACAAATCTATCAGCTATTGTGTCAAGTAATGGGAATGGGACCAGGTGCAAATTGCTCAGTATAAAAAGGGGGGCAGTGTCCAATCAAAGCAGTCCTTGTAGGGTGGGAAACAATCAGTGATTTCTTTTTTTTTTTAAATGTTATTTGATTATGCAGAGACTATATATTGTACTGCAGTAATTTTGTATTTACATTCGTATGTGACATAATAGACGTGAATGTTAATCACTGCTTGAGTGTTAATAAAGTTGTTTAAATATTTTAAAAATATATAAACTTTTATAGGCTTTTTAAAAATATGAGACACCAAAGCACAATTACATCAATATGGAATGAGCATCATGGCTTCAAATTTTTCTAAAAGGGCCATATAATTGTCTATAGCCTCAAGCAGCACGTGCCACAGATATTTTCCTGGAAGCTTCTCTACAATTTAGAGAGCATAAAGAAAACTCATACTTATTCCAACTAAAAGATCTTCTGAAGCATCACAGAAGTTTAGCTTCTGTTAGCAAAATCTGTATTGTCTCTTTAGGGATAAGGTATTTGTTAATAATCAGCTATGGAGAGGAGAGTATTGTAATAGGCTTGATCAGTCCAGGTGTCTGGGTAAGTCTGTGCAGAAAGCCAAGACTTTACCTCTTCCTAAAAGTGTAATTATTTCAAGAAAATTGGACAAGAAGGAAGATCAGCCTCCAAATGAGAAAGACAGGATGGAATAGCCCTTGCTGCTGATGGTACCCAGGACAGTGCACTTCATAGGTGCTCAGAAAGGAGTCGGTCTCCTCAGGGAGAAGGCACAGAGGTCAACTTTCACAATGGCTATCAGCTCTCTTACTTAGACCGAATGAAGTGGTAACCTTCTCTGGTGGGAGGGAGGGGGAGAGAGAAAGTGAAAGCAGCTTTCCCTATTAATATGCTTAATCTGTAAAGAGCCCTAGGAACAGCCAAAGAATAGGGTGAGATCTCAAATCCAAACCAATCAACCAGAGGACTATAGGTTTCATAAGCTTTAAAAGACATGATCTCATTACTTCTTAAAACCTTCCAAGTCTAGTCAAATTACACAGCTGAAAACATGTCCAGCCCTTGATCTGATCCATCAGAGAGGAAGAAATAGGAAGGCACTCAATCCAATTCCATTTTCCCAAATGATAAGCAAAAACCACAGAACTCAGTAAGATTAGAAGCCAAGTCCAGCAGTGTGCCTGAGAATGTATAGAAGCAAAATTCAGAATTAGGAGATAGGTTTTCCAAACCCAAAGTGCAAAGAAATCAGAAAAGCCAGGTCTTTGGAGGCATTCGGAATCAACCGTGTACCTTTATTTAAGAAAGGTCTATGGGGGCGGCTAGGTGGTGCAGTGAATAGAGCACCTGGAGTCAAGAGGACTTGAGTTCAAATCTGGTCTCAGACACTTAACACTTACTAGCCCTGTGACCTTAGGCAAGTCACTTAACCCCTATTGCCCGGCCTTCCCCCTTCCAAAAAGAAAAAAAGAAAGGTCCAGTATTCTATCATTCAAAAAGAAAGGAAAAACTCTATGCTTATTGACTAACTTATTGACCATTAAGTCAAAGAACAAAAATCTGCCAATCTGGGCCAAAAAGGGCCTTACTGTATCCATCAAGCTTCTGCAACGGGCTGATGCTCACCAGGACTTCTGCAGGACAGCTGATACTTCCTCACTTTCAGAAATACCAACAAGCAAAATGAGAAACAGACATGAAAATGGATATAAACCTCATATAGATGGCAATGTGGTAGAGTCTAGACTAAATGACAATCGATCAACCAACCAATTTTTAAAAAGCCTATTCTGAGCACTATTCCTAGCCCTGTAATACAACACTGAAATGTGAAGGACAGAGAAGTGTGTTAATACTAGAGACATCTACAGCAGCCCAAGTCACAACTGATATGGTATAGTCCAGTACTTTTTAAACTGTGGGTTTCCAATCTATATGGGGTTGTGAGGGGAAAAAGTTTAGGAAGTCCTGGTGTATACTGGACTACTGGACTGAATCTTAGGAAGATATGGGTTTGAATTTCTCCTCACACCCTTACTAGCTAAAAATCTCGTTGAATCTGAGTTTCCTTATCTGTAAAATAAGATTAGATTTGATGATCTCTAAGGTCCTCAGGTGGCAAAGTAGACAGAGCACCAGGTCTAGAGTCAGGAAGACCTGATTGCAAACCCAGCCCCAAACATTTCCTAGCTGTATTACCCTGGGCAAGTCATTTAAACCTTCTTTACCTCAGTTCCTCAACTGTAAAATGAGCTGGAGAAGCAAATGGCAGGCATCTGAAAGACCCAAGGCCAAACAGCCCAAAGCCCTAGATAATGATGCATTTGGTGGTTGATCATAGGTAGACAATTTCAATCATAAAAGAAATACTGATCTTTCCCCATTATTATAACTGGCAAGAGCAGGATGAAAAAGTACAAGGCCTGAATTAGGATGCTTACTTTGCATCTCCATCCCTCCTGCGGGTGATTTTGGTCAAGCTCAATTTCTGGTGCATCTAGTATCTACTTCCCTAATACTATCCAGAACTGAAACTTGACAAACCTATCCATCATTGTGAAGATCCTAGAAAGGCACTTGATTTTAGGGTCATAAGGGCCCTTAGAGATCATCTGGGAGTTCTGCAGGCCCCCTGCAGCTCTTCTCTACACAACATCCCTTATAGAAGGTTATCCAGCCAGAGACAGGATGTTCACCATCTCATGCAGCAACTGCCTCTAATGTTGTTCTGATTGTTAGCAGATTCTTCCTGGATCTGAGAATTACTGAGGTGATATCCACAAGAGTCACTGAGCTACTCCAGTGAAAAGACACAACAGAAACTGAAAATACAATCCGTAAATCAGACCAAAAAATGACGAGTTACAGAGATTCTCACATCTCACATCGATTGAGCTGTTCATCTATTCAAGGAGTCCAGACTGTGGCCTCTGTGCTATTTTACAACATCCAGAGAGCTTGCATCCAGCTCCATTCAGGTTATTGATGGGCAGGGGTGGGGAGACAATCCTAAAGCCCAGCTGTTCCAGTGGAGTTTTTACCAAAAGTTGCACTGGAACCAAGCAGGGCTTCCTCCCCACAGTGGTTAACAAGCTCATTCAGGAAGCTACATTTAATTCCATATTAGACAAGACACTGGTCCTAGAAATTACACCAGAAATTACACTTTATAACAGCTGGGTTCATTACACAACCACGGGCTGGTCCTGTCTCCAATTATTGTTGTTATTATTTGGACATTTTTAGTCATGCCGGACTCTTGGTAACCCCTTTTGGGGTTTTCTTGGCAAAGAAACTAAAGTGTTTTGCCATTTCCTTCTTCAGCTCATTTTATAGATGGGGAAACTGAGGCAAACAGGGTCAAGCGACTTGCCCAGGGTCACCCAGTTAGTAAGAGTGTCCAAGGCCAGATTTGAACTCAGGAAGATGAGACTCCCTGACTCTAGGCCTGGTGCTCTACCCACTGTAGCACTTAGCCCTAGTAGCCACTAAAAAATGGAAATGAAGTTAGAACAAGTCCCAGTGATCAATACCAAAGTGTAAGAGACAACACAGATAATCAAAAATCACTTTCATTTGGTTTTAGAATAAGTTGCTTATATGTAAACCTCCCCCTCTCCTGCACTGAGGCTGGTAAAGCACCTGATGGGTGATGGTGAAAGAAGGTTGTTCAGAAGTATTCTGGGGTTGGGGGAAAGCTGAGCTGGAGTTATTTTGTGATCAGCCTTCCCATCTAGCATGGTTAAGTGTAGGTGATGTAAAAACAAAATCCACAGGAATGATTTTTAAAAAAGGGACAGTCAAAGATAATTCATACCATGGACAGGCAGTCCATATGTAGGATCCTGAAAAGCTGCCTCTACTGGTGACTAGGCACATGAAAATTACTGAGGCAAGCCCCAAAATGAGGGCTGCCCCAAAGTGAAACAGGCTGCTCCAGGAAACACTGAGCTCCCTTCACTGGAGTTCTTCCCTCAATGGCTGGATAACACCTTATTATAGTGGGAATTCCAGCTCAGACATGGATTGGGCTCAATGACCTCAGGGCAGAGGCTTTAGAGCCCAAGAGACCTTTACAATCACCTCATCCAACCTCTTCATTTTAAGGATTTGGAAACTGAGGCCCAAAGAGCAAGAGTGACTTGCCCAAAGTAACACAGGCAGTCAGCAGCCATGCTGGGAAATGCAGCTGAGCCCTGTCATTCTACTGACATCCTTGCTACTGCAGATCCTTTCAAAATAGAGAAAATAGATAATCCAGTACCCTCTGATGTTCTGTAGAGAAAAAGAGACAACAGAAATGCTAAATTTAATCCATGCTTAACTCACCAAACGCAAAAAAGAATCCCTAACTGCCAAAGCCAAGGTCAAGCTCCCACTTCTACTCAGTCTGCATTCATCTAGAACCAGAATTTCCAAACCAGGGATTCTTACACTCTTCTGGGTCACGGACCTCTGCTCAGATTAATGCTAAACGTCAGGTACTGCTGTGTGAAAACAAAGACGCAGTTTTTTCAAGCCTCACAAGTTCACCCAGCCCCTGAAATTTGGATGTCCATGGATCCCAGCTTAAGAACCCCTGCTCCAAAATGATTTAGCTTTTCCGTTTGAATCTTCATTCAATCTGAAGGTAGTAAAGGCACCTGCCTTTTCCAACACTCATTTCTTCTCCTTTCACATTAACTTCAGAAATCACAATTACAGCAGCAGTGTGACCCAGCAGGCCACATAGGAAGCGATGAGTTCAATTCCTGAAGGGATGAGGCTTAGCATTTGTCTATAAAGTAGGGCTCTCCTCACTGCGCTAGGTCAGAGAACACTCTACTAATCAATGGAATCAGCCAGCCTGCCATCCCTGCTCAGTAACAAATAGGCACTTGGGGAAACACTGCAGGGATAGGTGGATATTAAGAAAGACAGAAAACCCAGGATTAGTCCAGAATAGGAGAAAGAGATGGAAGGCAAGAGATAAGAGCGGGGCAAAAAGCTAACAATAAGAAAGCAGGAGAGGAGAGGAGGGCAGGGTGGGGGGGAGGGTTGATGGAAGTACACACTTCTGTAGAGGGACAGGGACAAGGCAGATAGGAAGGAAGGACATGTAATCAGTCTCTCACAATGTGCCCACTGTGGAGAGGTTCTGTGTAATTACACATGTACAGCCTGTATCTGATGGCTTGTCCTTCCAGTGGGGTGGCTGACGAGGGAAGAAGAGAAAGATCTAGAATTTAAAGCTCTATAATCAAATGTTAAAAATATATATGTGTGCATACACACACACACACACACACACACACACACAAAATTATTATTACTATTATTATTAACTACATCCAACTGGAACTTAAGACTCACAGGCACTGTGGAAGGGAGATTCATCCTGCCCTACCGGAAAGTCAGAGGAGTGATGGGGGAGG
>CM053581.1:50356413-50383587 GCA_028627135.1 Pseudochirops cupreus
CGGGATAGGAAGGAGGGACTTATAATCAGTTTCTCACAATATGCCCACTGTGGAGAGGTTCTGTGTAATTACACATGTACAGCCTATATTTAATTGCTTGTCCTTCCAATGGGGGTCGGTGACGAGGGAGGAAGGAAAAGAATCTAGAATGTAAAGTTCTATAATCAAATGTTAAAAAAAATATATGTGTATATTATTATTATTATTATTAAATACTTCCACCTGGGAATTAAGATACACAGGCACTGTGGTAGGGAGATCCATCCTGCCCTACCGGAAAGTCAGAGGGGTAAGGGGGAGGACATAAGAGAGGGCAGATTGGGGGAGGGGTTATACAGTGGGATAGCTGTTTTGAGGTGTTGGGTAGGGGAAAGATGGGGAGAAAATTTGTAACTCAAAATCTCGTGGAAATGAATGATGTAAACAAGAAAATAAATAAATTTATTTTTAAAAAAACAACAAAAAAACCATAGAGTCCCTTTCTTTGTACTGCACACTGAAGCCAAATGGCCTTTCTAGTCCTCACAGGTGATACTTCATCTCTGTTCTCTGTGCCCTATGCCTTTGTGCAGACTGCCCTCCATGTCCAGAACAGGCTTCTTTCTTTCTTTCTTTTTTTTTTTTGCTTTTGTATTTTTTTTCATTGACTTGTTTATTTACTTTTAGTTTACAAGATTCAGTTCCACAATCCCTTGAGTTTCAGATTTTCTCCCCTCCTCCCCCCCTCCCCATGGTGATGTGCAATCATGTATAGGATCTGCAAATACTTTCACATTGTACAATAGTCTGGTTGTATAGAAGGGTTGTAACCAATGAGTGATCACTGGGAAAAAAAGAAACAAAACCAAACATAACAAAGAACGATAGCATGCAGATTGCTTCAGTCTCCATTTAAACTCTGGTCTTTCTGGATCTTTCTCTGAATGTAGATCTCTCCTTCCATCCTGAGACTTGTAGACTTGTCTTATAGCTGTGCATTGCTAAGAATAGTCCAATTTATCAAGGTTGGTCGTCACACATACGATGTGTCTGTGATTGCATACAAATTTTTCCTGGTTCTGCTCTTCTCACTTAGCATCAGTTTGTATAAGCCTCTCCAGGTGAATATGAAGACCGTCTCCTCCCCATTTCTTACAGCACAATAGTATTCCATTACATTCATACACCACAACTTGTTTAGCCATTCCCCAATTGATGGGCATTCCCTATATTTCCCGTTTTTTGCCACCACAAAGAGAGCTGAAATACATATTTTGGTACATATGGGTCCTTTTCCTGCTTCTATGATCTCTTTGGGATACAACCCCAAAGTGGTATTACTGGGTCAAAATGTATGCAATTATTTATAGCCATTTGGACATAGTTCCAGATTGCTCTCCAGAATGGTTGTATCAGTTCACAGCTCCACCAGCAATGCATTAGTGTTCCAATTTTTCCACATCCTCTCCAGCACTTGCCATTTTCCAGTTTTGTGATCTTAGCCAATCTGACTGGTGAGATGTGGTACCTCAAAATCATTTTGATTTGCATTTCTAGAATCAATAGTGATTTAGAGCATTTTTTCATATGCTTAAAGATATCTTTAATTTCTACCTCTGAAAATTGAACAGGCTTCTTTCTGCCAGATTATCTGCTATTCTCTTCAACAAAGTTACTTTGAATCTGTAACATACATATATATGTGCACATTGTCTCCCAGATAAGCTCCTTGAGGACAAGGACTCTTTTACTTTGTCTTTGTGCCAATGTTTAGCACAGTACCTAACAAATAACAGTCACTTAATAAACTTGTGGATCTCTTGCCTCAGGGCTTTTGCATCATCCCCTATTTGGACTTTCCATATTAATACTTTTTACATAAACATTACTCACATGTCTATAGCTACATGCAAGGCATTGTGTTTAAGTACTGGGGATACAAAGTGGGAGAAAAGACAGTCCCTGCCCTCAATGTGCTTACAATTGAATGGAGAAGATAACATGCAAATAAATATATACCAGGCAGGCTATATAAATAACTAAAAAGGGAACACACTGGTGTTAGGAGAGGAGAAGGAAGGCTTCCTGTAGAAGGTGGGATTTTGGTTATAACTTAGAAGGAAGCTCAGGAGGTCTATGGTCAGAGAGGAAGAGGAAGAGAGCATTTTTAGGCATGGGAGATAGCCAGAGAAAATGCTTGGACCTGAGATGGAGTGGAACAGCCAGGAGGCCTGTGTCATTGGATCAACAAGTGCCTACTGGGGAAGTAAGGTGTAAGAACACCAGAAAGGCAGGAGGGGGCCAGATTGTGCAGGACTTTGAATGAATGCCAAATGGAACATCTTGTATTTGCTCCTGGAGGTAATAGGAAACTACTAGAGTTTACTGAGTAGGGGTGGGGCTGACGTAGTCAGACCTGCATTTTAGAAAAATCACCTTATTGGCTGAATGGAGGACAGACTGGAGTGAGGAGGGACTTGAAGCAGGTGGATCCTCACCTCCACCCCGCAGGCTACTGCAAAAGTCCAGCTTTGAGGAGAGAAAGGGATGTATCTGAGAGATGCTGCAAAAATGAAATTGAGAGGCGTTGGCAATAGCTTGCATATAGGGGGTGGTGGTGGTGAGAAATAGTGAGGAATCTAGGATGGCGCTCTGGTTTTGACCCCGAGGGGCTAGAGGAACGAAGTAACAGGGAAGGGATGGGGGGTAGGATTAGGGGAGATAATGAGTCCTGTTTCAGATATATTTAGTTTAAGATGTGTCCTGGATATCCAGTTTGAGAGGTTTGAAAGTCAATTAGGGATGTGAGATTGGAGGTCAGAAGAGAGGTTAGGGCAGGACTGGTGGATTTGAGAATCATCAGCGTAGAGATGGTCTTTAAATCCATGATTGTGGAGGAGGTCACCAAGTGAAGAAGTGCAGATTGAAATGAGGACCCAGGACAGAACCCTGAGAGACTTCTGTGGTTAGAGGGCAACTGAGGGGTGGTCAGAGAGGTGGGAGAGAGGGAGCATGCAGAGAACCTAGACTGGAGAGAGTGTCCGGGAGAAGAGGGTGATCAATATTGTCAAGGGGAATAAAGATTGAGGAAAGGCACTGCCCCTCCGTTGGGGAGGGAGTTGCCTTAGGCGTTGCAGTGGATTGAGTGCTGGACCTGAGTCACCAGGATGTGGGTTCAAATGTGACCCCAGACATGTGCTAGCTGCGTGGCCTTGAGCAAGTCGCGTCACCCTGTTTGCCTCAGTTTCTTCATCTGTAAAATGGGCGAGGAGAAGAAAGTGGCAAACCATTCCAGGATCTTTGCCAAGAAAGGTCAAATGGGGTCAGGAAAGAGTCTGAAACAACTGAATCCTATCTCAGAATATCCCGTTAACACTTCCCTGTTTAGGTGTTGTAAGCACCAGCTTTGTGGTGGCTATCATTCCCCCCTCTCTTATACTCTTCCTCTACTTTTCCTGTAGGGTGAGAAAGATTTCCATACCCAGTATATTATTCCCTCCTTAAGCCAGTTCCAATGAGAGTAAGGTGCACTCATTCCCTCCCACCTCCACCCTCTTTCCCTCCACTGTAAAAGCTTTTTCTTGCCTCTTATGTGAGATAATTTAGCCCTTTCTACCTCTCCCTTTCTCCTTCTACCAGTCCATTTCCTCTCTCACCCCTTAATTTTATTTTTTAGATATCATTCCTTCATATTCAACTCACCCTGTGCCCTTTGTCTTCATATATTCCCTCCAACTACCCTAACAAAACTGGTGCTCCAACTATCCTTACAACCAGAGTTGAAAGCTCACATCCAGCCAGCTCCCTACTCCATCCAAGCCCTGCACATCACAAATACATATTTCAGCGCGACTGGGGGTCTTTTATAGCTTCGGTCTCACCTGCTAGCCTATTACAGGGCCTGACGGAATGATTGACAAGCCCATCCCGGGACGGCGCCTCATGGCGTTGATTGGCAGTCTGTTCTCCCATTAGAGAGAAAAGTCCGGCCCCAGAGTCCGCCCTTCACCACGCTCAATGGGGGGGGGGGGGGGAGAGGGGGTGCCGCGAGTTTGTTTTGACGTCAGGCGCGCACTTTGATGACGCAATGACGCTGGCGCGAGAGGATGGCGGCGGCGGGAGGCTCCTTGGAAGCCGCCGAGGAGTTGAAGAGATTGTGTGGGGTTTGAGGTGAGCGCGGCCCCGCCCGGCCGACTGTCCCGGGGGAGCCCGCAACCCGGCGGCCTGAGGGGTCCGCGCCCGGGACCCCCCCGACCTCAGTCCGGGCCAGACAGGGCGGAGGGTCGGGCCGGACCGGGCCGAGCTAAACTAAGCCTCGCGGGGGTCGGGCCGAGGCGAGCCCGGACTCGGTTTTCCCCGGAGCGACCTC
Organism: Pseudochirops cupreus; assembly: GCA_028627135.1. NCBI lineage: Eukaryota > Metazoa > Chordata > Mammalia > Diprotodontia > Pseudocheiridae > Pseudochirops > Pseudochirops cupreus. Next base: position 50,360,762 of record CM053581.1, read on the forward strand.
GCCCGCCGTGCCCCGGAGCCGGAGGCCTTTCTTGCTGGGCCCTTCTTTGGAGGCTGGCGTCTCCACGGGCCGGAGGCCGGCGGGTGGGGTCCTCCCCACCCCCCTTCTCTACCTGTCGTGCTGGACTCTGTCTGCACTGTCCGTAGGGGGTGGGACAGGCGGTTCTCTCCGGCCTGCCGCCCCCCTCCCCGTGGTGGGGGAGCCTGTCCCACCGTTACCCCTTACACTCTCAGAACACGCGGGGAGGGGGCCTGGTGCTGGTGCCGCGCGGGCTTCCTCCTTCTCTGGCCTCAGTTTACTCATCTGTAAAATGACGGGCAGGGACTAGACAGCCCCCAAGGTCCCTTCCAACTCCTGCAGCAACTTTTTTTTTTCACATTTCAGTTGATTTATTTTAGTTTTCAACATTCACTTCCACAAGATTTTGAGTTCCAGATTTTTCTCTCCATCTCCCCCCTCCCCCCACCTCATGAAGGAGTACATTCTGATTACCCCTTCCCCCACTCTGCCCTCTCTCTATCACAACCACCCCCTCCCCTTCTCTTCTCCCCTTCCCCTTATGTTTTCCTGTAGGGTAAAATAGATTTCTGTACCCCATTGCCTGTGTATCTTATTTCCCAGTTGCATGTAAAAACAATTTTTAACATTCGTTTTTAAAACCTTGAGTTCCAAATTCTCTCCCTTTCTCCCTCCTCACACACCTCATTGAGAGGGCAAGCAAATCGATATTAGGTTATACATGTGTAGTTATGCAAATCACTTCTATAACAGCCATGTAGTGAAAGACTCAATATTTCTCTCCATCCCTTCCCCTCCCCCCATTTATTCTATTCTCTCTTTTGATCCTGTCTCTCACAAGTGTTTGCTTCTGTTTACCCCCTCCCCCACTCTGCCCTCCTATCATTCCCCCCTCTCTTATACTCTTTTCCTCTACTTTCCTGTAGGGTGAGATAGATTTCCATACCCAGTTGAGTGTGTATATTATTCCCTCCTTAAGCCAGTTCCAATGAGAGTAAGATTCACTCATTCCCTCCCACCTCCACCCTCTTCCCCTCCGCTGTAAAAGCTTTTTCTTGCCTGTTATGTGAGATAATTTAGCCCTTTCTACCTCTCCCTTTCTCCTTCTACCAGTCCATTTCCTCTCTCACCCCTTAATTTTATTTTTTAGATATCATTCCTTCATATTCAACTCACCCTGTGCCCTTTGTCTTCATATATTCCCTCCAACTACCCTAATAATGAGAAGGGCCTCAGGAGTTAAAAATAGCATCTTTCTATGTAGGAATGTAAACCGTTCAACTTTAATAAACCCCTCTTTCCTGTTTACCTTTTCATACTTCTCTTGAGGCTTGTATTTGAAAGTCAGTTTTTGTATTTAGCTCTGACTGCTTAAGAATGCATTAAATTCCTTTGTGTCATTGGATGTCAATCCCCCCGCCCCCCATTACACTCAGTTTTGCTGGGTAGGTGATTTTTGGTTGTAATCCTAGCTTCTTTGACCTCCAGAATATTGTATCCTAAGCCTTCTGTTCCTTTAATGTAGAAGCTGCTAAATCTTCTGTTATCCTGATTGAATGTTTCCACAATACTTCAGTTGTTTCTTTTTGACTGCTTGCAATATTTTCTCTTTGACCTGGAACTCTGGAATTCGGCTAAAATATTCCTAGGAGTTTTCCTTTTGGGATCTCTTTCAGGAGGTGATTAGTGGATTCTTTCAATTTCTGTTTTACCCTTTGGTTCTAGAATATCAGGGCAGTTTTCCTTGATTATTTCTTAAAAGATGATGTCTAGGCTGTTTTTTTGATTATGGCTTTCGGGTAGTCCAATAATTTAAAAATTCTCTTTCCTGGATCTATTTTCCAGATGAGTTCTTTTTCCAATGAGATATTTCACACTGTCTTCCATTTTTTTCGTTCTTTCGGTTTTGTTTTATAATTTTTTGATTTCTCATAATCATTAGCTTCCATTTCCTCCCTTCTAATTTTTAAGTAATCATTTTCTTTAATGAGCTTTTAAACCTCCTTTTCCATTTGGCGAATTCTGCTTTTTAAGGCATTCTTCTCCTCATTGACTTTTTGGATCTCTTTTGCCATTTGGGTTAGTCAATTTTTTAAGGTGTTGCTTTCTTCAGTATTTTTTGGGTCTCCTTTAGCAAGCCGTTGACTCCTTTTTCGTGATTTTCTTACATCACTCTCATTTCTCTTCCCGATTTTTCTTCTACTTCTCTTAGTTGATTTTCAAAATTCTTTTGGAGCACTTCCATGGCCTGAGACCAATTCATATTTTTCTTAGAGGCTTTGGATGTGGGAGCTTTGACTTTGTTGTCTTCTTCCAAGTATATGTTTTGATCTTCCTTGTCACCAAAGTAAGATTCTGAGCGGTCTGAGTTTTTTTCCTGCTGTTTGCTTATTTTCCCAGCCAGTTACTTGATGTTTTAAAAACTCTTTGTTAAGGTAGAATTCTCCTTCCAGTGTGGAGGGCATACTGTCCCAAGCTTCAGGGGTTTTGTGCAGCTGTTTTCAGAGATAACTTCTAGGGACCTGTAAGTTTCAGTTCTCCTAACATAGTATGATTTAAGGAGAGGTGTTTACTCCTCTCCTGGCCTGTGTTCTGGTCTGTGAGTGACCACAAGCCCTCTTTTCTACCCTGGAACTATGAGGAGGATTCCCTCTGCACTGCTGCCACAAGCTCTATTATGCCAGTTCTCCTACTAGCCCCAGGGATGCAACCTGGATCCTAGTATGGGCAAAGCAATAGAATCCTGCTTCAGCAAAGAGATCCCTGTAATGTCCTTCTGATCAGTTGTTACATCCCTTTACCATCTGTGGGCTCAGAGCTCTGGAAGCAACCACTGCTGCTACCCTAGGGCTGCACCAGGTCTACATTCCTTTCTCACCTAGATCCGACAGACCTTTCTCACTGACCTTCTAAGTTTTCTTTGGTATTTGTAGGTTGAGAAGTCTGGAAACTGCCTTAGCTGCCAGTGATTCAATACTGAGGCCTGCTCTGGATTTGCTGGGGTCTGGCCCTGCTTGGTCTGTGCCAGTGCAGTGCATGCTGGACTGTGCTCCTTTCCCAATCTGGTGTAACAGATCTTTCCCATAGACCATTCAGGTTTTCTTGGGCTGAAATTTGTTTCACTCTGTCTTTTTGTGGGTTCTGCTGCTCTAGAATTTGTTTAGAGTCATTTTTCACAGGTATTTGGAGGGTTTTAGGGGAGAACTCAAATGAGTCCATACTTTTATTCTACCATCTTGGCTCTGCCCCCCTGTAGCCATTTTCTGCTCTCAAGTAGGTTCACTCAATCTCACACCTCCTTCTTTACAACTTAATTCCTTTCCTGTAACCCTAAAAGCCAGCCCCCCTCTTATTTCTCAGAGCCAACCAAACTTCCTCTCTCTAGCCTCTCCTTCCTACTTCTTTGCAGCTCCCTGTTTCTCCCTTGTTTGTCTGTGTGAAATGATGCTGGTCCTGGTGGACTTGCCCTTAAAGAATTTAGAGCTCTGAGTGACCTTAGAGATCATCTAGTTGAATGAATTCCCTTATTTTTGAGCTGAAGAAATGAAACCCAAAGAGGCGAGATGTCTTGTCCAAGGACACAGAGACTTTTAAGTAGAAGATCTAGCTGGATAAACCCCTGTTCTCTGCCTCCACTTCCAGTATTCTTTCCCCTGCAGTAAGCTGCTGTTTCTTGCAGTCATGCTTGTTGGCATCCATCCTATCAGAGCAGCTTATTAGGTGACACGTATTCTTCAGAGGTATTCAAGACTGAGGAGGGATTCATTGACCTTTGAAACCTTGCCATTTTCTTATTACCAATTACACAACTGACCATTTCCTTTCAAAATGTTTTTTCCCTCTCAAATAGTACCATTACTAATGGGACAGCTAAGTGGTGCAGTGGATAGAGCACCAGGCCTGGAGTCAGGAAGACCTGAATTCAAGTGTGACTTCAGACACTAGCTATGTGACCCTCCAGTCTCACATCTCCAACTGCTTATTGGACAAAAGAATGGCTAATGCAGGTTGTGCAAACTTGCTGTGGAGAATATAGGTGGTGAAACTTACTATCCTGTGTTAGGCATTATGCTAAGTGTTTTACAAATATTATCTCATTTGATCCTCACAACAGCCTTGTGTGGTAGGTGCTATTATTCCCATTTTACAGCTGAGGAAGCTGAGATCGAGGTTTACTAACTTGTTCAGGGTTGCACAGCTGTGTTGTTCAGTTCTTTCAGTCATTTCTGACTCTTGGTGACCCCACTGGGGGCAGAGATATGAGAGTCGTTTACTATTTCCTTCTCCAGCTCATTTTACAGATGAGGAAACTGAGGCAAACAGGGTTAAGTGACTTGCCTATGTTCACACAGCTATTAAGTGTCAGTTAGTAAGAGGGCCATATCTGAACTCAGGAAGAGGAGTCTTCCTGACTCCAGTCCTGGTGCTCTATCCATTGCACCATGTAGGTGCCTAAAAGACATCTCAAATTGTATGTCTTGTGTCTGACATCTTAAACTCAACATGTGCAAAACTGAACTCATTTATTTTTTCCCCAAACCCTCCCTTCTTTAAATATCGTTATTAATCTCAGGCACTACCATCCTTCTAGTCATCCAGATTTGCCCCCATATCCAGTCAGTGGCAAGTCCTGTCATTTCTGCCTTTGTAATATCTCTCATATGTATCCAAATCTCTCCCTACTTCAATCCATCTTCTGCTCCACTGTCAAAGTGATGTTCCTTAAGCACAGATCTGATCAAGTTTCTCTTTCTCTCTCTCTCTCTCTCTTTCTCTCTCTTTCTCTCTCTGCCTCATATACACACATACCATTCAATAACCGCTAGTGGCTCCCTGTAACCTCCAGTATCAAATGGAAGATCTGCCCTTCATAACCTGACACCTTCCTATCTTTCCTGTATTCTTTACCTTACTCCCTTCCATATACTATGAGATCCAGTGACACTGACATTTCTGTTCCTCCTGACTCCATGCATTTTCATTGTCCTTCATGTCTGGAGCTCTCTCTACTCACCTTCACCTCCTGGCTTCCTCTAACCTCAGCTTAAGACCCACCTTCAAGAAGCCTTTCCTGGTCCTCCTCAATCTTATAGTGCGTTCCCTTTGAAATCACTTCTAGTTTATTCTTTTGGTTGTGTGTAGTTTTTTGCATATTATCTCCTCCATTAGGCTGTGAGCTGTGTGAGAGCATAGACTGTCTTTTGCTTTTCTTTGTATCCCAAGTGCTTAGCACAGTGCCTGATATATAGTAGGTGCTTAAATATATGCTTGTTGACTTGAGTAAAGGGCTAGGGTTGGGGCTAAGGGGGACAAGAGACCTGAGTGTCTGTATGAAATGAGAAACTTGGACTAGATGTTCTTTAAGGTAGCTATCAGCCATAAATCTTATCATTCTATGATTGTCTTACTTGTTTTTGTGTCTCCATCAGTACTACCAGTTGTAAGTGATTAGTCAGTGTTTGTTGACTTGAATGGAATTGAATTGAAAAGTGAATACTGTAGAACAGGTTTGCTATTCTAACACTTTGTTTAGGTTGCTTTGATTTCTTGGTTCCTATCCAGTTTTGTTAGTGAACTGGCTACATTTAGTGAATAGTAACTTGCTTGTTTCTGACAGTGAGTTTAGTGACTTAGCTATGGTTAGAGCTTGGTGTTTTCTTATTTCTCAGAATCATCTTGAATTGCCAGATCACAGGCTCCATGTAGTCTGAAATAGATGTTCTTTAAGTTGGGCACCAAGAAATGACTAAATTCTTGGTTTATAATCTTAGTCTTTCTATTTTCTTTTACAAGGAACTTGAAAGTTATGATTTTTTTCTTTCCTCCTTTCCTTCTTCCTCCTTTTCCCCTCTTTCCCTCCCCCCACCCCTTACCTTGGAAGAAAGCTTTTCTGTTGAAAGAATTGAGAAGGGATTTATTTGATGTCATTTTTCTTCCAGGAATCTTATTCACTTTCTCTGTTTAAGCTTACTTGTGTCAGTTCAGACGTCACTGAGCCAGTAGTTGGTACAACCTCTTTTGTTATCAAATTGTCCAAAAACAGTGGTTCCAAAGGAGAGAAATATGGATCATCTTATTTATCTAGGAGAGATTCTACCTCTTAAGGCATTTTTTACTGCTTGGGCTCTTGGATCATCATCATAATAGCTAACATTTATGTAGAACTTTAAGGTCAGCAAAGTATTTTGTGTACATTACTTCATCTGTGAGGAATGAATGGTATTTTGGAATGTCTAAGAAGCATCAGATGATCACTGTATTTTGGTACTTAAAAGAACCCTGATTTGATTAGTATGAGTATTCCCTTCACCAACTTAGAGGGGTTGTTGTAGTATACAACTCAGTAGTCCGCCTTCAAGAATTGCTATGGCAAATTCATCAAACTTTGACCAAATTGATGGTGAGCCTTTCTGAATTTGGCTAGACTCATCTTTAGAAGACACAGCGTAAAGGGCAACTGGGTGACATAGTGAATAGAATCCCAGGCTCGGAGTCAGGAAGACCTGACTTTAAATCTGGCTTCAGGCACTAGCTGTATGACTCTGGGCACGTCATTTAATCTTGTTTGCCTTAGTTTTCTCATCTGTAAAATGAGCTGGAGGAGGAAAGAAAACCCAGTAGAATCATGAAGAGTTGGACATAACTGTAGAGGACTGAACAATAACAGTTTATGCCCACAGAGGGTGGATTGGCTCTGTTTCAGAGGTTCCTATGCTACCCTGCCCTGGAGTTATTTAGACAGTTGTATCTTCTGTGATAAGTATATTGTTTCCCATTTCTAAGGCTTTAGTCAGAGTAGGCCCTGGAACCATGTAAAGAGCTTGCTCTAGAGAACTCTGTGTGCAAGTACTTAAGGCCCAGGCTTTCCTAACACCTTTAGCACTGTGCTATATTTTCCAGGAGAATAGTAGAAGTATAAGACTCAATCCATATGCTCAAAGAATTTGCCATCCATTTGGGAAGACAGATAACTTTGATGAAGCAATTAGAGAGTAGTGGAAGAATGTATGGAATGAAATGCTAACTGTATCAGAAGTTCAAAGAAGTCAGAGCAGCACTTAAGTGTCCTGGTGGTCCTTTTATCTATTTAACTCTGGAGAACAATTTGGGACTATGTCCAAAGGGCTATTAAAATGTGCATGTAAGGAACCCAGCAATACCACTTCTAGGGTAGTATCCCAAAGAGATCATAAAAATGGGAAAAGGACCTACATGTACAATATTATTTGTAGAAGCTCTTTTTGTGGTGGCTAAGAACTGGAAATTAAGGGGATTTCCATCATTTGGGGAATGGCTAAACAAGTTGTGATATATGAATGTAATAGGGTACTGTTGTGCTAATGGTGAGCTAGCAGACTTCAGAAAAACCTGGAAAAACATATGAACTGATGCTGAGTGAAATGAGCAGAACCTGGAGAACTGTACACAGTAACAGCCACAATGTGCAATGACTGACTTTGATAGACTTAGCCCTTCTCAGCAATGCAAGGACCTAAAACAGTTCCAAAGGACTCATGATGGAAAATGCCATCCACATCCACAGAAAGAACTATGAAGTCTGAATGCAGAACATAGCAGACTATTTTCTTTTTCTTTCTTTTTGTTTTTTTTTGGTTGTTTTTTTTTTTTCTTGTGGTTCCTCTTTTTTGTTCTGGTTCTTCTATACAACATGACTAATGTGAAAGTATGTTTAATGGGAATGTATGTGTAGAGCTTATATTTGATTGCATGCTGCCTTAGGGAGAGAGAAAGGAGGGGAGGAGGAGAAAATTTAAAACTTATGGAAGTGAATGTTGAAAACTAAAAATAAACTTTTTAAAAAAAATAAACATTTATTATTTGTTTATTTTTAGCATTTAATTTAAAAAAATTTGAGTTCCAAATTCTCTTTCTCCCTTCTAATATTCCTCTGCCCATTGAGAAGACAAGTAATATAATATCAGTTATTCATGTGAAATCATACAAAACATACTTCAATATTAGACAATATTAGACAAAAGCAATAACAATAAAGTGAGAAAACTATACCTCATTTTACACTCAGAGTTCATCAGTTCTTTCTCTAGATGTTGATAGCATTTTTCATCATGAGTTCTTTGGAATTTTGGATGGTTGTGTTGATCAGAGTAGTTGATCATTATTGCCGTATGGTTGTGCCTATGTACAGTAATTTCCTGGTTCTGCCCACTTCACTTTGCATTGGTTCATATAGATCTTCCTAATATTTTTCTGAAACTATCCCCCTTGTCATTTCTTTTTTTCTTTTTTAAAATTTTCTTTTTTGCTTTTTGAAGGGGCAGTTGGGGTTAAGTGACTTGCCCAAGGTCACAAGGCTAGTAAGTGTTAAGTGACTGAGGCTGGCCTTGGACTCAGGTCCTTCTGACTCCAGGACCAGTACTCTATTCACTGCGCCACCTAACCACCCCACCCCTTGTCATTTCTTATAGCACTTGTTCAGTCATTCTCCAATTGATGGGCATCTCCTCAATTTCCAATTCTTTGCTACCACAAAAAGAGTTGCTGTAAATATTTAGTGGTATTGCTGAGTTAGAGGGTATGGCACAATTTTATAGTCTTTTCTGCATAGTTCCACATGGTTTTCCACAGTGGTTGGACCAGTTCATAACTCCACCAATAGTTCATTAATGTACCTATTTTCTCTCTTCCCTTTCAGCATTTTTCATTTCCGATAGGTGTGAATAGCACCTCAGAATTGTTTTAATTTGCATTTCCCTAATCAGTAGTGATTTCGAGCATTTGTATGATCTCTTTGGGATACAGACATAGAAGTGGTATTGATGAGTCAAAGGGTATCCACAGTTTTATAGCCCTTTGGGCATAGTTCCAAATTGCTCTCCAAAATGTTTGGATCAGTTCTTTTGTGCTTCTTTTACCAAGCTGTTAATTCCCTTTTCATAATTTTCTTGAATCCTCATTTCTTTTCTTAGTTTTTCTTCTATCACTTTAAACTCTTTCTTTAACTCTTCTAGGAATTCTTTTTGAGTTTGGGTGCAGTTAGCGTATTTCTTTGAGGCTTTTGCATGTAGCTGTTTCACATTATTGTCTTTTTCTGAGTTTATGTCTTGGTCTTCTCTTTTTCTGTTGTTTGCTCATTTTTCCAGCCTATTTCTTAACTTCCTTTCTGTTAAATTTGGACTCTACACACCTTGGAGTGGGGAGGCATTATCCCAGCCTTCAAGATTTTTCATGCTGCTGTTTTCAGAGCTAGTTTTGGGGAGCTGCAAATTTTTGGTGCTTCTAAGATGGTGTGATCTGGGGAGAGGTGTGATCACTGCTCTCCTGGTCTATATTCTGGTCATTAGGCTCTTTTACTAAGTATGTTGTGGTGGACTTTAGAATTGTTTCCGGTGATGGTGCTGGTACTGGAGAAGAGCAGCTCATCGTTTCCTTAGGGAAAGCAGGCTGCTCTATGGTGTTGGGTTATATCTTTGACTCAGAAAGCCATAATGCCCCTGGTTTCAAGAACTTCATCTGTAAATTGGTAAATTTATAAATATAGCTTCTTTATGGCCTAATGCTAAATTGTAGCCCCCCCGCCAGCATAAATGTGGGAAATTCTATTTTGTATCTTCTAGAGAAGAAAACCTTAGAATATAGATTCAGAAAAAGCTGTTCCATTTTTAGAACCTGAGGATTAAAAGCCTGATAGCTACTCTTAAGACTTTAACACTAGAAAGTACTCAAAAGTTAAAGCAAATTTAATACTCTAGGAAAAAACATCAGAGGGGAAGGAGAGGAGGGAGTGAGCATTTATTAAATACCTACTGTGTGCTAGGCATTTTGTAAATATTATTTCATTTGATCCACACAACAACTCTGGGAGTTATATATATTATTATATATATATTATATAATTATATATATAATATATATATTATATATATTATTATATAATAATCTCTAGGAGATTATTATCTCTGTCTTACTATTGAAGAAACTGAGGCAAAGAAAAGTTAAATGACTTGCTCAGGGTCACACACCTAGTAAAGGTCTGAGGAAAGATTTTAATTCAGATCTTCCTACTCCAGGCCAAGGACTCCATCTGCTGCCTCACCTAGGGAATGGGGCGGTTGTTTTGTAGTATTTGAAGGGCTGACATGTGGAAAAGAGATTGGACTTATTCTCCTTGTCCCTAGAAATTAGAACTAGGAACAATATGTAGAAGTTATAGAAAACAGACATAGGCTCAGTGTATGATGAAAAACTTTTAAACAATTAAAGCTGTCAGGAAGTAGAGTGGATTGCCCCAGGAGGTACTAGTTCTTCCTCACTGGAGATCTCCAAGTAAACATTGTGTTTACTACACCTTATTAGGGATGTAGTAGAATGAGTGCTTGGGCAGGTACCAGTTGGAATAAATGTGATCTCCTTTCCAATTCCTAAATTCTGTGATTCAGTGCCAATTCAACAGTTCAAACAACATTTAAGTTTTAGGGAAATTTTCATTAGTTTCTTTCACTGTTGTGTATATTCAGATTCATATATAACTAGCATGTCCTTGGAAATCTTCCCAGGGTTGAAGTTTCTTTGAAAAATGGTCTGTTTCTTCTTAATCAGAACTATGACATTTTCAGTGATGGAGGTATCCCCGACCTTCTGTCTCCCTGAAAACTGTTTTTCAGGACAGTGCTGATGTTTCTTCTTTTTTTTCTGCGGCAATGACAGACAGCCCTGCTGCATTGTCACGCTTCACCATTGCCCCTGGCCTCATTACCTTTTCCTCTTCAGTCAGGCAGAAGTCATCCGCTTTGGGCTTTGATTTGGTTGGCCATATATTGGTGGGCCTTATTCCATTCATGCCGAAGGCGCTAGATCAGCAGTTGTGACAGCTGTAGTGAAATATGTTAAAACTACAACATTGGCATCCCCAGGGGACCTTTTCATACTTGTTTTTCAGAAGGATGACTCAGAGCCCTTGGCCTGCCCCCAGCCAGTCAGTCACTCTGTGGAGGACACTTGAACAGGGAAGGCTGGCTGGTAGAGCTATAGGCAGGAAGGGGCTCCATTCTTCATTCCCAGAAGTGACTTTAAAAGCCTCATACAGTATTTGACCTTTTCAGAAAAAATTTACCAGATGTTTTTGGAGCAAGCAGCAGCTGCAACCCGTTGGAGTCCTTATATTCCCTCCTCCCACCCCACCACATACAGAATTGCTTGCATTTGTACACATACATCCCCTTTTTCTCCCCTGACTCCCGTACACGTACATGCACATGCAAAAGCATATACACATGGAGCTGCTACGTACTGGAAGAGCAGGGTGTTTGAGAAGCCGTGGACATTTGTCCAGATTTGAGGATTTCTCTAAACAAAATGGAACCAAGAGACATCTTCCAGGAATGAAGGGCAGAGTTCAGATAGGCTAAATCCTTGGTCTTTCTTTCAAATATGAGGGAGAGAGAAAAGTTATTGTGCCTTTTACAGATGTTTGAATTTTTCATATGAGGAAAAAAGTAGGTATGTGAACTGAAAGAGACACTATTAACTGGAGATCTTTATTGACTTCAGGTATCCGAGATTTTTTTTTACCTTCATAAAGAATGTAGCCCAAAGCTTTAGCCTGAATAAGCTATGGTTCTGTGTGTGTGATATGCTGGGAATTGTTTTCCTTGGAAAAGATAGTATAAATTGTTTACTAGCTGTCAAAACAAAAATTGATACTAATACTGAACACAGCAATTTAGACGCAAGTCTGGCAGAAACAATTTTATTGAATTTAACATTAACATATATCCAAGCCATCTGAAGCCTGGACAGGGAGAGGTATCCAGACTGGCATAGTGCCCCATGCTTTCTGACATGGCACTACTCCAGAATGATTTCAGATAACAGGAATCTTGAACAAGGGAACGATCACATATGTTAAAATACAGTTTGAGGTTAATATTCCAGAATAGGTACTCCTCGGTTCCTTCCTGGACCACTTCTCCTTAAGAGTTCCCTCCTGTGATCAGTTTCTTAATCTTGAATTTTAAGAGAAGACCCGGGTGGGAAAGTAGTGATTCCGTCTAGACAAGAGTTTAGTTTGGTTAATCTACTAAACTCCATTTCATCATAAGGCCATGACCTTTGTTCTTAGCACTTTCCCTAAAGGAAAAAAAAATCTGGGAAGTGTTTTAGACTGGAGTAATAGTATTAATATTTCTAGAGAAATGAAAAGGAAGTTTTTAATATGTCTCCACACTTTGTATGTCTGTGCCTAGTTGTCCAGGAATTCAGGGGCCTTATCCTGTATCAGGAATATTTGCAAAAAACAGGCTTTGTTTTGAGCTGTTGCCCTTTTTGAGCATGACATTTAGTTTACTTATTTTCTCTGAGGAAATGAGATAAATCTGCAGAATTCCTAAATCCTAGTTCTAGTTTTTGCCCTCTATAAAAAGGATGCTTACTTCCAAAAGCCTTTGTTTAAAAATTAACTTTCAGGATCTGCTGCTTGGCTGCTATGGCTGGAATGTTGGCTTCTGGCCTTTCAGGCAGCCAAATGAGAACAAGTAAAATCCTAAATAATTTTGTAAGTGAGAGAGTGAAAGGGAGAAAGAATGTGTGTGTTATCCTGTCTCTTACATGAAAGGAAAAATAAGAGAACCTCATTCTATTTGATAATAATTTAAATTTATTATTTTAAATAAGGAAAACTTTATCTGTGTTTTTAAATTGTATTAACTTGTTCTCTGTTGTCGTGAATTAACAAACATTTTAGCCTTTCTGTAGTTTAATATTTTCAATATCATGCCGCAAATTTTCCACTTTTTGTTTCATCAGATTCTGCCAGAGGTTGCTTTGAAATGGCCCTCTGGGAGCATTAGAGAAAAGTAGACATAGCACACAGAAAGCTTGGGGACCCCTGTTTGAGATTGGCTTTTTATTTAGCATTAACATTTGCAAGTGCTGAGCTAACTACAGGGAATTAATTGTCACAGTAGGCTTGTGAAGTGGGTGGGTAAAACATTCCATTTTCTTTCATCTCACCCCTAGAGAAACAGGACACCATGCCCTAGTCAATCTTATGAGAGAGGTCAGAACTGAGCTTTTAGCTTTCTCTTTGATGTCCTGTATTATCTCTCACCTCTCAAACTGTACTAACAATTGGCCATATAGATGTCATATGTATTTTACTGTTCCAGAGTTTAAGGCCAACTTTGATGGATGGCAATATCAGTTCTCCTGTTCAGGCTGTATTTCATCCACTTGGAAATGGAACAGTTGGCTCCTCAGATTCTAGGAGGCTATAAATCTGGGGATCAGTGATACAGTGTAAAGAGTACTAGGCAGAGAGGCATAAACTTGAGTTCTAGTTTGAGCTTTGCTACTGACTTGCGGTGTGACCTTGGACAAGTCATTCAGTGTTCCCTTTGATAGCACATACACTAAAATGGGAACGATACAGAAAAGATGAGCAAAACCCTTGAGGGAGGGTGATATACAAATTTGTAAAGACAAGCTATTTAGCTTTGCTTCCTTGGATCTGAGATTCTAAAACTGAAACAGTTATAGCTGACATAATTATATATAGTATTTTATGGTTTATAGAGTACTTTATACAATTATCTCATATGTTCTTCACAACAGTCTTATGAAGTAGAGAATACAAATGTTATCTCCATTTTTTAGATTAAGAAAATGAGAGTCAAAGTAACTATTTACTCAGGTCACACAACTAGTTAGGGTAGATCTGAACTCAGTTCTTCTGACAGTAAGTCTGGCATTCTTTTAATAAAACTACAATTACATCTTATGTATAAAACTATGGTGTTGAAACAGATGATATCTAAAGTCCTTTTCTTCTCTAAAATTATGATTCTGTGACTTTCAGTGATAGTATGCATTCTTTACAAAATAAGATTAAGCTGTAGTGTGAATGTTGATGACCTGGAAAAATTAGTGCTAGAAGGGCTCTTTGAGGCTAAGTTAAGCTCCCCTCTTTTACAAATGAGGAACTGAGGCCCACGGAGGTTAAATTTGTCACCCGTAGCCCTCACTGGAGGGATTTGACACTCTGATCCTCTGCTTGCAGAGGCAGTATTCTTTTTCCTCAATCATCCTTTTCTAGCAAGTGTGTACAGTTTACACTACTACTTAGAGCAGTGGTTCTCAACCTTCCTAATGCCATGACCCTTTAATACAGTTCCTCATGTTGTGGTGACCCCCAACCATAAAATTATTTTTGTTGCTACTTCATAACTGTAATTTTGCTACTGTTATGAATCTGTCTGATATGCCAGGATGTATTTTCATTGTTACAAATTGAACATAACCCACAGGTTGAGAACCGCTGACTTAGAGTATCATGGCTTTAAGTTCAGCTTATTAAATGGTTTTCTGTCTCCCTATTTTACTGTCAGGTCCTGTAAACAAAAAGGTTTTTCTAGAACTTGTTCTGCAATGGCAATGCCTTTGGCCCATGCTACTAAATATTTTAATCAAGAAGAAAAGATACACGAATCTTTCTATGTATAGAACAGGTATTCTGGAAAAATGGCTAAGTAAAATTCTGCATATTGACCTATCGTTTTCCCATTTGACTTCATTAGCCTGTAAGTTCTTTGAAGGCAGGGACTGTCATTTACTTTTTTTATTTTTGGGAGGGGCAGTTGAGGCTAAGTGACTTGCCCAAGGTCACACGGCTAGTAAGCATTAAGTGTCTGAGGGCACATTTGAACTCCGGTCCTCCTGACTCCAGGACCTGTGCTGTATTCACTGCGCCACCTAGCTGCCCCCTAGAGACTGTCATTTAAAAAAAATTTAATAATATTTTCAATTTCAGACTCCCTTCCTCTCCTTTTCCCCTTTCCTGTCCATTGAGAAGACAAGAAAAAAAACCTACCCCGTTACAAATATGTATAGGCTTGTAAAACAAATTTCTATATTAACTATGTTTCCCCCAACTCCAAAAAAAGGAAAAAAGCAAGAGAAATTTAAAAAAATAGAAGAAAATGTTTCAATCTGTCTTCTTAGTCCATCAGTTCTCTTATCTGGATATGGATATCATATTTTCTCATAAGTTCTTAGTCCCTTGGAACTGTGAGGGGGTCGTTGTCGATCAGAATCACTGAGTTTTCAAAATTGATTATCTTTACAATATTATTATTACTATATTAATTGTCCTCCTGGTTCTGCTCACTTTACTTTGCATCAGTTCATACAAGTTTTTGCAGGTTTTTCTGAAGCTATCCCCTTCATCATTTCTTTTTTTTTTTTTAACAGGAACAATTTAATTATTTGACTTTGACATCCAGTATCTATAAGAAACTTATATGAACAATCAATATCCAGAATTGTAAAAGCAAACAAAAAGCATATTTTACCAAAAAAAGAGAAAAACAAATTTTAAATGTGAAATATTCAACATCATTATTGATCAGAATATCACTGAATGTATTTTGAGCCTCTTCAAAGTCCCTCCTTGTTGCTGATTTTTTTTCTACCTTTGTCATATTCTTAAGATATTTCTTAAATGGAAAAAGAGGTCGTGTTTGTTTCATAAAGTAACAATGGCACTTATCAGAAGGGTCAGGGGAGCCATAAACGAGACATTATGAATTAATGAAAAAATATTTACTGATATCCTATTCCTACTAAGTTCCAAGTGCTGTGCTCAGTACTAGGGATGGACAGCAACTGCAGAAAGACAATCTATGATCAAGTTCACACTTGGGGGGGAGGGGAGACAACCTATTATTAGAGAGTTCAGTTGCAGGGTAAATGAAAAGACTTTTTAAAAGCTCTAAGTTTTAAAAGGCATAAGAATGCACCAGCAGATTGCATGGCTTAGACAGGCAGTTTTAGATTGTCAGAAGGCATACAAGCAGGGCAAATGGTAAAGTCAGGAAGTTCTTAGAAAGTCCAATGTCAGGGGAGATAGCAAGTTTCACAGTTCATTTTGCCTGAAAGAAAAGATGGTGACTCCTGTTACCCCAGAGTCATGTGAGCAGTAAAGCAGTCTGGATTGGTTTCTAGGTGATTTGGAGCAAGACTTGAGCAAGTCAAGAGTTCAGTTGGATCAGACAGAGATGAAGATATCTGCCTTTCTCTCTTCTTATTATTGGTACATGTGAATAATTTCTACAGTTATTTATAGTATGTTTCTAGTATAGTATATAGTATTTTGTTTATATTAATTGAAGAAAAATTAAAATAGCACATGGAAAAACTGAGAAAGCATATGAAGAAAATGACGAAAGATAGCCATGGAAAACAGGTACAACACAAGGAGGGGGAAAGGGTAAAGAGATTGATTTGGAGATTAATTTGTAGGATTAAAGAGAGTGACCCTTTAAACTACACCATCTGCAAAGTATTGATTGAGTCTTCTCACTTTCTAGTTGCTTCTGTGGCTAATATTTGAGCTTCAGCATTGCCTTCAACTTTTGAACAAGCAGGCACATACTTCTACTCAACAACATTAATGTCCTGAGTATTATATTATCCAGCTTAGTGAATAGATCTTTGTGAACGTCTTCATTTTTACTTGCTTTCCAGTCATTTTCTTTCCAGTTACCTATCTATTCATTCATACCTTTGGTGATAAGGTGATTATCTGTGTACACAGTAAATCTGTCCTTATTTTGGGCCTTTGCTTGCTCAGTCCCTTTGGTAGCTGCTTCTAATGATGCTCTTTGGTTTGTCTGTCGTCCATAATGTGTACCACTTATGTTTAGTTCATGGTTGGTGCCCAGTAGACACCAGTACCTCCTTGTGCTCCTTTTCTTCCATTATTTTTGCAGGCACCCTTGACATAACACAGTGTTAGGGTCTGATGCTTGGTGTGGTTGCCCATACCAATTTTCAGAGTCTCTAGTCTCCCAGCCATAGTCATATCTCCTTGCACTGTGTTTCCAACTCATCTCCAATCTCTCCAAAAGCTTTTTGCCGCAGCTGACAATTTCATCTCGGCTTGCAGGGTATTGTACCCTTGTGGTTTCTTGGGGGCATTTCCTCCCCACATCCCTAGGTGGCCCACATGAATCTATTACTTAAGACACCAGCACCCACAATTCCATGGACTGCTATCAGTGAGTTCCCCTGCATTTTCCTCCCTTCCCTAGCCCATTTCCTGAGAATCCCTACCATAGCACAAAAGTATTCCATCGTATCCATACACCATAACTTGTTAAGCCATTCCCCAGTTGATGGGTATTCCCTCAATTTCCTATTCTTTGGCACCACAAAAAAAGCTGCTATAAATATTTTTGTACGTTTGGGTAATTTTTCTCTCTTTTTTTTAATTCCTTGGTTAAAGGGTAAGCACAGTAAAATAGCATAATTCTAAATTGCTTTGTAGAATGGTTGGATTAGTTCATAGGGACTCTCATTTTTAATCTTTGTATCCTTACCTTCTACCACAGTGCCTTATACATAGTAGGCAATTAAATGCTTGTTAAATTGAATTCAGTTAGGTGACAGTCTAGTTGGACATTTCTTGTCAAGTTTGCTAATGATGCAGAGTTGTGAGGGAGAGCTAACATATTGGACGACAGTATCAGGATCTCAGTAGGTTGGGATAATGGGCTGAATTATCCTCTTATATTTCAGCAGAGAGGTGGTAGACCAGAAGTACAGAAAGATATAGATTTTTAGACATGGCCATTGCCTTGATTTGTTTTGCTTAATAGTTAAAGAGGGTTCCAGGCCATTTTCAGATGAAGAAATTAAAGCTATATCTATAGTCATATGAAAAAATGCTCTAAATCATTAATGATTAAAGAAATGCAAATCAAAACAACTCTGAGGTACCACATCACACTATCAGATTGGCTAACATGACAAAACAGGAAAATGATAAATGTTGTATAAGATGTGGGAGAATTGGAACACTAATACATTGTTGGTAGAGTTGTGAACTGATCCAACTGTTCTGGAGAGCAATTTGAAACTATGCCCAGAGAGCCATAAAACTGCATCTACCCTTTGATCCAGCAGTACCATTTCTAGGTCTGTATCCCAAAGAGATTATAAAAATATGAAAAGGACCCACACGTACAAAAATGTTTCTAGCAACTCTTTTTGTGGCAGCAAAGAATTAGAAATTGAGGGGATGCCCATTAGTTGGGGCATGACTGAACAAGTTGTGGTATATGAATGTAATGGAATACTACTGTTCCATAAGAAATGATAAACAGAAAGACTTCAGAAAAACCTGAAAAGACTGACATGAACTGCTGCTGAGTGAAGTGAGCCCAGCCAGGAGAACATTGTACATAGTAAAAATGTTGTACGATGACTGACTTTGATAGACTTAGCTCTTCTCAGCAATGCAAGGATCTAAGGCAACTCCAAAAGACTCATGATGGAAAATGCTATCCACATCCAGAGAAAGAACTGTGGAGTCTGAAAGCAGGTTGAAGCATACTATTTGCTCTCTCTTTTTTTTTGTTTCTTCTTTCTCTTCCTCTCATTGGTTCTAATTCTTCTTTACAACATGACTAATGTGAAAATATGTTTAATATGAATAGAGCCTGTATCAGATTGCATGCCATCTTGGGGAGGGGGAGAAAATTTAGAACTCAGAATCTTATGGAAGTGAATGGTGAAAACTAAAAATAAATTAGTTTTTAAAAAAGAGGGTTCCATTTCTGAGGATGGGGAGGATAACCAATAGAATCTTTGGGGTATGACAGTGCTGTTAAAAAAAAACAAAGAATCAATGAAATATCGACTGTTCACTCCCCCACCTACCATGGGTTGAATCTAGTAAACTGAAATTTAATAGGAATACATATCAAGTCCCACACTTGGGTTCAAAAAGTCAGTAGGATGAGGAATGCATGGTTAAACTAAATTCACGAGAGAAAGATCTAGATTTTTTAGTACAGTGACAATTTTGTATAAATCAGCAAGGTGACAGGACAATAAAAGCAAAAATAAAATAATGCTTCCTTAAGCTGCATTTAAAGAAGTATAGTGTCTTTGATGAAGTGGGTGATTGTTCCATCATTTAAGAAAGAAATTTTTCTTGAAATCCATCTACAGGAATGTGACTAGGATGGTGAAAAGACTGGAGATTATGCCTTAGAGAATTAGTTGAAAAAGCTAGAATTATTGAGTCTGGCAGTGATTTCTTTATTCAGGTATTTGAAGGATTGTTATATAGAAACATTAACTCTGCTCTGCTTGGCCCCACAGTACAGAATTAGTAATGAAGTTGCAGAGGCGCATATTTTGGTTTGCTGTAAGGAAAAACTTGGGATGAAAGCTGTCCCCCAAAGGAATGGGTTGCTCCATGAGGTTATCCTGAATTTTCTATCCCTGAAAATGTCTCAGTGGAATCTGGATGACTATTTTTCAGGGGTATTGTAGAAAGAATTCTTGACGAGGGGTGGGATTAGACTTGATGATCTCTGAAGCCCTTTAATCTCTGAAATTTTGTGATTTTGATCATCTTTGTTTCTTTTCTGTTTAGGTACAGACAGGGACACGGCCTGCACAGCAGATCCTGCTGGCATTGACCTGAGAGAATGCCTCCATGGCTGCTTAGCTCCTTTCCGTGATGGGCTGTGGGACAAGTAAGGTCCTTCCTGAGCCTCCCAAGGATGTCCAACTGGATCTGGTCAAAAAGGTTGAACCTTACACTGGCCACAAGACTGATGTGTATAAGCATTTCATCAAAGATGATGGGGGTGGGGGCCTTAAAACTGGATGCCCATCACCCCCTTATCACATTCAGCCTTACCCAGGTACTCATCTGGCTAGCCACATGGAACCTCATGAGCCCCGAAGGACCAGAGTGGCCAAATACCGGGCCAAATTTGATCCTCGAGTAACAGCTAAATATGATATCAAGGCCTTAATTGGACGGGGCAGCTTCAGCAGAGTTGTTCGGGTAGAGCATAAGGCTACCAAACAACCCTATGCTATTAAGATGATTGAAACCAAGTACCGGGAAGGGAGGGAAGTATGTGAGTCTGAGCTTTGTGTTTTGCGACGGGTTCGCCATACTAACATCATCCAGCTTATTGAAGTATTTGAGACACAGGAACGTGTCTATATGGTGATGGAGCTAGCCACTGGTGGAGAGCTGTTTGACCGGATCATTGCCAAAGGCTCTTTTACTGAGAGGGATGCCACCCGAGTACTACAGATGGTTCTGGATGGAGTCAAGTACTTGCACACACTGGGCATCACACATCGAGATCTGAAGCCAGAAAACTTGCTGTATTATCACCCAGGCACTGACTCTAAGATCATGATCACTGACTTTGGGTTGGCAAGTGCCCGGAAGAAAGGGGATGACTGCCTCATGAAAACTACCTGTGGCACTCCTGAGTATATTGCCCCAGAGATACTAGTCAGGAAGCCCTACACTAACTCTGTGGATATGTGGGCCCTGGGGGTCATATCATACATCCTACTGAGTGGAACTATGCCCTTTGAAGATGACAATCGGTCAAGGCTCTACCGGCAGATCCTAAAGGGAAAGTATAGTTACTCAGGGGAGGTGAGTATGGTGGCTGTGGCTTCTCCTGACATTCACGAAGATGGGCGCTGTTCTTGTTTTCTGTTTCCAAGGACCCCCTTGGAGAGAACATCTCCTCTCCCACCCTAAGCATGTGCCACAAGCCTTCCTTTCTATGCATTTCTCTTCCCAGAACATTTGTAGCTATTGTAGAGAGAAATCAGACAGGCATGTTTAGGTCATGGTGTGGATTCTTTTGTATATGTTTTTAAAGATGTTCTTAGCATTGAGAACAAAGATGGTAAGTGGGTGTACCCTGCAGGTCCTGCTCAAGGATATCAATTCTGTGGGCTTCCTTAAGAGTTTTCCCTTTGTTTCTCTCTGAGGTTGAAGGCTGATCTCCCAGTCAATCAACACATATTTCATTTGTGGAATACTTGTTTTGTATGTGTTCACTCTAGTGGCTAGCTAGCACCATGGTGGAAACAAAAGTACTCTTCAGACACAGTTTCTATCCTTGGGGAACCTAAGTCTTATCTGAAGAGAAGATGAATGTAGTATGGAGCTTTAGGTTTACAAAGGGTGTGTGACACATCATCTTATTGGATCCCTCTATTGACCCTTTGAGGTGAGGACTGTGGGGTTATTATCCCTGTTTTACAAAGACTCAGAAATAACTTATTAGCTTGTTCCTTTCAGAATTTGAATTACCTGAACTTCCTGGTTCAAGCTTTAGTGGTCTGCCCATGTGGCACAGTGTCTTCCTAGGAAACAGTACAACTGCTTTATTAGGTGCTAGATTATATGATAATGATAATAATAACCAGCATTTCTATAGCGTTTTAAGATTTGCAAAGCACCTGACAAATACAGTAACCTTAGGAGGAAGGTGCTATTATAAACTCTGTTTGACAAATGAAGAAATTGAGGCAGGAAGAGGTGAAGTGACTTGTCCAGGGTCACACAGCTAGTACGTGGCAGAGGCTGGATTTGAACTCGGATCTTTCCGCCTCCAGGTTCAGTGCTCTGTCCACGGTATTTCCTGTATGAATAAAGAAGAGAGAAACATTCGTGAGGACTGAAATGGGTGGGGAAGATTGCATGAAAGAAGTGGGACTTGAGCAGAGTTTTAGAGGATAGATAGAATTTGACCATTTCAGTGAATAGCATCATTGAGAGTGCTGTGGCTTATGTCTGGTACTTTGATGTCCTGTTCAGATTCCTGCATGTGCAGTCCACTGTTATCTCTGATGCATTTGGGGCTAGCATGATTAAAGGGGATCTTAGTTCATGTCAAATGGGCCAGGGTTTGTTTTTTTGTTTTCTTAATTCAGGGTGTATAACACTGACTAGTAGGTACATTGACCTCAGGAATTTAGCTAGAGGTATTAAGTCATATTTGAACCCCAGAGTTAATATTTTGACTAGAGTTATCTTAGTGAATATCTGAAAAGTGATCAGTTGGATAGTATTGGCAGTGTCCTTCCTGTTGAACTTTGTCAGCTTCCCCTAGTTTCCCCAAGGGAACAGGGGAGCTTGGCTCCTGGGGCAGACAATTGTTATGCTTCATTTTGTATCCTGAATTCAGGATTCCAAGGAGCAATAATAAATCAAGGCATTGAGGTTTGCAGAGAGAATGCTG
This sequence comes from Pseudochirops cupreus, assembly GCA_028627135.1. Taxonomy (NCBI): domain Eukaryota; kingdom Metazoa; phylum Chordata; class Mammalia; order Diprotodontia; family Pseudocheiridae; genus Pseudochirops; species Pseudochirops cupreus. The sequence continues at coordinate 50,382,835 of CM053581.1, forward strand.
GGGATTGGAAGTCGTGCCTTTTGGTTTGCCAATAGTAATGCATTGTCATTGGCAGTAGCCTCTGAAATGTTCTTGGGATAAATGGGCAGATCTCTTTCTCAGAGAATATAGGATTTTAGCCCATGAAGTTATTTATTTCTTTGTCCTCTTTAAGCTACGAATTGCTCCTTTTGACATTCTGTGCTCAGGACAGTGAATTCTGCCTGGTATCAATGAATGATTATTGAGTTGGAGTTTTATCTACTTTTTCTCCGTATCTTCGCTGCTACTTAATCCTTCTTGGTAAAGAGGACAATGAAAAAGTAGGCAGGGTTTTATGGTCTGCTGCTGCCACTGCTGATTTCCTTGAAGAGGTCATTGTTTGGTCAGCTTAAATAGGATGCTTTCTATCCTTTTTAGTTCAAGGAGTGAGGGACAGGGCCTGGAGACTTGTCTCACATGAGGAAGCTTAAGGCCTTCCTCCTACTTCTGCCTCAGTCAGCTGGCAAGACAGAATTTCCTTCCGTAAGTCATTGAGGTTCCGTATACTTCTCAGATGACTACTTAAAGACAGAACTCATCTGACTCTTTCTCCTTGTAAACTTCAAAGTCAGAGCTGGTCCACATTTGCAGTCTCTCTGATTACAAGTTAGATGCTTATTATATTACTTAGAGGAAACCTGAATATGGGTGGAAGTGATGGAAATCCTAGGGTGAGATTTGTGAAACCCAGTTGGCTGAATGAAGAGAGAAGAGAGAGAGGCGTGTGTGTGC
>CM053581.1:50384087-50402930 GCA_028627135.1 Pseudochirops cupreus
AGGACAAGCAATCAAATACAGGCTGAACATGTGAAATTACACAGAACCTCTCCATAGTGAGCACACTGTGAGAGTCTGATTACATGTCCCTTCTTCCTATCCTGCCCCCCCGCCCCAATCACTCTCCACCCTGTCCCTGTCCCTCTACAGAAATGTGAACATTCATCAGCCCTCCCCCCTGACTGCCCTCCCCTCCATTACCCCACCTCTCATTCCCCTTCCCCCTACTCTCCTGTGTGCCAAGATGCCCAGTTTAGAGTTTATGTCATTCCTTCCCTAAGCCAGATTCCGTGAGAGTAAGATTGACTCCTTCCCTTTGTCAGTCTTTATGTAGCAATTCTGCTGCCTTCTTTAGCTATGAAATGGTACATGAAGACCTAGAAATTGTTGTTGATGATGTTATCTGATATATTTTTGTTGGTATGACCAAACTTTTGTAAATTCACAGAAAGCAGATCATAGTGAAAGAGAAGTTCTTTTTAAGATTTTTTTTTTTATTTTTTATGTTTTGCAGGGGGGAAGGCAGGACAATTGGGGTTAAGTGAATTGCCCAAGGTCACACGCCTAGTGTTAAGTGTCTGAGGTTGGATTTGAACTCAGGTCCTCCTGACTCCAGGGCCAGTGCTCTTACTGCGCTACCTAGCCACCCCAGAAGTTCTGAAATGCATTGTTGTGTTGCACCCGGATTAGAATTATCTGATCTTAGATCTGGAATTGATTTTAGTGATTGAGTGCAGTCTTTATTTTTAGAGATGAGGACTTTAGGGCTTGGTGAAGTTTTAGTGACTTGCCTGAGATTACAGAGCTGTGTCATTTTAAGCAGTCAAGTTTTGTAGTCCTTAAGCAGCTTGAGAATTTGAACCTAACTTTCTTGACTCTGTTACAAAATGACAAATAATTAGGATCACTTACATTTCTGTAATGCTTCAAGGCTTTCAAAGTAAATGTTATTCTGGTTTTATAGGTAAGAAAAGTGAAACTTTGGAAGTTGAGGCTAACCTACTTGAAAATTTCATGCACCCTAGCAAACAAACATAAATCCAAGAGAATTTCCTAGAACTTACCTGCATCATTTTAGTTGAAATTGTGTGTGCCTCATGTATGCAGGGGTTATCAATATTTTCTTGTTCATTTTGGTTCCTAGTCATAACATGTTAGAGATGGAAGGTACCCTAGAGACCGTCTCGTCTAGCTCTCTCATTGTTTTAGAAATTAAAAAAAAAATCTTAATTTCGATTGCTGTCTTTTATTTTCACATCACTTTTATTTCCAAAGATATCATTTCCCTTGCCTTTACTTATCAAGGCACTCCTTGTAATATGATAAAAAAGGGAAAAAAGGCAGTGTAGGGAAACCAGGCAACATATCAGCCATGCCCTGCAATCTGTGGATTATTCAACACTTTTAGTTTCCCCCTGTGCAAAGAAGGAAGATTTATTTTTTTATCTCTTCTCTAGAGCCAGACATCATTATAAATACATGTACTGAGTTTATGTTCTTTCTGTTTAGATTGTTGTAGTCATTGTGTGTTTTCCTGGTTCTTATTTCTTTCTGTCTTTCCATGCTTTTTTAAAAGTTTAACATTTACAATGCAATAATATTCTTTCACATTCATGTACCATTTTATTTAGCCATTCCCTCATCTAAGTCAATCTTAATTTTGTAGATAAGGAAACAGAGACTGACAGAAGTGAGTTGTGCAAGGCTCTAAAGCTGGATACTGACAGAGTCAGGAATGAGAGAAATCAGCATCTGTCAAGCCTCTGCTGTGTGTGATCATAACAGTCCACTGTTGGTGCATTGCTGAGATTTTGAAGTACTCTTCTTGTTCCTCATTCCAAGTCTGTCCGGTACCCTGAGGGCCCCAAGCATCTTTATGCTTAGACAGTCCCTTGCACTCTGGCCTTAAAAAGGATTCACACATCAGTGTTCTTTTTCCTTGCCTGCTGCACTCTGGCCAACTTGGAACAGAAATATGATCAGCAATTACATTGGGCAAGGCATGGAGAATGACAGAGTATAGGATTCTGCCTTCAGGAAGTTTTCAATCTAGTGGGAGAGGCATAAAAAGGACAAATATGCCAGCCCTCAAGTGCTAATGAAGTGCTAGATGAGAAGCCGTAGGTAAATATTACAGGAGATGAGAGAAGAGAGGGAGGACTCACTTTGTACGGTGAGGGGGAAGAAGACTGCAGGCTACTGCAGTGGTCTAGCTATGAGGTGATCAAGGGCTTGCACTAAGGCATTGGTAGAAGAAAGAGAAAGGAAGAACCAACAGGATTTGGTTGCTATTTAAATGCAGGGTTAGTGAGGAATCAGAAATGACTGTGAGGTGGGGTGTAATCCCAGCCAGAGTGGCTGAGACTGACTGGTTTCTTGAACTTAGGAGTTCTGAGCTATCCTGACCAGGTGTCTAAACTAAGCTAGTCATTTATGTGATGATTTCCCCTCTTCATACTCCCCTCAGGGAATGAAGGAGTGTTGGGTTGCCTAAAGAGGGGCAAACTGACCCAGGTCAGAAACGGAATAGGTCAAAACTCCTATGCTGATTAGTAGTGGGGTTGGACCTGGAAGGAGTCCCTGAACTTCCAGCCTGGATGAGATAGGGAGACCCAGTCTTTAAGAAAAAAATTCTAAGGTTTTGAGATTGGAAATGTGCTGAGAGAGAAGGGTAGTAGCTAAGATTTTGTTTCTAGATTATCCACAAACCAAATATAGTAAATGGTAAATTGTCTGTAAATATGGGATTCCTCTTTTATTTCCACTGAAGTGAAAGAACATGTTTGTACATGAAAACTTCAGTGTGATATCATGGAGAGGTGTTAGCTAAGGTGAGCCTCTACAGCAGCAGTTCTCAACCTGTGGGTTATGTTCAATTTGTAACAATGAAAATACATCCTGCATATCAGATATTTACATTATGATTCATAACAGTAGCAAAATTACAGTTAGGAAGTAGCAACGAAAATAATTTTATGGTTGGGGGTCACTACAACATGAGGAACTGTATTAAAGGGTTGCGGCATTAGGAAGGTTGAGAACCACTGCTCTACAGGAATGGAAACTCCAGCTTTCCCCATCTTATGGAAACACAGGCACCTCAGGGAGAAGCTTGTGGTAAGTCAGTAGTTGCTGGTTGCAAAGGGATAGAAAGTTGGGGAGTTTCCAAATCTCCCTTCCCCTATCTATATAGCTCCTCAGGGATGTGGGTTTTGAAGTATCATGGTACATCTGTGCTTTACATGAACCAGCAGAAGGAAAGGCCCGGAGGCATGAGGTAAGCTGCCAGCCTTTGGTGTAGGTAGCCATAAAAAAGCATCCCAGTTCTAAACTATGACTAGTTAGATACAGGCTTCCAAATTATATTTTACCTGCAATATTTTACAGAGTTTTGCTGGCTGCCAAAACCCCAAATATTAGGTGGCTCGAGGCTTTGACTCTTGTGCTATGTCTTGATGATGCTACAGAAGGATACAAGGGCACAAAATAATCAAGGATTAATTGAACTCAAATAATAAAAGTATTAATGATAATACTTTCTTACATTCATATAGTGTTTGGTGGACCTAGAATCGGGAAACATGGTTTCAGTTCTTTGTAGACACTCTAGCCTTGGTTTGGTTGTTGTCCTTTGTGCTCAAAGAGCAGGTTCAACTGTGGCTGATTAGACCAATATGATCTTGGAAGGCTCTACCACAGGTCAAGCAGAAATAGTCCATATAAACATTTGGAGTGGAGAAGTCTCTACCTTAGCGCATCTCACATTTATTTTGAGCTATTGCAGTTCTGCTTCACTCATAAGAGTACAGCACCTTCTTTGATGTGGGCATGCCATGTTGGGCAGTCTTGTGCCAGTGTCTTCCATGTCTCACAATCGATTTTAAAGTTCTTCAGAGAGACGCTGAGAATATCCTTGTATCATTCCTTGTGACCTCCGTGTGAGTGCATGTCTTGTGTTAGTTCTCTCTAAAGCAGTCTTAGGCAAATGCGCCTTTGGCATTAGAACAACATGCCAGCCTATCAGAGTTGCACTCTCTGCAGTAGAGTTTGAATGCTTGGCAGTTCAGCTCAAGAAAGGACCTCAGTGTCTGGTACTTTATCTTGCTGGGCGATCTTCAGAATCTTTTTAAGACAATTCAGAACACTCCCAAACTCGATAGCTGTATAAAGATGGCTAAGTTTCAACTTCCCCGTAGCCTGACCTTCTTCATTGGCAAAATGGGGATACATTTTATTTCAATTTCCAACTAATATATGAATAAGGACAAAAGAAAGAAAATACATTTTAAAAATTGATCATCAATGATTGTACTTTTAATTGTTTAGTTCTGTTATTTACTGAATGTCAAAAGAAACGAGATATTTTAATAATTATAGCAAATTGTCCCTTGTATGTAACATGAATTTTGTTGCTGTGGACATTTTTATTTACGTAGTTTTAGCCTATGTTTATATACGTTAAGTTCATTCTTTCACCACTCTGTCACCTCATGTCTTCTCACATTTGTTTGAATTCTTCAATTGTGTTGTTTCTCATGACTTAATAATATCTGTTTATATTAATACTGTGACAGGCAGCCTATTGTGATAAAGGAACAGCCTTGGAGTCAGGAAGACCTGGATTTAATTTATAGCTTTGATATATAATATGAGCAAATATAACCTTGAGCAAATCCCTTAATTTCTTTGGTTTTCAGTTTCCTCATCTCTGCAGTGAGGGAGTTAGACTACGTGGCACCCCAGGTCCCTTACCAGTTCTACATTTATGGTGCTAAGATTCTGAGTTACAAATCAGTTGCCAGTGCTTCAGTGGAAAGTTTCCACACATGGAGTTCCTCACGTTTATGAAATCTTAGGTCTAGGAAAGATAATTCAAACACTGATTTATTCAGTTATGCCTGATTATTGGGCACAAATATCTTTGTACAGAAAGCTATTTTTCCATATCCATAAATCCTTAGGGTATAAGCCTAATAGAATTGCTGTATCAAAGGGCTTATTGTATAATTCTTTATTATTTTCTAAAAAGATCCAAACAAATTATAGTTCCATTGACACTATTAGCTTGGGTGGGAATTATCACCCTCATTTTGTAGATGAGGAAACACGTTCAAAGAAAATGATTTGTGCAAGGTTACATGGCTGCAGTAGAAGAAGTCCATATGCAAATCTATATGCAAAGATGCCAGACTTTGAGAAAGACTACTTTCTTGAGCTCTAGTTCTGTGTAGAACTTCTAGGTTTGAGAGCTCTTGGTGCTGGTAATTTATCTGATTAAAGTTTTGCTGTCTCCAACTGGTTATTGATTTTTACAGCAGGAGAATTGTAAATGAATGCAGTGGTGTTTTACCTTCAAGTCCTTCTGTCAATGAGCAAAAATTAGCTAGGGGCATTGACTTTAGCTCTGTCTAACTGGGATTATGTCCAATAGCCCACCTCCTCATTCATGTGTCTCTCTTTTGGTGCTTAGCATGGATGGATGTCAAAACTTCTACCAAGTCTGGAGGATTTAAACCTTGGCTTACAAAGGGAAATTAGCTAATCATTCCCCATAGTTCATTATTGCTTCTCTTAAGCAGTTACCTCATGCTCCTGCTTACCCTAGGGCACAGGTTACCTGTTCCTGTGAAAAAAAGTTAAAGGGCAGCTGATTCTGCATATTCTTCTGTTACGAGACTTTTGAGGGGAGATATTACAGAATCATAGATTTAGAGACCATTTAGTTCAGCTGAGGCCTAGAGAGTTTAGGCTCTTTACTCAGTCACAGAAGTAAGTGGCAGAACTTAGCCTTGAACCTAGGCTCTGTGTTTTTAAGCCATCCAGTGGTGCCTGTGCCATGCTGCTTTATTAGAAATCATCTTTGGTAATGGAATTTCATTCAGACATGGAAGGAAGGGGACACAGAATAAGACCTTTTTTTTTCCTTTGCTAATTTGGTTTTATAGGCTTAACTACTAAGCGTTTTATGCTCTATTATACTCTTTATTTTGTATGGTTGTTTTTGTTGATAGTTATTAAATTTGTAATTCAAAAATATAGCTTTTTAAATGGAGCCATCCATAGAAAGAGAGACTTGGAAGATATCTGAGAATGTTCATCCAAACTTGAGGCCTAATGATGATGATAATAACTAAGATACTTGTTAGGAAATTAGACATAATATTCTTTTCTTACTGTTAGTTGGCACCATGAATGGATACAGAAGGATAAGACACAGCCTTTGCTTTCAGGGAGAGCATCATCATTCCAGAGAGAAGAAAAACAAATTTGTGAAACTGAACAACACAACAGCAGATCAGCAAGGGCAAATTAACACTATGCCTGACTGGAGCATCCATTTACTTGATAAATTTGTTTAGTTAGGATATGGTACTGATAAGGTCAGAGGCACCCATTTCCACTTTTCTTTGAGCGAGTTAGCTTTTCAGTTCATGTACCTAAATTTGACTAGTTATCTCATAAGATTTTGCTCAGTTTCTCTTGTGAACATTTGCCTGTGTAGTTGTATCACTCTAAATTGCTACTAGAAAAATCAAAGGGCATATTTGCCCACCCTGATGTTGGTGGGTCAGGATTATCACCATTATATTTAAAAGATGGCATTCTAATTGGGTATTCTACATGTGCTGAACGTAACTACTATATACAAAGGTATTAAGTACAAACATATATATGTATTAATTGAGTATTTACTTATGAAGAAGACTGGGAAGTCTCTAAGTAAATAGTCAGATGGGGTCAGTTATGTAATACTTCCTGTTAAAGATGGATTTTAATTTGTACTTTAAAGGAGGTAAGTGATGTGTGAAGGAGAGGCTAAGGCATTATAATCCATCCTCTGGAGGTAACAGCATCATAACCAGGAAGTTTGTGCTTAGATGTGGATTCAGAAACAAGCAGAGTGAGTCAGTTGCTAGATTAGCCTAGCTATGGGTCAGGGTCTTTGTAGGGAAATAGGAAGAATTGAAGTTGGAGAAAAAGGGGCAGGAAATCAGGTTGGTAGAAGTCGTTGAGTGCTAGGTTGAAAAGTTTGGATTCTAACAATAGGAAGTTCCTTCTAGGTTCTTTTTTGTTGTTGTTGTTGCTTTTTGGAGGGGAGAAGGCAGGGCAGTTGGGTTTAAGTGATTTGCCCAAGGTCACACAGCTAGTAAGTGTTAAGTGTCTGAGGCTGGATTTGAACTCAGGTCCTCCTGACTCCAGGGCCTGTGCTCTATTCACTGCACCACCTAGCCACCCCCGCCCCTTCTGCTAGGTTCCTGATCAGTGTTTGTGACATGATGAAAACAGAGTTTAAAGTAGGTGCTCTAACAGCATGGTGAATGAATGAAGTATTAAGTGCTTACTTTATGCAAAGCAGTGTGCTACATATTGGGGATACAGATAGAAAAGTAAGACTGTCTTTGATGTCAAAGAATTTATATTGTAATGAAGAAGACAATACATTCAGAAATTTTCAACTGCAAGTCAAGTGGAAAAGTCCCATAGTCCTTAGGATATAGCAGCAAAGCAGATGGCAGTGCCTTTTCTTTCATGTCATTTTCAGTGATAAAATTATATCAGGTTTTGCTGTTGAACAGTTTGGCAGAGCCAGGAACTTTGGTGGAAAGAACCTCCTTTTCTGTCTTCAGGAATTGCGGCTGCAGCTCCAGAAAAGCAGTTGCCAGGTTGCATTTCCAGAAGTGGCTTCCCAGAATGATGACTGAGGGCACTGGGCCGGATGCACTGCTGTTCCCAAGGCTCTTGTATCTAGGGTCCTGGGAGGTTTCCAGCAGGCTTGAGTGGTGGAGGTGATGGTGATTGGACTTGTCTGGAGGTACTTGAGGGTGCCTTCGTGCTCTCTGTGCTCTAGTTGGGGCAGTTAGTCCCTTCTCCATTGGAGTTGTGACTTCAGGGGGAGGCCTGTGAAGGCAAGCTAAAAGCAGACTAGTGGTCTGGTGTAGACTAGAGGTCAAGAGATGACCAGAGAAAGACTCTTGATGCATTGTTAACTAGTTAATTTAGATGATTGGGTCCTGATTGCTAATCATAATTCTGGGTAGTGTTTCTATACTGCTTTAAGGTTTGCAGAGTGCTTTTAGATAGGCTAACTTTGTTGGTAAGATAACATACTTCACAGTGACCCTATGGAATAGATGTCCATCATCTTTATCTCCATTTTACAGTTGAAGAAGTTTTGAGGCAGAGAGAGTATCATACAGCTAGGAAGTACCTAGTAAGGCCATATTTGAGCTCAGGTCTTCTTCACCCCAATTCCTGCTTTCTACCCACTGTACTGCCTACTTTGAGCAGGTAGGAGAGAGATTCTCTGGTAAGAATGGTGCTAGCCTAGACTTGCATGCCTGAAAAGAGGAAAGTTTCCGAGGTCCTACACATCAAAAGGAGGAGATGATTTAGAATATAGATGGGTAAGAGCCATTAGGTAAGATGGCCTCTTGCTGCCACATTGAGGATTGTAGGTCAGGACTAACCAGTCTGTGTGCATCCTAGACCAGTGATAACAAGCATGTTGAACAAGGCATCATTTCTGTTTTCTTCATATGAGTAAGATGTGACCCAGCCTAGTAGAGTTGCTTTTGTCAAGAGTTTTTATTTGCCATTTTAGTTATGCCCCTGTAGTGTAGGATGCTTGAAGAAGCCATTAGGGGATCAACAGTAGAGGTATCCTATAACATGCTTTTGAGATTCTTCCTATCTCATTCTCTCTAATTATCACTTATATCTGTTCTGGCGGTTTTTAATCCAGAGAGAGCTTTGGTACAGAAGGGTCATGAAGTTGAACAAGTTCTAGAAACAAGAATTTGGTTAGAACCTAATCCTGTCTAGGAGAGAGTGAGCACCCTGTGTCGAGCAGAAATGGTTTGGCCTATTAAAAACAAAACCCAAACCCAGTTACTTTTATTAACTGCTGACTTAAGGGAGAAATCTGACCTTTTCGTGAGTGACTGGTGTTTTGGTGAGTCCTGCTGTATAAGACATTAAAAATGCCCAGCAGCGGGATCTAGTAAACTTTGGGCTAGAGACCAGACCGGAGTTGTAGTCCTATCTCTACAACTCAATGGGTGAGCCTTGTGCACAGGTTTCCTGTCTCTAAAAAGGGATGCTAACTATCTTTAACTCATAGGGGTTTGAGGCTAAGTAGAGACACTGTTCTTTAAATGAAAGGATTGTAAAAAAAAAAAACAACAAATTTTTTTGGATAGCTTTTGTTTTTGTATCGCCTATGTTGCCAGATCTTCCTTTTCTCTCCTCCAAGAGAACTTTTCCTTAAAATTAAACAAAACAAAAAACAGTTTCAGCAAAACTAATCAACATATCAAAAAAGTCTGTTGGCATGGTCAGTGTTCTGTATCTATGATCCTTTACCTTTGTAAAAACAAAAAACTGGGGTCAAGGGCTATGAGATCCAGTGCAGTTTTTACATAACTCAGGTCTAAAGAAAGGAAGTCATTTGCCCATCTTACAGAGGTAGAGATGAGATGAAAACCCAAGTCTTTGACTAAAAGTCTAACATTCTTTCTGACTTACCAGATCGTATCTTTTTCTACTCCCTTTCCAAGCATGACACAAAGAATTCTTCTTCATATCTTGTTTCTTTTCCCTGATTAGACTGTTTCAAGGTGAGTGCAGAAAGGAGAGGAATAGATGTCACTTAACCTAAACCCAGTGGGGTTTATTTTTTGCAGAATAACCTTGTCTCTGGGTCCTACTTTGCTAATGTGAGGCTTCCAAAGACAGAGTAGGGGAGATACAGGAGGTTGAAAACATAGTGTTTAGGCAGGAGAGAGTATGACCAGATATGCTGCAAAGAGTAGTCAAGGGAGAATGTTGGCAGAGAATATAAAATGCATTTTTTAGATTATTTTTTTAGTTCTGCATAAAATGTCATTCATTTAACACCACTTGGAGCCAGGAGGGAAATGTTTAAACTCTTTCCTCTCCTTCTGACCTTTTCCCCATATTCTCAGACTCTTTGGACTTTGCTCAAATGTCTCTTTGGATTACAATTCAAGAGAACTCAAGATACTGATAACCTTGTTTTGTAGCAATTTGAGAATTTTTGTAGCCCTAGTTATGATATGCTTCCTTCAGTCTGGTAAGAGAGAGTTGAGTGAGGTACCTTGATGAAGTGTCAGATAAAAACATCAGCTTGCCTCAGTGATTATTCCACAAGTCAGCAGCCAAAGGTCATTAATTGTTGATTAACAACCCCAGGTAGGGACCTTGGGATTTTGAGTCAATGGGGCTGAATTGATTAGTATACCAGCTCCTAGCATTCAAAGTCCACCAAGAAGAAGTCCTGTGGTGCATATGGAGATTTTGTGGCATATAGCATATCCTGAAAATGCCTTTTTGCTACAACTCAATGTTTCTTGAGGTAGGAGGATAGGAGATAGATGGAAGTGAGTGACTCCTCTGAGGTAGGTAAGTACCTGACTGGTAGGGGTGGCAAGAATTGGACACTCTATCACATTCCTCAAAGTGTGAGTTTGGGGAAGAGATTTAGTTGGTGAGGTTCTTTTATAGCCTTCTAGGGATCTGTTAACTTGAAAAGATAGGGCTTGTAGTTCTTGGGAGAAGAGAGATGTGGGATTTTACCCTGTGAAGCATCAGAATAGCTTTGTTTGGGAATCCTATGCAGATGGGCAGCATACCAAGAAGTTGCTTTTTTTTTTTTTGGTAGGATGAGGAAGAAGGTACTTCTCAACATAGATCAGTTTGGTCAGTTCTTTTACTTGGTTGTAGAAATGCCTTTCATAGCTGAATAGCTAGAAAATCTGGGTAGTTGTATCCCCTGAATATGGGGATTAAGAAACAAGAAGAAAGTAGGATTTCTCATTGCCTGGCTTAATACAGTGGAAGTTGGTTTTTTGTTTTTTTTTAACATTACCTACGCCTTTTTTCATTGCAGTGCCCTTGAATCATGCCCACATTTCCTTTTCCATCCCTCCTCCAGGAAACCTTCTGCTGCTTAACATATGCTCTCCTCTCCTTTTCAGGGTGTATGGGAAACGTGCCTGCATACCTACCTGTACTCTGCCTGTGCCTATAGAACCCAAGTCCATCCCAGGGCTAGGGCTGAGAATGAAGGACCTCTTTACACAATATTGCTCTTTTTATCTGGTTCTTATAAAAACACTGGGCTCTGACATCATTTCATTCACCTTCAGGTCAAACTGAACAAACTCCATTCCCCTTCTCTAGTCCTCCCCCACAGGTACTGATATACACAATCACTAACAAAAGGGAGGCAGCATTGATTGTGTTCTAAGCCATCATCTTTTGGCCATCACTGGTCATCTTTTCTTTCCCACTCCATTGTTTATCTCCCACATGAAGGACTTTAACCTTCTCAGTGGACCCTGCCGCCTCCAGATTTTTTAGGCCTTGTGATCGTTCCAAAATATATCTACCAAAGCTATCTTTCTTTCCCACATTCTAACCCCTTCTGAATCCTTCAGTGGTTCCCCCATAAGTCATATTACTTCTAATGCCAAATTTCAGGCTAGACCATGCCCAGACTATGCTTATATACTACAATTTCCCCAGTGTCAGGACTCTCTGGCAGTGATTGTCATCTGTTCATGGGCCATAATGACAGATAGGACCCTCCAACAAGGGGATTTTCCTTAACTTTGTTTTGACAGCTTAGGGGCCATTTAGAGACCCTGCAACTTTCTGACTGGACCACTTGATAGCTGGTCTCACCTGCATAGTAGGTGCTTTGATGTATTCTAGGATTTTAATTTTCAAAAAAAGTGTGTCAATTTCTCCATTGTCTATCTCTAGTTTATCCTTCAAATGCCACCACTCTAATCTAAATGCTTTATGCTTTGCTCAATTGCCAAAACCACTTCTTAGCCAACTTTCCTGCCCCTAGTCCCTTTCTAGAACAGATTCCAAAAGATCTACATTCGTTCCTTGCTTACTCTATCTAGTTTAGAACCCTCTGCCTGTTTTTCAAAAACCTCTAGCCGTGGTTCTCAACCTGTGGGTTGCGACCCCTTTGGGGATCAGACGGGGTCGCCTAAGACCATCGGAAAACACATATTTCCAATGGTCTTAGGAACTGAGACACCATTCCTCTGTCCGTCTCCATGCAGGTCCGCCCCCATGCAGATACGCCCACTTAAAAGTATTAAAGGGTCACAGTATTAGGAAGGCTGAGAACCACTGGTCTGACTCCACCTTGCCTAGACAGTCTAATTTTGGGGCAGCTTCCCAAAATTTATTTTTCAGTCAGGCAGATATATTGAATGTGACCCCATGCTTACCCCTGCCCTTGTGCCTTTTCTCATGCCCACCTCCCTGCTTACACTGATCCTCAGCCTAGAATACCCTCCTTCCTCCTCTTCTTTTCCAAATCCTACTTGCTCTTCAAGGCCCAGTTAAAGTCCCTTCTCCTTAAAGCTACTTTCTGTTTCCTGCCTCTGGACTCTCTTGTGCTATTGCACGTAGTTTAGCACTGATTATTTCATGTGAGTTCTCTCTCCTCAGTATGAATATATGCTTTTTTAGGGTAAGGGACTATGTCCTGTACTTCATTCATTCACGCCATACTGCCTGCAGGGCTAGGGACATAGTCAGTATTCAGGAAAATGTTATTAGTTTACTGAGTTAAGAGTTTGGGATTTTCTTAAGTATTGTGTCCAGTTTCTACCATAAATGAATCCTTTTCTTACTCCCTCGATTCATATCACCTCATCTGCCTCTCAGTTATACCAAAGTAACCCAAATTGCCTATTATCAGAGCAGCGAAGGCTAAGCTGGGCATTCCTAATGCAGAGCCTATGCTTACAATTGGTAACGTTATTCTCGAGTTGAGGCAACTAGGTGGCTCAGTGGATAAAGCACTGGGCTTGGAGTCAGGAAGACTTGAATTCAAATTTAGCCTCAGCTGCATGACCCTGGGCAAGTCACTTAACCTCTGTTTGCTTAATCCACTGGTGAAGGAAATGGCAAACCATTATCTTTGCCAAGAAAATCCCAAATAGGGTCACAAAGAGTTGGACATGACTGAATGCCTGAACAACAACATTCTTGGGATACGTTCTTATAAGCCCACTCCAGACTTGGACAAACTCATGTGTTACAGCCTGCTGCTGACTCTCGTTGAACCTAGCAAGGCCAGGTCTCAGATGACAGGCTTTGGGGTCTGTTCTTTCTGAAGCTTTTTTAGCTTTATAGGATCAGCCTCAGTTTGCACTCCATTGGCATTGCTTTTGAGAAACTGTGGTCATATCCATACCACCTTTGGGCATTGGAGAAGAGTTTTAGTGGAGATGTACGTTTTTAAAAAGAAATGTTACAGAGTGCCCCAATTTGCTCACCTTTTCTTCCCTTGCTTTCTGTCTAAATAACTATTTATCCCTACCCATTCTTACAATCCCTTATTTGCTTCTTCGGTTGCTGTTTGCTTTTCTGGAGAAGTTGTTGAAGGCCTCCATTCCCCACCTTTCCAGGCACCCCTCTGCTAAATCTCCTCTTCTCTGCTTTGTTTTCTCTTGTTTAATACCTGAGGTAGTTTGGATTCCATGTGACCTCATAGCAACCAATTTTTAAACCAATTTGGTAGCAAAAGGTGGTGAAACAATATATTATTGCCTGGAGTTAAATTAAGTTTCCTAAAAGTTTGTTTTGCCACGATGTACTATATGTCACAAGATCTTATTCTTTTATTTTTTTAAGCCATAATGCCACTTTTTTGGCTACCTTGGTGGTATAGCCTTGTCATTCTCCAGCTCTCTTCCTGGGACAGTGGCTTTCAGGATGAGAAAAGCCTTTCCTTGTCTTCTGAGTCAGCACCTGTTTTGATTCCTTTGTGCCTGTCAGTCTGTTCTCTCATATGTGACATGTAGGGCCTGGACCAGTGGGGGTGCAGTCTTATCTTAGTATTCATCTGAGAAGGATGCTTACTAAAAAGCAATTTTGCTAACCTTTAAGTTGTCACGTCTTTTATAATGTTATTTTTATCTCCCTTGTTCTCTTAAAAAAAATTCCGACCTTTTCATCTCCTTTTCCTTGGGTTTTCTACTTACTCCTACTCCCATTTCTCTAGGCTTCCTTCCTCTCTCTCCTCCCCTATCCCTGCCTCTTGATTTCATATTGTCCTTTATTTTCAGTCCTTGGGATGAAGATTGAGGTTCAGGTGTCAGGATGGTATCAACACCTAAGAAGAGGGGGCATATGGTTGAGGAGATAGTAATTATACCATGGGTGTGTTTCATAGTAATTATACCATGGGTGTGTTTCACTTCCTCTATACTTTTAAAATAATTTGAACTAAATCAATATGTGGTTTTCTTGTTTGCCATGCTAATGGTCCTTTTCCCTGGAGTAAACACTCCCCCTGCTCTGTTTCTTAGAATTTCTTCTTTAGCCTCCTCTTCTGTTTCTCATTCATGTCTGCTTACATGAAGGTATGAGACTGATGGTCAGAGACAAAAAAGGAATAGAAAGCAAGGGGTGGGGCGTGAGATCATTCCTATTATTCCCAGTGGCAATAACAGGACCATTAGCTAGGCATTGTTGGCAATCAAGGACCAGATCATGCTGGCGAAGTCCAGGCTTTCTTTTCTCCCAGGGTCATCTCAGGGATGGAATTGTTTCTCCAACCAGATGGGTCCTTTTCAGGAACAACTACTAATTTTGGTCGAATAGAGTTACTAAAAGCCTGATGGGGTTTCTCTTCCTAAATGAGCACTAATAAGGTAAGACCTCTCATTCTCAGCCTGGTCAGGTCCAGTGTTTCATGGAAGAGAAGGGAGTTATATGTAGGCTACCAAGGCATTGCGTTAACCCCTGCATGTACTATTTTTCTCATATACAGCCAAGTGGGGAAAAAGAGGTGAGAATTCCTTCTTCCTAGGACCTACTGCAGTTAAATTCAGTGATGTCAGGAACTATGTGTTATCTAAATAAATTCTGGAAGAAGTTGAGCTCAATAAACATTTAATCCCTATTGGGTGGAGAGCTTTCCTGGATGAGGGGAGATTTGTGGTTAATATGATACATGTCCCTGCTGTCATTATGATTATAGTCTAATAAAGGATAAGACAGAACTGTAGCATACAATTTTTACAAAGGTTAGTGCATTCGAAAGTTCTTGTAAAACAAAGGGCTGTAAATTGAAGCATAGAACTTTGTAGCTGGATGGGGCCTGAGAGATCATCACCAGATGCTCTATCCTCCTGATTTTACAGGCTAGGAAGTTGAGGCTATGATTTGCCCAATGTCAGCAGTAGAAGTGGGCCTAAAGCCCAGGTCTCTCTGCTCCTAGTCTGTTACGTGTCCTGTTATACAGTGCTCCTTTTCCTGATCCAAAAGTTTGCTTGTGGACAGCCCTATGTTCTGAATTAGTGAGCTTCCCTGACTTGAACAAGTTCCATGTTGGTGAGTTCTTATTCTGTTGGCTTATATCTCCTGCTCTTGGCCTTTAGCCAAGGAGTTGGAGGGCTGAACCCACTTTCCCTCTAAGCATCTGAGCAGTGATTTCTAGCTCCCTGAGTAAATAGACAAATAAATGGCTATATTATTTTCAGAGACTTTGACTCCAGGGGTGTTTTTACTGTACATGTTCATAGTAATAATACTAATGTTTATATAGTACTTTAACATTTGTAAAGTTCCTTACCTACATTGCATCAGTTAAGTCTTACAGTGCTGTGAAGTAGGTAGAATCAGGCTGACATTTAAAATACATTTAGGGTAGGAGGATTAATCACCCTTAAGGGGAGTGGCCTTCCTTATAAAGTGCATTTCTTCTCTCTAAAGTGAAAGTTGGAATCCCTTGACAAAGAAGTAAGCTTTTGGAAAGTGACTTAGGGTCAGAAACCTTGGGTCAGAGTCCTGGCTGCTTTGTTTCCAAGTTGTATGTTTTAGACAAATCACTTTTACCTCTTTGAACCTCATGTGGAGGCTGGAGATGCTGATAAATTTTTCACTGCCTTCTTTACAGGGTTGTTATAAGGAACAAATAAGATCATGTATGTAAAATGACTTGTAAACAGTAATTTGTTATTATCCAGGTGATAGATCTAATGCGGGGGAAGACCATAAAGTCTTTCCCTCTTCTGAATTGTCCCAGAGTATCTGAGAGTCTAAATCCAAATCACCCAGCCAGTTATAGGCCCTGGTTTCTTTAAGCTCAATTGGAAAAGAGCCATAGTGTGTTGCATAAATCTAAGATGTATTGGTCGTGCTCCCCTATTCCCTCTCCTTCCACCCTACCCTTTTCAGGCTTCATTTAGACAGGCTTTGAGAACTTCTGAAAGCAGTGTACAGAGTGCAGAGTTGATCTCTGGAAAAATTCATTAGCTTTATAGATATATACCAGGCAGGTAAGTACAGACAGTATATACTATTTGTCACTTCAACTTCTGACTAAAGAACATGCCCGTAGACTTGTAAGAAATCTTTGAGAAAGGAACTAGAAAGCTTTTTATTTTATGTTTGAAGCTGTGAACTTTGATCCCACAGCATTAACCTAGGCAAGTGGAGATTTAAGAATAGCCAATGTTTAAGAATTAAGTTGCTGACAAATATGTTCCTTCCTGAAATTCCTTCTGAGTTCCATGTTTGGTTTTAGTACTGTCCCTGAAGTAACTGATGGAAACTCCTGAGAAATAGGCTGATCAGTGCTTAGAACTAGGCTTACACAACCCCTTTGCCTTCAGATACCTGGGCTCCCAAATGCCAGCAGAAGCTGCTCAAAAAGCTATTATTAGAGATTGTTTGTTGGAAAAATTTGTCACATAAACTGATGGATTGCTATTGAGACGGGATCTCTTCACAAGATAGGGATGGGAGCAGGGAGTAGCTGAAAGTATTCTTTTTCTCAATGCTTCTCTCATCTAGTTTGATCCAACATAATTTGAATGAACTACAGGGAGGGAAAAAAAAGCCACAGTTTGTCATCCTCTTGCCTCTGAATCCCATAATGCTCCCCTGTTCAGGTTGTCAGCCTTAGTGATTTGGGGCCCAGGACCAGAGACTGTGAGTACAACAGTTGTGCATCTTTATTTGTGAAAGAGGTTAGATTGATCTTAAGTTTTGTGATGACCGTTTAGGAGGAATTATACCTGGTTGGGACAGGATAGGTGTCTGGAGGGTAATCCTCTTAAGTACATGTATAATA
This sequence comes from Pseudochirops cupreus, assembly GCA_028627135.1. Taxonomy (NCBI): domain Eukaryota; kingdom Metazoa; phylum Chordata; class Mammalia; order Diprotodontia; family Pseudocheiridae; genus Pseudochirops; species Pseudochirops cupreus. The sequence goes on from CM053581.1 coordinate 50,401,222, forward strand.
TTACATTAATTTAAAAAATATTTTACTGTTTTAATCAGCTAAAATCTGCCTTCTCCTCCTCTCTCCTCCCCCTCCTCCAGTTGAGCACACAAGCAAAACAAAACCCATTATAAACATGTATAGTTAGTCACAACAACAGTTTTCTTGCTTTGTCCAAAGAAGTTTGGTCTTATTATTTATTCTCTTTCATCTCTTAACTGGAGGTGGGTCACATATTTTTTTAGATTAGTTGGCTGGATTCATGATTGGTCATTTTACTGGTAAGTGTTCAGCACCACAGTATTCCATCCCATTTATATACTATAACTTGTTCATCGGTTTCCCTATTTATGGGCATCCCTATAGATTCCCATTCTTTGCTTCCTCAAAAAGAGCCATAAATATTTTTGTATATAACTTTAAACTTGTTTTGCTTAGGACTAATTCCTTCTTTAATCTACTCTCCTTCTAATTCCTCCTCCCTACCTTTTCCTCTTTTCTTCCTTGTTGAATGAAATGTATTTTGTACCCAAGTCTGTGTGTGTGTTTGTGTGTGTATATGTTTTCTTCCCTTTTTGACCATTTCAGATGAGTGTGAAATTCAAATGTTAGTCTTCTCTCTCCCCTTGTTTATATAGATGTCTATTTGCCCACCCTGATGGTTTGAGATAATTTTCCTTACCCTTCCTTTCCTTTTTTCCCCTAGTATATTCTTCTTCCTTTCTCTTTCCATTCTTCATTATGATATTGAGACTACCAGGTCTTGTCTGATTGAATTTCTTCTGTGACCTCTATTGATGATCTCTCTTGGTTTGTAGAGGACATATATCTTCTCCCCATTTTTTAATGTAAGCAGTTTATCCCTGTTAGTTTTGTATTATTGTTCATTCATTTTTACCTTTTTATGTTGCTCTTTACTCCTATGTTTGAACTTCAGAGTTTCTCCATAGCTCTGTTCTTTTCAGCAGGAATGCTTGGAAGTCCTCTGTTTCGTTAAAGATCCATTTTTTCTCCTATTCAGTTTTTCTGGTTACATAATTCTTGGCTTTAAGTCGATATCCTTTGCCTTCTGAAATATTGTATTCCAAGTTCTTTACTCCTTTATAGTGGTGGCATATTAAACATGTATGATCTTTACTGTGGTTTTTTTGAGGTTTCTTTTAGAAGATAGCTACTGGATTTTTTCTGTTTTCATCTTGTTCTCCGGTTCTAAGAGATTTGGGCATTTTTCTTTAAAAATTTCTTCAAATAGGATGTTTAAGGTGTTTAGATAGTCTGTTGTTCCCATTTTTTTTCCTCTGGAAAACATGTAGTAGGTCCGGGGCACCCTGCCTCTCTCTTCAGGCAGCTACCGTGGTCAAAAGTCCTCATCCTCATCTTCCTATAAATCCTTGTCCTATCATCTTCCTATCAATCATCTTAGCACCATTCCTAAATAATTAATGTTTTGGAATTAAATAGCCACAGTACCTCTATGAAAAAAAAGACTACTTAACTTCTCAGTCTCTGATGCCCATAATGCCTTCCATTCTATCACATGGCATCAGATTTAGTAACAGACCAAAGACTGAGAGGGCACTGGACTGTTGATTACAGATCATTTGAGTAGGATTTTAAAGGCTTCATCATTGTTTCTCTACATGAAAGTTCAAGTGACTTCCCCAAGACTACAAAGTTAGAAAGTAACATCTGGCATTCAAACCTAGGCTTTCTTAGTCTAGCCCAAAGCC
>CM053581.1:50403430-50485918 GCA_028627135.1 Pseudochirops cupreus
AGAACAGACTGGGGGTGGCTGTTTGGGGGGGGGGAGTAGGGGAAAGATGGGGAGAAAATTTGTAACTCAAAATCTCATGGAAATGAATGATGTAAACTAAAATAAATAAAATAAAATAAATAAATAAGTAAGAAAGCAGGAGAGAGAAAAAACGAACAGTTGCCAATTTAAAAGTGGATGCCTAAACCTAACAAACAAGAAAAGAGAGATGAAGATGTCTTGATTTTCTAATAATTATAGCAATTTAAAATGACTGAGGACTGTTCACTAAAACCATGGAAATAAAAAGGTTGCAAAGCCTAGATTATAGTCCACTTCTCAGTCCTCCAATGGCTGATGTGAGGTGCCCCCAGGATCCAGCATGCGCCTGGCACTTAATAAATGCTTGTGGATCAGACTGAAAAAAGGCCCAGTCCTCCTACCCCCTAGAAATCAAACCTCAGCTTTAAAATCAAAAGAATTTAAAGGTGAAAGAGACCAGAAGGATCACCTTTACAGATCAGGAGAGAGGGTCAGCAACACTAAGAGCCTTGCCAGAGGGTCACACAGTCAGCAGTAGAACAAGCACGAGAATCCAGATATTCTGACTTCTCATCCATTTCCCTTCCACTACTGTCAGGCTATCTTCCTGACACTCATTTTTAAACTGGATGTATCCTGAACAGGTCAGCCCCAAGTTTCATTTCTTAACTATCAGAAAACAAAAACAGGGAAGAAATAGGAACACCTTTCTCTCCTACTTAAGCTGAAAAGAACAGATCCTGTGGTCTTTTCTCAGGTTCATTACATACACACCAACTTACAGCTCTGGAGCAAAGACAGCATTCTTCCCCTGGGAGAAAACCTGGAGCTAGCATCAATCTTCAATGCATTCCCATGCCAATGAGACCAAAACTGACCACCAACACTCACTGAGCTCCTTCCTCCCAGCTGATAGGTAGGGAAGGCCATTTGAGGGAGGACTTCCCACCTCGATGGGAAGGAAGAATGGTGGTAATGGGCGGGGGAGAGAAGGAGTAAGCATTTATTAAGCACCCACAATATGCCAGACACTGTGCTAAACACTTGACGAATATTATCTCACTGGATCCTCACAACCACCCTGGGAAGTAGGTGCTATTATTATTACTACCCCCATTTTACAGCTGAGAAAACTGAAGCAGGCAAATGTTAAGTGACTTGCTCAGGGTCACACAGCTAATGAGTATCTGAGATTGGATTTGAACTCAGGTCTTCTTGACTCCAGGCCTAGCACTGTATTGTACCACCTAGCTTATCTAACGGTAAGAAGCTACCCTACAACTTTTAGCCACAAAACATTCCTAGGGAACACTAAATATTTGAGACTTCAATTCCTAGGTCCTTGACAGGGAATTTTAAGTCATTCTTTCCCAAAGCCTGAATAAAATCATGTGATCATTGTCATAAAGTCTAGAGGGCCCTAGAATTTGGATACCACAAGAGCATAGAACTAATCTCTGGACGGGGCCTTTACAGACCACTGAGTCTCATGAACCAAGACTTCATGAACTTTCAAAAATTATTTTGATAATTTTATTTCAATCTAGTTGGTTTTTAAAAAACAATCCTGTGTTTTATTTGATGCATTTCAAAGCACTGTTGTGAGAAGGGGTCTACAGGCTTCACCGGGCTACCAAAGGCATCCATATACACACAAAGTTAAGAAGCCCTGATCTAACACAAACATCATTGCACAGATGAGCCGACAGAGCAGAAGAAACTTGGCCCAAGTCACAGGCCACGGAGTAGAGAAGGGATTCCAACCTGGATCCGCCGACTCCAAATCTCCTATCTTTTTCACTGTACCACACTCCCTGGTTTATTCCTGACAGGTTGAGGCTGCTCTGTGGATGTCCAAACACTGTAGAGAGCTAGGTAGAGGAGTCAGGAAGACCCAAGTTCAAATTCTGCCTCTGACACTAACTGTACAATGCTGGTTAAGTCACTTCTCTGTGCCTCAGTGTCCTCATCTGTAAAATGAGGGTAACAACAGCATCTCCCTCCCAGGGTTGTTGTGAGGATCCAATCATCTAGCATATGTAAAGTGCTCTGCAAATGTTAAAAGTGTTCAATGTGTCAGCTATGACTATTACTTCACTGGGGCTAGGAAGACTCAATAACCAATCAATGAAGACTCTAAGTAACAAAAAACGTTTCATTGGTGAAACACGAAGAAAGTCTCCCCTTAATTGGAAAGCCAAGATATACCCAGAGCTCATGAGAAAGCCCTGTGTCTCATATGACATATCCCGAAGGTGATGATTTGGCAAGGGTCTGAGAAAGCCGCTTTCAGCACCAAGGGATCCTGGTAACACTTACTCCTGCCACCTTCTAATTTCAGGAGCCCCTGGGTAGACAGGAGTCCCAAGTCCAGGGCCGCCTACACTAAGCTCCTCAAAGGCTGCAGCCTCTTTGGAGAACATGCAGAATTGGCTGATGTGGCCTCCCCAGCCCAGAGAATGGGTGTAACTTGTTCTCTTGTTTAGAGAAGAGGGAACTGAGAAGTAAAAGTTCCCACTGAACTTCTAACAAGTTTCCTTTCTGTCTCCTGGCCATAAGTATTGATTTAGACCACACATATCCCCAACCCCCAAGTCAAACTTAAACAGAAACAATTCCAAGCTTTTTCAGCCTTTTTGACACCTCTGGATTTTAGACCATTCTTCAAGGTGGTGGGAGGGGAAAAAAATAATTGTAACTACAGTAAAACTGTACTGCCTAGGACTGATGCCAAGGAAAAATAATACACAAAACAAAATCTGATGGAAACTTTCTTCTAAAGAATTCACAGCACTTCACACTGTCTCAGATGACATAGCATCCCTATGGCCATTCTTATTTAGCAGATGAACTAAACTGAGGCAGAAAAGTGGAATGACTTAGTCATACATAATGAGCCATGTGGAATCAGCTCTACATCAACCAATTCTTTCCTCTAGACTGACCTAGCCTGCAGTAGCAACACAAAAGGCTTTCCATTAAGGGCTTATCTTTTTAGAGGTGGTGTTAATTTCAATCAGATCAACTCCAACCTAAGCCAGAAGAGTCATTTCATTATAAGAAGCAGAAATAAGTAAATTCTGTAATGATAAACAGATAGAATCATACAACAAAGGATAATAAGGCAATGACTAAAGCCAGTTACCACATAAAGAGTGATGATGAGTAACAAAGGGTGGCCAGGACTAGCTCTTCAAAGCTAATCTTGTAAATAAGGATGCTCTCCCATGCCCAGAGTTACAAAGTCGACCAATCAATAAAAAACAGTGACCTACTGGCCCTGTTTGTAAGGAACTTATAGTACAATACATTTAGAGCTAGAAGGGACTATGCATATAAACTCAATTTGTAAATGAGGAAACTGAGTTCCAGAAGTGATTTGCCCAAAGCCAGTCACACAAATAGTTAAGTAGCAGCGCCTAGATTGGAGTATAGGTCCTCTACCTTTAAGTAAGATTCTTCCTATATCATGGAAGTCTTTAAAAAAAATTAAGAGTCAAAACTATAGTGGCTTCTAAGGCTACATAAAAAGCTACATAAGAGGTTTCCAAAATGGGGCCAAATATCTATGACTGCCTATTATTATTTCCTGGTTTTAGCTGAATCAAGCTGCCTCACAAGACTCTTTCACTATAGAACTCAGGACTACTACTTAGAAAGAGACTAACAGGGTAGCCTAGCTGATCATATCAGAAAGACTTTGCTGGATTTTAGAAGAACTAAGTATTGAAATTTAGTCACCACATAATAAGCCCAAGGAGGGGAAAGCATGGCTTCAATCCATCCATCAGGTCACAGTGGAGAAAGAAATGTAAATGATCACCTTAACAGGCAGGGAAAGGGAGTGTGATGTCCATATGCCTTCAGTTACTATATAGGTTTTTGCCTCATAAATACCAAGTGGGAACAAGACTCTGCATTTAAGACTGAGGTCAAAGTGACAATATTTGGTATTCAAATATTAGAAATAGTGAGAGTTAGAGTGAAAAGATCCAGTTTAAATCCCATAAGTGTTTATTAAGCACCTATGAGCAAAGCAGAGCAGCTAGGGAGTTAAATGAAGAGAGCACTGGGCCTGGAGTCAGAAGATCTGAGACCAAACCTGAACTCTGACACTTACTAGCAGTGTGCCTCTGGACAAGTCACTTCATTATGTCTGCCTCAGTTTTCTCATCTGTCAAATCAGCTGGAGAAGGAAATGGCAAACCACTGCCGTATCTTTTCCAAGAAAATCCCAAAAAGGGTCAGAAGGAACTGGAAGAGACTGAAATCACTGAGCAACAACAGTTGCATAATGAGCAAGGCACTATGCTAAATAGGTTCCAGGGAACTTACCTCAAAATGAAAAATGGTGATACCAGCAAAGTTTTAAAAATGGGATGCTGGCTAAATAGTAATGTTACAGGCAGGAACAGTGAAGTCAGAGAAAAAGCAGACTGCAGGGGAAAGATAAGCATCCGAGCTCTGGAAGGCTGGATCATGAATCAGGAGATCTAGGTCCTAGCCCTCCCTTGCTACTAAGAAACCTCAGAGAAGTCCCTCTACTCACCTTGTTTCTGTCTATGAGATTAGAGAGGTCTCTAGAAGATCTCTAAAGTGCCTTCCAGGTCTAATTACTATGATCTGGCTTCAAATCCTGGCTCTGCACCCTAAACCCTATGACTTCACCTCTCTACGGTCTATAAAATTAGGGAGTTGGCCTAGAAGATGTCTTAGGCTCCTGCCAGTTTTACAGCCTATGAAACTCCCATAGAACCTGGATTCGAATCTTGACTCTGCTTCTCCATTAAATTTGGGAATCTGAGAAACTGGGTTTGGGTCCCAGCCCTGACCTGTGTGACCTTGGGTCAAGTCTCCCTCTCTGGACCTCAGGTTCCTCACCTGTAAAATGAGCGGATTGAATTAGAAGATGGTTTCCTAGAATGAGGAGGTGGTCTCTTCCGGATCTTAAGCTCTGGAATTAATACTGGGCTCCTGGGGTGACGATGGGGTCGGAAGCCTGCAAACACATGCACACGACCAGAGGCAGGATTAAAGAGAAGCCCCCGGCCCAAGGCCCTGCCCCGGCCCCACCCCCACCCCGGATGGCCCGGCGGGAGCGGCATGCGCTCAGACAGCACAAGGCGGGCAGGCCAAGGGAGAGCTCGGCTCGCTCGTAAGGAAGACGGGACCCCAGGCCGGGTCTCCCAAGCCTCCTCCCAGCACTCGGACCCCAGCCGCCCACGCCCAGGCGGCGTGATTTTCTTCCTTCTCCCCATGACCCGCCCCCGGCTGCCAGAGCCTCGGCCCTTCACCGGGCGAGAGTGGGCCCGGCCTCCCTAGCAGCCCCGGAGTCTGAAGCGAGCGGCCGGCCGAGCCCCGGAGCAAGGGGAGGGCGGGGGCCCCACCAGGCCCGGCCAGCCCCGGACACAAGTCTCGAACTAGCGTTGGGGCAGGCATGGGCCTGCCGCGATGAGAGGAAGCGGCCGATTCCCCGCAGCCCAGCCCCGCGCGGCCGGACAACACGTTGCACTCACCCAACTGGCTGGCACGATGGCAGCGGCGGTGGCGGCAACCGAGCGCGGTCCCGGACCGATTGTCCCCCCCCACCCACCCACCCACCTACCTTCCCTCTCCCGCCCCGAGCCCGCTGCACTCTGGGAAATGCAGTGCGGGCACGCTAGACTTGAGCCGGAGGCTGCAGAAGCACAACTACAACTCCCGGCGTGCTGCGCGGCGCAGCCCGAACGCAGTCTCCCTGCCCAGGAGAAGAGGGGAGGGAGCCGGAAGAGAAGGGGCCTGGCCCGACCCCTGAGCATTGTGGGCCAGCAGAGGACCTCGGGAACTTTCTATCCTGACGCTTTCCAGCACTTCAATCCAAACTCTCCGCCTCCCAGAGCTTGAGAACTCTACAGTCCCTGGCACCCCCTTGTGTCAGAAACCTTCCTGGCCCCAGTCCCTCTAGGGAAAATCCAAATTCTAGCCCTTTCATGTTAGAGCTGGAAGAGGCCCTAGAGATAATTCCATTCAGGTCCCCCCATTTTATAGATCAGGAAACTGAGACCTTAATCTCTTCAAGCCAGCCAGCCAGTAAATAGCAGTTCCAACCCATTCAGTCCCGATTCCAAATCCTATACCCTTCTGTTCTCGAAATGCACCTAACAAACTCTGTGTTCAGGGCTGGAGAGAGGGTTTGGGGTTTTTTGGAAGAACATCGGGAAACTAGAGAGGACACAAAGGTGAGTGGCCTAAATGGGGAATGGCCCGGAGATGATGCGGTGATGGTGATTACAATCGGAGGAGGGGTGATCAGCTTGAAGAAGAGAGACTGCAGGGAGAAGATCGGAGCAGCTCCCGTTTCCTCTCCTGAAATCACATGTTATGCAGAAGAAAGCTTGGACTTGTCCGTATGGCCCGTAAAAGGAGAACTAGGAGCAAAATCTGCAAGTTCCAGAGACAGACTTCCCTGCAGACACAAACTTTCTAACAATTAGGGCTGCCTAGAAGGGAAACTGCTCCCTCGGGAAATAGAGGAAGGGGAAGGGAAGGAGCCTTTATATTACCCTACTATGCACCAGGCACCACGAGCAGCACTTTTCTTTTACAAACATCATCTCACTGGATCTTTACCCAAACCCTGGGGGTAGATGCTATTATAATTACCATTTTACAGTTGAGGAAACCGAGGGTAAGAGACTTGCCCAAGACCACACAGTCAGCATCTAAAGCCAGATTTGAATTCCGGTCTTGTTCGACACCAGGCTCGGGCCACTGTGTAGCCTAACTGCCTAGGAACTCGTATTACTGAGCTCTCTCTCTAGGACAGCATTTGTTAATGGGATCCATGCAGACATTTCAGGGAGTCCATGGATTTACATGGCGGGGGTGTGGAGAAACCTGAATCTATTTTCACTAATCTCTAAATGAAATTTAGCACTTCTTTCAATTATGATTTTTAAGTTATTTAGTGAAGGGGTCCACAGACTTCACCGGATTGCCTAAGTGGCCCGTCACACACACAAAAGGTAAAGAATCCCTGCGTTAGGAGAATGAAATAATAATTTACTGGGATATTCTGCTCCTATGTGAGTTAGGGTGGTTTGTAAAATGGAAATAAGTGAAGTCAGATGCTCGCCACCTTTGTAAAAAGTAAATAGGGACTTTTTTCATTTTTGCAAGCTAGTGTAACCAAACAGATTTAGGGAGTTTCCCTATAATCTTGAGTAGGAAAGGAGATGAGCCAACAGATACCCAACGGGAAGGACTAATACCAGCTCCCAAATAATACTAGTTCTTTGTAAAAAAAAAAAATTCTCCATCCCAGTAAGTCAGAAAGAATGCAAAGGACAGCCTCATCACTTGAGATAACAGGTGAAGCAGAGAATTTCTCCCATTTCCCCTATGAGAATCAGTCATTTTTAGTGCCTCAGAGACAATCTGATCTAAATTCCTAATGTTTCATACAATAGGACACATTCATAAATCACTTCACAGTTTACAAATGTTTTCCCCACAACTCTGTGAAGTAAAAATACAGCAATTCAAGTGTTATTACAGATGAGGAAACAAGCTCACAGGGAAGAGAGGATTTGCTCAAGGTCAATACAGGCAGACAGAAACCAGAAAAATGTCAAGTCTCCCTGTTCTGAGCCCAGCATGCTTTCTCCTTTACCTGTCTCCTACTTTCCCTTGGTAATATCAATGTCCATATAAGCTAGGTCTTGAGGTCACAGCTATATTAAGATAACAGCTGTGGTGTTAATCTCCTTCCCTTGGTTCAAAAGAACAAGGAGTGGTCTTAATCCGCTTTTTTTTCTGATGAAGCCCCAGTGTAGGAGAGCAGTCCAATCAAATTGCATCAGGGGTATGTACATATGGAAATGACTGGGAGAAGGAAGACCCTGTTTAAAGAGACTGGACTGAGAATCTTCTACTCCTTTCCATCACCCATACAATTCCTTTCCTTTACTCTCCAAATTTCAGGAGAGAATGACATCAGAGAACCCAGGATTCTGTGGCACTAGGAAGTTGGCTACTAAGCTCAGTTTTCTTCCCTCAAGTATTCAGAGAAAAGGGCCATTGGCAAAGGCAAAGCTAACAAGAAAAGAAATGGGCAAAGACATTGATCTGTGGAGGTCCAGGAGTAGCAGAGTAAGCTTACTGAGTTCTGACCTGGGCACTTCTTCCCTCCAGGAAGATGAGGTGCCAAAGCTTTTCAGTAAGAGAATATCAGAATTGAAAGGTACATGAATATTGGAACACAGAATGCTAGATTTGAAAAGAACTATAAGGCAAGACAGTATTTTACTGCAAAGAACTAGATCTGGAACAAGAGTAGATGGTGTTGTGTTGTCTTTTGCTTCCTCATGTTTCCTCTGGCTCAACCTGACCCACCATGAGGAACTACTGAGAGCAAAATAGTCCCCAAAGCCATCTTTAGAGAAGAAGCATCTCAAAGACAAAGCCAGTAGCAAAGGGAACCATAAAACCAATCTAGGGAGTAGAGGCAGAGAGAACAGGCTTGTAACATTTTCACCCAGTTTGAAGAGAAAACACCAGCAGCTCATCCTACTTTTCCATGGGGGTGGAAATGAGATGTTGAGAGGTAGAGCCTCACAACCCACAGCAAAACAGAATAAAATACATGTCAAACAAGAAGACCAATTCCCTTTGTCCACCTCCTACCCTGACTCCCTTCCCTCATCTCCCATCTTTTGCCCACCACAAAAAGGCAAAGACCAACTAGTCTTACAAGAGATGGGAAAGTCCCTCTGTGAGACTGATCCAGAAGATAAGCCAAAGCCCCACAGCACAGAATAGAGACATCATACACTAGTCAGTGCTGCCACCTTTTAATTGACAATGCAGATGGGACCTCAGAGATCTGCGCTGCTCTACAGCCTGGGCACACAATTATCCAGATTCTGTTTAGAGACCTCTAATGTCCTCTCCAGGCTGGGATCCCAAAGGCAAGGACAGACCTATAAGGTGGGTGGGGCACAAGCCTTTTGTTTAAAATGAAAAAGAAAACCAGAATACTGGAATTCAGCCTATTAAAGTTCAAGAAGATCCTGAATTATCATGCAGTCTCTTCTTCCACTGAGTCACTGCTTGGTTACGTGTATTTGTAGATATGATCTATAAACAGGCTTCCCAACTAGAATTGAAAGAGCTAGGATGATAAAAGGGCAGCAGAGAGATAAAAAGAGCCTAAGATGAAGTTTTAGAGTAGCCACCACAGGCCAAGAACCCTTCACACAAGCTTCCATTCCATCCCTCACTGCCCCACCCAACATCCCAAGCACCAAAGGCTAGACACATTCCAGAGGACAAGATGAAAGAGCTGGAGGAGCCCTGGGAGGTCATCTAGCCTATCCCCTTCCTTTCAGATAAGGAAACTAAGACCAAAAGAGGGGAATCGATTTGGCCCAGCTCACATAGGTAGCAGGCAGTAGAGCCAGGATTCAAAACTAGGTCCTCCACAACAGAGGTATCAAACATGAAATCAAGGCATCAGGAATCAGATTAAAATGTAACTGGGAAATACCTAATAAAATAAAAATACTCTAAAACATAGATAACATTAATGTGTGGTTTTCTAAGTAAAGCTGTGGTCTGTAGAGATCTTTCTGTACAGTTTAGTGGCCTCATTTCTGTTTGAGCTTGACCCCATTGAACTATCATACATTGCCTAGATTTGAACCCAGGTTATTTTTCTCCCAATCCAGTGGTTTTCTCACCATACGTAACATCATGTCCTTCATTTTACAGAGGTTCACATTTATATTTCAAGAGTCAAAATAACCAGAATCCAAAAAAAGAAAAAGATTCAACCCTCACCCAACTGTGACTTTCACAGTATCGATTTCTCTTTTTAAGATTAGAAATGAGGGACAGCGTTCTTGGTTTCCTGTAAGTTTTTGCTTACAAGGAATAAAGATACAAGACCTGGGTCTCACATTCAGAATGACTTACTCATAAGTGCTGCCTCAGGTTTGGTGAGGATCAAAGGGGATAAAAAAAGATATGGAATTATTTTGAAAATGATGAAGTTTTATAGAAATGCAAGGAATTAAGAATACCCTCACCCCCAAAAGAGGAACCTTGTTCTTCTAAATGCAAATCTAGTACAAATTCCAGCTCTGACACTAAGTGTGCAATTAGAAATGTGTGATAAGGTCAGTTTTCTCCTCTGGTGCTGGTTAATGCTTACACTTCCCACCTCCCAGACAGGACTGCAGAAAGTATTCAAATCAAGGCCTTTTCACTCTCAGACAGGGAAAGATCTATAGCCAAGAGCAGGATCACCAACCTTTCATAAAGAGCTGCAAGAAAATCTATAACCATTTTAGACTGGCTCTTCTGCCCCAGGAGTTTCTCATTGTACAGGTAGCCAAAAGCTTAATTCAAAGCCCTTTCAGATCTAGGCCTACAGATCTTTAGCTTTGGCTTCATTTGATCTTTCCTATGGACTCCAGGCTCTTCTCTGCTATAGGAAGAACACAGGGAGATTGTTTCAACAGCCCATAAACTTCTTATGGTCTCATCTTAGAGTAAACCTCTTCACTGAAGACTGATGAATGAACAGAAGCCAGGAGTTTTGAAGATAAACCAGTAAAAGAAGTTACAGCCCTGACTATTGATTAGTTGGTTGTCACCTCCTAAAAATAACTCACATTTTTGTTGTACTTTATGGTTTACAAACTACCATCCTCACAACAACCTTGTGCAAATATTGCTAAACTGAGGCTCAGAGAGGAAGTAACTTACTCATGGCAGACACCTAGTGTCAGAGCTGGAGTTTTTTTAACCCAAGACTGGCTGACTTCAAGTACCAGTGCTGTTTGCACTATGGCAAACATCCTTTCCTTCCTAACTTTTACCAAGAAACTCTTCCCTCTCCCTAGTGGAGTTCTGCTCTGAAATTCCCCAAGATCTAATAGGAATTCTATTCCCAAATCCACCAACCCTCCCACTAGACCTTTGGCATCTCTAGGTAATATTTAGGGTCCTAGTTTAGGGACTTTTGTGGACAGACTCATCTCTCTTTGAAAATAAGAACCCCCAAACCCAGATAAAAACCTTACATTTTAATTTGCTTTGCCAAACAGGACACAGTGAAAACTTTAGTCTAATTGTACAGAAAATATAATTTTTTTGTAACCAGTAGCAAACATATCACCAGGATGGTTTTTTTTGTTGTTTAAAAAAAAAACCCAAGTCCCTGGCAAATTGGGTCTACCCCAGAAAGGTTACCCAGCTCCCCCTCAGCGACCAACTGCCAGACAAAAGACAGAGAGGGGAACATCCTGCTCACACCACCCAGGAAAAACTTAATAGATCTGACTCCAGTTCATCACATCCCCCTACTGGAATCATAGTCCAAAGCTGGGATAGGAAAAGAAAGAGCTAAAGAGTAAAGGGACAAGAGGAAGGGGGAGTAAGTATTAGATGCTTCTGGGACCTGGGTCCCAACTCTGCCTTTATCACTACACAGAAAGGGACTGTCTCTGATGGGCTCCAAGGTCAAGTTCCCCACATATGGTTCTCTGGAGCCTGCCTCCCCACCCATAGCCCTAAGGATGAGTTCCAAACAGTGATCACTTTAAATCCTATGGTCATAAAAAGAGTTCTAAACAAACAGCAAACAAGTCCTGGTCATACCAGCTGGTATGTCAAATGCACAAAACTGTGGGGGCCCCAGCCACGCTACCCCAGGCCCCTGCCTCAAGAAGGTGTCTGGGGGAAGTACGGTAATGTCAGAGAGCCTGAGGATAAGAGGCAACAAGTGAGGGTGCCTGGGTTCCTTCTGTCTGCAGTCAAGGGTGGTGGATGCCAGGCCTGGAGTCCAACTGCAGAGGAAAGGGGAGAGGGTGGGTACCATCCAGGAGTCCAACTGTGTCAAAGGCAGGGGCTACCCCTACCCAAACCGCAGGCAGAGCTGGCAGGGGGCAGGCAGGACACAGCAGCCTTCCTCACATCCCGTGTTTCTTGCGGATAACAGCCATGGCCAGCAGCCGGTCCTTCTCTCGGAGCTCCTCCCGAAGCTTGGCCTCAGTGAGCCGCAGGTGGCGGATGCTGCCTTTCATCTCCTTCATCTTCACCTCCATCAGGGCCAGGATATCGCGCTGCTCGTTCAGCTTCCGAAGCAGCTCTTCCTCCGTGGTGCCCGAGGACAGCGAATAGGAGTGGTCCGAGCCTGTGTCGGGGAAGCCCTCCTCGCCCACCACCACCAGCCTGGGCCCCGAGGCGGCCGCGGGCACCGCGGGGACGCCGAGCTCCGGGGCGGGGCCCCCCTCGGCCGAGGCGAACTCCACCTGCACCGTCAGGTCGATGGGCTTCACGTCATCCCCAGCCGGGGGCTGCGGGGGCGCGACGGCTGGGCCGCTCTCCACGGCCGCCTGCAGGGTGAGCAGCACGGCGGCCGAGGCGGACACCAGGGACGCCTGCGAGGGGGCCGGAAGCGCGGCCGGCTGCTGCGGCTGGGGCTGCGCCGGCTGCTGTTGCTGCTGCTGCAGCTGCTGCTGCTGCCTCCGTCGTGCGGCCGCCCCCGCCGCCCCGCCGCCCCCGGGCCGCCGAGCCTTGCGTTCGTTGACGCCGCGCAGCGGAAAGATGGTGGGGACGCGCACCGTGTAGGTCTTGCGGCCACCCTGGAAGTGGACGCTACACAGGCGGTGGCCGGCCGTGGGCTGGAAGGTGGAGAAGCAGCCGCTGACGCCGGCCCGGGACACGTTCTTGAGCCACTGGCGCCGCAGCTCCGCGTCCTTAGGGAAGGTGTAGAAGTGCAGCGCCTTGTCCCGGTGCGAGTTGTTGTAGCAGCCCGGCACGCAGCACGTGAAGCCCGGCATCGCGACGGCCCCGGCCCGCCGACGGCCCTGGCCTCGGGCCTCGGCCGCCGCCGCCCTGGCCGCCGCCGGACCGCTCGGGCCCGGAAAGCTCGGAGGGCCTCGGCCGAGACCCCGGCCTCGGGCTCCGCCTCGGGGCCCGGCCTCACCCCCGGGCCCGGGCCTCGGGACCCCGGGACCCCCACCGACGGGCGAGGCCTGGGCGCCCTCCCGGGACCCCCTACGCCCCCCACCGGCTGGGCGTCGGCGTCCCGCCCCGCCCCGAGCGGAGCCGGGCCTCGCCTTGCTCGCTCTCCTGGGGACGCTCCCAGACGGCCCCCGCGCCGTCCACCCGCCCGCCAGCAGTCCCCGCAGCCACCAGAGCCTGTCAGTCAGTCAGTCAGTCCCGGGGCCGAGACGAAGAAGCGCCCGGGAAGTCGGACTACGCCCCCCACAATGCACCGCGCCGTGCGCTTCCGCCGTTGGCCGCACTGCTTCCGGGGTCAAAGCTGGAGGTGAGGTCAGCCGATTCGGCGCTCCCCCGGGAAAAACCATCCGCCTAGTGTTCTACCGGGGCGACACTCCAGCTCTGGGGGGAGGAACAAGATGTTTCTGGATAGATGAACTTAGAGTTCCTTTAGGGCTGACATGCTCTATTCGGAGCACTGCTTTTCCCATGATGCACAGCTTCCCGCGCGCCCCGCCCCCTCACTCCGGAGTGGGGGACTACAACTCCCGACGTCCCCTGCGCGCGGCTGCGGCCCCGCCTCTGCCCTGGGGAGCGCATCCCTTCGTCAACAAGCCCACACCTCGAGGTGGCGGGCCAGCACCCAGCCGGGGGCTGGGCGGGAATGATTCCTCACACCTGAGCCCTCCCGGGCCCCTCCCCTGCCTGTTCTCCCATCTTTAGGGCTTAGAAACCATCCTGGGCAAACTGAGGCCCAGAGGGGAGAGACGACTCGCACTCACCCAGCCAACAAGTAACGAGCATTTATTAAGCGCCTGCTGTATGCCAGAGGCGGCTAGGTGTCCGACCACCCTGGGTAGGGTCCTGCTTTATGGTCCAGGATCCTGCGCAGCGCCCCTCCCCCACCTCCCCTAGTCCTCGTCTGTTTTCTTCTTTCCGGTTTCCTGCCCTTTCCCATCACTCCCACCCCCGCCCCCAGCCGCGACTCCCCAAAGTCCTCGGGCTGCATCCTCGGCCACCCCCCCCCATTTACCTCCTTTCACATCGTTCACTCAAAAACCCTTGGTTAAGGGTCTGAGGGGTGGAGAGCCTTGGGCTAGGTCCACGTGGTAGGACCCCGAAATTTAGCCAAATCTCTTACCCTTGCCCTAAAGTAGCATGCAGTCTAGTAAACACAAAGAGATAATTATAATATACGACGTTGCAAGATAACAGAATTCGAGAGGAGGTAGGGGATATGCTTCTTGAAGTCCAAAGGTCATAGCACTGCTTCTGCCTCAGATAGATGTGGTCACGCACACAGTTTACATAAATCATAGTCCTTGCCCAAGTGAAGATTAAAGTCTGTTTGAACGCAACGATAGCCATGATACAAGACAAGATTCCAGGGGATCAAGAAAAGGTGCTGCCTGGCGTCCAAATGCTCAAGGTCATGCTGCTGGATTGAATATACTTTTGGTCCTCTTCTGTGCCCACCTATAGGAGACAAATTCAGTACTTGTAGGTAGCCTAGTTCTTTGAATACAGTAGGAGCTTTGATTTTGGATTTTAAAAACTGCAAGAGATCTTGGATTGATTTTAATTGGTGTAATGCAACCTTGACAACCAGCTAAAATGGACCATTAAGAAGGGGCCAGGAGAGGGGAAAGAGTTAAAGACTCATTCTGGATGCCTAAGAGATAGTCATCCAGTTCTCTGTGATCTGAACACTTTAGTCTTTATTCATTCATTCATTCATTCATTTAGCTGTTTGTTTTTTTAACAGTAAGGAACTGCTCCTGGCCCCACCGGGCTGGGGCATTTGTCCCTCTTCCTTCTCCGCTGAAAGACCTCTTCTTTGGATTCCGGCATTCAGTCCATATAGGGTTCATTTCTAGGGGAACCTAGCCTCTAATGAGAGGATTTAGGCTCTCATTTTTATTTATTTCATTAAATCTTTCTTAATTTCATGTAAAAAAATTTAACATTTAAAAAAATTTTGAGTTCCAGATTCTCTCCTTCCCTACCCTCTCCCACCCCTTGAGAAGAGACAAGCAATATATTGATTATACCTGTGAAGTCATGCAAAACATTTTCACATTAGATATGTTGCAAAAGAGTCTGAGAGAGCACTCGAGCACACACACACACACACACACACACACACACACACACACACACACACACACACACCCAAAGAAAAGTTAAAAGTATGCTTAACTCTACACTCAGAGTTCATCAGTTCTCTCTCTGAAGATGGATAGCATTTTCAATCACGGGTCCTTTGGAACTGTCTTGAATCACTATCTTGATCAGAGGCTCTCCTTTTTTTAATTAATTAATTTTTACTTTTCAACATTTACTTTTATAAGATTTTGAGTACTACATTTTCCTCCTCTCTCCCCCAGACAGCATGCAATCCGATATAGGCTATACATGTAGAATCATATTAAACATATTTCCACATTAGTAATGTGAAAGAACAATCAGAACAAAAAGGAAAAACCACAGGAAAGAAAAAAACAAAACAAAAAGAGAGAGAAAATGGTATGCTTCAATCTGCGTTCGGGCTCCATAGTTCTTTCTCTGCATGTGGATAGCATTTTCTGTCATGAGTCTTTTGAAATTGTCTTAGGTCATTGCATTGTTGAAAAGAGCCAAGTCTATCAAAGTTAGTCATTGCAAAATGGTGCTTTTACTGTGTACAATGTTCTCCTGGTTCTGCTCATTTTACTCAGCATCAGTTCATATAAGTCTTCCCAGGTTTTTCTGAAGTCCACCTGTTCATCCATTCTTATGAAACAATAACATTCCATTACCTTCATATACTACAACTTGTTCAGTCATTCACCAATTGAAGGGCATTCTATCCATTTCCAATTTTTTTTTGAGGGGGGAAGGCAAGGCAATTGGGGTTAAGTGACTTGCCCAAGGTCACACAGCTAGTAAGTGTCAAGTGTCAAGTGTCTGAGGCTGGATTTGAACTCACGTTTTCCTGGCTCCAGGGCTGGTGCTCTATTCACTGTGCTACCTAGCCGTTCCTCAATTTCCAGTTCTTTGCCACAGCAAAAAGAGCTGCTAGAAATATTTTTGTACATGTGGGTCCTTTTCCTATTTTTATCATCTCTTTGGGGTATAGACTTAATAGTGGTATTGCTGGATCAAAGGGTATGCACAGTTTTGTAGCCCTTAGGGCATAGTTCCAAATTCTTCTCCAGAAGGGTTAGATCAGTTCACAATTCTACCAACAATGCGTTAGCATTCTAGTTTTCCGACATCTCCAGCATTTATCATTTTCCTGTTTTGTCATGTTAGAGGCTGTCCTTTTAAAAAACATTTTTTCTATTAACAAAATTATTTTTCCCTCTTCAATTAAAAAAGAAAGAAAAGCAAATCCTTTGCAATAAAAATGCATAGTCAAGCAAAATCATTTGCCACTAACTATATTTTAAAATGTATATCTCATTCTGTATGTTGAACTCATCATCTTTCATTCAGGAGGTGAATAGCAATGGTTTCTCATTGATCCTCTGTAGTCAGAACTGGTCATTATATTGATTAGAGGAGTATTTCAAAGTTTTTATTTGCCTCATCATGTCATATATTGAATAAATTATTCTCTAGGTTCTGCTCATTCCCCTGTGGATCACTTTGCACAAGTCTTCACAGGTGTCCCTAAAACTACCTCTTTCATAATTTTTTCAACAATAGTATTGTTAAACTTTTTCTCACACTGGTAATCCAGAGGAAAACTTGTTTAAGTTTTAAGATTTGGCTTCTGTCTTTGATCTATTCAAGGTAGGGAAGAGAAAAAGTACTCCATTTACAATATAAATCAGATATGGGACAGGTCTCTATTTCAAGTCAAAACATAGCTGGAATCGGAAGGGAAGCTTTTTCACAGGCCCTGATTACACATTAATTAAACCAACAATCATTTATTACTTGTTTCACATTAATTACATCAGCGATCATTTCTTGTTTAATATGTGTCAGTAATATGATTGTTATCTAAATAGTTATAAAGTGGAGACATAGCACAGATTCTCCAAAGATACAAACACAAAACAAAATAAAATTTAAACAAAGTACCTGAACTCAAGAAGCTTACAGACTAATGAGTTCTGGAATGATAACTCTGAAATGTCAGGATAATTTTCATTATGGTGATTCACAAAGCACCCCTCATAAGTTTATCATGAAAATGGTTATTCATAGATGCAGAAACTTGTGTAGCCACAAGAAATAGGAAGCAGAGTCTGTGCCTGGTTTGGTCTCAACCCCTCAAGATTCAGAAAAGAACCTAGTGTAGTTTTAAAAGAATCTTGATAAATCCAGTAGAGTCGATGGGACCATCTCTGTCAGCCCTTCCAGAATGCTCAGAAAAGACTCCTTCAAGTTTTATGGTGGGGTATTTTCCCCTAGTGTGTTATTTAGATTCTAAACCCAAATTTAAGGCCAATTCCTACATCTCCAACAACATAAACTGTTTTTCCACCCCACCCTACAATTGCTTTGTTCTGTGAGAACTACCCATCACATCTCATTATTCATGCAACTTGTTTAATTTTCCACCCTTAAAAATCTCCCTTTTCCCCAACTAGTGTTTTGTACCTCCCAAATAAAAGGCTCTGTGGAGGCTGTAAGAAAAATGAGGAATCTTATACATACCACCTTTCAGAGTGATTTCACTGTCCCAGAAGTCACCACTGCTGCTGCTGCTGCTGCTGCTACTGGAGCCACAGAAACCAGGAATGTTTGTTAAACCGCCTTTGGAGATCATCTG
This sequence comes from Pseudochirops cupreus, assembly GCA_028627135.1. Lineage (NCBI taxonomy): Eukaryota > Metazoa > Chordata > Mammalia > Diprotodontia > Pseudocheiridae > Pseudochirops > Pseudochirops cupreus. The sequence goes on from CM053581.1 coordinate 50,421,207, forward strand.
TTCCCATTGGTCAGAAGGGTGAAGGGATCTCCCTACCCAGTGTCACATAGCTAACTAAAACCCTGGTGGTCCCCAAACTCCTTCTCTAGCACACAACAGCATCCCCTGGAGCCAACTTTCTCCTCTGAAGACAATCAAATTCATCAGAGGGTAAAAAACTGTTTAATCAGTTAACATTCAAACATAACTCTCAGAAGCCCCTAAATCCAAAGAATAGCAGAGAGTGACTGGACAATTTACCTCAAGTACTTTCACCTCAGAATTTACTGACTTTTCCTCAAAGAGGGTTGACAGTGAGTTACAGTGAAAAGCTGTTCCAAGAGGTCTTGGATTCAAACTGTGCCTCTGATATTAACTGTGTGACCTTTTGGGTCTCAGTTTCTTCAACAGCAAACGGAGGAGGGTTCAACTAAATGGCATCTGAGGTTCCAATTGAAGTCTTGCCCGGATTATTCTTCCCTGATTAACCCATTTAGTTATCCTGGTTCACCTTTTCTGGGTCTCCTTTCCCTCTCGGTTGCCAAGTCATCACCCTAATTCAGGACCTCATTACCTCTGGCCTAGAGTATTGTAATTGTCTTCTTATTGTACCTTTCAAGCTGTCCCCCAAACATTCCATTCCTCACTCTGATGCCAAAATAATCTTCCTAAAGTACAAGTCTGATTACATCACATCCCAGTTCAGAAACCTCAATGTCTCCCTCTTACCTTGAAGATAGGATATGAACTCTTCAGTCTGGCATTTAAAACCTTTCACAATCTGCTTCCAACTTATTGTGGAAAGCAGACATATGCTCCCTGACTCCTTTTCGAAAGAATTAAGAAAGTATTTTAAAATGATAAATTTTATATATTTATATTACAAACTTTATAAGTGGTTAAGAATGAAATATAAGGTCCCTGACAATGGATTAAGATATCTCAATGGAAAATACCTCAATCTAATTAAAATCTGTTGCCTAGCCCAATACCATGAAAGGAATAGGGCAATGAAGGAACTACGTGGTCCATAGTAAGTAAAGTTCTGAACCCGGCTTCAGAAAGACCTGAGTTTGAACACTGCCTGGGTCAACTACTAGATTGTGATCCTGGGCAAGTCACTTAGCCCCTATCAGGCTCAGTTTCCTCATCTGTAAAATGGGGTTAAAAATTTCAACCTTAGGGGCAGCTAGGTGGCGCAGTGAATAGAGCACCAGCCCTGGAGTCTGGAGAACCTCAGTTCAAATCCGGCCTCAGACACTTAACACAAAACTAGCTGTGTGACCTTGGGCAAGTCACCTAACCCTAACTGCCCTACTGCCCCTCTCCAAAATGCAAAAAAAAACCAAAAACCCAAACAAAAAAGAATTTTAACCTCACAGAGTTGTCATGAAGATGAAATGAGATAATATATGTACAGTGCTTAGCTCAGTGCCTGGCATGTCATAGGCACTCTATAAATGCTAGAATTATCACGTCAGACACCAAGAAACAAAGCCACAGCTGTCCTACTGACGAGGTGCAAGGTCACCAAACTGTTGGGGCTGCAAGATGTGTAAGTGCTGTGGTGTCATCTTGAAAGAATTTGCTCAGGCTGTCTCCAAATCAAGTAAAAGCATTTATTCTGGGTAATATACCAAGCGGGCTCCTCCTTAAGGAAGGTCACAGACTCTCAAGGGGGGCAACCCCTTAAGGGAGATGACCCCTAGCCAGGAGAAACTAGGTATCCTTACAGAGGAAAACCTGCCAAAGGTGGGCAGATGAGGTAATCAGGGATAAGAAGGTGAGGTAACCAGGGGCATGTAGGCAAGGGGAGGTGGTAACTCAGAGTTTTTGGAATATCTAGGCACATCATTATTCTGTTGTTCAGTCCATTTGTCCAGGGCATAGAGGCCCCTGTTAGTTTCAATATTTCATTGACCAGTTATTTGAATCTCTTTGTCTCATTGACCAGTCCATTTACTTAGGGCAGAGGGGCTCATTTTTCTCTTCACTTCCAGAAAGGCTTCAAGTAATCTCATTATCTTCCCCCCTCAAGATGTAGGTGCCCAAATTCATTTGAGAAAAAGGGTAAGGGTCGTGTATCCCTCATCACTACCATATCAGTATTCAGAGCTGTTTGCCAACTCTTGCCCCATCTCCCCTTCCTTCTGTTCAGCCTCTATCTCTGTCTGGGGCTTTGTGAGGGCAGATTACCCCCACTACCAACAACACACCAATGTCCTTCTCAGGGTGCATTAATCTCCTCGGTACTAACCAACCAACCAATACTAATGAATGAACAACTCAAAATGTGCTAGAGAACTTCAATAATAAATTATACTGGAACCAGACCATTATTTGGTGAGTAAGACCAACAGAACAAACTGTTGTATACCTGGACATAACAATAATACATAAGATCACAAGAACAACATTTTAAATAGATGTTGCCATTCCAGATATTCATAATCTCTAAGCAGTATGGAATGAAATGTAGCACCCCTCTGGGGTCATGTCCCCAACTCTCCCTCCTACTAGTACCTCCAAAGGGTGGCTGTGTCCTACTGTGCTCAGGGTTCTTGGGGAAATCCTGAGGGTCTGGGTTTCTAGTACTGTTGCTCCAGAATTACCACTAGTGCACTTCTCACTGATGTCAAACAGTTAATAAGCATTCATTAAGTGCCTACTATCTACCAGGCACTCTGCCAAGTACTGAGGTCATCAAGAAAGGGCAAACAGCAATCCCTTGCTTTTGAGGAACTCACAGTCTAGGGAAGGAGACAACATGCAAACACCCATGTACAAACAAGTTATATTCAAGATAAATTGGAAATGATCAACAGAAGGAAGGCACTAACCTTAAGGGGGATCAGGAAAGGCTTTCTATAGAAGGTGGGGTTTTTAGCTGGGATTTGAAGGAAGTGAAGAGGCAGAGGTCAATAGGGAGAATATTCCGGGCATGTACTTGGGTGTCCACATAGAAAACTGTTTTCTAACACACCACTAGTGCAAAGATGTCAGGAACAGATGATATGAAGTGTGGCATTCTTCAGGGAAACAGTTTAAGCTCATTATGGTTCTTCCTAATCTTAGATACATGATCATCTCTTTTAGGTTTGTTTTTTTGGGGGGGGCTTTTTGGAGGGACAATTGGGGTTAATTGACTTGCCTAAGGTCACATGGCTAGTTTTTTGTGCTAAGTGGCTGAGGTCAGATTTGAACTCAGGTCCTCTTGACTCCAGGGCCAGGGCTCTGTTCACTGCACCACCTAGCCGCCCCTGATCATCTCTTTTAAATAGAACAAAGTATGGCTCTTAAATTAAAGAGAGAATTGAACTAAAGGATCTTATAGATATTTGACAGATGACATCAAGTTCCAAGAAACATATTAAACATCTTCGTCTCATGGAACTTTTATCTGATGATATTTGTCATTAGATTATAAGCTCCTTGAAGGCAGGGACTAGGGTTTGTTTGGGGTTTTTTTTGCCTCATTTTGAATCCTCAGTGCTTAGCACAGAGCCTGGCACATAGTAGGCACTTAATATTTGATTGATGTCAAAATGTCACTTAGATGATATCATTTGATAAATGACCTGGTGAGGGACTGTGCCAGTCTGCAAAGCTCCGTCCTCTCTCTGAGCTAGAAAATGCTTGGATTGAGTATAATGTTAAAATTAAGACAAATTGGTTTTGACAGGCTTTTGTCTAAAACTAGAAGTATAGTATTGCTGTATTTTTCTTTGATATAGCTAAGAAAGGCCTTGAAAGACCTTTCAAGGGCAATATGCAGTTAAATTCGAATAGTTGAATAATGGTGATTTATTTGTAGAAATGGAGGGATTTCTGATGTCAGTTAAAGACTGGGTCATTCACACCAGCAATTACAGGAAGGGTATCCTTAAAGAAACAGAACTTAGTGATCCAGGTGGGGAAGCTAGGTAGAGAGAGCATTGGATTTGGAGTCAGGAAGACCTGAGTCAAATCCTGCCTCAGATACTTGCTAGTTATGTGACCTTAGTTTCCCTATCTGTAAAATGGAGGTAATAATAGCATCTACCTCTCAGGATTATCGTGGGGATAAAATAATGTTTATAAAGAGCTTTATAAGCCATAAAGCTCTATAGAAATACTAGCTATTAATTATTAAAGAAACAATAGAGATTGTTACATTATATCAGACTGTAAAAACTCGGTACCTACAAAATGCCTAGCAAGAAATGACATGATGTCTAGGTTATCAGAAGCTTGCTATCTCTAATGGTTTAACAGATGACAGAGCCTCATATTACAAATACAGACTTCAAAGTACCCTTGAGAACTCAACCCATAAACTGTCCTGGAACCAGATCATCACCACAGACTAAATGGTTCTTCATAGTTACCAGGACATAACACTGATGTATAAAAAGGTAAGAACAACATATTTAATTTCAGTTGTGTCCAACTCTTTGTGGCCTTTTTTGAGGTTTTCTTGGCAGAGATATTAGAGTGGTTTGCCATTTGATGCAAACAGGGTTAAGTGACTTGCCCAGGGTCTCACAAGTGACCCAGCACTCTATCCACTGCACCAACTAGCTGCCTATGATTATTTAATAGCTATTGCCATACCAGACACTCATACTCTCCAAGCAACATTCAAGGAGATGTAGCGCCCACTCTGCAGTCACTTCCCTAACGTAGGTCAGGTCCCCAGAGGGCAGCTGACCACTTCTTTGCTCGAGGTTTGGTGGAGGATAAAGAGGTTTCTTGTACTGTTGCTCATGGACTTTGAATTCATGTCAGTTAGTCCATAAACATTTATTAAACACCTACTATATATATTTCAGACATTGTGCTAGCACTACGGGTACCAAAAATGAACAAACCAACAAAAAAGACAAAAAGCAATTCCTGCTCTCAGGTGACTGAAAGTAAGGTCTAAGAAGACAAGTAAAGTGGGGGTTCATGGGTTAGGGTAGGTCAAAGGGTTTTGAACATGGAACAGCAGGTCAGCTACACTTTAATTATCTTTTAGGAAAAGGTATTTACTAAGCCAATGTAACAAGAACAATAATTATGAAAATATTCCTCCCAAATTAGGGGCACATTTTTGCCTTGAAGATGAAAGGCCCCTAGGAAAAATGGGCTCAAATTTCAGTTATGGCAGTGGGGCAGAGGTGGAGAAAGCTCATGTTGCCTAAAAGTAGGTTTGCTACTCCTAGTTAGGAGAAATCCTTTCTTGAGTCCTTAGGCAGCATTCTTCCCCTGGGGCAAAGGATCAAACTGCCTGAAGCCCATTCTTTCTGGTAACTATCTTTCTGTATTCAGCTGTGCCCCTATTTGTCCACATTTATTCATCCCTTTAAAAGATCCCTGCTCTCCTGTCTCAGATAATCAGGGAAATTGCTGCGAGGGTTGCTCAGGGCACACTTTCTCCAGTTTTTGGTACTTTCATAAAGGGCAAGGATCTGACTTCTCCCAAGCCTGGAGCCCTCAATTTTTTTTAAAACTATTTTTTGGGGGCTTTTTAGAGGGCAATTGGGGTTAAGTGACTTGCCCAAAATCACAGGGCTAGTAAGTGTGTCAAATGTCTGAGGTCACATTTGAACTCAGGTCCTCCTGACTTCAGGCCTGGTGCTCTATTCACTTTGCCACCTAGCCACCCCTAGACTTTTAATAAATGCTTGTTGATTAATACTATGTATTAGGGATAGAAAAATAAAATGAGAAACAGTCCTGTCCTCAAAGAGATTATGTTCTACTGTAGAGGAGGGTGATACAACACTTAAACAGATAAGTGTGTTGTATGTGATTATTTGAGACTAGAGAAAGCACTGTCAGCTGGGGGGTAGGTGGGAATCTGAGCAGGCATCATGGGGTTGGGATTAGTTTTCTTTATAAGATGAACCTTGAAGAAAACCAGGGATTATAATTAGTGAAGAGGAAGAGTTTTCCAGGTATGGAGAAAAGCCTATGAAAAGAGAAGGGCAAGTTAGTCAGTCTAGCTGGGAGTTATGTGAGACAAGCCTGGAAATATGTCAAGGAAAATTCTGTACTTCTCAATGTAAGAACAAGCCCAGCAGGAAACATTTTTTAAAAAAGTAATTTGTGATTATTCTAATTTGAAGCATTTTTCTGCTCAGAGGAACATCCAAACTGACAGGAGTTGCCTCATGTCTTTGGACATCTCTTTAACACAAGTCATTTTGAAGTCCCAATTTAAAGGATTCTGGTACAAGGAACATTTCACAATATGATAAAATTTAGTTACAGGCAGGGATGCACTGGGGCCAGCTGGAACTATTTCTCATTGTTGAATTCAGTGTGAGCATTTACACCTTGGGAAAGGGGTAAACAAAAATCAGGGTTTATTTTAATGCTTTTTGATTGTTTAAAGTAGACTTAAGAAAGTGTTGGAGAAAATATCAATAATGCAGATTAAACTTTTAAATATTTTGTTTTTCCCAATTACAAGTAAAAACAATTTTTAAAGTTCTTCTTTTTAAATTTTGAACTCCAAATTCTCTCCTTCCCTCCCCTTCCTTACACCTCTCATTGAGAAGGCAGGCGATTTGATATAGATAATACATATGCAATCATGCAAAACACATGTCCATATTAGTCATGTTGTGAAAGAAAACACAGACCAAAAAACCCCCAACAACCTCAAAGCCCAAGAAAAATAAAAATTTTAAAAACGTATAGTTTGATCTTCATTCAGATTCCATCAGTTCCTTCTCTGTAGGCAGACAGCATTTTTCATCTTAAGTCCTTCAGAATTTTCTTGGATCACTATAGTTGATCATCATACAATATTGCTGTTACTGTGTACGATGTTCTCATAGTTCTGCATCAGTTCATATAAATCTTTCTAAGTTTTTCTGAAAGCATCCTGCTCTTCATTTCTTATGCCACAGTAGTATTCCATCACAATAATACACCACAACTAACAAGTTGATGGGCATTCTTTCAACTTCCACATCTTTTCCAACACAAAGAGCTACTATAAATGTTTTGTACATAGAGATCTTTTTCCTTTTTTTTTGCTTTTGACTACTGCCTCCCCCAATCTGCCCTCCTTTCTATCAGCCCTCACCCCTTCTCTTATCCCCTTCCCCTCCTACTTTCCTGTAGGATAAGATAGATTTCTATACCCAACTGAATGTGTATGTTATTCCCTTTTTTAGCCAATTCCAATGAGCACAAGATTCAAACACTTCTCCTTACTTCCACCATCTTCCTTTCCACTTTAAAAGCTCCTTCATGCCTCTTTTATGTGAAATAATTTGCCCTATTCTGCCTCTCTCTTTCCCCTTCTCCTAGTGCATTCCTCTTTCTCACTCTTTTATTTTTTTTTAGAAATCATCCCATCATATTCAACCCACACCCATTCCCTCTATGTATACTCCTTCTACTTGCTTTAATAATGACAAAGTTCTTAGGAGTTACAAGTATCACCTTTCCATGTAGGAATGCAAACAGTTTAACCTTATTGAATCCCTTATGGTTTCTCTTTCCTGTTTACTTTTTTGTACTTCTCTTGTGTCTTGTATTTGAAAGTCAAATTTCCTATTTCAGCTTTGTTCTTTTCATCAGGAATGCTTGAAAGTTCTCAATTTCATTAAATATCCATTTTTCCTCTGAAAAATTGTACTCAGCTTTTCTGGGTAGATGATTCTTGGTTGTAATCCAAGTTCTTTTGCTCTTAGGGATATCATATTCTAAGTTCTCCAATCTTTTAATGGAGAAGCTGCTAAATTTTGTGTTATCCTGACTGTTGCTCTATGATACTTTGATTGTTTCTTTCTCACTGCTTGCAATATTTTCCCCTTGACTTGGGAGTTCTGGAATTTGGTTATAATATTCCCAGGAGTTTTTATTTTGGGACCTCTTTCAATTTCTATTTTAGCCTCTGGTTCTAGAATTTCAGGGCAATTTTCTGTGATAATTTCTTGAAACGTGATACCTGTGCTTTTTTTTTTTTTGGTCACAGCTTTCAGGTAGTTCAGTAATTCTAAAATTACCTATTCTTTATTTATTTTCCAGATCAGTTGTTTTCCACTGAGGTATTTCACATTTTCTTCTATTTTTTTCATTCTTTTGATTTTGTTTATTGCTTGATGTCTCATAAAGTCATTTGCTTCCACTTGCTCAATTCTAATTTTTAAGGAACTATTTTTTTCTAGGTAGTTTTATGCCTCCTTTTCCATTTGGCCAATTCTGCTTTTGAAATCATCTCTTTATTGGATTTTTTCTTGTCTCTTTGACTATTTGGCTCATTCTGCTTTTTAAGGTGTTATTTTCTTCAGTATTTTTAATGCCTCCTTTACCAAGCTGTTGACTCTTTTTTCATGATTTTCTTGCATTTTTCTCATGTCTTTCCCTAATTTTTCCTCTACCTCTCTTTATTTGATTTTTAAAATCCATTTTTAACTCTTCCAGGAATTCTTTTTAGGCCTAAGAGCAATTCACATTTTTCTTTGAGGCTTTGAGTATAGTAGTGTTGACTTTGTTGTCTTCTTCTGTGTTTGTGTTTTGATCTTCCTTGTCACTATAGTCATTTTCTATGGTCAGCTTCTTTTTTGTTTGTTTTTTTGTTGTTGTTTGCTCACTTTCCAGCTGATTTCTTAACTTTTAACTTTATGTTAAAATTGGCCTCTGTTCCTGGGGTGGAGAGGGCACTGTCCCAAGCTTCAGGTTTTTTTGTGTAGCTGTTTTTAGAGCTAGTTATGGGAGTCTGTAAGTTTTCAGTTCTTCTGAGGTGGTATGATACAGGGAGAGGTATGTTTACCATTCTCCTGGTCTATGCTCTGGCCTGTGAGTGACCACAAGTACTCTTTTCTTCTCTAGGATCCCTTGTTCCCCTGTGGTCCCAAGCTCTGGTGTACTAATGCTCCTCTTTACACTGGGACTATGACCCAGGACTGTGACCCAAACTGCAGAATGGGCAATGCAACAGAGTCCTGCACTCCCTACCAGCAAAGAGATCCTTATAATTTCCTTCTGACCAGTTGTCTGACCCCTTTACCATCTGTGGGCTGAGAATTCCTGAAGCCACCAATTCAGTTATCCCTTGAAGTCCTATGCTAGACTGTGTTCCACTTTCACCCCAGTGTGGCAGACCCTTCTTACTTACCTGGCTGGAAAATTGTTTCATCCCATATTTTTGTGGGTTCTGCTGCTCCAGAAATTATTTTAAAGTTGTTTGGAAGGGAATTGGGGAGAGCTCAGGTGAGTCTCTGCCCTTTTTCCACCATCTTGGTTCCACCCCCAATGCAGATTAAATTTAAAAAGTGTGTTGAACATCTCATCATTAAACATTTACTAGCACACTCTTATCTAGATCTCGTTTGCTTCCATCGTCTCCAGTAGTTGGTCATTCTCTCACAACTCTACTCTTCAAACTTTTTCTATCTACTGGACTCCTCATAGCTGAACTCTTAGAAAAAGCTATCTAGACTCACTGCTTCCATTGCTTCTCATCTTAACTCCCTTCTCCATTCTTTGCAATCTGACTTTAGACTATATCCCTCTGATGACTTTCAACTCTCATCTTTCTCAAATTATCTGCTTCATTTGATATTGTTGATCACTTTGAAACTCTTTTGTTTCTGGAGTTTTTTGATATCCTCCTGGTTCTCATCTTACCCATCTAATCAGTTCTCAATCTCTTTTGCTGATTTATCATCCAAATCATGCTACCTAACTGTGGGTGTTCACCAAAGCTCTTAGGGTCCTACATTTCTCTCTTTACATACTCTCTTAACCTCATCTGATCCTATGTATTATGTGTTTAATTATCATCTTTATTTTGGTGATTCCTAGATGTATCTGTTTAGCCCCAAACTCTCCCCAGAGCTCCAATCCCATTTCCCCAACTGCCTACTGAGTAGCTTAAGCTGAATATCTCTAGAGATATCTCAAACTGAGCATATCTAAAATAGAACTTATCTTTCTCCCAAGCTCTACCCCTCTTCTGAAGATCCCTATTTCTGTAGAAGATCCAACACTATTCTTTTTTGTTGTTGTTCCATCATGTCTGACTCTTCATGACCCATTTGGGGTTTTCTTGGCAAAGATATTGTAGTAGTTTGCCATTTCCTTTTCCAGCTCATTGAGAAAACTGTGGCAAACAGGGTTAAGTGACTTGCCCAGAGTCACAGACTTAGTAAGATTTGAACTCAGGACTATGAGTTTTCCTGACTTCTAACCCAGTATTCTAACCGCCGTGCCACCTAGCTCCCATTTCTTTCTTGTCTCCTATATTTATAATCTTGGCTTTATACTTGATTCTTCACCAGTTATCAAGTCTTGTCCTGTTGTTTTTTTTGTCACCTCTGTTCCATATTTCACACCTGACTTCTCTCTACTCACATATCCCACCACCTTGGTTCAGGTCCTCCATGCCTGAAGACTGTTTAGCAAGTGCTTAATAAATATTTAATGATTATTGATTCATTCGTTCTTGAATAGTGGGCTAAAGGGAGACAGGTAATGAGTGACATACCTTTGCTCACTTTGAGGCCTCCCACCTACAATGACTCCCCTTTCCCTAAGGGGCATAGTTTCTACTGTCTTTGAGAGAAGTCGTACCTTCCCTGGCATAACTACACCTGAGCAGGGAAGAATGAACTCTGTACTGCCACCATAATGAAGGTGGAAGGCCTGCTGGCCCCATTCTGCTCCTCTCACAATAGCAGCCTACTCATCAGGGCCCCCTGGGTATTCTCTGTTTTCTGTCTCCTTCTACTCAGAGGGGAGGTTTATAGTGGTCTTTTCTTCCATGGGCTTTGTGTCCCAAGAAAACTTCCTTGAGGCTTCTCCTTGGCTCCTGCTCCAGGTACCAGAATTGCTAATTATGTCTCTGGAAAGGAATCCCAGGACACATACATTAAAAAAATACAAAACATAGTTCTTGGTCCCTCTAAAAGTCCTATTTGGTAGCTTCAGTGAATCAACAAGTTCAACCTAAGAGAGGTCTTTGTGTATTCTTGAAAGAACACTAGACCTACATTTAGGTTCACATTCTGACAGTAACCTTGACCAATTAATTTCCCCTCTCTTGGCCTCAGTTTTTTCATCTGCAAAATAGGTAGTTGGATTAGATCTCTAAACTACCCTCTAATTCCATGCATGTAAGAGCTTACTATAAAAGGTTACGTTTTTACAGACCTTTAAAGTTAACAAAAAGTATTTGACATTTATCTTATTTGAAACTCCTGATAATTCTCTGGAGTAAGTATTGCAAACATTATTATTCCCACTTTTTAGTTGAAGTTGCAGAAGCACGGAGAGATTAAGTCATTTACACACAGCTAAGTGATACAGTAGATAGAGCTTAGGGTCCAGAGTCAGGAAGACCTGTGTTGAAATGCAGCTTCAGACTCATCAGCTAGGAGACCCTAGGAGGAGTCATTTAACCTCTGTCTCAATTTCTTCAGCTGCAGGGGCAGTAACACCTGCCTCCAAGGGCTGTTTCAAGGATCAAATGAGAAAATATTTGTAGGCTCAGAGTAGGTACTTATTAATAAATGCCTTCCACATGTATTTAGCAAGTAGAGCAGATGGGACAAAGCCATGTCTTTCTATGACAAATCCAGAACTCCCACTACAACATCATGCATCTTGCCTTGTCCTGGTCACTGGGAGAGATGAGAAGATTAAGACAGTTCACTAAGGAAAGTGTACACAAATAATAGTGCAAAGCAGGCTAGGACAAGTGTGTGGAAGATGTGGGAAAATGCTAGAAGAGTTGGAAGAGATCACTTATAGAAAGGGTGGATCTGGTTAGGATTTCTGGATGTAGCATCAACTGATTAATAAACAAACATCTGTTAAGTGTTTGTTGTGGGCCAGGTACTGAATTAAGTGATCAATCAATCAGTCAATCAATCAGTAAACATTTATTGAAGGCCTACTATGTGCCAGGCACTGGGCTGAGGCTGGGGATACAAAAAGAGGCAAAAGACAGCCCCTGTCTTCAAGGAGCTTGCAATCAAATGAGACAACAAGCATGAAAGGGAGAGAGAGAGGGGAAGAGAGAGAGAGACAGAGAGAGACAGAGACAGAGAGACAGACGGAGAAACAGAGACAGAGAGGGACAGAGAGAGAGAGACAGAGACAGAGAGGGAGAGACAGAGACAGAGAGAGAGAGGGACAGAGAGAGAGAGAGACAGAGAGAGGGACAGAGACAGAGAGAGACAGAGAGAGGGACAGAGAGAGACAGAGAGAGAGAGAGGGACAGAGAGAGACAGAGAGAGAAACAGAGACAGTGAGGGAGAGGGACAGAGACAGAGAGAGAAACAGAGAGAGACAGAGACAGAGAGAGACAGAGACAGAGACAGAGAGAGAAACAGAGACAGAGAAAGACAGTGAGAAAGAGGGACAGAGACAGAGAGAGACAGAAGGAGGACATACAGGAGACGGTTCCTGGAGGAGAGAGCCTTGTGCAGCTCAGCGCCCCCAGATGTGCGGAGAGAAGGGGCAATGGCTGCGACAGCCCGGTTTCTCTCCCCTACACCCGCGAGGAACCTCACCCCGCCCCAACCGCGGAGTATGAGGCAGCGGGGCCGCGGCCGAGAACTACATTTCCCGTGGGGCTGTGCAGCTGCGCTCGCGATATTTGGCTCAAATTTAGGGCGGGCGCGGGAGCGCGGACGGTGGGGCTGGAGAGATAGCGACCTTGGCTCCGATCCACTTAAGACTGCCGTCTGGTCTCCTCGGTAAGACCGCCCCAGGCCCCGCTCGACCCCTCTTCCGCGCTTCTTCTCTGGGTGTCGCCAGGCTCCATCTCCCAAGGTCCTGTAAACCCCACCCCCGCTTCCCCACGGGGCTCACCCGATTGGGGGAGCACCTCCCTAAGCCCCGCTGGTGTACCCCTGCTGGAACTACCCACGGCCCTCAAGGTGAGGAGGCAGCTACACTCCAGCGGGGCCCCCTTGTCCTACCCCACGGGGACCCATCCATCCCCTCCACCTACTCTCAGAACGCCCCTCCTGGGTCGGCCCCACCTGCGCCCCAGCCGCCTCAGGGGGCTCTGGTGTTCCCCCTCCCCTGTCCCACTGTGGCTTCCTTCCCTCCTTGCCACCGGCCTTGCCCGTGACTGCCCCCCCCCCCCCGAAAAGACCCCTCCCACGGTATTCCCTAGGCAGGCCTCCCCCAGCTGGCCTTGCCCTGCCCCTCCCCCCTTCGCTCCACCACGGTCCAGGGCTGCTGGGAACCCCGTGATTCCAGGGCGGGGGTCCGGGTCCCGCCCCGCGGGTCCCGCCCCGCCGCCCGCAAGCCTTCTCTCCGAGAGCTGTGTGGGCGAGATGTTAAGATCCCCGCTGCTGGCCGTGAGCGATCTAATGGGGGCTGAGGGGACACGGATACAGTAGTCCAGCCATCCAGGCGTGGGTCTAGATGGCCTGGAGGAGCCTGGGTCTAGGGTGGGGCCAGGTGCCCCAGGCAAAGCCAGGGATCCAACCCTGGGGGGGACCAGGTACCTGAATTCTTGGGGAAGTTCTGAGGGGGAGCTGCCCACGGAGCCCCAGCCCACAGCCTCCTCCCGCTGCTGACCCCTGCTTAGGCTCTGCCTGCGTGGGGAGCCTGGCCCTGGCCCTTTCACACCTTTCTGCCCCAGAGGTGTTTCAGGGTACTAGCCTCTCCCCACAGCCTCCTCCTTGAGCCCCTGCACCGGGCCACCTTTTCTCATTCTGTCCCAATGTCCTGGTACTTCCACACTCTAATTCTTCTTCATTTTCCTTTAAGGTTCCACATCCGCAAGATTCTCTTTGTCCTTGGTCCTCACTTCCCACTCCCAGTGAAGGAGGTTGTCTGAGAACCCTGCTTCTCAAATCTGATTTCTTTCCAGGTGACCCATCCAGGCGAACAGCATGGCGTTTCTCTCTGACAATGAAGGGACCACTAGAACTTTGCTTCAGCACGTGCTAGAAACGCATCCTTTAAGCTCTCCAGTCTCATCTAATACTAGGCCAAGGTCGGTCTATCATCTCCTCAGCACTGTGGCTTAGTCCAGGGTCAGGCACTATCACTTACCTAACAAACTCTCTCTCCATGACATGTGGATATTGTGGCTTTGAGACTGGCTAAGGTCAGTCAGCAAGCACAGATGGCCCTACTGGACATTGTGAGGGATACATTTCAAAACAAAACAAATGGAAATCTTTCTGTATGATCATGGTGGGGGACTGGGCACAATTAGCTGTACTTGAGCATAGTTTACAATTCACTAGAGGTGACATGTGAAATTTAGGACAGCATGATTTAATGGTTGTTGTTGAGTCCCATCCAACTCTTGGTGATCCCATTTGGGTTTTCCTTGGCAGAGATACTGAAGTGGTTTGCTATTTCTTTCTCCAGTTCATTTTACAGATGAGGAAACTGAGGCAAACGGGGTTAAATGACTTTGCCCAAGGTTACGTAGCTAGTAAATGTCTGAGACCAGATTTGAACTCCGAAAGATAAGTCTTCCTGACTCCAGGCCCTGGACTCTGTGCACAATGGTGCCACCTAGCTGCCCCATGGTCTAATGGAAAGAATGTTGAATCTGGACTTAGGAGAGACCTATGTGAAATGCTACTTCTAAAGTTGCGTTAAATTACTGCCCCAGTGGACCAGTTTATCTTTCTGTAATGTGGGCATAGTAATACCTCCTTCTACAAGACTGTTGGAAGGATCCAAGGGACAGTGTACTGAAAACTTAAAAAAAACATTTTTTAAGTGCGAGATAAATGTGGGTAGCCTAGCCTTCTGACCTCCCTTTTATTTTTAAGGACATCTATTACAATTTACCCGTCAAAGTTAATTACCATAGGACAAAGGTTTTGGATCTAGTGGGTACCTTAGGAATTACCTAGTCCAACCTTATTTTGCAGATGAAAAAAATTGAAGAACAGAGGCTTGAAATGATTTGTTGAAAGTCACAAGGCAGTATTCTAAAGCTTTCTCTGGGTTTTCCCTGCAAAGTTTTTAAAAAAATATGTTAAAGGCCTAAACTTTAACCTGACAGATAAATCATTTATTAAATACCTACTCTTTACTAGGCAGGCAAGATTATACCTAACCCCAAGGACCTTATGTTCTAATTGGGGAAGACACATAAAGGAGAGCTAGAAGGAGGGGAGGGCTATGTGTCCTGTTTCCTGAGTGTCCCAAAGGTGAGCCTCATTCTGAGATAAAGTGAAAGGTCACCTATGAGAGCCCAGGACAGTTCCAAAGTTGGAGATATTTTTAAGAGTGTTTATGACATTATTCCTTTGAACATATGTAGAATTGGCCTAATTAGAACAAGACACCTCTAGTAACAGCCCTATTTCTGGTTCTTCTTAAATTACCTTTATCCTTTTTTAGCAGAAGTTTTTCCAAATCTATGGCCCATCCATGCCGAAACTTATATGATGCTTCACCCCGAATGCTTCTGAGGAAGCAAACAAAGGTAAATATTGGAGATTCCCTCATCACCTATTCAAGAAACTTGAAATGACTAGGATGGTGGAGGGCTATACTATGAAACTTGGAGGTCCCTTGGCCTGGGAATTGAAGGTACAATTCCACCCTTCCTTTGTTGTTGTTGTTGAGTCATTTCAGTCATTTTTGACTCTTGGTCACCCCCTTTCGGGTTTTCCTGGCATTGATACTGGAGTGGTTTGCCATTTCCTTCTCCAGCTCATTTTATAGATGAGGAAACTGAGGCAAACAGGGTTATTGACCTGCCCAGGGTCACCCAGCTAATAAGTGTCTGAGACTAGTTTGAACTCGGGTTTTCCTGGCTCTATGCATGGTCCTCTATCCACTGGGCAGCCCCCTAGCTGCCCAAAGATGATGGGGACTTGGCCTGGCTAAGCAGAGCCTTCAAGCCTATAAAGGTGTTCTGTTTATAAGAGCATGGGACTTGGAGGAAAAAGACCTGGGTACCGATTTCTTTCTGTCACTGGCTGTGAAGGCAGTGACTGTATGTTTGGCACTACTCAACTTTAAAATGAGGATTACAATCCTTGCAATACCTGGTTCATATAATTGTCTGGAAAGAATTTTATAAACCTTAATGGTACAGAATTGAGTTGTTATTATTGGGGTTGTATGAATCTATGAATGGTAGGAAGAAGGGTTTCTAAAAATTGGACCTATCGGTGACTGACTACTGAGGGTACTGACCCCAGGAGTATAGGGATTAGATCTACTTAAAATACATACCTTGGTATTGACGAGCTTGTTTATTCTTCATATGCCCTCTGTAGACTGCACCTGCTCAGCCAAAGGACATTGGAGCTAATGGTCAGCTCTTTGTTGAGCCCTATGACTTCATGGAAGAAGGCACACCAAGGATTCTTCTGAAGAAAATCCTGCAGACTGGTGAGCCAAGGTCTGGGCATCCAGGTTTAAGGCCAACACTGCTTGAACCCCATAGCAGGAGTGACCACACATGAATATATGGCCTCAGGGTGGTCTGAGCCAAAGTGTAGGCAATTGGCTCTTCAGTGAAAGATCCTTGTTCTGTCTAGAGGTAGCTTGCCGCTGCCCAGAGCAGGACAACATGGGGTCAGAAGCTGCTGAAATAAAAGAGATGGATTCCTCTTGACCCTTTCTCCCAGGACCTTATTTTCATGCATGGGCATCCCAGCCCCATCTTGTGCTTCTTTCCAATGAGTGTCCTTTTTGTAGCTTCAGAAGCCTCTGTCCTGGTACCAGCGCTGGTGAATTCACAGGAGCCAGAACCTGTTGAGTTACAGGAGGAAAGCAAGTGGAACAGGTTGGAGGCATTTTGAGGGTTAAAAACTTCTAGGAAAGCCAAAGGACCAAGGGCAGGCGTGTGACTGAACGTTGGCCTTATTTCCTTCCAGTCTGGAGTTGCAGCTTCCTGAGGTGGAGCCTTCTGTGACTGTAGCTCCAGGGCTACTGGTCCGTAGCAGAAAGAAGCGCCGCCTTAGAGTGTCTGAGTTTGAACAGGAAGTAAACCAAGGACTTGCTGTTGCTTCAGGTGAGGTTTCCAGGGTCCTGACCCCTATGTTGGGACACCTATGGGGCCTGCCTACTGCTGATGTTCTACTGAACTTTGATAATACCTGGAACTACCTGAGCAGTGGCTTTGAGGTGATGTGGGGAGAAGTCCACAGGGATGAATATCCAATTTCCCCTTCCCCCATCTTCCTGCACTAATAATCAGAATTTCTTCTCTGTTTCTCTTGTTCTGGACAAAAGATCTCACTGGAGAGCACCCAGCTTCAGTCAACAAGTCTTCTATGACCAGGTGCCTAAGAAAATATTTATATTACTGTGATAGGCGGGGTGGACAGAACCCAGAGACTGGAAGAAGGATAGGTTATAGAATGTAGCAGGAAGCCATTCAGTAACTACTGGAAGAGAAATCTTTCTGGAGACATGAAGAGTTGGTTTTCTAAGGAAATAGGCCATGGCAGGAGAAGGCACAAGCTAATATCCTTGGGAGATGGATGTCCAACTCAGCAGGGACTCACAGCAAAGCCTCTCTTTTGTCAGGTCCTTTAACCTGACCTTGGCCACAGTTATGCCCCCTGAGTCTGTAAAGAGGCCTGGCTTGGCCCGAAGGCCCCCAACCCGTAAGAAAATTGATGTGGAAGCATTTGAACAGGGACTGAAGGATGTCCCAGTGACTCATCTCCCAGGTAAGACCAGTGAGCCCTGGGCTCTGTGAGGAGAGGGTCTAGACTTTATCACAGAAAAACCAAGTATCCTGCCTTTTCTCCTTTTATACCACCCTCACCAAGTGGTATTTCAGGATCCTCAGTTTTTTCCTTTAAAAGTCTATTTTGATTTTCCCAAGTGAGGAAGGAAGTGAGAAGGAAGTGACTGAAGAGTTGGCTATTCTTAGCTCCCCTTTGGAAATTCTGGTAGCAGGGAAGGAAGTGTTATAACTGTAATGAGGTTGAATATTGCCACTTAAGAGTTAAAAGATAAAATCAGAATCAAGTTTATAGTGTCTAGTGCATTGCTTAGTGAAACAGTAAGATGGCTTCAAAGTTCCCTGCCCATGATAGTAGGCAGTGTCTTTGAGATATGAAGAAGGCAGCCTTGAACCTCCTTCACTGCCAGTTGTAGATTGCTTCCTGAGCTGAGAAGGAACCCCTTCCCATGTGCTAACATTGTGCCAGAGGTCACCCAGCCTTTCCTTTAGCCCTGACTGCAGGGTGGCTGAGAGAGCATGCTGCTGGCAGATGAGCAGAGAAGCTAAGCAGTGAAGTATCTGGCATGAAGAGCCTCTGAGCCCTTGGGGCTTTTCCCTAAGAGATGGTTGAGTAGGGCTGAATGGGGTTTGTAGTATTAGGGTGGTCTTCAATATGGTGATTAGCCAGCCCTAGGGGTGAGCTAATAGGCTAGAGACCTCACTTCAGGAGCTCAGCCTTCTGATGATTATTTCCTTTCCCTTTCTTTCCTTTATGTCTAGATTGTCACATTTATCACAGTGCCACTTCTATGGATGGGGATAGGTCGTTCCCAGAGAATCCTGACTCCCTAGGCTTCAGGAGAAACTTGGCAAAGGGTCAGGAACTGAAGGCCGTCATCCCACAGGCTAATCAAAGAATGGAGAAGGGTATAGGGGTCTGGGTCGGGCAGAGGGCTATCATAGTAAGAGGTAGCCCAAGTGCTTGGTGCTATGGGATGGGATGGTGGTGGTTATTATCCTTAGTCATTGTATGACCACATGCTTTTCCAGTCCAGGGATCTAGTTGGGGATTGGAGATGGGATAGACTCTGAGGGATCAGGGTTATAGAGAACTCATCAGTCTCTTTTATTTTCTTTGATACCTAGGTCCTGGGAAACCAACCAAGTCTGGTACAAAAAGTCCAGGTCAAAATACTCCCCTCTGTGCCAGCTCCATGTCTACTGGAACACGAACCAGACCCTGGACAGGAACACCAAGTCAAAACAGCTGCTTCTCTGTTCACTCTTTACCTGCAAGAAGCAGCATCTCCAGGGAAGCTGGAGCGAAGTCAGGTGTAGCTCCTAAAGTAGCAGAGGAAGAGGAGATATGTATGGATGATGAAGCAAAAGAGTCTGAAGAGGACACAGAAGTCCCCCAACGGACTGGTAATATCAGGGTTCAACCAAGACCAGTGGTAACTAGGCCAATTCAAGTTGATTCACCTTGCTTCTATAGGGTTCCAAAAACATACGGTATTCCCAATCTCATTCTGTTACAGGGAGAGAAAAGCTACTTAGGTTTTTACTGGGAACTTAGGGGTCCTTAGATTTCTTAACCCAGTTGAATATGGGGGATGTTGAAGGAAAGATTCCTTGGGATTCATGGTCAGTATATCATTCAGACATTCAAACATAGGGAAAGGGATTTTCCTAGCTCCCTAGGGCCTTGACTGTGGAGATCCAAGAACCATGTTGGTTTGTTGATCGGTGTTGACCAAGCTTTGCTAAGGGATGGGGAGAGGCAGACTTTGAAGGGTTAGCTGGGTTTCCACCTGACCCATGGATGGAATCAGTCCTTCCTTATCTTCTCTTTCTTTTTAGTGGCCTCAGAACTTAGCATGAAGACACCAGAATTTCTCCAGGCCAAGCGATATCGTTCCCTTTCACAGCCTATCTTCTCAGGACCTCCTGATACTGACACCACCCAGTAAGTATTTAGTATATTGCTCCGAGACATCCTTTTTCCTTGCACTATTCATCTGAGAGGGAACAAGGCCCTGGAAAAACTGGTGCTTACTAGCCCTAGTTCATGGTTCAGTCTTGGTGGGAGGTATTTATACCTATTTTCCTGCAGCTGTTCAAGGCCTCTGGCCTCCTGTCCTTTCTAGAGTTTAGAGGCATAGAATGCTCTCTGAATCACATTCTTTGTGTTTCTTTTGTGTCTTCCCTTAGGAATGCTGTTTTTTTTTTTCATTTTTAATTTTTTGCCTTTTTTTTTGGAGGGCCACTTGGGGTTAAGTGACTTGCCCAAGGTCACATGGCTAGTGTCACATGTCTGAGGCCAGATTTGAACTCAGGTCCTCCTGACTCCAGGGCTGGTGCTCTATTCAATGTGACAGCTAGCTGCCCCCTTAGGAAGACTGTTGAGGGGAAAATCCCCTGGTCAGGTTTTTATCATGGGGCTTAGAGATATGAGCTGCCTGACCCTGTCAGGGGGAGGAGGAAGAGCTCTTCAGGTATTCAGAGCTTTCCCCAGGCCTGTTTCTAGATGGGTAAGGGATTTTGTTTGTAAATAGCTAACAGGTACAAAGCTGCTGTGTGAGATAAAAATGTGACTGGGTGTTCCCCATCTACCCCAAGAAGGTTAATTGGGAAATGGGACAGTGAGAGCAGGATGGCCAGTCTTGAATGGTCCAGCTTAGCTGAAGCAAGGGTGTGTTTGGGGAAATTGTGGAAGATAAAGCTGGAAACATAGGTTGGGGCCATCTCCTAAAGGGCTGCCATCTTACCTCAAAGCAATATTATGATAGAAATTCAAACAGGGGATTAGCAGCCTGGGCTGGGCCCTTGTGCTCTTGTCCTGCCAGATTCCTGCCAGGCTGGTGGAGACGTCTTGTTTGTGCTATTCCTGATTCCTAGGCTGTCCTTCAAGCTTACCCAGGCCAAACGGGCTCCCAAGCACCGTGCCCCAGGCCCTAGGCAACCCCGTGATCCACACAAAGCCGTCTTGAACAATTACTGCAAAGTTTTCAGCTTCTATGCCAAAATTCCTATGGAGAAGTCAGCCTCTGAGACCCTGGTGCAGTGGTGAGCTGGTGTTGGCAATGGTCAGGGCCCTAGGCCACCTTTTTTTTCTTTTCCCCCATACCTGGGAATGGAGACTTGGGTATTTGTGGGTGTCCAGCTTACAGACCTATTTCACAGTATAGAATACTAGGCTCTGACTCTGTGTTTCTGAGCTTCTAAATCTTGCCTTACCCTCCCTCACTGTAGCCTGGACCAGTATTTCAGGACACTTTGTGATGACCTAGAGACCTTTGTTCACCATGCAGGCCGAAACACTGTGCTGTTGGCTGACTTGGAGCTATTGATGAGGCGGTCAGTAGAGCCTGAATGCTAGTCACTTTTGCCTATCACCCAACTTCAGGAATGCCAGGGGTGGGATGGTTGTGGGTGATGAGAAGTGGGGAAGGGTTAGAAGGATCCTCCTCCAGGTAGAGGGTCTGGTGCTGAAATTTCAGGGGAATCCCTTAAGTATAATATGACCATTCTCTTCTTATCTTTCTCCCTCCACCTACCCCACTTTAGGCAGGGCCTAGTGACTGATGATGTTTCCCTCTATGTGCTTGTGGAGAGATACCTGCCCTTGGAGTACCGGAGGCTGCTCATCCCTTGTGCAGCCAGTGGCAATTGTGTCTTCCCTGCTGGGTAGGGATGCTGTCATCCCAGCTTCTCTTGTCTAAGTAAAGAGGCAAGCAGGAGCTTGAGGCCAAGGCTCCTTGGAGGCCTCCAGGTAAGGCCTTACCAAGAGTGGACTCTTCACATGCTACTGTCAGTGTCAATAAAATGTGATAAAGCCACTTTAAAAAGATGATGATATGGCTGAGTTGGGTGCCCAAATCAAAAGCCAACCTTTCCCCTCCCCCAAGATGGGGGTTTTATTCCCTTTCATTCCAGACAGATGCATCCAGTGGTCAGGGAGAATGGTTAAGCAGAACTTGGAACTTGTTGATCAGCCAGTCCAGCCTCTCTGCTGGCCTCCTGCCCATGGGCAGGCCTTCTACCTGGCCTCCCTGCCTCCACAATAATCTTCCTAATGCACCAGTGTGACCCCGGCACTCCTCTGCTCTAAAACCTTCAGGGGCTCCCTCATACATAAGAAATCTTATCCTCTTGGTCCTGGCATCTCAAGTTCTCTGCCTTCTGGCTCAGACCCCAGCAAGCAGCTGTTGTGGTTTCTGACTGACCAGACCTCTGTTCTTCCAGGTGATTTCGGATGTAGGGAGTGTGCTCTGTCCCTGTCCCTCTGGGAGTCTTCCTTTGTTCCAGCATCCTTCTGCCTACACATGGTGTGTCCCTTACTAAGTTGAGGAACTATGAGGGTGGGGACTGTGGTTTCTCTTGCTGTCTCCCCAGCCCATAGTAAGATGGTGCTTGTTGGATTGTGGACCCGAGCCAAGGTTCACACCCAGCTCTGTAGACTTCAAGTTCAGATCTCCAAGTATTCTTGATGATTCCCACATGCAGTCACCCTTATTTCTTCTTTCCTCCCCATGCATGCCATACACAGTCATGGAACACAAATTCTTACAAATGATATATTTGTTTTCAAAATTAAGGAATCTTTGCTTTTGTAATGGGGGTGGAAAGAGGGAAGGGAAACAAGACTGGTGTGGAGTGGCTTTTGACCCTCTGCCCTTGCTTCCATGAACAAAAGTGGCATTTTTACTTTGGTTGGCTGGGAGAGGGTTTAGGAATCTGGCTCAAGCTCCCGAGGACCCATTCGCTTGATGGCTGCAGTCTGCAAGTGGGCTAGCAGAACCTCTTCTTCCTGGACAAAATCTGGCTCCAGTTCTGCTGTAGGGGTCTGGAAGGCCTGGCTCACGTAGCTGTCCAGAGTTTGCTCATCCAGAGAGGGGTCAATGGAAATCAGGGCCTGGCGCAGCTGTCCTGGGGTTATCTTAGCCACCCTAGCCCCAAATAAACAAAACTCAGCAGAGCTTGCTTCTTCCCAGACCTCACCAGATTCTGCCCCAGCAGATGATCACTGGGAGGGAGCATTTGGCATTTCCTGCCCTTCCCCCAAGGAGAGGAGAGCAGGCCCAGGGGCACAGAGAGCATCCATCCTTCAGGGCCCTGTATCAGGTCCTTTGTGGCACACTTAGGGGTATGAGTTCAGCTTATAGCCTTCAAAAAACCTCATTTGTCCAGTGGTGAAGGCAAGAGTGAGCACTGGACTTGAAATCAGAATTCAATAGGAAACATTTGTCAAACAGCCTGGGCAGAGCACTGGCGAAGATCAGAAGGGTGACAAGGCCCTTGCCTTCAGGGAGCTGACATTTTTAAATCATAGATGAGTACTTTTTAAAAAAATTTTGTTTCTTTTTGGAGGGCAGTTGGGATTAAGTGACTTGCCCAAGGTCACATAGCTAATAGGTGTTAAGTGTCTGAGGTAACATTTGAACTCGGGTCCTCCTGACTCCAGGGTCAGTGCTCTCTTTACTGTGCCACCTAGCTGCCCAAATGTGAGTTCCTAGACGGTTCATACTGTCTTACTAGTTGTGAGTACTTTCAGTAGAGCTCCTCACAACACCCCTGGGAAGCAGGTGCTATTATCCTCATTTTTACACAAGAGGAAACAAAGGTTGAACAAGTTTTGATGCTTGCCTAGGCTCGCAGAGCCAGTGAATGTCTTGAGCAGGGTATGAATTTGGGTGTTCCTGACTGAGGCCAGAACAATATCTCTGGTGCCACCTAGTCAAATATAAAACCATGGGGCGAGGGGGGTGATTCACCAAAGGAGAAATCTGGACAAAGTACTGGAGGAAAATTTAAGAAAATGGAGATCACAGGATTTCAGTCCTGGTTCTGGCTCCAGTGCTGTGACCACAGCAGGTCACTTCTCTGACCCTCCATCTCATCTATAAAATGGAGGTTTTATATGTATTACATCACAGGGATGTTGTTAAGAAAAACCCTAAAATGCTACCTAAGTGTGAACTATTGTAGCATAAGAGGAGCAGAGGAGTGTTTTGGGAATCAAAAGGGAATACTCACCTGTCAGGCCCAAGTTCCATCTCCAGGTCTTGCAGATAGGCCTGCTTCTCAGTTTGGGCCTGGTCCCACAGTTTATGAATGAAGGGCCCTGAGGTACCCAATTGATCCTGGGAGAGGTCATAGACTGTAGTTAGGGCTCAGTGCAGTACTTCTGGTTCTGGCTCTTTGTCAACCACTACAAGTGAGGGAATGCTCTAAACTGGAAGAAATCGCTCATTCCTCAGGATGAAGGAGATTGGAATGAAGACTGATCCCTTTAGGCTTGGAGGAAGGCTCCTATTGAACAAAAAGGCCTTCCTCAATGCTTACTCAGGTTTTGCCTTCTCCCAGCCCCAGTGTGTCCATTTTGCTGCTGGAATTCAGTTTGCAAGATCAGCCCAGATAACCCCAGTGACATTGTTTCAAACCTGGTGGCATGGGGCTGAGCTTTCCGTGGAGGGCAGCCCTGGCTGGAGTGATCTGCCTTGAAGGATGGGACACAGGGCAAAAGCAAAGGGCAGGCTGTTGGTGTTACCTCAATAAACAAAAGGTGGTATTGAACAACATCCTGGGGGGTGTCCTCTAACTTGGACTTGGCCAACTCCAGCAACTCCTGAATCTGTTCTTCTGTCTTGAGAGGGAAGGTGTTCTTGAGCACTGTGCTGTATAGGGAGAAAAGATACCAGGCAGTGGGAGATGAACCAACCCAATGGCTAGTTTCAATACCACAGACACTTAGTAAGCACCCACTGATTGTATGCTTTGAGAGCCTGGCCTAGGTGTTGGTGGTACAGAGAGGAAGAAGTCCTGCTGGCTCAAGGAGCGTAGGATGACCAGGTCTGTTTCTATCGTCTCTTCTCCTTCCCCCACGTCTGGCCATAGTTTTGGATGAAGCAATGGCAAATGGAATGGGACTGTCCATGGGGATGGTGTAGTGATGTGACCTTACTGATTTGTCATGGTTTTTTTTTTTATGATTCTTATTTTGGTAAGCTGAGGGGGAACTAGACTCAGACCTCTCCTCCCCTCACTCCCTTTGGGCTTCATCCCCCGGGGATTCTGAGAGCAGGTAGAGCACTAACATGCGGCCTGCCTTTAATGCTTGCTTCCTCTTCCTGTAGGACCCTCAAGCTCTAGTGGAAGATCAGTTTAACAGATCAATCAGATAACAGGGATGCTGAGCCAAAAACCACAAAGGGTCCTCGTCCTCCATGAGTTTGTCTCCGGGGGCTCCTGTTCCTAAACCCCAATCTTGAGTGCTCAGGGGCAGGGAGGAGTTGGGTGGAAGGGGGGCAGGAGGTTGCCAGGGCCCTGGCCTTTCCAACCTGAACTGATCTAGGGTGAGGTTTCCCTCGTTTTGGCTGTCACTGTTGTTCAATTCCTTCAGCAGGCAGGACACGAGCTCTCTCTGGTCAATGTACACATTTTCTTCCACCTGGGGAGAAAAACCTGATCTGTGACTCCAGGCACTGGGGTCATTCACTTTGCTACTGGCCTACAGGAACCTACCCAGGTTTTAGTGGGAAAAACTAGGTCCCAGAGGGGGCAACAGAGCCCTTCCTTAGGGGCCTCCAGGGCAAAAGGGAGAAAAAGGTGATGGTCCTGGCTGCCCAGGAGTGACCAAACCCCATTCCTCATCTTTGGGTGGAGATAGAGAAGACTTCATGGAAGGGAGTTCTACAGAGGGCATTTCAGAGACCATAGGACCATAGGTCAGATCTGGATGGTGTCTTAGAAGTCACCTAAGCTAGACTGCATCTTTTATAGTTGAAAAAACTGAGGGGAAGTTACCCAGGGGGAATAAGACCCTCTGAGAAAGGGGCGCTCTGTATCCAGAGCTATGCCCACTGTGCCAAGTCACGTTTTGAGGAGTAGACAACAGAAACCTAGGTTGAGTCAAAGCTCTAATTCAGAGTACAACTCCAATGGGCTGGCCACGTTTGAATGCAAAAAGTACACTTGCCAAGAAGCATTCGCATGGTGGCCAGAAGTGATACAAGGACACCCTCAAGGTCTCTCTTAACTTTGGCATTGATTGTGTGACATGGGAGACACTGGCACAGGACTGCTCAGCATGGCGTGCCCTCATCAGAGAAGGTGCTATGGTCCATGAGCAATCCAGAATTGAAGTAGCTCAAAAAGAAATGTGAGATGCACAGATTTAGAGAATCCATCCCAAATGTTCACATGGACTATTCATGCCCTACCTATAGCAGAGCATTCCAAGCTCATTCTGGTCTGATCAGCCACAGTCAGACACCCTGAAACTTGACTAGCATCATGATGTCATTTTGGAGCCTCTCTGAGAAGGAAGAATAACCACCTAACTGAAGGCTGAGTCAGGGGTGGCTTTTGTCCACAACACATTAGTGTCAAGATTAGGATGGCCTTCCTTTTGACTCCTCTTTACCTCGGTGCCTTTCCCAGTCACCATGGTGGCTTTAGAGAATCTCTAAGATTCCTTTCAGGCCTGAAATTGATTCGTTGATCTTACTCTCTTTTCTTACAGTTTGTTTCACTTCAGGAAAAGTAGATTCTCCTTTGGTAACCCTTCTTCTAGGGTGTAAGGGATTAAAGCTCACCTTTCCTGTGAGGACATCATAGAACTGCTTCATGACCTCACAGGAGTGATAGAGTTTGATGTTTTCAAAAATTGTGTAAGACCAGTCCATGGCAGAGGCATCCCCAAAGCGTTTTTTCAGGTAGTTGAGGAAAAACTGGGCCAAGGTAGATGTCTTCTCTTTCTGCAAGGAAATGAAGGGGTGAGGTTGCAGGTCAAATGGTCAGGGAACTGGTGGGATAACTACCAAGCCTACTTCATCTGCCTTGGGAGAGCTGCTTATCCCATTGGGCCCTTTAAGAATTCTTTTCTCTCTGTGTCTTAACCCCAATTGCCCTGCCTTCCCCCCTCCAAAAAGAAAAAAAAAATTTCTGTTTTCCTAAGGCCATAGGACTTTCCTATCATCTTAGATGAATTCCTTATACCATTTTCCAAAAAAGCCTGGGTCTATCCTATCCCTCACCACCAGGAGCCTCACAGAGCTTGTAAAGATCAGTTCTCTTTATCTCCCCATTCCCTGGGCTAGAAGCGTGGAGGCCCTTCTCACCCTCTCCTGTCTGACTGCTGAAGTATTTGTACCACCCACCCACTCTCCTCCCACTGCTTGCCCTCTTGCCAACCACAATCAGCCTGAGGACCTGGTCTTCGGCCATCCGCTCTTTCCAGATGTCTTTGATAATGTCCACCACTTCCTTTTTGCTTAGCTTTTTGTTTTGGATAAACCCTCCAGACCGAAGGAACTCTGGGATATCTTCAGTGGAGCCCTGGAAAAGGGGATTCCAGCCATGGGATTCTTACCAACCATGGAGTTCTGAGCCAATGTGTTTTTATTAGTTCAAGTCATTTACTAAGCACCTACTGTGTGCTGACTTGTAGAACTTGGACTAATTTTGACTAGGATTTGAAAATCCTCCCCAAGCCCCAAGATGTATATGATATTCCTGAGAGACAAAATCAGGAGTTGCCCCTCAAAGAGCTTGGAGGTCAGAGGATACATGTGCTGGCCAATCCCAGGGAAAGGTCCTACCAGGCCTTGGAAGGTCTCCCTTTCTCGGAGAAGTCCTGAACCAATCTCCTCTAGCAGCACATCGACGAGCTGGTCACTGTTTTTCCCTTTAGACAGAAATTGCCAGCGTTCTTGTCCCCCAGATACCACACCTGTGAGAGGAAAAGCAAGGGAGGCTAATGAACCTAGGGATCAAGTAGATGATGAGAGAGGGCTCTTAGAATCAGAATTCTAGGAGGTCACCTAGTCTAGCCATAACCAAACAAGAACTCTGTCCACAATATCTCTTAACAAGCAATCTTTCAGCCTCTGAAGATTTCCAGTGAAGGGAAAACTCACTACCGCCTAAGGGAGCAGACTCAACTTTTGGATCATTAGGAAATTTTTTCTTTTTTAAAAAATTGTTTATAGATTGTAAATTTATTTTTTAAATTGATTTGTTTATTTACTTTTAGTTTACAAGATTAGGAAATTTTTTCTTACATGGAATGTTGCTTTATTTACAATTTCCACCCATTCTACTGCTCCTAGGTCTAAGCTCTAGGGCCAAACAACCTAACTTTAATATTTCTTCTCCCTGACAGCCCTTCAATATTGGGAGTATTATTGTGTCCCATCCTCTGCCACCAAGTCTTAGCTTACCCAGGATAAACACACTTTGGGCCCTTTCCAAATCTTTGTATAGTAGTCTTCCTCCATCATGCTGGTTCTGAATGGGCTCTAGCTTACCCTAAAATATGGCAACCTGAACAGAGTACCAGCTGTGGCTGACCAGGGCCCTGGACTCTGAAGCTCCCCCCTCCCCCCATTTTTTTATATCATGTTTTTATTGTAGCCTAAGACCTGACCACTGCTATGGCCTACAGGTGCTCACTGAGCTTCTAAGTGCCCAGGCTGTTCTACTCTGGAGGGTCTTCCTCCCCAAGCCACCCAGCCCTACACCAGAGGGGCAAGAGCTAATGCTGCAGCTTGGTCTTTGTTTTAGAATGAGTTTTCCCTGGGTCTTGGCCCCAGCACTGCCCCTCTCCCCACCATGCTGGCTACCTTCACACTTGGACCAATTGGGCCTGGGAGTGGAGGTTCGTTGTCTCTCCTGTAGCTCATTGTAGAATTCATCTCTATCCCTTACAATTGTCATGTGAACCTGTAGCAGGGTGTCGTACTCCTTTTGTATCTCTTCAAAGTCAGTTTTTAAGCTCTGCACCTGGAAGACAGGTCCAGCTCAGGTCACACTCTGGAGGTCTGTAAGGAAGCACCGCGTGGTAGTATTGTGCAAAGAGCACTGATTTTTGAGTCAGAGGACCTCTGGTTCCTGCTTGCTCCTTAGAACCTCTGTGACCTTGGGTTATCATAGTAATAAATAGCCATTACATATCGGCTTAGGGTTTATAAATATCTCATTTTATCTTTACAACAATACTGGGAGGTAGGTACTATTATCACCATTTTACAGATAAGGAAATTGAAGCAGAGATTAAATGACTTGTCCATGGTCATACAGCTGGTGAGTGTCTGAATCTGAGTTTGAACTTGCGTCTTTCTGACTGCAGGCCCAGTGCTCTTATCCACTGTACCACCTAACTACCTCTGGCCTCAATTTCATGACCTACCAAATGAAGTATCAGCCTAGATCATAGTTAAGATTCATTCTAGCTCTACATCATCTCCAACATTGAGCAGTGAGGGAAGAACATCTCTCCCTAGTCAGTCTCCCCACTATATGCAGCTCTACAGTGGAGAAAATAGCCTTACCATTTCAAATAGCATCTTGTTTTTTTTCTCCTCCATTTCAAAGTCCCTCCTGGGGACAACATCACCAAAATTTGCCTTCATTGTGTTCAGCTCCTTCTGAGTTCTGGTGAGGTCTTGACGAGCCATCTTCAGAGCCAGGGTTAACTTTACAGGGTCTTCTCCCCACACATCTTGAAAGATAAATCAGCCCGTTAGTGCCCTTGGCTTACTTCTCTCCAAGGTTCCAGCAAAAAAAAAAAAAAACAAACCACCATCTAAGGCCCTTTCCTTCCTCTTGATGCAGCCTTCCACTTAAGACAACCAGCCACTGGGTTTAGTTTAACTGAGTGCCTAACTTTGTGCAAGGCTTTGTGCTAGAGTTGGAGGACAAATATAAGGGGAGATGATAAACCTACTCAGTAGTAGGGGAGAGAAGCTACTACAAATAACTATAATGCAAATTAGAATATGATTTGTGTGGAAGAAAGGGACAGGGATGGAAAGATCACTTTGGATTGGTCAGTGAGGTAAGGAAGCCTTAGAGATCATCTCACCTAGTTTCCTTATTTTACAGATAAAGAGTTTGAGGCTAGGAGACCTTAAGTAATTGCCCAGGGTCAGCCAGGTAGAGACAAAGTCAGGATTGGAACCTAGGTGACCTGGCTTCAATCTATTGATCTTTCCTTTCCTACACTGCCTCAGGCAGAACCTGAGATGATAGTGGCAAGCGTGGCAGCCCTTGCTTGCCTTATCTGTCCACCCTACTGAAGATTTGCAAATTCAGATTTGAGATTCACTACCACTCTGACTCTGGAGATCACCCAGTTCCTCAGTACCTACTAGCATGGCCCTTTAGACAGAAGACCCTGTAGAACACCACTCCATCCTTGTGCTTCCTTTTGTTTCTGACTATACCCCCAAAAGGAAACTCCAGAGGAAATGCCTTTGGAGACTTAAAACCCACTTTATCTACCTGGAGACTGGGCAAGAGACATGTCCTCCCGCTGGTATCGAAGCTCGTTAAGATCAGCAACAAGGATCCTTCTGGCATCTCGTTCATTAAGGAAATGAAGATATTCCTCTGCCAGGTTTTTCCGTAGCTTGCTCACCTGGAGGAGAGACAAGCTCAGTTTGAGCCATACTCAGCGGCAGCCACAAATTTTCTGACCTTAACAGGACTAGATGAGAGGCTAACAGGCTCAAATCTGCCTAGGAAGTTTTTAATGTAATGATGCTCCTGCTTACTAGGTGTGTACAACTGGAAGAACAAGATACGTATGACCTTTGTGGAGACTTAGAATTGATGCAGTTAGGACTGAGAGAGAGGAGGAAGGGAAAATGGAACTGTTTCCAAGACCCAGGAGAGAAAGGTATTCACAGGGACAAAGTTGGAGCTCTGAAGGAATACACATTTTTCTCCTCTTGACCCATGGACTGTGACTGTCAGCTAGTAAGGAGGTTGCAGTATATGCTTTCAGGTAGGGCTAGATACCACTAGTTGGATGTGTCTTGAGCAACAGGGTCCTCTTTGGACCATGCCCCCCACCCCCATTAGCAGGGAAAGAAGTGATTTGGCAGACTCCATCAGACCCACTTGAGTTTGCAGAGAGATCTTTTCTTCGTTCTTTTTGTCAATGAGCTTTAGTAAGTTAATTTTCTCTTTCTTTAACATTTTGATTTCATGTCTCTCCTCTGCCCTGACAGCCAGGATTTTTTCATTGCAATCTTCAGACACATTGACTAGCATGGCTTTCAGTGGCTCCAGAGACCGAATCTTCTCCCTAAAGTGAGCTGATCAAAGCCAGAGAATATGAGAGGAGTCCTTCAGTCCAGGGGTGTGTTGATCAAGGGGTGTGGGGGTTGTGGGGCAGTTCTCCGGGTTCTCCCTTGAACAAGTGATCTGGGTAAAAACCATTTCAAGAGGGGCCAGACTGGTTGGTGGTGATTCTAGGAAATAGGTGTTTAAAAGATTATGGGATTAGAATTTAATAGATTTTATTTTATAGATTAGGAAGCAGATGCATAGAAATCCAGATCCAGTAACTTGCTTAAGGTTACATAGTCACTTAATAACTGAGGCATTATTTGAACCTGAGTTGTTTGACTCTTAATCCAGTACTTCTTTCATGATACCACTTGATTTACTTGACTAGAGTCTAGACACTCATCTGAAGGCTGCAGGGCTGAGACAGCAACCCACCCAGACAAAGCCAGAGCAATATTCCTGAGTTAGTATCCAGGCCAGGACTGGGTATAAAAAACTTAGGGCTACAAAAGGCCATAAAACTGCATATCCTTTATCCCAGCAATAGCACAATTAGATCTGTATCCCAAACAGATCAAGGGAAAACGTCCTATATCTACAAAAATATTTATAGCAACTTTTTTTTTTGTGGTGGCAAAGAATTGGAAATTGAAAAAAAAAGAATTGGAAATTGAGGGGACGCCTGAACAAGTCATGGCATATGGTTATGACGAAATAATATTGTGCTATAAGAAAGGAGCAAAATGCTTTTAGAAAAACCTGGAAAGATTTACATGAATTGATGCAAAGTGAAGTGAGCAGAACCAGGACAACATCACACATAGTAACAGTAATATTGTACAATGATCAGCTGTGAATGACTTAGTTTTTTTTATAGTTTACAGTGTATTTTCTTTTTTCTTTTCTTAATTAAATTGGTTTATTTACTTTTAATTTACAACATTCAATTCCATAGTCCCTTGAGTTTCAGATTTTCTCCACCTCCCTCTTCTCCCCCCTCAACATGGCAGCATGCACTCAGATACAGGATCTACAAATATCTTCACGTTAATCATTAGTCAGGTTGTAAAGAAGGATTATAACTGATGGAATGATCAGTGGGAAAGAAGAAACAAAACAAAACAAGAAAAAGAAACACAGCAAGTAGTTTGTTTCAATCTGCATTCAGACTCCGCATCTCTTTCTCTGGATGTGGATATCTCTTTTGATCATGAGTCTTCTGGAGTTCGTCTTGTAACCTTACATTGCTGAGAGGAGCCCAGTCTATTGAGGTTAGTCATCACACATACGCTGTGTCTGTGATTGTGTACAAATTTCTCCTGATTCTGCTCTTCTCGCTTAGCATCAGTTTATATAAGTCTCTCCAGGTTATTATGAAGTTCATCTGCTCCTCATTTCTTATAGTACAGTAGTATTCCATTACATTCATATACCACAACTTGTTCAGCCATTCCCTAATTGATGGGTATCCCCTTGTTTTCCAATTCTTTGCCACCACAAAAAGAGCTGCTATAAATATTTTTGTACATATGGGTCCTCTTCCCATTTCTCTGATCTCTTTGGGATATAACCCTAATAGTGGTATTGCTGGGTGCAAAGGGTATGCACTTATTTATAGCCCTTTGGGCATAGTTCCAGATTACTCTCTAGAATGGCTGGATCAGTTCACAGCTCCACCAACAATGCATTAGTGTTCCAATTTTTCCACATCCTCTCCAGCATTTATCATTTTCCTGTTTTGAATGAGTTAGTTTTAAAAAAAGATTTTTATAATGACTTAGCTTTTCTCAGCAATATAGTGATCTAAGACAATTCTGAAGGACTCATGATGAAAAATGCTATCTACCTCCAGAGAAAAGACCTGATAAGTGTCTGGATGCAGATCAAAGCATGCTTTTAAAAAACTTTCTTCACGTTTTTTTGGCCTGTCTTTTTTTTCACAACTTGACTAATATGGAAATATTTTTTGCATGACTGCACATGCATAACCTGTATCAAATTGCTTGCCTTCTCAATGAGGGGGGAGGAAAGAGAGGGAAAGAATTTGGAACTCAAAATGAAAAAAACTAATGCTAAAATTTTTTTCATGTAATTGGGGGAAAAAATAAAATATTTGAAAAAAAAAAGCATCAAGAGCAGCAGTTTAGGGCTGGCTGACATACTTGCTTTAAATACAGGGTTTTCCCCAAAAGCTTAAAACTACACTAAAACTTTTGGGCAACCCTGTATAATACAGACACTGATTTTTTTTATGAACATGACAAAATGAAGGTCTGAACAAGTACTGAACATCAAAAACAGTCCCCTTGGGAGGCTTGCGTTTATTCCAATGATACTACCATTGCTCTGGATTCGGATCTCTTGGGGAATGTCCTCTAAGCCTTATAGCGCTCTTTTTAAAAAAATATCCCCGATGGTAGAAAACTTTTGACCTTCGAGAGTAGAGTTGATTTTTTGAAATAGTTAAATTATTTGGAGTGATGTTGGTGGGGAAATTCAGGCTGAAGAATATATGTTGAGAAAGAGGCAGAGAGAGGAAGATACAGAGAGAATGAGAGGGAAGGAGAGAAAGGGAGGGAGAGAGTGGGAAACAGAATAAGAGGGGGAGAAAGAGAAGAGAGAGATGAGTGGCTAGAATACTAGAATGAGATTTGGAAAGGACTATAGAGTTTATCTTGCCTGCCTCTCAACAGTATTGCTAACAAATGATCATGCAACCTCTGTTTGAATAATCCCAGTGATGGACAACTAAATGCACAAAACAGGTCATTCTGTTTTTAGACAAATCTAATAGTTAGGAATATCTTACGTTGAGCTAAAAAGTAGACACATTTTGTTGCTTATTTTCTGTTTCTGGAGGCTGTTCCTAAAGAGGAGTCCAGATATCTAGATATAACATCTAGAGATGGAAGGGACCTCAAAGGTCATTTAATCTAAATCCCTAATTTTACAGATTTAGGAAGCTGAGGCTCCGAAACGTGGACATGTTTTGTCCAAGGCCACACACAGCTGAGATTATTAACTCAGGTCCTCTGACTCCAAATTCAACACTCCATTCCATCATTAAGGGTGTTTTAAGCAATGAGGGCATCACTGGACTAAGTGTTTAGTTTCTCAAGGTGGTTATTTGGAAGAGGACAATGCTCATTAAATAGCAGACTGTTTAAAAATGGAGCACATAACCTCAGAATTGTGGTTCTTAGAACAAACATGAGAACATTCCCTATCTACTAGGGCTGAAAGAATGAGATTGGCCTCAATGGTACCCAAGGTTCCCTCCAGGTTTGGGTGAGGAAATGGAGTCCTGTATAGGGATCCAAAGATAAAAGGATGCTTCCTCAGAGACTGTGATACCAGCTCAGTCCCCCTTCCCTCCCAATCAGAAGCCTGAGTTGTACAGGTCTCTCTCAGACCACATGGCACACTTAGGGCAGACTGACTCTGCCCCTCTCTCTTCCTGCCTAAGCTCTCAGCCTGCCCTGTTCTGGACACTTCTAAACCCCTTGTTTGCACGCCCCACTTGGTGCAGCTGGGCCTCCCCTCCACAGCCAAGTACTTAGTCTTCCCCTTGCAATGACACTAGTAATAGAAAACCAACCACATGTGACTGAGAACCTGCCTCCTTCCTAAAAACCCCCATGACTTATCTCACTGAGGTGGGGGGCAGGTACTCTTGTGAAACCTCCCGTTTCCTACCAGCTCTTCTGCTTTTGGCCTATTCTGGACCTCTCTGTCATACCCCCAGGCTGGGTACTTTCTTTAGCCACTTCCATTCTCCTTTGTGTGTTATCTTTCCCTATTACACTGTAAGCTCCCCAGGGGCAGGGACTGTCTTGCTTTTACCTGTATTTGTATCCCCAGTGCTTAGCACAGTGCCTGGCATATAGGTGCTTAATAAATGTTTACTAAGTGACAGATTAAAGACGACTGTAGCCGTAGCATCCTTTTGCATGTCTTCCTCCCACTGCCTCAAGCCCATTCTGCCTGATGGCCCAGCAAACTCTGCTGGCTGGATTCTGCCCTTGTTGCCCATTTTCCCATGTTTTGGCTCCCTGAGGTTTTATTTTAGACCCTGAGCCTCCCCTTGTGTGTGAGTTCAAGTACCCAATAATAAATCACCTACTGCTTTAGGCATTCATTATTGGTCAGATTCTTTTGTGAAACCACTTCTAAATCTCACAAACTGCTGATAAAGACTGGGGAGGAGGATCCTCTGCATAGCTCAGTTTAACCCTATCTGTACAATGGAGGGAGGAAAATCTGAGAGTTTCAGGCATCTAAGTGGGTGTCAGTGTCTGGGCAGTGAGGCAAGGGCTGGTTTGAGTTAGAAGCCTCAGTCTTCTGCTCTGGATCTCCCACTAGCTAGTCATAGGATCTCCTGGAGACTTTGTTTCTTCATCCATCTGTAAAATGAGGTTGTCAGGCTAGGTAATCCTTAAAGTCCCTTTCAATTCTAAGAAACTACTAGATTTTCCCCACCCCCAGCCCCTTTTTTAACTCCTTGAATGACAAGTTGTTGCTTCCTCCCTAATGAAATGTTAGTTTTCCTCTCTGTTCTAAAAAGAATCCTAACCCTGTCTTAATTGTTTTCTATGGGAAGAATGATATGAGGAACTGGGGAGGTGGGGGGGAGGAAGTTCTATGTGAATAGCAGGGTTATTAGACAATGTCCTAAAAGATGTGACCTTCCTTTTCTTATTCTTGTGATAAGCAGCAGTCCAGAAGTATAGTGAGAGACAGCCTGGTAATGGGAAAGGCACAGGATTAATGGGTCAGAAAACCAAATCTTGGCTCAGAAATTTAGTAGCTGTGTGGTCAAAAGCAAGTCAGTCTCACTAAAACTCAATTTCCTCATCTATGAAATGGAGATAGGAAATATTTGCATTACCCACCTTGAAGGGTGGCTGGGAGGAGAGTGCTTTGTAAACCTTAAGGCATGATAGAATTGTTATTTGGTGGTTCTCAACACAGAATTTTTAGAGCCAGAGGTCAGGTAGTCCAACTCCCCTCATTTTTAAAGTGAGAAAACAGTCTCCAAAATGTTAAATGTCCTTGCTGAAAGTCCTAGTGGCAGAGATAGGCTAGGAACTCAGATTTCTCCTTGCAGTCCAGTGCTTGCCCCATTATACCCATGTTTCTTAAGCTGTGTTCCAAGGAACCCTGGTAGCAAACTCTCCATAAATAGGGGCTCCATGAGAAGAATTCAGTGCTAGCTATCCCCTTCTAAAATATGCCTTTAGTTATATATGAAATTGGCTAAATATTGGGAGGGAACCTATCTGCCATAATTTTTTAATACAAAGATGTTAAATTTTCTGTTTTCTTCCAAGACTTCTCTATGTTTTCCACTCTCCTCCCTCTGCCCCCCCCCCCGTCCTCCCCCACCTTTATCACAGGGACATTCCACATTCCCTAACTTTTCTGAGTAGCATTGGTGAGTTCTGTCAATGTATTTCAAGGCCTAAACTGTTATGGGTAAGGTTAGTGTAAGGGGCCCTGCAATAGGAATGGGGATGCCTCCCATTCTAATTATACTCTGACACTGATTTTTGTGGGTAGGGGCTAGGGAGTGGTCCTATGGTTTTATTAACCTAGAGAACTCTCAAGGGAAGCAACACTTTCTACATACGGGACAATACCTTCTCTACAGTTTATAAAGCAGGGTTTTTAAATTATTATTTTTTTGCTTTTTTTTGGAGGGGGGATGGCAGGGCAATTGGGGTTCAGTGACTTGCCCAAGATCCCACAGCAAGTAAG
The DNA here is from genome assembly GCA_028627135.1 of Pseudochirops cupreus. Classification (NCBI taxonomy): domain Eukaryota; kingdom Metazoa; phylum Chordata; class Mammalia; order Diprotodontia; family Pseudocheiridae; genus Pseudochirops; species Pseudochirops cupreus. The sequence continues at coordinate 50,457,625 of CM053581.1, forward strand.
TGTTAAGTGTCTGAGGCTGGATTTGAACTCAGGTCCTCCTGACTCCAGGGTTGGTGCTCTATTCAACGTGCCACCTTGCTGCCCCAGGCAGTTTTTTTTACCTTTTTTTCTGGTCATGGGGATCCTTCCTCCTTCCCCGTCCCAAATAATGTTTTTAAATTCATAAAATAAAATACATAATACTACCAAGGAAACCAATTGTATTATAATACAGTTATCACAATATAAAAATAAAATAAAACAAGTCCATGCATCCCAGGTTAAGAATCCTTGTCCACCAGAATTTCTTAGAATACTGAGAGATTAAGTGATTTGTGCAGGGTTATAAGAGCAATACAGGTTATAGGCAGGACTTGAACTCAGATCTTCTTGGTTCCAACAACAGCTCTTTAGTGTCTTTCTGTGAGGCAGAGAATGAAAACCAACTCCCCTCCCTTTAAGGTATTGGGAAAATTAATTTGTGAACCATTCTGAAGCTATGAGGTGCCCTGGGTAGTTACAACGACCTGGTACCACCCCACAAACCTCACTGTAGAGAGGTCAGACTGGCTGCTGAGCAGATTTTTGGCAATTTGGTTGTCAGGACTCCTCTAGTACTTGTGAAGGACCTTCCAAGAATTACAGAACTGGAGTTCAGAGGGACCTGGTCAGTTTGCCACTGGAGGCAGCACCCATGTACTCTTTCTCTCTCACTCTCACTCACTCATTTATATACGCATTCACACATGCTGGCTGGAGGGACAGGGCACCCCCGAGGTCTTACCTAGTGTGACTTCATATGCATTCTTTATGGAAGATAACAGGGGCTTGTAGGTTTTGAAGTCCTCTATAAAGAATTCAAAGATTTCTCTGTAAGGCTAATGAAAACAGGAAAGAAACAAACCATGGGGGGAAAGCCAAGGGAAGAAAACCTTCCGTCCTAGTTCTACCTCTCTGAAATGCCCTCCCTGAGCACTTAGTGGGTGGAGGAGCTTCACTTCCATTCCCTGGGGCCATACTAGATGATGAGAGAATGACGAATCCCATGACAACCCTGGCCAGTGTCACTTTTTTTTTTGGAGGGGGGAAGGTAGGACAATTGGGGTTAAGTGGCTTGCCCAAAGTCACACAGCTAGTAAGTGTCAAGTATCTGAGGCCGCATTTGAACTCAGGTCCTCCTGACTCCAGGGCCAGTGCTCTATCCACTGTGCCACCTAGCTGCCCCTCACTGTTACTACTTTTGCCAAGTATAAGCAAAGATGGGCTCACTTTGGCATTTCTGCTCTCTAGAGGCCCCCACAGAAAGGGATGTGGGTTGGGTTCAGAACTTTACCTTCTGATTCAATGTCCTCCTAACTCTGCCCTTGCTTCTCATGTCTTTCAATCTGCAGCACCCTCCTTCCCCTGCTCTTCAGCAGGACAGAAGCATTGCCTGCATCTCAGCCTTTGAGGCCCTTTTCAAGCTTCACCCTACACCTGAGGAGCCCTGAATTTGCTTCTAGCTCTCCCGTTATTCTCAGCTTAGATCTTGGGCGAGGGACTTGCCCTCTCTCAGTTTCAACTGAGGAGGTTTGAATGGGATGGTCTCTAACATCTCTTCTAATTCTAACATCCTATGAGACTTCCTTTTGACACCTCCCTCTTCAAACATGGTATTTCCTCAACTCTGTAAGATGCACAGATAACATTAGTGCCATAATCATATTTTTTAAAAGTCTGTGCTGGGTCAGTGTTTTTCCTATGTCTGTTTGTGATCTGTGACTGTTTGTCTCATCTTTCTTTAACTCTAAGATGCCAAAAGGCAAGGATGTTACTCTATCAGTATGTAGCTTAGCAGAGGGCAGATGCATACATTGTGATTGCTCAGGTGAGGATGGCCCATAGAGGTTAGTATGGAGCTGCTCCTGGAAACCTTAAAAATGAGAAATGCTGTCCTCTCAGTAAGGACTTAGAAAAACACAGAATTCTTGAATTCTAGGAGACCTCAGAGTAGCAAAGAGTCCAAGTCCTTCACGTGACAGATCAGGAAACTGAGGTCCAGGGAAAGGAAGGGACTTTCTTGAGGAAACACAGCTAGCTAGTGTCACCCCATAGCTTAACAGTCAGCTGTCTTCTATGCTAGGACTCATGGCTGTTTGCTCCTTTCAATGGGTCTGCTGCCTCTGACAACTCCTGGCCTCTAAGCAGTAAGTCTCAGGGGTTTACTTTGGCACCATTTCTCACATCTATCCCCTTTTCTCCATTCATATTGACATCATCTCATGGTCTCTTCGCTTCTTGTCTAGACTATCACAACAGCCTCCTAATTGGAGTTATGGACCCCAGCCTGTCTCCCTCTCTGGTCTATTCTCTATGCAGCTGCCAATGGGACATTCCTCAAGCAGAGACCTTGCCTGACCACTCCTCTGCTCCAAAGAGGTCCAGTGGTTCCCTGGTGCTTTTCAGATCCAAACTCCTCCATTTGGCATTTAAAGTCCTTCACAATCTGGCCTCAGCCTTTATGTCCCTTCACACACTCTAAAATCCAGCCAAATGGGCCAACTTGGGCCCTGAACTCAGTACTCCTCCTCCTTCCACCTCGGACCTTTTCCCAGTCTTCCTCATATATAGAATGCACTCTCCTCCTCTTAGTATCTTTCTTCAAGATCAGCTCATGTGCCACACCCTAGAGGACATCTTTCCTGATCCCTCAATGGATCACTTATGCTTATCTACATTAGAGTACTAGCCCCCTGAGGGCAGGGATTGCTTTTTGTTGATTTGTTTTTGTATTCCCTGTGCCTAGTACTACTATTGGACTGCACCTTCCTGGCCAGACTTTTTCCTGGGATCAACATCTGACCTAAGGGTTTGACGCTAAGCTAACCCACTGTTGGCCTCGTGCATACAGGAGGCCTTGGGCAGCTGTTCTCTCAGGGTTAGCTGCTGCTTCTCAGCCCCAGGACTCTTCCCTGTGAGGGTTCCCTCCCGCAGGGACCCCCTGTTTCCAGGCCTGACTGGAGCAGCTGCACCTGGAGCTTGAGCTCCAGAGCGTTTTCTTTCGTCATGTCCAGAAGAAGCAACTCTTTCCTCAGGTAGTCTTCTAGTTGTTCCAGGTATCGGGGCTTTGAAACGGTGAGTGCAGGCTTGTCTCTGGCCCTGTGGGAAAAATCATCAGGAAGGAGGTTGAGTCTTCACTGCAGACAGAAGCCTAGATCAATCTGCTTCCTGAGAATGGCTATTTCTCATCTGTGGGCCAGTTGTCTGTCCTCCCAGCACTCCCTGGCCCTCAGACCCTCTGAACAATCCACAGCTCAGAGGACGCTGTGTTCGTATGCAGAGTATTTAGAAACAATCACTTAGATGAAGTGGTCACCAGGCTACTCCAGGCAACCAGCAGGAAGAGAGAGTAGAAAGTCTGTGATCACCTTGGAAAAAGATCTGTTCTGTCACATGGACCCCTGCCTGTGTGGAGAGCTCCAGATACAGAAAGATTCAAGAACTCCCCTCAGGCTGTCTGGATTGGAAGGGAGGAGCTCATACCTGTGTGTACACACATGTGCACATCTGCATGTGTGAGCATCTGTGTGCATGAGCAGGTGCACATACATGTGGATATGTGTGCATGTTGAGTGTGAGTGCCTGTGCGTGTGTATGCTTGTTCCCACATGCTTACCCTGTTTTGTTGGTGGTTGAGCAGGGTTTGCGGGTTGGTAAGATAGCTTGTGCGCTGGCGTACGCAGGCCATGAGGAGACATGGCCACCCACAGAAAAATGAAGCAGCTGAGAAACAGGTTCAAGAAAGAGAACTCACTTTGCTGAGCCCCCAGCCCCAGGGCTCTTAAGGTTTCCTGACCTCCAGCTTCCTAGTCACTGACTTGGCCTGTGTCTTGTGAGTACATGGCTGCTGGATGCTGTACCCCACACTGGACTGTGAGCTCCTGTGAGCAGTGACGGGGTTCTGCTTAGCCCACTGCCTGGCACAGAATACCACTTAATAAATGCTTATTGGCCAATGGCGTGTGAGGAAGTCTGGTTTCATGGAGGTCCTCACTCTCACCCTGCCTAAGTTGTAACTGTGGGCATGACCCTTAACATCAGGGTATATGGGGACTGGCTAACAGAGATGCTGGGGGCTGCCTGCATAAAGCATGGGGGGAGCCCCCCTCACTTTGTGATTAGGCTGCATTGCTGGAGGGGTCCCATAGCTTCTGCATGTCACCCTCCCATCACTGAGATGGGTCCAGGAGGGAAAGTGAGAGGCTACCTTGGATCCCCTAGTCTATCAGCTACCTTGGAAGAATGCTGATAGGAGAGGCCCACTCACCGGAGTTTTGCGGTGCCGAAAGATCTTACGTTTATAGAGATTCTTAGCTTCTGAGAGAGGGCTCGATGTTGTACTTATTGTCGGCAGAGTAGGATGTTCTCTGAACGTGAGAAGAATGACAAGAGCTCATCATTGGGCAGAGGCTACCCCAGGGCTTTTGTTGAGGAGAAATAGAGAACCGTCAATGGGATCCACCCCTTTCCCTTCCTCCACCCTAATGGAGACCAGTGAAGAAGAGGAGGTGTCCAGGGCACCTCACTTTCTTGCTCTACTCTTGTTCTTTCCTGGAAACCCTTTCCTTCTTTTAACCAGCACTTCCTAGCCTCGAGGTCTGCCTACCACAAGGACAACAACAGGACAAGGTGCTCAGGTCAGCCTGCTTTGTCATTCATTTCCGAGTGTTTTAGCCTCCAAATAAAGAGACCAAAAAATACACCAACTAGGCGTGGTGGGAAGATGTGGTGGTGGTGGCGAGATGCCTTCTGGTAGGCAGAAAAGAGGGAAGCAGATCTTCCCAAATTTCCTAAAGCCTCAGGCAGTCACTGGCCCAACAGTGAAGGGTTATAGGATGGGAGCTCTCAGAGCGGGATAGAACTTTAGAGGTTATTCTACAGCAGAAAGAGCTGGGAGTCCCAGGATTTGTGTTTTGGTCCTGGGTCAGTTTCTTACTAGTCTTAAAATCATGAGTGACGGTCATCTCTTGGCATTAGGTAAGTAGCTACAGCCTCTCAGAGCATAATGCCTGGCACATAATAAGCATGTAATAAGTGTTTAGGGACATAGGGACAGCTAGGTGGCACAGTGGATAGAGCACCAGCCCTGGAGTCAGGAGGACATGAGTTCAAATCCCGCCTCAGACACTTAGTAGCTGTGTGACCCTGGTCACTTAACCCCAACTGCCTCAAAAAGAAAAATGTTTAGTGACTGACAGGGGCAGGGCAGGACAAGTACTGGGGCCAGATATGCTAAAGAGGGGGAGATTATATTTGTGAAAGGAAAAGGAAAACACCCTGGCCTTAGGAGTTTGGAAGATCTAGGTTATGCCTTGGTTCTCTTTCTAAGAAGCTGCGTGATTGTGAGCAAAGTCCCTTGACCTCTTGTCTCCTCATCTGTAAAATGGGGATGATAATCCTTATTGTTCTGTCTACCTCACATGTAAGGAACATGCTTCGTAAAATGTAAAGCTCTTTTTGAAAATGAATTGTTAATATTGACAATAACTAGACATTTCCCTCATAGACTCATGCTCTCCTGCCTCACTAAGGCTCACCGAAGCCAGTGCAGAGCAGCCCATCTTGGTCATTTCTGCCATCCTGGAAAGGTCACATGCATGGTCCCAACCACAGACTATCATCTATCCTTTCTGAGGACCAGCCTCACCAAGCAGGCAGCAGCTCCCCACCCTGTGCAGCCCGTTCTCTTTCTTCAGAGACACTGGCAGAATAACAGCAAGTGCTAACAAGCCCTCTCTGATAATGTACGATCCTTGTCCAGATGGGGGAGAGCAGCTCATAAAGACGACCACAGGTCTAGAGGTGGAAGGGACCTGGACACCATTTAGTGCAACCCTCCCATTTTACAGATAAGTAAACTGAGGTACATGGAAGTCAAAGGACTTATCTGAGGCCTAGAGGTGCTAAACCCACGCCTCCTCTTCTAGTCACGCTCAGTTATTTTGCTGGAGAAATCTCTTGGCTCATTTCAGTTTTGTCATACTTGCTATCAGTGGAAGTGGAAGACAAAAGGAAGCCGCAGCTTAATGGAAGGAAGGCTCCCGGGTTCTCATGGGGAGCAAAATTGAGCCAGAGGGTCTGGTTTTATCATACAATCATTTCATGGGATGCTTAGTTATCTCATATGGCAATGCTCATCATCCACATTTTCAAAACATACCACCAAGAAGCTGAGAGGACAGAGAATGGGCCTCGGAGCTAGAAAGATCTGGATTCAAGCCTGAGCTGAGGGACCTTGGACAAATTATTTCACCTCTCATTGTCCTACTAATAATAACAGCATTTCCATAGCGCCCACTATGTGCCAGGCACTTTACAAATATTGTCTCATTTGATCCTCACAGCCTTGGGAGGCAGGTGCTATTATTATCTCTGTTTTGCCATTGAGGAAACTGAGGCGGTCAGAGCTTAAGTGACTGGGCCATCGTCATCCTGACTTTGGGCCCCATGCTCAATCCACATAGACTTTTGACATGTGATGGCTTTTTTTACAAAGAGGACATAGGGTACTTCAATGAAAAAGCAGACATAGGGGAGGATGGCAAAAGCTATTTTGGAAAATATGGCTCAGGAGAAAGCACTGAGAGAGGCTAGAGATCTGCAGACAGCCTGAAGCCTAGCCTCATGAAGAACCCAGTGTGTGGACTGCTAAGGGGATAGGAAGCCAAGATGCAGGAATACAAGCAGCAGCTCAGCTGAACTCTCCCAACGTTCCCCTCAAAACAACTTTGAAATAATTCCTCAAATCAAACTTTGGGACAGCAGAGCCAACAAGGTCAAAGTGAGTCATTTTTCAAACCTAAGACAACATAGGAGGCTGGAAAGAGAGATTTCTGACCCTGGAGCGGGAGCTGGCCCAGAGTTTGGCAGGAGCAACAAGCAGCAGCCTTGGAGGCAGCTGTGAGGGCAGCAGAAGCAGCAGCAGCCACTCTGGGATCCCTCAGCCCAGACACAGTAAGGGGGTGCTACAACTGGTCAGAAAGAGATTATAGGGCACCCTTTTCTGGCATGGGGTGCAGCCGGGTGCTGATTGGCAAGTGACAGGCATTTTGTGTATTTACAGTTTTGGGCTGCTGTTCCAGGACAGAAAGGAGTGCTTGTGGTCAGTCCTAAGGGAGCAGTTCTTGGTTGTAGTTCCAAAGCAGAGGAGGGATCTAGCACTTGTGGCTGCAGGAGAGCAGGGGATTTGGTCACTGTTCCAGGGCCAAGAGGAGCATTAGCACTTGTGACTGGAGGAAAGCCAGGGTCTTTCCTGGGTAAATACCAGAACACAGACCAGGACAGCAGTGACCACCCTTTCCCCAGATCACATCCCCTTGGAAGCACCAACAACTTGCAGATCCCCAGAACTAGCTCTGAAAACAGTAGCATGAAAAAGCCTGAAGCTTGGCACACAGTACCTCCCCAACCCCAGCTGAGCAGAGCCCAACTTTAACATAGAATTCAAAACCAAGAAAAAAGCTGGAAAAATGAGCAAACAACAAAAAAAGAATTTGACCATCAAAATCTACTATGGGGGCAGAGAAGACCACGACATAAAACTCAGAAAAAACAACGACAACATGAAAACAGCTACAAGTAAAGCCTCAAAGAAAAATACTAATTGGTCCCAAGGACAGCAAAAATTCCTAGAAGAGTTAAAGACACAGATAAGAGTGGTAGAGGAAAAATTGGGAAGGGAAATGAGAGTGATGCAAGAAAATTATGAAAAGGGAATTAACAGCTTGGTAAAAGAAGCACAAAAATTCACTGAAAAGAAAATAATTTCTTAAAAGTTAGAATTGAGAGCTAATGACTATGAGACATTAAGAAACAAAACAAAATCAAAAGAATGAAAAAAATAGAAGAAAATATTAACTATCAGAAAAATAACTGACCTGGAAAACAGAATAAGAAAAGATAATTTAAGAATTATTGGTCTGCCTGAAAGCCATGATCAGAAAAAGAGCCTAGACATCATATTTCAAGAAATTCTGCAGGAAAACTGCCCTGATAGCTTAGACCTAGAGCCACTCTGATCAATATCGTGATCCATGACAATTTCAAACGATTTATGATGAAAAAATGCCATCCACCCCCAGGGAGAAAACTGATGAACTTGAATGCAAATCTTCTTTATTGTTTTTGCCATTTCTTGGTGATACGGCTGATATGTAAATATGTTTTGCATGATTTTACATGTATAATTAATTGATATCATTTTGTTTGCCTTTTCAGCGGGAGGGAGAGAATTTGGAATCTAAAATTTACAAAGAAAAGAATGTTAGAAACAAATCAATGATAACTTAAACAAAACTGTGTGGAGCCAAATGACTCTCAGTGATTCTCTGACAGTCACGTCTCTGAGGCGGAATTCTCTCTAAGGGGCAGGTAGGACAGAAGCCATGCTTTCAGGGACCAATGAAAGTCGATGTCTCTCTATATTCAATAGTCCACAAAATGTCAACAGGGAGCCAGTCCCGTGGGTGGGTAGTTAGTGTCTGCCGGCAAAGGGCTTAGGGTTGTCTCCATTGGCACCAGGTTGTGTTGAAGTAATCCTGTTTTGTTTCTGCATTCCTCCATCTCTCCACCCCCACCCCCATGGAAAGGGTTTCTCTTAGGGTCCATTTCAAAACGGCTTAAAGAGAGTAGGGTCCCATTCTAGACTTGCTTTGCCTTAGGGCAGAGGGTACAAATGTTCCCCCTCCTATTAATTTTTCAGTAGGAGGGGAAGAGGTGAGAGGGAGAGAATTTGGAACCCAAAATTTACAAAGAAAAGAATGTTAAAAATAAATATGAATGATAACTTTAAAAAAAACTGCTTAACTTCTTTTAGGTAACTTCCTAAAGCACTCAGAAGCTCATTAAAAGAGGGGTACCATGAGAATGGGTCATGACACTGCTTCTCAGCATTTCACACCCTTCTAGAGGAATTCGAAGTTCCAAGCAAAACAAAGGGGAATTAGGTTGGTGCCAGTACAGATACCTGTGGCCAGGGTTTTGTTTTTTTTTTTCTGATAAGAAATCCCAAGGATCATGGGTAACAGAAGATACACTTCAAGATGAAGCCTTAGAAATCAACTCGTTCTAAGGCTCTCATTTTTAGACTTGTCCAAGTTCAAAGTAGTAGTATCAGAGCCATTATCTGAACCCAGGCCACACTGGATTCTCTCCAATTGATCTAGTATTTTATCTTCTTTGTACAAAGTTGTTGGCATATTATCTTCCCAATTAGATGGTGAGCTCCTTAATAAAAGAGCATTTCCACAGTGTCTACCATGTGCCAAGTACTTTACAAATATGTTCTTATTTGATCCTCATGAAAACCCTGGGATGTAACTTGTTTAGTATCCCCATTTTAACAGTTAAGGAAAGCTGAGGCAAAGTGATTGAGGTTAAGTGACTTGCCCAAGATCTCACAGCTAATAAGTATCTGAGGCCAGATTTGATATCAGGTTTTTTTTTTTTAAGTTTTGGCACAGGGGAGTGGAATGAGTATTTATTAACTCAACAACCATTTACTAGGAACTTACTATGCCCAAAGCATTTCATAACTTATGGGGCCTGTGAAAACAATGGGAAAAATCCTCTGAAAAATCCTCAACAACTTTTCACCTTCCAAGACCTCTTCCTTCAACAGCTACAAAAATACACCTCCCCCTTTGCCAACAGCTGATATGAAAGACAACTTTATAGGTTTTATTTTGCAGATGAGGAACACTGACTTGAGGAGGTCATACAGGTACCTGGGCTGGGATCTGAATGGAGGCTTTCTGACTAAAAAGCCCTTGTATTTTACCTTACCAATGCTCCCTTAATTCAATGAATGTACGTATTAGTTTAATGGACATCTAACTGTCTTTGCATCCTTTTTGCCCCTTACTTCTTGAAGCCCTAGAAGCCTGGAGCAGGTTGAGTTTAATTGATTTTGTGTAGTTCATGAACTTCAAGAAAGGAATCGTTGGATTTTAGAACTCCAAGGAAGGCCCTTGGAGATCTAGTCCAGCCTCCTAATTTTACAGATGAGGAAGCTGAAACCCAGAGAAAGGAAGTGATCTGCCCAAGGACACACAGATGAGTGTGATAGAGTTGAGGCTACAACTGAGGAAGAAGTGTGATAGGATATGAGAAGTAGTAGAAAAGACAGGAGATTTAGAATCAGAAAACCTTGTTCTGTTACTTGCCAGCTTTGTGATTCTGGGCAAGTCTTTTGACCACCCCAGGCTTTAATTTAATCTTTTGTAAAATGGAGAATTTTGACTGTATTGATACCTACTAAGGACCCCTCCCCACTTTTAAGCCCTATCATCCTAAGTGCTATAGAAGCATGCTGTTTTTTTTTAAATTGGTGAATACCTAATAGGAGCATACTTTGCATTTGACCTGTGTGATCTGGAGCACATCCTTCTTTTCTCCAAGTCCCAATTTCCTTCTCTGTTTCTAAGCTGAGAGGTCTATCTTTGGTTCTCTTACCTGTGTAACTTGGAGCAAATCACTTCCCTCTCTGGTTCTCAGGGTTTTCCTCTGTAAAGTGAAGGACTGGATTAAATCTCCAAGGTCTCTTCCAGCTTTTAATCTTATTAGAGACACAGGATAGTAGAGTAGAAAGATTTGGAGCTGGAGTCAGGCAACCTTGGATACAAATCTGTCTCTGACACTTTACTAGCCCCTCTCATCCCTCAGGGCACATGGTTTCAGCTTCCAAAGTCCCGGGTCTTTTTTTTTTTTAATCTTGAAATATTGGGAAGGATAATACTGGTAGGGATTATAAATACTTCACAGGGCTGTTGTGAGCACGCCCTTTGTAAACCTTAAGACACCATGGAAATGGGAGTTATTCCATGACTACAAACTAATGGAGTGGTCGCTAGGTGTCAGTAATGAATAGCGTGTGTACTTGGAGCCAGGAAAACCAAATTTCAAATCTTGGCCTCAGTCACTTCCTGTCTGTGTGATTCTGGGCAAGTTCCTTAACCCAGCTCAGCTTCAAGTCAAGTTCACAAGCATTTTTTAAGTGCCTACTATGTGTCTGGCACTATGCTCAGCACTGGGGTACAAAGAAAGGCAATACCAGTCCCCACTTGCAAGGAGGCAGCTAGGTGGCCCCTATGCATAAAGAGATGGGCCTCAAATCAAGAAGACCTGAGTTCAAATCCATCCTTATATACTGACTGTGTGACCTTGCACAAGTTACTTAACCTTAATTTCCCCAACTGTAAAATGGGGATTAGAGTAGTACCTGGCACATAGTAGGTATTGTAGAAATGCTAACTATTATTTTTATTTTTAATGCTCATCCCTTTGCTTTATTTATTTTTTAACATTCATTTTTTAAAAATTGTGTTCCAAATTCTCTACACTGATAAGGCAAGCAATATTATATCAATTACACATGCGGAGTCATTCAGAACTAATTTCCATGTTATCCATGTTGCAAAAAAAAAAGGCAAGAAAAGTAAAGAAAGTAGAAAATAAAGTACTTTAAACTGCCCTTAAGAGTTCATCAGTTCTCTTTCTGAAGGCGGATAAATGCTATCTGTTACTAAGGAGCTCACAGTCTAATAAGGGAGACAACATGCCAACAACTTTGTACAAAGAAAATATATACCAAACAGACTGGAGACAGTCTCAGAGCTAAGGCACCAGAAATAAGGAACCCCGGAAAGGCTTCTTGCAGAAGGTGGGACTCTGAAACTTGAAGGAAGTCAGGAGGTGGAGGTGAGGAGGGACAGAGCCTCAGGCACGGGGCACATCCAGTGAAAACGCCAAGAGCAGCGAGACAGAGCAAGGAACCCAGTGTCAGTGGCCGGCAGAGCTGGAGGATGTAGAAGAGGGAGGTCAGGTCTAATTAGACCCTAAAGGCAGGAAAGGGCCAAACACAGACTTTTACAGTTATTCTGGGTTTACTGAATCATTTATTGAATCGGGATGCCTGTTTCCTCATCTATAAAATGGGAATAAATACTAGCACCTACCTCACAGGGCTGTGAGGACCAAATCATCTACCATGTACAAAGCACTTTGGAAACCTTAAAACGCCATGTAAATGCTAGTTATTATTTGCAATTATTCTTCTAATAAACTTGGGCACTCTCACAGCGAGTGCCAGTCTCTCGCAGGCAGGGTACGAACTCTGCCCGCCTGCAGCTCAGCCCAGCTTTCTCCTGGGTTCACCCGGACAGGGCTGGAGCTGTTCGGGAAGGAGAAGGCAAGAAGGGAAATCAAGCTTCTGTCCAAGCCGTACCTTACTGTTGCTTGGGAGAAGGTAACGTTCGCTCTTGGCCGAGGGAGAGCCATAGTCCGGGGGCCTGTCCCTCTCCTAGAGCACCAACTGTTAGCCCGCAGCCCACAGCCGCTAACTCCGGGAGCCTCAGCCGGTATTTGTTTACAGTCTGTCGCTGTGGAAACACTGCCTCGAGAAGACCCCCGCGGACGGGGGTGGCCGCGATAGTGCCTGAATCGCGCGGCACGCAGCTAGGTCAGGGTCCCTGCCCCGGAGCAGGAGCGGCGTTGGCCCCTGGTAGAGAAGGAAGTAGTCTTGTAGTCTTAGAAGTAGAGACAAATGTAACCGCCGGGAGAAACTCACGTCCGCTTGGGGGAGACTTCCCTAGGACACTCACACAGGTGACAAGTAGTAATTAGAGACAAACAAGATAACACGCTCCAAGGCAACAGAATGACTCTGTGGCTTTGGAAGGGGGAGGAGGGTGTCGAAGGCTGAGAGGCCAAAGCCGATTTCCTTTAGGGAATTGTAGTTTTTATCCTCCGAAAGTCTCCACTTGACGGGGTTCCAACTGAAGAGATTCGGACTACTACTCCCAGCAAGCCTTGCGCGTCCGCCCTGCCGAACGAGCTTGGACCGCCCCTGAGACCGCCGCCACTGTGGGACCTGTAGTCATTCCGACGGGAAGGTACGCGTGCGGACGCGGAAGTTGAACTCAGTTTCCCTGCGGCCTCCGCGGGCGCGCACCTTATTGGCTGGGCGCGGCGGATCTGGTGCTTGTCTACCCCGCCTCTCTGTGACACAATAGCGGCTCCCTCCAAGATGGCGGCAGCGGCGGCTGATCCGGGAGCGGGGAGCCCCCCAGCTGGCGAGTCTTGCGGCGGGGGCGGCAGCGGCGCTGGCGGGCTACCCTCTCCCGGGGAGCAGGAGCTGACCCGGCGTCTGCAGCGCCTCTACCCAGCTGTCAACCAGCACGAGACACCGCTGCCCCGCTCCTGGAGCCCCAAGGACAAGTACAACTACATCGGCCTCTCCCAGAGCAACCTCCGCGTCCACTACAAAGGTGCCGGGGTCGGGGCCGTGGGGGACAAGGGGGCCGCGGGGGGCCGCGGGGCCGGGCCTTCCTTGGACAGGGCTCGTGGGATCTAGAGAGAGCTTAGAGACCGCCTAGCGCACCGCCCCTTCCACCATCCCCCCATTTCACAGGTGAGGAAACTGAGGCTCAGAGTGGGAAAGAGACTGGCCCAAGGTCACACAGCTCCCAGGTGCCAGAGCTAGGATTCGAACCCGGGCCTTCTGATTGCCCAATCCGGGACTTTTCCCACCGCACCTCGCAGCGGAGTCTCCTCCCTGCTGTCCGAGCCTGCGGCTGATATTTGGGGAGGGGAGTTGGGGGTGGAGGGAGGGTCTACAGTCCCTATCCGCTCCTTCCAATTCCCGTCCTTTGTCCCCAACCTCATTCCTTCCCTTTCAGGCCTTTCCATGATCAGAGAGGGTTTTGCTCTTTCCTTGTGTGTATGTATAAGTGTGTAAAAAACTGTGTCCTAACCCACAGCTCTGTCCCTCACCCTTACTTAATCATAAATAGACCTAGGCCGTGGGAGTTTGGGGTTAGAGTTAGAGATCATCTAGTCTTAACCCTTTCCTTTTTTGGGGGGGGGGGAAGGAAACTGAGGCCCAGTGAGTCCGGGTGACTTGAGCTAAAGCTGGAACCAGTGCCTTTTAGCTCCACACTTAATGCTCTTTCCAGCTTACTTTTGTCTGTCTTCTCTGAATTCAGCTCGATTCAGTTTGGGGTCTCCCCAACCCCCTACCTATTTCCCTGGAGAAGGTTGTCCTGATGGCTTACTGAAATCTGCAGGAGTCCCAGCAGGTGTCCCCTATCTTCTGCCTGCACCTTACATAATACATTGGGCCCTCCAGGCGCCCTGCAACCCGGGCTTCTTAGCTTCCTCTACTTCAGACTCTGCCAAACCCTTTGCCATTTTCTAGTTTTCCTGGTGTTAACCTATTGGTGGTGACCTCCCCAACTATGAGCCAGAGGCCTGTTGTTACTTCTTCCTGCTAGACCTCCTCAGGAAGCCCCTCATTTCTGTGTTTAAGGGGAAACATTTAAGTAAGTAGAACAGGATATTGATTCTCTCCCGCCCCCACTTCCCAGATGCCCTGAAGGTGGCTGCCATAATTTCCTGAGAGGCCTGACAAACATCACCTCCTTATCTTCAGAAGTCACATACACACAACCTTTTATTAGGGAACATTGTTACCTAGTTTTCATCTGTATTGCTGCCAGAGTTTCTTGGTCAGTGTTGTTTCTGTCTTTCCAAGCCCTGGAAGAGGTGAGACAAAGTAAAACCTGAGCCCTAGCATATCCTGTAGGTCATTTACATAGTTACATGCAGGGCCATACTTTTAACTGATTGAATTGTCATCGAATTCCTCCTTCTGCTGTGTGAGAATTACTTGTGATGAGTCCTTGTTTGGGCTCCACTGCAGTAATCACCCAGCAGTAAGGAGGAAGGCTGCTGTGAGCATCTCCTTTTCCTGAAGCTTCCCTATCCCTTTCTTCCAGGTCATGGCAAAAATCACAAAGATGCTGCATCAGTTCGTGCAACTCACCCCATACCTGCTGCCTGTGGCATTTATTACTTTGAAGTGAAGATTGTCAGTAAAGGTAGAGATGGGTAAGTCACCTCTCACATGTTCTACCCTGTGTCCTCACAGATGAGCTTTGCTTGTCAGTCAGGGTTGGAGGTCACCCAGTTGATGTTTGTGAACCCCTAGCTAAGGAGCCAACAGGTGGTAAGGTAATAATGTGTGCTGGAAGAGGCCCTTACAAAGCTGTCCTTGGCCTAGTTGATTGTGGGTTTTCCATTTACCATTATTGTCTCATCTAGCAAACCCAGCTGGAGGAGAGGTCTTTGCTAGGCATGATGTAAGAGGTATGGAACCACGAGGGAATTGTCTGCTGCTCATTCTTTTGGATGGGAAGTTTACAAAACTGTCTCACATTCATATATTGGGCTTTCCCAACAGTCATGTTGGAAATATGCTAGGTTACTCTTCCATCCTCTTCCCCCTTGCCATTAGAGCTCTTACCACATTTAAGTCAGTTTTTTATAGCTTTTAATCACTTGCAGATTTCAAGGGGAGGGAGAAAAATATGGATTTTGGTAGCATTCATAAAGGCAGTAAGAGAAGACACAGATTGAGGAAGGACAAAGTAACTGTCTTTAAGTACTTGGAGAGATGTCATATGTGGAGAGGGAAGGATTATGTTTGTTTTCTTTGGTGCTGGAGTGTGGACCTTGCAGCAGTGGGTGGAGATGGTGGAGGGATACATTTTGGTTTAGTGTAACTTAAAACTCCCCAACAGTTAGACCTGTTTCAAAGTGGAATAAGCTGATGAGGGGGTGGTGAGCTCCCCACAAGTAGCAATCGGTTGACCAAGTGTTAGAGATGCTATTAAGGGCTTTCTGTTCCTTTCTGGATGGCTTCTGAGGTACCTTCCAACCATGACTGTGCATCTTTGACTTGTCTCTTGGGAAAAGATGAATACATGGGTTGGTCTTGTTGTACCTAGAGGTGTTTTTGAGTGGAGAGACTTGAATACCTGTCTGACTAGCTTTAGAGGGGTCTAATTAAAGTAACCTGGAGTGAGGCACACTAATTCAAGGTACTCCAAAACTAAATGCACAGGAACTATCAAAGTAGTTACTGGGGAGAAAATTTTTTTTCTTTTATTTCCTCCCTGCTCTCAACCCCATCTGTACCAACTGTCTTTCTCTAATGGCTGCAGACAGGGCAGGTGTTTAGGTTGTGAAAGAACATGAAAGAAAATGCATTGGAAATCCTTCCCCAGTCAGCCTTAGGTCTGCTGTGGGAAATAGGCCATCCCTTGCTAATGATCTGAGCTCTCAAGCTGGTTGTTCTCTGAACTCTGAGCTCCTGGGTAACTTCTTCCATGTTGCAGCCCTCATAGGGACTATCTTCTCATTCCGGCATGCAGAGAGAGCTGTGCTGAGTACTTTTACCGGAGGGCAGCCTGGTCTGCAGGGCCAGGGGCTGACCTGCCTTTGTCCTCAGTAGTGAGCCCAGGTAGAAGCCAGGCTGCTTGTTCTTGAGTCTCAGATTACCTATGAGTCGGAGCATCTTGTTGTTGTGGAAAGAGAGCTGGATCAGGAGTCAGGAGACTGGAGTTCAAATCCTAGTCCTAGCACTTAGTTAATATGTGACCTTATACACGTGACCTCATCTTTTCAAGCCTTCGTTTCCTCATCTGTAAAGTGTGATGATAATGCTTGTAATACCTACCTCATAGGGTGGCTATGAAGGAAGCACTTTGTTGACTTTAGAAGACCGTAGAAATGGAAGCTATTATCACTTGAAGTAGAGGTTTAGCAAAGAGCCGTGGTGATTTGAGTGTGAAGTCCCTGTGTTGGGTCTTCTTACTTCAGGGGTTTCCAGAGAGTCTTCAGAAAGTCGGGCATCCTCTTTCAACTTCATATCTCAGCGCTCTGTGTGTGTATGTATGTGTGTGTGTGTGTGTGTGTGTGTGTGTGTGTGTGTGTGTAGGTGTAGTGGTGGTGACAGTGGTGGTGAATTTGGCTCTTGGAGAGCCCAAGGAGTATAACTTTGACAAAGGACCTAGACAAGCCAAACCTAGATTGAGACTCAGCTGACAGCTCCCCAGTGGCCAGGGCCTCATAAACAACCCAGGTAGGTGTGCTCTGAAGGGGAGAATGGTGCTAGTGTGAACTCTGGCACATGGTACTCCCTTCCCCCTCCTTTCCCTGGCACATGGTGCAAATGTTGGTTGGAGCAGGTGGGCCAGTCTGGCCACATTCAGGACTGAGGCTGTCACCAGGCAGGAATGCTTTGGGCAGGCATATTCACCATTCTGTTTTGACTTGGGATACACCGGTTCTTTTCCCTTCATTTTGTATGGTGCTTGTTCATCCATTATCTTATTTGATCTTATCCTACCTCAATGGTATAGATAGAGCTAGTGGCATTATTTACATTCATAGATGAGGAAACTGAGGCTTAGGAGATTAGATGATTTACCTAAGGTCACCCAGGACGCCACTATGGGGGTTCCATGACTCCTAGGCTAGGTCATGCAGTCTTATGTTGGTATGTATCATAACATCCCTCCCAGCCCTGCTAGCCCTCCCCTAGTACAGTCATTGGCTCATCCTTTCCCCCCAACTATATTTAGAGATGCCTAGAACTATGTCAAAACCACTTTAACTCAGCAGATATCACAGTCATCACACATATTGTACCTCCTACAATTTTTCTCATCAAGAATTGGGTGAGAAGGGGGATGGCCAAGTTGTAGGTGCTTTTTTCTTTTGTTTTGTTTTTTGGTGTACCAAAGTATTTTCATGCTCTGGTTGGTAAACTCCGGAGCTAGGGGATTTAGATGAAAAATGCAGATGTTTAGGGGATGTGGTTTTTCTGTCTGTTCTGTGTTGGAGCTGGACATTGATCTTAACTTCTCATCCCACTGAAATGGTAACTTCTAATTTGCACATTTGAGAATTGTCACTTTGCACAGTGTGCTTATAAATATAACATTCAAAAAAGGATTTCTGTATTTCACTGTTGGGATTACAGAGGAGTGTGGTAAATACCGCTGTGCTCACATTTGTTTCTGGATGCCTGTTGGTGGCAATGGGCAGGTTCTGAATTAAGAACTGGGTCTTTGGTTGTGTGATGAGGCAATCGTTAGTGATCTGCTTGTTAGGAAATACAGCCATAAGTATGTGTGGGAAATACAAAGGCCTTAATTGGGAACCTGAGCTTAGTGTACGACTTGGGGAATTCTGGTGGTGGCCTTTGGTACCTTTGGCCCCATTACCGTGAGATGGTATTTCATGAAGTCCAAGCAGACCAGATTGTATGTTTGGGAGAAAGACCGTCTGACAAGAAAATGTCAGATGTCTTTTAGTAGTGTCAGGAGAAAGATGGCAGAGTCCTTTTAACTGATGTTCAGCTTCATCTTGTTAGAAAGCCCCAGAGGCACCAAAATGGAGTTTCCTCTGAGATGAGCTGCATCCTGGGAATGGCAGCATGCAGCCCTGCTGGAGTCCATAGTTCTCTGGGATGACACACTGAGGGTGGGGCTGGCAAACACATACTATAATATTACTCTCAAAATAGATTGTAATCTCATCCAGGGTATGGCCTTCTGATGCATCATGTGTGGCCATACCTAAGCATGAGTCCTCCCTGAGGACCTTCCCCTTTATCCCCCCCCTCGGGCCATGAACTCTCTTCTCTCATTGTTGTTTCAGCGTCTGAGTTCCTTGTATAGGACCTCTGAATGTTGCTGGCCTTCTCTGCTGATGCTGACTCTTTGCACTCTGCTTGGAGAGCAGTGACTTAATTTTACCCAGGCAGCAGGGCATTGTCAGAGGGACTATGTAAGCAGGAAGGCAGTTAACCTTGTTTGGATTGTGTGAAGTTTTTGAGGGATGAGGGGGAGCCTAGTCTGCTGGCTTGCTTTAGCCAGGCCTCTTTAGTTCTGCCCAGAGGCCTAGTGTAGTGAGGCTCTAGGTCCTTAGTTAATATAAAATGTTAGGTCTTGAGTTTGAGTGTCTGGTAGTTGTGATGCCAAATTCTGGCTAGACAATGGTAGTAAGGGAGGCCCCCTCGGAGGTAAACATGTTGTAAATTGCTTTAGGTCTCAGTCATCATCTTGTCTGAACACCGCAGGTCTAGGGAACGATGTTGTCTTGCTTCACACAACCAAGAATCTCACATGTGCCAGAAGAAAGTGAATTCAAAGTTTCTAATTGTATCTAGATATCGACTTGGTGAATTAAGACTTCATGAAACACACGCTGAGTTAGGCATTAAATAATGGTGACATATTAAATAGTAGTGCTTAAAGGCCTTTTTTGGGTAGATCTCAACTGTAGATCATCTTCAACTTAGTGTAGTTGCCATGATGATTTAAGTTTCTTCCTGCTTCTTCCTGTACTGGGTTTGCTTTTCAGTACAGTTTATGGGGTTGTCTTTAACCTGTAAACCAGTGGAAAGGTTGAGTCTTAACCATTCCTGAATAACAATCACCCCCACCCCAGGCCAACCATGGGCTCTGCAGCGCCCTTACTGACTCCCCTTGGTTTGAGTTGCGGACTCTTAGGAGTGACTTTTCAGGGCATTTAGGGAAGTTGTTTTGGGGCACATTGACTGTAATGGAATTTGGGGCATCCTGAAACTAACCTTTCTGTTTCATATATGAATTAATAGTCCGTTTTGGGGGCTTAGAGCAGGGAAGACTGGTGAGGTTCAAAATGGTATCTGGTCTAGCATGGGTACTCCAGGTCCTGCTTATGCCCCTTCTCCTTTAGGTCAGAGGTATTGCTTAGTGGTGGTGGTGCAGACATTGAGCTCAGCCTTTCTGACACTCACAGCACAAACCAGCCACCTCCCTCTAGGTACAGAATTGCAGGGAGCTGTGGCTGCATTTTCTCTCATTGGAGGCTTCCCTGGGCCTCAGTCTTGCCATGGGAGGGTTTGCCAGAGCTCATCACATGAGCCTGAGGTTGCTGCCTCAGTTTTCACTCTCTAGTGGCCTTCCCAGGTCTTTGAAATGACCCTCTTCCCAAAACAGTGCTGTGTGTTATAGATTAATGAAAGAGGGCTTGATGGTTCTAGAGTAGACACATGTTCAGGCACATCCTGGAAAAGGCAGGAGGTCACAGCCCCAGCTTAAGGCAGCTTCGGCTCCTTTGCAGAGTCTCCATGTGCCAGGAACAGTTGCACCACCACCATCCTGAAGCCATTACGGGAGGAGATCCAGGGCCCTGAGATCGGAGTGTGGATACCTTGAAGAGGGTAAGGAATTGTTGGGGGAGGCATAAGAAAATGTAAGCCTGGTAACACTGTGTCCAGGTGGGAAGAGTTACTACCTCCAGGCCTTTCCTGAAAATCTGTTTTTTAAAGTACAGGTAAAATCTCATTGTAGTAGCTTAAGGGGACTATCCGTGTTGTGTTGATGTAATGGAATTTAGTTATCATGGATATGTGGCTAAAAGTCCCATCCCTACTCGGTAGAACCTGACATGGAGAAGAATTGGGACCCTACAGAGCGAATCTCTGTGGTGAATTAGCTGGTGATAGTGATGGTCTGAGCACGTGCGCGCGCGCGCACACTCACACACATATACACACACGCTCACACCCACACACACACTCTCTCACATACATATTCACACTCAACACTCACTCTCACCCTCTCCCTTCCTTTCCTTTTCCTTCTCTTCCCACATTCTCTCTTTTCTCATCCACTATCCCCTTCCATTCCTACTCTCTCCCTACTTTTCCTGTTTTGCTCCTCCCAGCTCTTGCACAATTTTTGTGGTGTTGGGGTAGGTGACTGGAGAGTTGTTGTGTTTAGATGTTTGATGTGGGAGGAGTAAGAAGAGTTAAATTTAATTCATCCAACCTTTATTAAATGCCTTCACTTCCCAAGGTACTATATATAGCATTGGGCATGAAAAAATGCGGGTATTGCCCTCAAAGAAGTTATGGTCTAACAGGGGAATATTAACACGGATGCAGATAAGTATAGCACAAGGTAAAGTATGAGGGAATCAAAAGAAAGATCTAGACATGATGTTCTAGGAAGATTTCAAGAGGAAGAGAATGCTTCATGGAGGAAGTGGAACCTGAGCTGAGCCTTTAAAGAGAAGGACTTTAGTGGGTAGAAGTGAGGAGGAATGGCTTGTACCAATGAATGGATGCTAGGGTCCCAGAGTGTGTGAGGGGCAGGAATGAAACAAAGGGGGCAAGATAGAGTGGAAACTCTTATCTGAGTCCATCTCAGGCGAAGGAATTTTAACCTTATTCTAAAGGCAGTTGGGAGCCACTGAAGAATTTTGAGTGGTTAAGCTTTTTTTTTTGGTAGTAGGAAGATTTTTGAAGTGAAAAGTGAGCTTTTGTCTTAATGAGACCCAGGCTTAGCTCTCCTCTCTTTTGGACAGTACAAGCACTTTTCTAGAGAAGAGAGTGACTAGAGAAGACACCTTTGTACACAAGATAGAGTATCTGTTGTATAAAATTTGTTGCGATCAGACCAAAAAAACCATGCTTCCTGTAGGTTTTTGCTAGCATTTAGAAATATTTTTATTGATTGTGACTTTGGTACGGTATTCATTGGAGTAGAAGTTCCTATCATGGGGTTTTGATGCTGTGGAATGGTAGCGTGGTGTTTTCGCTACTAATTGTCATTAAGGATAGCCATGAGTTGCCCTGTCTCCTTTTCTCTGAAGCATGTTTTTCCCCCAGAGGCCATGCCTGGGCCCTATTTGGTGAACCTTTGCAGCATGAAGTCATTCATTCCTGGGGGCAGGGGGTGTAGTAGGGAGATGGATAAAACAACTTGACTCCATCTGGTAGTGTTGTAGTCCATAACCTCACTGGGTTATGAGCAAAATTCCCTGGCCCAAATTATTGCCTTGTTTCACAGTTCAGAGCCAAGGGCCTGCTTGTTGCCTTCCGCCTCCGGGGTGGGAGAGGTAGCCAGCTCCTTTGGTGTCTGATACAGTCAAAGGGCATTAGGATTAGGAGGTAAAAACCCACTGAGAATGGTCATCTTGTCAGACCTCCTCATCTGTCAGATCGGCAAAGTGGGCGTTAGAGAAGAGGTGCTTCCTTCACTTATTGTTATTGATGATGGCAAGCAGAACTCAGTGTTTTGTGCCCAACTGCCCAAGACCAGGCTTTGAGTTATTAGAAAGAGCCATTTCTGGAAACCTGCTATTTTGGACTCTCGTTCCATCCTACCTCTGGTTCTTGAAGTTGTGGAAGCATAGATCCTCCTCATGAACAGCAGGACAGAGCTCTCTTCTAGGTCCTGGAATCAGACTTCTCTTGCTTATGGAATGACTAGTCAGAGTCATTTCTTAAAGAAAAACATCAGAAGGAACAAGTTCTAACAGAGCTCCTTCTAGGCCTCGTGTGGTTCATTGTGTACAATTGCTCTATTCTTGGTTTAAAGATTTTATTAGTATTCAGTGGGTTTGGTTCAGTCAACAAGTGGGAACTCAGCTATCTTGTTTGCTCTGGTATGGTGCGGATCACTCAGGCTGCCTGGCCCTGGCTGAATAATCCCATGTGACACAGAACCGTGTTTTTTATCCATTTCATCATCACTAGTATTCAGTGAGTGCTTACTGCCCGGTGCCACTGTACTCATTGATGTGCTTGTGTAGATAGGACGTTTGTCCCTTCAGTAGCTCTCTGGTGGTAGGGGGATTGATTTACCCTTTCCCTGTGTTTGCTGCCCTTTCTTAAGGGTGCACTGTCATTGATGCATCTATCCCCTTGTCGGTACCTATGAAATTGTGATAGCCACCGACAAGCTCAGTGTGACACTTGTACTTGCTTGTGACCCTAGGCAGGTAATTTAACTTCTTAGGGCCTCTGTTTCTTCATCCATAAAATGAGGATAAAATTACACTTCACAGTGTTATGGAAGGGATCGAATGAGATAATAATATATGTAAAGCTCTTTGCAGACCTTAAAGCTCCATAAAATGTTAGCTATTATTGTCATCACCATACCCATCTGTCCTTATGTGGTCTAGTAGAAGGAACATTGGGCATGAAGTCAGAAGATCTTGGTTCAAATTCCTTTTCTACATTTTATGATGTACATGAGCTTGAGTGAGTGATTTTTTCTTTTGGGCCTGATTCCTCCTCTGTGAAATGACAATTTCTGGGTAGCTTTTAAGATCTATGAGTGTAGGATTTGGAGCATGTTTGCCATCCCACTCTACAAGAGCGGTTTTGTAATAGCATGTTGTGTGCTGGGCACTTCTGTGCAGATGTGGTAGAGAACATAGCCTGTGCTTTGTCTGTGAAATCTGTGAATTCCAAAAGCAGTTAGCTTCTTGGGCCCCCACTTAGCCTTTCCACAGTGCCGGAGCTGTCCCAACCATGTGTTTCTTGTTCAGGAATTCTTTGCCATCTTCTGGAAAGCATTTCTTAGATTAGTTCAGAGGGCTTACTCCTTCTAGGTTCTGTTTTCACTGTGAGAAGGGATGGTGTTCCTATATGAATAGACCCTGCTTAGAGACCCTTGCACCTCTCGGGCTCTGGATAAACCCCTTTGTCTAGCCAGGGCACAAACATAGCATGAGTGCATGGTACTCCTCTCCCCAGCTCAGGCCTGTGCCATTGCTGCCAGCCATGGCCTCCACAATCATTTTCACTTTGGGGTTACTTTTAAACTTTTATTGGGGAAAGTTTTGCTGTGTAAAGGGTTTGCTAGGAGGAGTTTTAAGCACATCCATGACTTGAATGTAACCAAGGGTCTTTCTTCATTCTCATTCTTCATTTGCTACTAAACTTGTCTGGGCAGGTCACTTTTTTGTCTTGTGACCAAACTAAAGAAAGAAGTGAATCATGATTGTTTCCAGTACCTTCACCAGGGCTGTGGCATGAGGGATTCTTTCCTTGAGTTCTGAAGAAGTTGTGACACATTTGTGGAATACTAGACTCTTGAGAAATGTTTCTCTGCCAAGAATGAAAGTCCCAAGATAGAAACTTGGTGGAGCTTGAGCTCTGTCTCCTTATACAGTGTGTCTCTAGCCCTCAGCAGCTGGAGCTCTGGTGACTTTGCAGAGTGGCGAGTTTGCGGTCTCTCCAGGAGCAGGTTCAGCCTGAGTCATTCTGGTGTGCTCCTGGCTGAGCGTGCACACACACGTGTGCACACACACACACACACATCAGATCCCTTGTCTGGGAGCATTTGGGGAATAAATGAGCATTACAAATGAAAAATTGTGAGTTCCCAATTACAAATGAGAAAACTGCTCAAATGGTCCTCGACAAACAAGCATTTGATATATCGGCATCCTTCTGAAGAATATAGTGTAGGCTTTTGAACTGCCAGTGTAATTATTCTTAACCAGCTGCTAGAACAATCTCTGTTTATTCTGATTCAATAATTTTCCCCCCACTTTTCTTTTTTGTGTTTACCTGTCTTGCCATAGCTTGAATTTAAACTTGAAAGCATTGGTGGGGAGGAAGACAGCAGTCATTCAGTTTCTGAAGGTTTTATGACATCATTCCTGGTTGATGAGTGAATTAAAAAAATGATTTTTATTGTTGTCCCTGGTTTTCATATCACCTTCATTTCCAAGTATGTCCTTCCTTCTCTTCCATCTTTGTTGTAAGAAAGATTTAAAAAGAGAAAGCAAAACAGTTCAGCGAAATTCAGCCATGCTTCCACCCTGTCTGACAGCATATGCAGTGTTCCATACCCTGGTTCTTGTCTGGGTGACGAGGGGAGGGAGGTACATTTTTTCAGCTCTGCTCGATCATCATAATTACACAGGGTTTTGTTTTTTTTCTCCCTCTCCACTGTTGCTGTCATGGTGCATATTGTTTTCTTTTATTTCACTCTGCATCAGTTTATTCATGCCTCCCTTTGCCTCCCTGTGCTTCTCTGAATTCTTCTGGTTCATCCTTTGTTGTGGCTCACTAGTATTCCATTACATTGACATACCTCAAACTTGGAGAGTGCATTTTCTTTACTTATTCCTTTCTTAGAGAAATCATCCTGATCTGGCAGTGGATATTGTAGCTCCTGAAATTCTGAGATTAAACTGGAGGTGAAGAGCTCACGGCTTTACTTTATCTTGGTGGTGTAAACATGAAACTTTTTGTTATTGTAATTTGAGGTTTTCTGTAATACAGATCAAAAAGCACAAAACCATCTACTCATTTTCTTGGCTTCTCAGTGTAGGGTTTGGATTGATCTTGATGGCCAGCTGACCTACTCTCTTCACAGCGACTTTGATTCTTACAGATGAAAGTCCTGTTTTACCTGTTTTTTCCTCAAATTACTATGTACAGTTTTTACTTATCCGTATGAATTTAAGCTGGTCCTCTAACCCCAAATTCAGTGGGGTCTCACTATACCCATGCTTTTATTGGGTGTTCTCTGTTTCCTTAACTTTTTTCATCATTGTAGTGTTTGTAAACTTCTAGAGATTTTGGGCCAATTAGCTAAAAATCTCCAGTACCTTGCTTAGCTGTTTGGTTCTTGCTGTTTGCAGAGGGGATATAAGACATGGTCTCTGCCTTCATGGAGATTTTACTGTCTAGTTAGGGGAATCATGCACAAATGACCTGTAGAAAATTTAAATTTATTATGCGTACTAAGCATTTTTGGAGAAGACCTCTCAAGACTGCATGGACTGCTTGAGAAACAATAATGGGAACAAGTTGATGGAGAAATGAAATGATGGTTGAAGCCCATGTTCTGTGGCTGGTTTTGTGACCTTAGACAAGGCATTTAACCTGTTAGAACTTCAAGAAAATAATGTCTGACAGCCTGCTCACCTCATGAGGATATTGTGTCATAAACCTTTCTTCAGAACCTACCTATGAAGGCAGAATTACAGAACAGGAAGGGACCTTAGAACATAAATTGTCTGAGATGGATGAGACATTAGAAGTCCTTGGGTCCACTTCTGCAGTTCTTTACAGAGACACGAAGCTAAATAAGACTGACCAGGGAAAGCAGGGTAGCTTCCTGTAGTGATGACCTGTGACGCCACACCTGCCAGTCAGTGAGCATTCGGATCTTTCTCTTTTCCTGAGGAATACTGGGAATTCCTTCATAGAGCACATGGTCACTAGAGAACCTGGCGTTCTTCTGTTCCAGCTCCCTGGGCCTGAGAGCTGGGGGTTGAGTATAGTTTTTGACCTTCAGTACTTGTGTTGAATGAGAAGGCAGCATATTGTAAAGTACAGAACACAGAATCTGGTGCCAGAAGGAGCAGCCTTCAGATGTTAGGCCTGCTTCTTACCAGCCATGTGACACTGGGGAAGTCACAACCTCCCTAGGCCTCAGCTCTCTTTTCTGGAAATTAAGGAGTCTGGATTAGTTCTCTCAGGTTTTTCCCAGCTTCAGACCCAGGGATCCTGTGATAATCTCAGGTCCCCTGCAGCACCCGGAGTCTTAGTGCAATTAGGTCCCTGTTCATTACCTGACAATGCAGAGGGTTTGAGATGCAGGCGGACCAGCACAAGGAAGTTGACACCCATACCTATGAGCCTTCCTAATCCCCAGGTTTCAGTTACACATAGAGCAGTTTAAAACAAGAGTCCAGGTGACTTAGCAACACGAAAATAGGAGTTACTTTAGCGTTTGTGTTTGTTTGGGTCCGAGATGGAGAAAAGCCACATCCTCCAAATGCCAGTGGTCACATTAACAGCCCTTGTCAGTAGCCTGGCTTTCCAGTATGCAAAGGTGCTACCTTTTAATTGTGAGTAAATTTTAGAAAACTTCAAGAAAGCGTTGCTCTCCCTTTCTAAGCACAACAGACCAAGCCAACATATATAGTAAGTACCTTGCATACATAGAATTTTAATGATTTTTTTGAGGAACAAATGAATCCAGCACTTTTTAGTGTCATTTGCAGAGAATTATGCCAGCATCTGAACATACCAAGGCAAAAAGGAAAAAACAGTTCCTGCTTTCTTTTTAAATTTAGGATATATTTGATCCCAAGATCCAAAGCATTTGAAAACTCTAATGAAGCCTTATACTTTAGGAACAAGAGTCATACCCTTTTTTACTTTATAATTTACTGAAGAGAGTACATCAAAAAATGGTTTCACTATGCTGACATGTCCAAAAGAGGAAGGTGCCTCGGGAGGTGTGAGGTATTCAAATGGAAGCTGAATGATTGCTTGTCAGGGATAACCTAGAAGAGATTCCTGGCCAGATGTGGAGTGGACTAGGGGGGACTTGTGTTGTCAGCCTACTACAGAGCCCTGATGATGCAGTTCAGCTGAATTCACTAACCATTAAGTATGTATACTTGGCTGTGTGCTAACATTGCAAAGAGAAACCAAACTTTCTTTTTTTAAAAAAATTTTTATTTTATTTTATTTTTAATTTTTATTTTTTTGGTTTATTTACTTTTACTTTACAACATTCAGTTGAAACCAAACTTTCAAGAAAGGTTTCTTCTCTCTTTCAAACCTAGAAACACAATGACCTCCCCTCTCCTTTGACTTAAATGTAGCCTCTAAGTGGAGAAGTAACCACAAGGGGACTTAGGAGAAAGCAGCTAAGAGCCCACAGCTTGCTCTAAAAATGGAGACCTTTGGGAGGATACGTGTACTAGGCAAGGAGTCAAAGACCTAGGCTGGAGCCCTGGCCCTGCTGTGTGATACTTGTGTTATCTTAGGCAGGTCCTGGGTTCCCTTTGGGCCTCAGGTTCCTCATCTGAAGAAAATAAGTAGGTTGAGCTTGATGGTCCATCATTGGACATTGGACATTGCCACATTTGGGGTTCTTTGATTGGGAAGACCTCAGGGTGAATGCCATTTCTAAGTAAGGAATCCTCAGGTATTTCCCTTTCTTAAACAAACCTTCCTGTCAGTGAAATGGTGTGACGTGTAACCCTGAAGTGACGAAGAGTTGCCCTTTCAGTGGTCATACCTGGCTTGAGACCAGCCCTTCTCAACCTGTGGGTTATGTTCAGTTTGTAACAATGAAAATACGTCCTGCATATCAGATATTTACTTACGATTCATAACAGTAGCAAAATTACAGTTATGAAGTAGCAACGAAAATAATTTTATGGTTGGGGGTCACCACAACATGAGGAACTATATTAAAGAGTCGTGGCATTAGGAAGGTTGAGAACCACTGCTCTGGATGACCCAAGGAAGAGGTTTGTCCAGCAGAGAGGGCTATCTGGTAGAATAATCATGGAGCTTATTTCTCTGTTTTTAACAAGGATAGACTTTGAATCTTGCCTAATATGTATGTGCCCAGTATTTCCTTAAGGAAGTAGAAATTTTCTAAGGGTCCATCTTTTGGAAATTCTTATAGTAGAATCCATATTTTCTTCAGGTGAAGGCCTCTCTTGGCAGATGTTTGGAGGACAGTGATTTTGGCATAAGTGTGACTTTGAGTCATCAAACTTTGGCCCATGCTAAACAAACCAGAATCTTCAGAGAGCTCTCTGAAGTGAAAAAGAGGACCTATATTGTTTCCTTTTTTATTAAGAATACTGAGTGGGGGGGGGG
>CM053581.1:50486418-50504668 GCA_028627135.1 Pseudochirops cupreus
TTTTAACCATTTCGAGTGAAAATCTAAAATATATTGCATACAATCCTACTTCCTTTTTAAAAAAAGTTTCTTGGTACCTTTTGTTTTATGTTCTAGTAATTTTCCAACAGATTGTCTCAGATCCCTCCTTTGTTAACAAAGAAGAACAGTCAAAACCAACCAGTACGTTCGAATCAGAGCTTATGCAACGTCCTTCACATGACCCTGGGTTTCTTTAGAGAGGAGAAAGGTGTTTTTTATCACTTGTCCTTCTAAAATAAAATTGGTTATCATGTTTAACCTGAGACTAGCTGCCTCCTAGCATAGTTTTCACTTACATCATTACGGTTTTTGTTCATGTCTTTCCTTGGTTTCTGCTGTCTTAAGCAATACAACGAACATAATTGAACCTTCTCCTAGTGACTTAGCGTCGCCGCGAGCAGTAGTTATCATTACGCGCTGCAGTGCAGGGCTTCCCACGCCACCCCCCCCCCCCCCCGACGGCCTCAGACTTAGCTGGCTTTCGAGTTCTTCCTTCTTCTCAGTCCATCAGTCATCATGTCGTGCTGTGGGCAGTGCGCCTGTATCTAGCAGCGTCTTCTCCTCGCACCTCCAGCTTGCTTCCAGTCCGCTAAAGGCTATGAAACCAAGTAACTCTGCTGGTTGGAATTGCTTAGAAAGCAGAATCAGATGCCTCTGAGTGAGGCTCTGAAGGGCTTACCAGAAAGGGCTCAGCGGCTTGTTTTTATTTTGGGCAATAGTGTTGATACGTGGTGACTATTTGGAGGCCTTTTTGGCTTTCTTGGTTTTGACTGTATATTGAATGGTTGAGATTGCTGCATGCATGACTTGGTTAATCCGTTATTTCCTTATCTGTTTGCCTAAAGGACTAACGATGTGTACACATGGATATATAGGTCCATGCATACAGGCATGTGTGTATGTACCTGTACATATGTATACATGTGTGTATATGCATATATACATGTATGTGAGAGAGAAATGCTGCAGGAATGCTGTATGAGGAAGTTTTAACTGTAAAACTTACCTGGAGGTAGTTCAATGTTCAGCTTTTGCCAGAATCACAGAATCTCAAGGTTGAAAGGAATAGTCGATCATAGCTGAATCAGTCAACGCTCACAACTTAAAGCCCTGGGCTAGATTGCCCGGGTTACAGAGATGATCAGAAACTTTCCTGGAAAGAATCTTCTCTCGTTGAGTGAGCTCCACAGCAAGTAGGCTAGAGTTTGGGGCCTGGCCCTGCCACTTACCAGCTTTATGACTTTTGCAAATAATTTCATCTTTGCCATCTTTTAGCTTAGCTGTTTCTTGAGCGCCACGACTACAGATTTTATCAGCTTTTCATACCTGTTGTTTAGCACATAGTAGATGCTTCACGAATATTTTTTAATTTTTGAGAAACCTCTTTGAACTTCATTCTTTCATCTGTAAAATGAGTAGTTTTACTGCCTACCTCCCAGGGTTATATTGAGGTTCGAATGAGATCAAGTTTGTAAAATGCTTGTTAAATCTCACTTGCAGAAGCCTATGTCCAAAGCATTCATTATCCTTGGGGCAAACTGAACTTGACTGGGTTGATCCTCAGAGGACAGACACACACAGTCTGTCCATATTCAGAACCCTTCCAGCCACACCTTGTGTTCTTCTGGAAGTCTGTGGTTGCTTCTGTGCCACCGTGACTCAGTAGAGAGGTACTTACGTGGGGTGATTCAGCAGGAAGGGAACACAATTACTATGTAATTGTGCTGTTTTCTTCTGGGACTTTTCTCAAAAGAAAGACAGAACCTTTGTGTAATAGTGAAACTTAGTGGTGTTTTCTAGGTTTTTGGAACTGTTGCTTAGTAAGCTTTAAATTCTGTGAAGCCACAAGCCATATGATGATGTGCTGAGGTGGGTTCTACTCTCAAGCACCATTGTATCTGAAAGGGAAGGGACATAGTTGTATTATCCTCATTTAGCCTTTAAAAAATGTCAGTGGTGTCTCCCCATCAAGCTGAATGCTGTCTGTGGTGAGTGGGCTCATGAGGGAGGATCACCTTGCTCTTATAGCCTTTGGCAGGGCCTTAGATGGAGCTGGAAGGTTAAGCTAAACCTTAGGCCATCATGCCCAGAGCAGTAAGGATGCCAGAGTGCCTGTAACACCCATATGGGGGCTCTGAGGGTTGTGGAAGAAGCATGATCATAGGATACCCGGTTAGGTTATGTTCTTCTTTTCCTGTGTCAAATGTGGGTCACTTCTGCAGAGCCACTTTCCTGTGGGACTCAGTCATCTGTGCTGTGCCAATAAGTACAATGCCACTTCTTATTGGCTTTCATTTTTGTCAGCTCCTGGGAGCTACCTTTGCTGGCGTTTAAAAAGTGCGATTAGTGGTCAATTACTTGAAGCCAGTTAGCCTTGAAAATAGAGCTTGATGTTTCTACTTTGGTAGACTGCCTCTCTCCTTTCACTGCTTTAACATACTTTCCATTTGAACATTAGAGTTCAGACTCCCCCAAAAGCCTTGATTCTTTAACCATTTTCTCTAGTTTGTTGCTCTTTCTATTCTCCTTCCTCTCTTCCCCCAAGAAACTTTCAGGAGGGGGAAGGATAATTGTATGCTAACCAACATTATTTTTTTTTTAAGGTACATGGGAATAGGACTCTCAGCCCAAGGTGTCAACATGAACAGACTGCCTGGTGAGTCACTAGTCAAAAGAACGTTTGTTCTGCTCTCTAGATCTATTATGGGAAGGGAATCCTCTTAGTATAAAGCCATGATAGGATTCCTGCCTGTCTTTGAGTCTGTAATCTAGAATATGGTTGGAGGGAGAATGGCACATTGGAGACGCACTCATTGGTTTGTGATGTTATTTTGGGGATCAGCCAATGATCTGGAATTTTTGATCTTTGTGGGATTCAATTCCAAAAACGAAATTGCGTTTGCTTTGCATTAGTGGAATTTGAACTGTTGATGGTTTCAGCCAAGTGACCTGGGCCTTTTTCCAATGTGATACGCCTCAGTAACCAAAAATTCCCATTGGCTTTTATTAACTAAACTGGGGCTTGGGACATAGACCTTAAGCAGGTGTGTTGCCAATTCCACAGTGTTTAAGATCAAAGTCTTTAAGTTACTTTAATACGTGGAACTGAGTTGTTGAAGATTTTAGTAAATGAGGTGGCATTAATAAGTAGGCTATAGGGCACCAAGGTAACTATTGTCAACAACACTAAATCATGCAGAGTTTTTGTCTTTGTCCTTTCAGCCATTTGGGAAAACTTAGGTTGTTTGTTATAAATACTAAAGTACTTTCAAAGATAGGGGCAGCTAGGTGGAGCAAGGGATAGAGTGTCAGGGCTGGAGTCAGGAAGACTCATCTCCCTGAATTCAAATCTGACCTCAGACACTTCCTAGCTGTATGACCCTGGGCAAGTCCCTTCACCCTGTTTGCCTCAGTTTCCTCATCTGTAAAATGAATTGGAGGAGGAAATGGCAAACTCCTATGTTTGCCATGAAAATCCCAAATGAGGTCATAAAGAGTTGGAAATGAGTGAACAACAACAGCACTTTGAAAGATGAGTGATTCCCTTGATATGGATGAAGAATACAGCTGTTCCACACCTGAGATAGCTTATGCACCAGAATGATTCATCCTTTGGTGGCCACATGTCTGGTACTGAGCTTCTTCCCATGTAGTAAGCAAGGCTGTGCCTGGGATGACACATATGTGGTCAGGAGCTGGATCTGATTTTGAAGGCCCAGGCAAAGCTGTAAAGAACTTGTAGTCTCCTCTGTATCATGATGAGGCATTGGAGAATGATTTTAATGGAAACTGTCATAAATAATAAGCAATGTTAAGCGAAGCTAGAGTAAAAATACATACATATATATATATATATATATATATATATATATATATATGTATGTATGTTTAAAGCTAGAGAAAAATAATTAGCTACAAGACTAGTCTGGCAACTGAGCAGTCAGGATCCAAATGTATGTAGTGGAGCAGATGGCAGACTGACATCTTTTATTTTAATGCAGCTCTGTAGCTTTTCCACTTGAAATTTCAAGATGAAAAGTGAAAAGTTGAAGACTTTTCTGACTCAGGGAGTGTTAGACTACAATTATTGCTTAAATTGTCTGTCTTCTGATGGATGGAACTAGGCAGGGCTTGAAGTAGACATGGGAGGAGGAGTTAAGCAAAATAATGTGTGAAGACTGAGGTGTGACAAGAAAGAGAATCATTTTAAAATGAAATACCCCTAAATTTAAAAGAATAAAAATTCCAAGTTGTTATAGTAACTGGAATGCATGATGTGAAAAGATCCCCCCCAAAAGAGAGTTCCCCAAATTGCTTGGCAAAAATCACCTAAATCAGTGGTTCTCAACCTTCCTAATGCTGTGACCCTTTAATACTCGTATGTGGGCGTATCTGCATGTGGGCAGACCCACCTGGAGATGGATAGAGGAGCAGTGTCTCGGTTCCTAAGACCATCGGAAATATGTGTTTTCCGATCGGCTTAGGCTACCCCCAAAGGGGTCGCAACCCACAGGTTGAGAACTGCTGACCTAAATTGTGATGGTATTGGTCTGTAGCATGTAGACACTCTAGTAGGAAGAACAGGAAAAGGATCTCTTAGAAGAGAGTGTGTGTGTGTGTGTGTGTGTGTGTGTGTGTGTGTGTGTGTGTGTGTGTTTGTCTGTGTCTGTATGCCTGTGTGTGTGTACCGGCTCCTTTCTTTGAAATACAGTCAACTTCTGACTACATAGCCTTTTCTCTCTCCAAGGCTGATATTCCTCAGTCCAGTAGTTGTAGACCTCCTCTTGGAACAAACTGCTGGAAATAGGCTAGTGGTAGTGATTTTATCTTGATGCTTTGGGATTTGCTCTTCTGCTCATTCATGTGCTCTCATGCTCAACTCTTGCTTTCCTTCATGTAAGGGGTTGATCTCAGGTTCCTTCCATCTGTAGGCCTCTTTATGCTCTTAGGACTTTTTCAGCCTTTTGGTCTATTCTTGTCTCTTGTCTGTCTCTGTCAGTCTCTCTTTTTCTTACGTTGGACAGGCTGTGGGAAGACGGGCATAAGGTTTTCTCCATAGAAGCAGAGACTAATCTGTTTTACATCCTTTTCCCACATAATGACATTCTTTCCAGGCAGCTTATTACAATCAAAGTGAGGCTAATTAGAACTTACTAAAATGTGAGCACCTGCCCCACGAGCAGCCTGGTGTCACGTGGAAAGAAGGCTGACGCATTGGCGTCAGGAGACCTGCAATAGAGTCCTGCTTTGACTCTGGCTGGGCAAGTCACCTTATTTCTGTAATCCCCTGTCCTACCTCTGACTCATTGGGTCTGTGTGAAGCAAGAGCTTTATAAACATTAAAATGCAACAAAGGTGTGAGCTGTGGTTATGGGGATCACGAGCAATGGGTAGATGTTAGGTGATGGAGCCCAGCTAGTAGCACCTAACTCAGAATCACATGATCATAGATTTAGAACCCAATGGGATGTCAGAAGGGATCTAGAACAGCTTTTGTGCTTTTGTCACAGTAGGACCTTTGAGCATGGACGTTTTAAAAATCTTCAATGATGTATTCTAAAGGACATTTCATCTCCTTCTCTGGGAACTGTCACTGGCTATCCCCCACGCCTGGGGCTCTCTCTCTCCTCATCTCCACTTCCTGGCCTCCCTGGCTTCCTCAAGTCTCAGCTGAAGGCCTGCCTTCTACAAGAGCCTGTCCTATCCTCCCTCACCTGGTCCCTCGTCTCTGAGGTTTATCTTACATGGCTGATTTGTGCTGTTGTTTGCATGTTATCTCCTCAGTTAGATTGTGAAGCTCTTTGAGGGCAGGGTTTGAGGGCAGCCTTTCTTTTCGAAATGTATTCTTAAGGCTTAGCACAGTGTTGGGCACATAGTGAGTGATTAATTCATGCTTGTTGAATTAAAACAAGATTTGATAGGGTTTGTTTGAAAAACTTACAGCCCTGCCTGGGGGTGCCCTTTTTTGTCTTCGTGGATCCTTTCAAGTGGTGGTTCTGTAGGCCACTTGTTGCTTCTCGTTAGTGAACTCTCCAGTCAGTGAACTTCCTGGAAATGTTTGATTCCTCTTTTCCATGACCTGCTTACGCTTTTCTGGACTTCTGTACTGATTAAGCAGTGGAGAAAAGGGATTGCTTGGGGTTTGCAGAAAAAGTAACCTCTCTGCCATGATAATACTAAGAGAAATGAACTCTTAACAAGTAAGAGGAACTTCTGGCAGCCTATCCTGTGGGATCATCCCACTTGGGGCTTCTTTGGCTGTTATGTAGTGCTCCCTTTAATAGTGTGCTTTTAAAACCTAGGTTGGCTTTAATTGGTTGTTTCCTACATAGTAGAGACTTTTTACTTGTTCCTTTTGCTGCCTCTTAGATAATTCCAATTTCCTATTTGATTGTTTGCACCTTAATAGTAGCCAGTCTTGATCATTTTAACAATCAGGAAAATAGATATGAAACCTGCGTGCCTCTCTTCTTGAGGGATTTGCAGGACTTCGGGGCTGCTGTCAGACACAGTCTCTTGACTGGTTGTTTTTCCTCCTCTTTTTTCTGTTGTTTGTGTAATGGGGAGCTCAGTGAGGGACAAGAGTGTATTTAAAAAGGCCAATGATATAAAAACAAAAGACATCCAGAAAATTTGTTGTTGCTGTTTTTCATTGTAAGCCCCTCCAGGGCAGAAATATGTAGTTTTTCATCTTTGTAGTTCCAGGAATTTGACGTGTGTTGAATTGAATAGCAAAAATAAATGAATCTTAAATGCTTTCTCTATATTAGGTACTGTGCTAGGTGACAGAAATGCAAATTTGATAAAAACAGCTGAGTCCTTGCTCATAATGAACTTACAAACAAATGTGGAAAGGGGGAGAATAAAACATATCTACAGAAATGTATAGTACACTGGAGAGTAAAGGGTAGAAGTATTCTCAAAGGAGCCCTTTGAGCCCAGGGGATAGGAGAGGGCTCCGTGGAGGAAGTGGCCTCTCTGTGGAGCCTGAAGGATGAGGATTCTGAATCCTACTGCTATTATTGCAGCATTAGCAGCTCATATGTTTGAAGGCTTTTGATGTTCCAAGCATGGGGAAAGGTGGGTACAAATATGTGGACATAGGAAGTAACAGGCAGGTGAAGCTCAGGACTGGCCAGTGGTCCAGTTTGGCAGCAGTGTGAAGGGCTAGTTAGATGGAGTAAGGCTGGAGAAGTAGGCTGGACCCAGCTTTTAGAAAGGCTTCTTGTCTTTTGGCTCGTCCATCATAAGCCCCCGTGAAGTGTTTGTTGAACTTGAAATGAATTTTTCTTCAGTAAATTAATTTGCAGTAGAATAGCCTTTTGCAAATAGGTTTTTTTTTTTATCCTAACTTTGTGGTGTCTTCCTTTGTGATTCAGGATAAGTTGCATCATCTTGTGCCTCTGTTTCTTCATTTTATAAAGTGGGGATGTTTACTCATCAGGGCTAGTCTGAGGCTGTTAATGTTTGTCAAATACTTTGAAATCATCCTTTTGAAGTTGCCACGTTACAGTAGTATTGGATGTAGCCTGGTGTGAAGCAAGAATATTAGACCATTACTACCAATTAAGGTTTGTAGGGAATGAAGGGTAGGAGAGTGAGGAGGGAAAAGTGTTTTGAAAAGAACTTAAAACAATTGCATTTCCCTTGTGTCATCAGGAAATTTGGTTTCCATTTACTGTCTCCACTGACTATTGGCTTTCCAGGTACATCTAGGGGATCATCTCATTCAGATCTAGAGAGGTGCTTCTGGATAATCTAGTCCAGTTCTCTCATTTTACAGATAAGGAAATTACTAATTTAGCCAAAAGGTTAAATTGGATGTTTAAAGTCACACAACTAGCAAGTATCAGAGCTGGAATTTGAATCTGGTCCATGCTTCTAAATCAGTGAAAAAGTACAACTCTGTACTGTTATTTTTTTTTGTAGATGAGAAGGGAAAAAGATACTGCAAAAAGGTTGTTCTCATCATTTTTTATCTGCTAACTCATAGCAGGTATAAACCAGGATCCCCCCAAACCAGCCTGAGCACCCCCATCACTTAAGGAAGGCCTAAAGCCTGAATTGACCAATCAGGAGAAAGACATTTTTTGGCCCACTCTGAGCTTAACCGGCCATAATGCTTTGCCTGCTCTGACATAACAGACATGCTTCTCTTTGCTCTCTGAGTGAACCCAAGCTCTCCTGCTGGATTTTATTGACTGGGAACATTTTTCTGCCAAGGACTAGGCACCTTGAACTGGACACTATCTTGAATAATAGGACTTTTCTTATCTTGTTATTTTATGGACACTGTTATGTTATGTCCTACTATAACATCCATGTTTTATGAATCTATCTTATTAAGAAATTGCACTCTCATATTATGGTTAACTATAATTTTCACTGACACAGGCATTCTGAGCCAGGAAGGGAGAAGGAAATACTTCCTTAACCTAAGGATAGAAAGTCCTCTTTAACTGTCATTTCCTTAAGCTCATTCTTATGACTCTTGTGTATAGATAACTGCATATACATCTTCAGCTTTGAGAGAAATAAAAATATACATGCACCCTAATTTTGTTTGTCTTTCTTAGAATGAACTCTGAAGGTTGACTGACATAGGCTTCCTTCCTTCTACATAGCATCTTCCTTTCCCTACCTCTTAAAGATTAAAAATGGAAAATAGGGATCAGATTTCATCTAGATAAGAGTTTATTCCTTGAGGATACTAAGACAAAGAATTAGTTTTCCTAATTAATAGTCAGAGTAGCTCCCTGAGCCCCCGAGAACCATTTTACAATGAGCCAGTCCCACATAGATAAGTTTTCCTGTTAGGGTGTCAGCACAGTTTCCTTTGGAGACATCATTTCCTTGTTGCTTTATTCTGTGTAGGACACAGTAGCCTTCCTGACCTGCCACAGGAGCTGCTCAGCAGGCTCAGTAGTAGACCCATTTCTTAGCATTAGTGGAGAGTTTACTAATGAATTACATTCACACCAAACAAGGCACTTGATACCCTGGTCTGCAAGATAAATATCACATTCTGTACTTTTCCTTTCCTTTTGGGATTAGTAGGAACAAATATGTGTTTAAATGGTCATTTTGGGACATTAAATCAAAATGCTCAGTAATGATAGTGGGACTTGTAAACCCTGCCAGGTACCTAAGTTAGGGTTTTTGGTCATCGTGTCACTACAGCCCTCTTCCATCGTTTCCTCATGGCAGGGGCCTGACCCTTGGTTCTCTGACAGTTGAACACAGAAATCTTAGAGGACCCAACCAGATGTGAAGGCTTCAGGTGCAGGCAGATGATACACTTCCTGTCTGTTGTCTGAAGACCAGCCTGAACAAGTTTGGAGAGTCTTGTCATTAAGTTGGTTGTAGGATGATGAATTTTGGCTATAGCTGTCTCTAGGATGGTACTGTGAAAGAGCCCACTCCACATTGGTAGAAACAATATCCACACACTGATAAAATCACGGATCCTTGAGTTTTTCTCCTAGTTGCCTAGTGTTTATTCTATTTCTCTAACTTGGTTAGATCAGGGGCTCTTACCCTGAGTATGATTTCAAAGGAAGCTGTGAACTTGGATGGGAAAATAATTAGATCTTTATTTTCACTAACTTCTAACTGAGATTTAGAATTTCCTTCTGTTATTTAAAAACATTTGTGAGAAAGGATCCAAAGGCTTCCCCAAACTGCTATGACACACAAAAAAGGTTTTGATAAAATCTAACCCATTTACTTTTACTTGGTGGCTATTAAGTTGGGTAGATTGATGGTGAAGAGAACCATCCAAATCCTCAGAAGAAGATAGTATGATAGAATTGTGAAATTTAGAGCTTGAAAGGATGTTAGAGATCATCTGACTGAATTCCCTCATTTTCAAATGAGGAAACCAAGGTCCAGAGAGATGTCCAGTGAAGGTCACACAGAGTAAGTGGTAGAGCTGGTATCTGACCTTAAGTTTTCAGGCTTCTTCTGCAGTAGCTCATAGCCTCCTCTCATCTTGGTGCTTGCTGATTTCAGTCTTTGCTTTAGATTTGTTTCTGGGGTGTTTATTTTCTCTTGGTTGAAGAGATCCAGAGTAATTTTCTTTCCCAAAGCATTGAGAACTGCACACTCCAGTAAGGTGGACCGTTAAACCTTGGTGTTTCTGTTTCTGTGGGCTAGGCTTTTGTTCAAATGCACACGTCCGCCTCTGCTGGGAATGTTTACTTGCAATGTTCTTTGCCTTCTGTAGCTCTGGTGGACGTCACACAGGATCAGAAGTTCTAAATCTCCGGGAATGGGTGGGGAGAACTGCCCTTCCTCAGCTTTTTTTCCTCATGAAATGTCTTTTGAATCTTTAGCTTTATGGAACAGAAGAGTGAAAAGTGTGGCTAGGAGGCCAGAAAATTAGAAATGTAAGAAGGGAATATTTCCGTAGTATCAGAAATGTTGTTCACAGTGCCTGGAACACATAGTAGGTCTTTCATTAATATTTGTTGTAATTTGACCAGTGTTTTAATCTGGTATTTTAATTTAGATTTTAATTTTAAGGTTCATTTTACAGTTTCCTATGGAATATTTACCTCTGTAGCTTTCATAATTTTGTATTGCTTTCATTACATTTTTGGGTCAATCTCTTTTTAAATACCAACTATTAACAATCTTTTTTCCACAGAAATCCCTGGATTTTTAGAATTGGAAGGGACCTAAAAGGTCATTTTATAGTTTAGTAAACTGAAGCTTTGAGAATGAAAGTGCTTTGCCCAGTGCTGTAGAGGTAGCACTCAGAGCAGATCTGAGGTTCAAACACAAGTTTTTAAGCTCTGAATACAGAGCTTTGTCAGCATCCTGGTTTGGTTACATTTGCTTTTCTTTCCTCTAGGTTGGCAGACTTAAAATGCATTTTTCAGTCCTCATATTAAGGAGGCATTGAACCTGTTTGCCTAAAGGGGAAGGGAAGGAGTTGGAATTAAGAAAAGTAAGATAGTGAAGAACTTTGAAATAGAGGACCCTGCTAGTGGACAATTGTTCATAGTATAATGTCCCATGGTCAGAGAACATATGAGGGAGCTAGAACAGTGTTATCACCCAGAGGGAGTGATTCTGTAGGTATTGCAATGGCCACAGTGTGGAGAGATACCAGTACCTGTTTTTTTTGACTATTATGCATGGGGGACCAAACCCACTGGCTCAGCTGGCTTCAGCTTCTTCATAGGAAAGGAAGAAAGCGTCTAATCATCCTCAGGCATACTTTGTCAGCTTCAGGGTAACTAGAAGAAGGTCTTTCTCCATTCCCCATCAGAAAACATGGTAGGAACCAGGGGTGTTTCGAGTGTGAGAATAGTTGGCAGTTAGGGTACTTGAGCATTCATTGACTTCTCTTGTTCATAGGCTCATGGATGGGTAAGTGGCTATTTCCATATCCAGTTTGACTCTATACTTCTTTGGGTGTATTTTTGATAATTGTTCCTTGCATTTGATAAATATTTGATAATCAAAACCGTCATGTATTGTGAAAGCAGGTTTTGTATGATTTCTTTAGAGTGAGTATCAAAGTAAACATGTTTTGAGAGCTAGATTCAGAATAGGACTTTATCAGTATTGGTTCAGACTTACAATTTCATAACAAGTTGAATTGTTTTCTTGCTCCTTCAGTTTTCTTAGCCCCTTGTCTGTCTCTCTCGTTTGCCTCCATCACATTCATCCTGTATTTACTTACCTAGTTGGGGTGAGAACGCATTTTTACCTTTGTATCCCCAGTGCCCAGCCCAATGAGAGCAGACGCTTAATGATATTTGTTTAATTGAATTCGAGTAATCTATTTTGGTGGCTCAGGAAGGCAGGTGATGAGGAAAGCATGAACTTGGCACTGGGTTTTGTTATGGTTTTTTGCTTCTGTTTAGATTTGGAGGAGATTGTCCAAATGAAGAAGTTAGTTTTTGTGCTTTGTGGGAGGAAAAAAAATGAGCTAAGTGGCCAGTTAGTGATTCCCTCTTTCTCAATACCTACTTTCTGAGTGTGTCGCACGTTTTGGGTTGCAAGAGAGGTTGACAAATTCTGGTAACTGTTATTCTTTTACCTAGTTAGGGTTATCTGATTTAAAAAAATGCCCTCCAGCTTTGCACTAGTGACCATCCTGGAGCCAGCAGCAGGTTTCTGGTGGCCCACGGAGCAGCATTCACATTTGATGGATGATTCTGTCAGTTACTGATGTTTAGGAAGCAGAGAATGAAGGGTGTACAGGCGGTCTTAGAGAATGTGAACTTGCTTCAAATCTAGATTATCACACAACTTTAAAAAAAATTGTGTAATTTATATTTTATATAAATAGAATGCCTAGGAAATTCTATCCCCCTTTCTCCAAATCCTGCCATTCATCCTTTACAAAAATTCTTTTTGGAAACTTTAGTAAATAATATTTCTAAATACAATTAAGTCACTGACTTTAATCTTTAGGAAACTTTTGTTTAAAATTATATTTGAGAAGTCCTTAAGTTGACATGTGAAAGCTTTAGCTTTTTAGTAGTTATATATATATATAAGTATGAAGCTTTAGCTCTTTAATGCATGTCTGCAGTGGCATCATGACAATATTTAGCAATTTAATTTTCTTATTACTGAATACAATTGGTGAGGTTGCATTTAGGTATGGTTTTAGAAAGGTAATAGTTTTAGAAGCAAAATTGGACTTTTTTTACTCTATTAAAATAAATTTGGAAGCATGAAACTTCTAAATTATTTTTTGGCTTCCTATGAAAGTAAACTTTAATCCTAGTTTTAAGGTGTAAAACTGGTTTAGTTACATGTTTCCTTATATTAAAAATTCCAAGGGTAATTTTAACACCAGTTAAACTGTTTATGATTTTTACATTTCAATGATACGTACATAATAAATCAATTTCAGTCACTAAGTTCTTCCTTATATCTGAAATATGCACTTTTCTTTATCCTTGGGCGTCTTGAATCATCTGATGTTAAGGATTCCCCTGTACTGGGCTTCCATCTTTGTTGGTCTTCAGTTTTGACTTTCTGGAAAGCTATGGCTTGACTGAGACTATCAAGAGCAGGATTTTCTCCTTCACCTTCACTTTCTTCCGCTTCTTCAATTTCTTCTTCCAGTTCAGTAATTTTCTTTGTTTTTTGGTGGTTCACGTTCTCCAAGCACGTATTTAGGACAAGCATAACTTAGGTGACCTGTTTCTCCACATTCATAACACCTAGATTTATCAAAGTAGTTGCTCCTTTGAATAAACTCAGCAGCTTTTCCATTGTCTTTGGCAATGCTTGCTTTTATCACTCTCCCAAATAACTGCTTATTGTTTAGTGTTCTCAAACAGTTTTGTGCTGATTCTTTATCCAAAAACAAAATAAATGCAACACCTTTACTCTTCCTGGTATCTTTGTCTTTCATAATAGTAACCTTTACAAATTTTCCATATTTGGAAAATATCCTGTATAAGTCATTGTCAGAGAAAAAGGCAAGTTGGATACATATACAGTGCTTTTACTTAGTGCTAATCCACCACTCATTTCTTTTGCTCACAGCACAAGTTGCCAGGAAATCCTTGGAGTTTCCTTGCACCACTGGAGATTCAATCCAACTTTACCTCCTTAGCTCCAACAGCAGTCATGCCATCACCAGGTCAGGTGTCTTAAAGACAAATAGCCATACAACTTCTTAAAGCCTCAGTTTTCCCAATTTAAAAATGGGGATAATAATATTTATATCTCTTACCTTAGAGTGGTCATTATGAGTAAAGCATTTTGAAACTTTGAAGTACTTTATTGATATAAGCCATTATTATGTAGTAATTATGTCTACTGAGGTCTTAATTTTGGAACTGAGTACAAGGAGAGTGAAAATTACTATTGTCTCACTTATCCCAATCTAAGTTCTATGAGCACTTTTCATCCCATCTGTCACATAGCGCAGCTACCCAGCACACAGCAGGTGTTTAATAAATGCACGTTCAGTTTCAGGATTGCAGCTCTGCCAGTCTTTCTAGATTCTTTTAGTTCCCAAGCTGTCTTTACCCAAGTCTCATCTCCAGTTGAGTGTCTGCATTGATGGTAGCCCTCTACTCACCTCAAAATCTGGTCATTTTGTTTAGCTTTTTATTTTTTCAGTCTGCTAATCTGGAGATGAAACTAAATCCAAGGCCAGAGATAGTATGAAGGCACCTGTTGGGTAATTCATGTTCAAGGGCATGCTATTTAAACTGTCCGTACATATTGCCTCCATTTCTTCTCTCAGCTGTTTGCCATCTGGCTTCCAACCTCATTATTTAATAGAATTCTCTAGTTACCCTGATCTCTTCGTTGCCAGATCTGATGGCCTTTTTTAAACCATCATCTTTCTTGACCTCTCCATAGCATTTGACCCCATTAACCAGCTTCTCCTCCTGGATGCTCTCACTTCTCTGGGTCTTCATGACACTTCTCTGTCTTGGTGGTCTGCCTCTCTTTTGGACCACTTCCCAGGCTGCTTGGTTAGATCTTCATGGATCTGCCTGTGGGTGATATATGCCAAGGTTCTCTCTTGGACTCTTTATTTTGTTAATAACCTCATGAGCTCCTGTGGCTTGAATTATCATCATCAGATGTAGATGATATCTAGGTTGATTTATCCAGACTTTGGATCTCTTCTGGGCTCCAGGACTTCTTCACCAAAATGTTAGACATTTTGGAATGGATGTCTCATAGGCAGCTTCAAGCTCAG
The DNA here is from genome assembly GCA_028627135.1 of Pseudochirops cupreus. Classification (NCBI taxonomy): domain Eukaryota; kingdom Metazoa; phylum Chordata; class Mammalia; order Diprotodontia; family Pseudocheiridae; genus Pseudochirops; species Pseudochirops cupreus. Next base: position 50,501,132 of record CM053581.1, read on the forward strand.
TCTGTCTAAAACAGTTCATTTTCTCTCTCCCCAAACCTGTTTCTGAGTTGTCTCGTATTTCTTGAGGGCACCACCATCTTCTATCCCTCCCCGGGGATAACAGCTCCTCATTCTGCTTCCCACATGTCCAGTGTTGTAGAGTCTCGTCTGTTACATTCCGCAGCATCTCTTGCATGTGTCCTCGTCACTGCTCACGTAGCCACCACCCTAGTTCTACCACTTGCCTCTTGCCCTCACTAATTGCAGTATCTTCAAGTATCTTCAGCTTCAAGTCTGTTCCCCTCTCCAAACCATTCTCAACTAAACTTCTAAAATGACATTTATAAGTGCTTTAGCACAGGTCCAACCATGTAATTTCCATGAATAGCTCCCAGTTACCTATAGAATCAAATAGACTCCTCATATTTGAAGCCCTACCTTTTCTAGCCTTATTTTATATGCTTCCTATACGACATTTCATTTCCCATTTTTATGCCTTTTCACAGGTTGTCCTTATGACTGGTTTCTTTCAAAGAGCAACTCAGATGCCCCTCTGAGAGGTTTTTTCTTGTCCCCTGGCTTCTAGGGCCTTCTCCCTCAAACTAGCTCAGGTTTATTTTACACATACTTATTTGTATATGCGTTGTGCATATTGTCTCCTCTATGGAGTGTAAACTCCTTGAAGGGGGGACTGTTGCATTTTTATGTTTATATACACCCCCCACACCTCCCTCTACCAGTGGCTGGTCTATAATAGAAACTTGACAAGTGTTTGTTGATTGACTGGATGCCCTTTTACTCCAGTGTGAATTCTAGGACATGCTTGTAGAACAATCTCAGTATGAAGGGAGAATGTGATTCGTGATGGTTCATCCGAGTTCCTGGAGAGGCTGGACATCTAGGTCTGAATAACCCTGCTTGAGAAAGTTTGCCAGCAGGGAAATGGTGGCATCAGCATGAAGTACTCCCTGTTCTCCATGGTGTTGTTGGGGGGTCTCTGGTTCTTTACTTATCCCTTATGGTGGCTACAGATTACAGAAGACGGAGTCCGTGAATGCTTTTTAAATAGGAGAGGTGGGCAGGAACAAGTTCAGAGCCATTGCCCTCACCTTTGTTCTCTGCTACATTTCTGGAAAGACAGCTAGAAAGGATCAGCCCCGTGATGCTTGTCTTGGTTTCTTTGCCAAATGATGAGTGATGCTTGATTCGATTCTTGAAGCTAACACTTTCTGTGTTCCTGGGAAACTGTTCTACCAACTCATATCTTTTCTTGAGATGTTTGTTTTCTCCAGGGCTCAAACTGATTGCACTGTGTGATGAGTTGATGTACCGAAGTACTTCTGGAGAGCCAAGATATTTCTTTAAGATATTCAGAAGCAGATTTTCTGGTATTTGTGTCACTTAAAGTGACATTACCAAGCCTATAACTGATTCATCTGTGGTGGAACTGGGTGTTACATCAAGCTTGCCCCAGCTGTATATAAGCTGCTTGAGAGCAGGGGCTGCTTCATTTTGGTGTTTGTATCTCATGGCCTGGCTTAGTGATGCTGAGGCATTAATAGTACTTTAATGCATAGATTAATTGACCAAGGGGATTTTCTCAGAGTTTTCTCTCTCCCCTTTTGGAGACTGAATGTTTTGGGTCAAAGGAAGGAATGTTTATGATTTCGTTGTTCTTTGACCTTTTGCTCTGGATTGGGCAATGCCTGTTTTCAGAAAATTTACCTTCTTGTTGGAAGTCAGGTTTTGTCATTTACTAATACCTTGTTTTCTTAGAGTTCTGTGCCTAGTGCTGAGGTTTTGGAGAATTGGGTTATAAAATCCAAGTAACACATCAGAGGAGAGCTCAAGATTTATTTGTTCAGCTGTCTTGTATGTATGTACTATTCTGTATTAGGGATAATGGAGTTTGCTAAGACATACTTTCCACTTTCAATAAATGTACACTGCTGCTGGGGAAACAGGATAAGAATGTGAAATAGCTACATATAAGCAAATGTGTGGTAGCACTGTATAGGCCATACCTATAAATTTGGATGGATTTATAATCTCATCAGCAAGGGCAATTTCTCCTCCAGTGCAGGCAGCAAACTAACCGTACCTTCTGGTCATATCCATAAAATCTTCTTAGAGCATCTACTGTGTACAAATATGCTGGAGCAGTGAAAAGACAGGCATGATTTTAAATACAACTTCATTGAAGAAATGCTTTAAACCAAGCCTTGACAAAGATGGAAATTTTTACAAAGAAGGAAAAGGTGTGGAAAGCCATGAACATAGCACTGAAACAAGCAGAGTTAGGATACTTATCCGACTACTTATCCCCAAAGTTGGGACTGGGGGGAGTGGAAGATAATTTGGAACTAATTGCTAATAGGCTTTGATGCTAACTGAGGAGCTTTGAGTCATTATGTTGAGCTGTTACTTGAGCCTCTTAGGTTGGTTATTACTCAGAAGCAATGGCATAGACCTACATATGTATTTACTACATGTTGTGTCTTTAGTTGAGGTGGGAGCAAGGGTGATATGGAACATTTCAGTTTACACCAGGGGCTTCTTAACTTTCTTTGTGTTATGGCTACCTTTGGTATTCTGGTGATACCCATGGACTCATTCTCAGAATATTTTTAAATGCATAAAATGAAATAAGCTTTAATAACTTAAGAAGTATAAAGGCTACAGACTGACCTAAAACATTTGAAGAGTTTATTTAAAATTTTCAAATATTGATATGTCTCATATTGTAGCATAACCACTGTCTTGTGCTACAGATTACAGTAGCTGATTTTTGAACTTTGTAAAAACTTTCATCAACTACTTCTTAGTGACTAAAAGAATTGTATTTGTAATTTTGGCCTTAAGGTCATTCAGAGAATGAGGTTTTGATGCATTCATGACAATTTTGATGTGATTCTACAGAGTGGAGTTTAATGGAGATAGATCGGGACCAAGGTGGTGAAGCAAGGGAGCCTCATTTAGTGATCGTCTGGTCTGAGAAAGTCTCATTCAGAAAGTGTCACACACGTAATATGTAGTGGCAAGGTAGCCCATCTTGTTAAATTATAATAAAACATTTATTATTCAAAATTCAAAAAATAAAATAAGCGCACAAGAAATTTAAACAAACTTTCAAATGATATTTTTGTAAACTTGTAGCCTTTATACTTTTTTAAAAAATTAATTTATTTGTTTTCACGTTTATATCACTCATTTCCACGAGATTTTGAGTTACAAATTTTCTCCTCATCTTTCCCCTACCCACCACCCCAAAACAGCAATCCCCCAATCTGCTCTCTCCTATGTCCTCCCCCATCGCCCCTCTGACTTTCCGGTAGGGCAGGATGGGTCTCCCTACCCCAATGGCCTGTATATCTTAATTCCCAGTTGCATGTAGTTAATAATAATAATAATATATACATATATATATTTAACATTTTATTACAGAACTTTAAATTCTAAATTCTTTCCCTTCCTCCCTTGTCACCCACCCCTACTGGAAGGGAATTCAATACAGGCTGTACATGTGTAATTACGCAGAACATCTCCACAATGGACATA
>CM053581.1:50505168-50520816 GCA_028627135.1 Pseudochirops cupreus
TCAATTGATCCTGTGCCCTCTATATACACATATATACACATACTCAGATATGTGTTCATACATATATATAAACCCTCCTACATAGACATATGTGTATATATACGTATATATACATTTGTATTCCCTTCACCTATCCTCATACTGAGAAAAGTTTCATAAGTTACAATTATCATTTTTCCATGTTGGCATGTAAATAGTTCAACTTTGACAAGTTCCTTATGATTTCTTTTCCATGTTTACCTTCTCATGCTTCTTGTATTTGAGTGTCAAATTTTCTTTTCAGTTCTGTTTTTTTCAGCAAGAATGTTTGAAAGTCTTCCACCTCACTGAATCACCATATTTTCCCCTGGAACATTATACTCAATTTTGCTGGGTAGATAATTCTTGGTTTTAATCCTAGCTCCCTTGGTCTCTAGAACATCATATTCCAGGCCCTTTGATCCCTCAGTGTAGAAGCTGCCAGATCTGGGTTATCCTAATTGTGTTTCCACAGTATTCAAATTGCTTTCTCTTGGCAGCCTGTGATATTTTCTCCTTGATCTGGGGACTCTGGAACCTGGCTATAACATTCCTAGAAGTTTAGCCATTCCCCAGTTGATGGGCATCCCCTTAATTTCCAGTTTTTTGCCGCCACAAAGAATGCTGCAATACTTTTTGGGATCTTTTTCAAGAGGTGATAGGTAAATTCTTTCCATTTCTGTTTTGCCCTCTGGTTCTAAAATATCAGGGCAGTTTTCCTTGAGAATTTCTTGAAGGATGCTTTCTAAGTTCTTTTTTTGATCATGACTTTCAGGTAGTCCAATAATTTTTAAATTGTCTCTCCTGGATCTATTTTCCGGGTCAGTGGTTTTTTCAATGAGATATTTCACATTGCCTTCTATTTTTTCATTTGTTTGGATCTGTTTAATAGTATCTTGATTTCTTATAAAGTCATTTGCTTCCATTTGCTCCAGTCTAACTCTGAAGGAATTATTCTCTTCAGTGAGCTTTTGAGATTCTTTTTCCATCTGGTAGATTTGACTTTTTAAGGCATTCTTCTCCTCATTGGCTTTTTGGGCCTCTTTTTCCATTTGAGTTAGTCTGTTTTTTAAGGTGTCATTTTTTTCAGTCAGGTTGTTGACTCTCTTTTCATGATTTTCTTGCATAATTCTCATTTCTCTTCCCAATTTTTCCTACACTTTTCTTATTTGGTTTTCAAAATCCTTCTTAAGCTCCTTTATGACCTGTAATTAGTTCATATTTTTCTTGGAAGCTTTTGGTACAGCAGTTCTGACTCTGTTGTCTTCCTCCTGTTCCATGCTTTGATCCTTTTTGTCCCCAAAAAAGGAATCTAAAGTTGGATTGCTATGCTTGCTTTGCTTCCTTTGCCTGCTCATGTTGCCAGTCAATTAACTTGACTTTTGAGCTCTTTGCCACAGTAGAACTCTACTTCCAGAGAAGAGAGCTTTGTCCCAGATTGCTGGGGTTTTTGCAGCTGCTGGAGGTATTAGAAGGCTGCTGTCTCTACAGCTCCTACCAGCTTTGGCTCACTGGTCACACACCTCAGGACCACCACCCAAGATCGGGATCTAGATCCAGGCAGGTTAAGACAAGAGCACTTAGTTTCTGAGTGGTTGCTTGGCCCCCCTCTAATCTGCAGGCTGGGAACTCTGAAGCAGCCGTGTGGAGGCAGCTGCAGGGCTGCTGCTTCGGCTGCTTCTGGCTCTGGGGGAAGAGGGCCGGACCTGCTCCCTTGTCCGCTCCAAATTTAGCTGAGTTCCACTGACCTTTCACCTTGTCTTTCACATTTGTGCATTGATAATTCTGGAAACTGCCACAGCTGCTGGTGATCCACTCTCCCAAATGCTCCAGCCACAGCTGGTCCTGGCTGCCCTGGGGCTAAAACCACGGGTTCATGCAGGGCTGCACTCGCTTCCCAGCATGCTGCAGTGAACCCTTCCTGTCCTCCTGCTGGACTACTTTCAGCGGGAGATTTATTTCTCTGTCACTTTGTGGGTTCTGGAGCTCTAAAGTTTGTTTAGAGTCATATTTTATACGTATTTGAGATGGTTATGGGGGGAGCCATGGAGTTTTCCTGTTTCTATGCTGCCATCTTGACTCCTCCACCTCTCATCATCCTATTAAAATATATTTTTAAAAATTACTCACAGATCTTAGGATAAGAACCTCAGTTTACTTGAATGTGGAAATCTTTGTTTTTGATCAGCTTAGGAAGTTCCTGGCATGATTATAGACTAAGCAAAAAAACCATCAGCTGTATTCTTGAATTTCTTGAAGTACCTAGTAGACATTAAAAGTAATTTGCCTATGCTTACATAGCTAGTGAATTTGGGAGTCAGAATTTGAATGCAGTTTTTGGAGCCTCATATTCTCATCCCCATTACTTGGTGATTGTATTTGTCTATTTTTTCAAAACATGGTGGTCTTTAAAAGTCAAGACAAAGCTCATATTAATCTCCTTGCATGTTTACAGCTGGGATTTTTGTCTCTCATATTGAAATCTCTGCCTTTACTCTGGGATCCTGCTCTTTGCTCTTGTGTATTCTGTTTCCATCACCTCAAAACAGGGAGAAGACAAGACCCTTCCAGAAGCAATTATGGCAGCCAAGGAGCTGTGGAGAAAGAAGACAGCCATCACCTTGCTCTGAGGGAAGCCCCTTCATTCATGCCTCCTGATACTTGGGTATCCCTGATAAGTCACAGAAATCCTTTGAAATCACATCGCTTGCTTTGTCCATGGAGAAAAAAAAATAGTATTTTCCCTTCAAGCCATTGGTGTCATGTTGTCACTAAAGATGATGATGATAATAGGGCAGTGTTGATGATAGGAGAATTTAAGTGATCCAGTCCTTGTTGCACTCTTTTAAGAAAAAATTCCATTGGGGTGGCCTTTGTTTACTCTGCTCATCCTAGTGAGCACTTAGTTCCATCTTCTCAGAGAGCCAAGAGAAGGTGTCCCTAAGAAGTGAAGGATCTGCACAGTGTAACTTGAAGGGAACATTTCTCATGGTTCTTGGACATCAATGTGTATATAATTGATAACAGCAGATAATAGATGGCAAAAAATGGTACATGGAAGCTTCTCACTGGTGGAGCAGAAATCTTGAGCTCTCCCAGTACATGGAGACATCCTAATTTTAGTGCACATGGTCATAGGATTTAGTGCTAGGAGGGACTTTAGAAATAATCTAACTGCATAGAGACTCATGATTGTAGGGGAACTCTGAGGTGATCTAGTTCAACTCAGTCCCCTCTGTCTGACATTCCTGACAGGTACTCATCCAGAGTCTACCTGTGGTGGAATTCAGCTCCTCCTGAGGCAGTTCATTACACTTTAGACAGGTTATAATTATTAGGAAGTTTTGACTTACATAAAACCGGGAACCTTTGTCGTTGCAGCTTCCACCTAACTACTTCAAGTTCCACCCTCTGGCAGCAAATAGAACAGGTATAACTCCTCCATGTGACAGCTCTTCACCAAGTACTTATCCTAGTTCTCCCCAAGCCTAAGTCTTCTCTTGTTATCTTTATGAATGTTTTCTCCCTCCCCTTGAATTTGTGATAATGAGAAGTATGGGGTTGGGAACTGGGGAGGAGAGTGAACTAGTGGACTTCTGTATTGCCAGCCCTAACTACTATACTGTAGTTGGAAAAGCCACAGTCATCAATCTGAAGTTTTATAAACTTCCCATCCAAAAAAATAAACAACCCATGATCTCCTTGTGGTTACTTCACACGAATTTCATCATTCCTCTTAGTTGGGCTTGAATGCCTAGGCAGTAATAAAATAAATGGAATGCCCACCACAAATGAGCCATAGTGTAGTTTCTAGGCAGAGCTTAACCACCTCATTTTACAGATGAGGAAGCTGAGCCTCAGAGAGAGGGTTAGTGACATGCTTGCCAAAGGTTACCAGGATTCGAAGCCAGGTTCTCTAACTGCAAATCCACTGCTCTTTCCTTTCCAGCACAGTGCTTGCCACAGTGATAAGCACTTAATAACTGCTTGTTACCTGCCCTATGCCACCTGTCTTAGAAGACCTAGGCATTTGCCAAAGAAAGATGACTGGAAAACACTGCCATTTTTATCACAGAACATTGCAAGTATCTGGTAGAACACCTGCTGTGATAAAAGAGCTCAATAGGGGTGGTCCAGGGTGTGCCTTTCAGTTGTCTGTGCCCGCTCTGTGCTTCATGGGGGCATGGAGGGGAGTGCTGAGAATATTCTTTGAGATCTTTGGGTAAAAGCAGCCTTTATGGCTGATAACTTTTGAAGGCTTCCCAAGCAGGGCTGTTGGTCATCCCAGTTAGTCGTGCTCTTTTTTTTGTGGGGGAGAGTGGGTAGGGAGGTGTTATTTTTGACTCCTCAGAATACCTTTAGGACTCTGCCTTGTCTACCTTGTCTGTCTATCTAGTTATTTTTGGTGATAATCTTGTTTTAATATTACTTAGATTTATAAATATATTATTCTCCATCAAGTGAACTATTCTTTTTATCAGAGATTTAAAAAGAAAGAACAATTCAATAAAACTAACCAGCACATAAACTCTATCTGACATTGAACACAGCATTCCACATCTAGTTGTCCACCTCTGCAAAGAAGGCCTAAGGGAGGTGATTTTCTCAATTTTTCTCCAGTAAACATATTTTTAAAAAAAGGTTTTAATTGAATTTTTTTCTCTTAGAAAATAATTTTTCTTGGTATTTTTTTTAATACCACTCTTACTTTCCAATGATCTAATGTCTTTTAAAAAAATTATTTTATTACATATATTTTGATACAGTTTGAGTTCTGGATTGTCGCTTTCCCCCCCTGCCAACTCCACATTGGAGAAGGCCAATATTTGATATAGCTTTATTTGTGGAGCCATAAAATTTCTCTCTTTGGAAGTGGACAGCATTTTCCTTCATAATTTCTAGTAGTTTGATTTGAATGTTCATATTACTAAGAAAAGCTTAGGCATTCTCTCCGAACAATATTGCTGTTAGTGTATACAACATTCTCTTGGTTTTGCTTGTTTCAATCTGCATTATTTTCTTGTAAGTCTTTCCGTGTTTTTCTGAAATGAACCTGCTCATCATTTCTTACAGCACAGTAGTAATATTCTATCACAATCATTTACCACAACTTATTCAGCCATTCACCAATTGATGGGTATCCCCTCCATTTCCAGTTATTTTTCCACCACAAAAAGCTGTTAGAAGTATTTTAGAACATATAGATTCTTTTCTTTTTTCACTGGTCACCTTGGGAAATGGATCTAATAGTGGTATTGCTGGGTTAAATACAGAGTTTTATAACTCTTTGGGCATAATTCCATATTGCTAAAATGGTTGCATCAAGTCACAGTTCCACCAACAGTGTATTAGTGTCTTAATTTTTCACATCCCTTCTAACATTTGTCATTCCCACTTCTATCATTTTAGCCAATCTGATAGGTATGAAATGGGACCTCAAAACTGTATTAATTTGCAAGTAGATCTGGTACATAGAGGTTCACTGAGTTGTCCAGAGTTACACAGAGTTTGAAGTTATAGGGAATATAGTTCATAGTATACTTCATCTTGCCTTTTTAGATTTTGCTATTTCTGTCTGTTTATATGGGACAAATTAGTGCATGGAGGCCCATTTTGTACTTACTGAATGATTGGTGATACTGGAGATAGGTGTTGCTTTGATTTCATAAGTATGGAAACTTCCTCTGTTGATAGATTACAGTCATTTATATCTTCTAATTTAATATAATTCTTGTCCATATTTTCCTATGAATCCTTTACGGAATGTCCAGTGACACTTCCTTCCCTGGTCTGTTAATTTCTCATCCTTTCTGTGTGACTGCCCTACCTTCTTTTCTCATCATTCATGGCCTGTGTGTTGACTTACTTTTCCTATTTGTATTATTCTTTTTTTTTTTTTTTTTTGCTTTTTGGTCAGGGGGGAAGGCAGGGCAGTTGGGGTTAAGTGACTTGCCCAAGGTCACACGGTTAGTAAGTGTTAAGTGTCTGAGGCTGGATTTGGACTCAGGTCCTCCTGACTCCAGGGCCGGTGCTCTATTCACTATGCCACCTAGCTGCCCCTACTTGTATTACTCTTGAAAAATCTTTAGGAATCTCATGCAATTCCTTTATTTTTTTTAGATACATTTTTTTAAATTTTGAGTTCCAAATTCTCTCCTTCCCAGCCTTTGCCTTATCCATTGAGAAGGCAGCAGTATGATTATCTATTTTACATGTGAAATCATGCAAAACATTTTCATATTAGCCATTTTGCCAAAAAAAAAGCAAGAAAAATAAAGGGAGTCTCATTCAACTTCCACAAACAGTCAAGAAACAAAACTTTCAGCCGGAGAGGGAGAGGAGGCGCCGCGGACCTGCCATCAGAGCTGTGGGCTCTGTGGGCACCATTCTCTGTGCTTCCAGCTTTTCCTGACAAGTGACGCCGGGTTGGCAGGATCTCCCAGTCCTAGATGGCGCCAGGAGAGATGCTGTGTGTGTCGCGTGGGCGTAGGGCACAAACAGAAGTGGCTTCAGTGGTTCCATCTTATCCCTGAGACAGAAGACTTGGACCCTCCCAGATGTTTGGGACAGGAATGTAATATTGTGGAATTTCTAGTTTCTTGGAGAAAATCTAAGTGTGTCTTAGGTATTTTTGGTGTCCTGTAAGTATGGAACTAAGAAACAGGGGGCATGGTGATTGGGTATGGCCCCGATAATTCACTAAAGGGTAGGGAAGCCAGACTGGATGGAATTCAGGTGAGTGTGCCAGTTGTCCTTTCTATATGTGAGTTGTTGAGAAAGGGCGAGGTGAATAGGATTCCTGAATCCATGGAGGTTGTTGGAAGAAGCACTTGTGGTGAGGGTGATGACGTTGTGTTAGGTAGAGTGGTATAAACTGGGCTGCCTTTCAGATGGGGGAAGCAATGGATGTCTTGGTGTACTCTGACATTAGAGAGGATGCAGGGTCCTTCGAGGTGACCAAGATTAGAGGTAGGGGCTCTGGATTCGTGAGGCAGTTACCCATTGCTATCAAGGAGATCGTTTTAATGGGAATTTGTTCCCTTTTTCTGTACCTTCAGCTTCTTCTAGTGCTCACCCTAAGGACTTTCCCAGTGAGTTATTGTAGAACTGCCAGTATGAATGCTGCAAACAGCTGAGGTTTAGAGATACAGGACTCTTCTGTCACCTGAGCTTAGGACTTCAGCTTTTTGGTTTTACAGTAATGGGGAAATACTTTTGTAAGAAACTGGACCATCCAGTTGGAAGTTTTAGTAGCTTTTCCTGGAACAGATTCAGTTACCATAAATAAAAAAAGAAAAGCAGATCTATTGAGGAGTGGGTTTATTTCATGTGTGACATTCTCGATTGGATTTTGTTAGGGAAATAACTAGATACTGTCATGAGCTTTCAGCAAAAACTACATATTTGTCTGCAGGTAGCTTGCTCTGGCTGTATGCTTTGGCCAGGTGTCAGGCTTGAGGAATAACTTGGTTGTCTGTGTTCAGTTCTGCCAGAGAGATTCAGGTGTTAAGGATGGTCATTGTGGAACTAGCACATTGTCCTCAGCCTGTTTCTGCAGGCTATTGGAGCCCACTCTGGGTCACTTGTTAGTAAGTGTCCTGCATGGTGTGAGCATCATTAGCCAGTTGTCCCTGGGACATCTGTCAGATCTCATTGGGTGGGGCCCAGTGGGGAGATGCTTTTTTTGGGTGGAGTTTTCTGCACCCAGTTGATATTTGACTTCCACATCAGTTTTGGGAAGAGGACAGGCCGATACCTTAGATCAGTGTGGCACATGAGACTGTTGATAGTCGTTTATGCCAGGTTTTGGCTTGGGCCAAATTGCATGAGACTGCAGCAGAAGCTGAACAGTATTTTTGCATCAAATTTGAGAGTAGCAGGGTTATACAACTGCCTTTTTCACGTTCCTACTTCTCTGTAGGAGAAGGCTATATGAATGAAAGTTGTGTTATTGGTGAAAGTAATTGTAGTTGGTAAAATTACCAAGTATACTCTGCTGAGAGCAAAATATACTGTTCAGAATGGTGTATTTTACTCTCAAAAACACAACAGAAGTTATGACAACATCACCATTAATCTCTTTTTACCTTATCATTGTGGCTGAAACTAAAGAGATTTAGGAGACTGTCACTTTTCCCCAGAGAATTGGAGGAAACAATGTGTATAGAGAAAAGAACATAGGATTTCAAGTCAGAGAATCTGGTTTCCAGTTCCAGCTCTGTCCTTTGTTAGTTATGTGACCTCGGGCAATCCACTTCTCCTCTGGGATTCTTTGTACTCATTTGTAAAATGAGAGAATTGGACCAGATGGGTCTCTGAAGTCCCTTTTAGCTTGAAGTCTTATGATCCCATGATTTCAGTACAGTTGATTAAGAAGATGATGGCTTCTCAAGTCAGGTGAGGATTGGAATGTCTTTATGTAAGCTCTTTAGAGAATTTACAGTAAGCTATTAAGAACAACTCCAGCAGCCCTCACTTCTAAGTCCTCAAGGATCTTGTGGATGATTCCTTTTCAGGACAAAAGATAGGAACTGTGCATTAACCAGTCTTACATGATTGAGGTATGTAGTGACTCCCATCTTTGTAGACTTCTTTCTTGAAGTTGGAAGACTCTTCTATGAAGCTTGGAAAGCTTGCTTTTCCTCACTATTGGTTGTCTTTTTTATTTTTAATATCCTAGTTTCAGCTCTCAGCTTTGCCATGCAGCTCCTTTCTAGAGGAGCCTTTGTATAGTAGAGTTACTCTGATATAGTCTGTAGAATGTTTCACTTAGCTATGACATACAGGTACACAAGTAGATTTTTTTTGGTAAAAATTTATTTTTGAAAAAACAATATGTCAATATGGCTTCCATTTCAGGTATGCTAGAGTTCAATGATTAATATCTTTGAGTTAATATCACAGAATAGGGATAATTTCTAATTATACTATGTTATAAGGTTATATCTTCATGTGACCGTTTGAGAAAAGTTTCAGAAGTAATCAAAACAAATCATTAACTATTCCAGCTCATTTTCTCAGCAACATTCTGAATGTTTAGTACTATAACCAGTCCTAAATATAGACTATAAAATTTGGTTATACTTGAGTAGCTGTCATTCATCTTCCTTCTGTCACACAAAGTCTCATGTGTTTCTGGACTCTAGCTAAACCATTCAAGGAATTCATTTGCTGATGAGTTTTTCAACAAGACTTTCAGCAAAATGTTATTGAGGCTTTTTTGTGAGTGAGGGTCCTTTTACATAAAATCCTGCCAATAAACTGATGTAAGTCACATTACCTTACCCTACCTGGGCACAGGGTAGTGGTTGCCTCCTTTTTCTTCCTGGCTGTTCTTGTTAGCCATCTTGCCATTCCTTCACACTTTCTAGCCCTGGAGCTATGTTTCTTTTTTACTCCTGCAAGGCATAAAATTTTTTGTCTCTAAAGTAATTACTTCTGTTTCTTACATATAGTAAGCACTCAGTAAATGTTTTTTTAATTGTTTTTTTGACAATGATTGGTGTTTTCATGTGTATTTTCGAAGTTATATTACAAATATTGTTTGTTGAAGTGAGTTGATTTATCCTCTAAAAGAGTAGTTTTTAACCTCCTTTTGCATCCTCAACCAGTCCGTCTGGTGGAGCCCATGGACCCTTTCTTGGAATGTTTTTAAGTGTACAAAATAAAATACATGGAATTACAAGGGAAACCAGTTATATTAAAGTACAGTTATCTGAATCTGGATTTTTTAAACTCCAAGTTCATGGACCTTCAGGTTAAGAGTGCCTAAAAAATTAAAATGAACCAAATAGATGCTACTAACTCCATGAGATAACAAGAAATATTAAAATAAGTCAAAAGCTTAAAAAATAGAAGAATATGTGAGGTATCCCATAGCAAAAACAACTGACCTTGTTGAAGTGATAATTTAAGAATCATTGGACTATTTAATTCAAGAAATCTTAAAAGAAAATTGCCCAGATCTCTTAGAACAAGAGAATAATATAAGAATCAAAAGAATCCATTTGTCATCTCCTGAAAGAAACTACAAAATGAAAATTCTGGGAATCTTAAAGCCAAAATCCAGACCTCCTAGGTCAAAGAAGCAAGCAGCCAGGAAGAAAGATTGCAAGTTAGGAGGGGCTGCAGTTAGGATCATACAAGAGTTAGCATTCATCACCATGAAGGAGTGGAGAACTTGGAATATGGTATTCTAGAAGCCAAAGGCTTTAGGCTTATGGCCAGCTAAACTGAGTATAATCCTACTGAGGAAAAAATAGATGATTTCTAAGCAGTCCTGATGAAAAAACCAGAGCTGAGTAGAAAATTTGACATACAAATACAAGAGTTAAGAGAAGCTTAAAAGGTAAACATTACCCAGCAATCTTGAGAAGCAGGGAAAGGAAAGGAAGAATGAGGAAAATTATCTTGTATAAATAGAATGATCAGTAGAACTCTGTACAACAAGGAGAAGGAATTAGGGAGGACTTGAACTTCACTTATTTGAACTGATCATAGGAGGGGGAAAATGCACATTCACACACAAAGTTGGGTGCAGAAATAGATTTCACCCAGTAGGAAATTGGGAGGGGAAAGGGGATGGGGTAAATAGGAGAGTAAATAATGGGAAGGATTAATAAGAATCAAAACAAACTCTTAAGTGCCCTTGAAAATAATAAGACAATAGAATGGAAGGAAATATATAGTTATAAACATAACTGTGAATGTGAATGGAATGAGCTCATCCATAAAATGGAAAATAGCAGAATGGCTTAGAAACCAGAACCCAATAACATGTTATTTACAAGAAACATACCTGAAACAGAAAAATACACACAATTAAAATAAGGGGCTAAAACAGATTCTATTATATTTTGGCTGAAGTAAAAAATATCAGGGCTGGCAATCATGTCCTCAGACAAAGTAAAAGCAAAAATAGACTTAATTAAAGAGATAAATAGGGAAACTACATTTTGCTGAAAGGTACCACAAACAGTGGGGCAGCTAGACGGCACAATGGATAGAGTGCCAAGCCTTAAGTCAGGAAGACATCCTCCTGAATTCAAATCTGGTCTCAGACATTAGCTGTGTGATACTGGACAAGTCACTTAAAACTCTTTGCCTTAGCTTCCTCATCTGTAAAATGAGCTGGAGTAGGAAATGGCAAACCATTCTAGTATCTGTTTTGCCAAGAAAACCCAAGATAGGGTCACCAAGAGTCTGATATGACTAAAACGACTGAGCAACATGATAGACAATTAAATTAATAGCAATACTAAACATTTATATATATTTCAGAAAAGATAGGTATGATAGACTTCTGAAGAGTGTTGAATAAGAATAGGAATGTGCATGGTACATTCACCAAAATTAATCATATATTAAGGCATAAAAGGAGAGGTAAGTGACCTAGTGGAGGCCTCAAGTCAGGAAGACTCATCTTCTTGAGTTCAAATCTGGCCTCAGACACTTACTAGCTGTGTGACCCTGGGGAAGTCATTTAACCCTGTTTGTTAGCCATGTTTGCCCCAGTTCTTCACCTGTAAAATGAGGAACTGGTAAATCACTCCAATATCTTTTGCCAAGAAAACTCCAAAATGAGGTCACAAAGAGTTGACTGACTGTCAGAATCAATGCATCAGCAAAGCATAAAAACATCATAAATAAATGCAGAAAAGCAGAAATATTAAATACATCTTTTGCCAACCATGATGCAACAAAAAATAAATTCCATAAAGAGCCTTTGAAATAAAACTTAATAGTTAATTGAAAACTAAAACTTAATCCTAAAGAGTGAGTGGGTCAAGGAACAAATCAGAAACAGTCAGCAGTTTCATTAAAGGTAATGACAACAGTGAGACAACATACAATTTTGCGAATTTAGCTAAAGCAAAAATTAGGAGAAATTTTATATCTTTAAATACTTTTGTTGTAGTTGTATGTTACAGGGCATCTCAAAAAAGATTCACAGACTCAGACCATCTCCAAACCAAGCAAAGGCATTTATTGATGATTACACTGTTAGCAAGCAGGCTAGGGCTCCTTAGAGGAGCTAGCTAGCAACTAGAAGAGCAAGACAGGAATTTTTATAGAGCAAAAGATGCAGTTATATAACAGAATCATTATAGAATATATAAATATTAAAATAGAGGAGCAGTTTACTAATATGTGAGGAGGGGTCTTCACTTTGGAACTATGCATGTGGCTATCCATAATTCATATAGAAAAGCCCACTTGGGGTATTGATGTGTGATAATGATGTCATAATAAATCTCTATTATGTCATAAGTTCACCTAAAGTCTTTGCTATTATTGTGCAGGTGCCTACTTAGGAAAAGCCCCTTTTGTGGTTTAGTGGTCAGGTACCTGCTTGGCAGCCTCTTGGTGCTGCTTTCTGATTGGCTGGCTGTTGTGGTCCTGTCTGAGACTAGATGGATGATGTGGTTGAGAACATGGGCACGCCTGCTGTTCTAGTGAGGCATATGAGAATGTTGGGATATTGGGTCTGGGGGCAGGGGGTAGTGGCTAGCTAGGGGTATTTACTAGGATTCCCTCACTTTCATGAATAAAAGAAAGTGCAGATTGATGAATTAGGCATACAACTAAAAAAACCTAGAAAACCAATAAATTAAAAATTCCAAATCAGTCACTAAAAAGAGATGAACACAATTGAAAGAAAAAACCCATTAAATTAATAAATAAGGTCAGCAGTTTTATTTATTTTATTTAAAATTTTTTTTTCATAATTAACTTTTATTTATTTTTAGTTTACATCATTCATTTCCACGAGATTTTGAGTTACAAATTTTCTCCCCATCTTTCCCCTATCCACCAAAACAGCAATCCCACTGTATACCCCCTTCCCCAATCTGTTCTCTCTTATATCCTCCCTCATTACCCCTCTGACTTTCCAGTAGGGTAAGATGGATCTCCCAGCCCCAGTTGCCTGTATATCTTAATCAGCAGTTGTTTCATTACCTAAAAAAATAAAATAGATAAATATTAGCTAACTTGATTTTTAAAAAGGAAACCAAATTATCAGTATGAAGAATGAAAAAAGTAGATTTATAACCAATGAAGAAGAAATAAAAGCAGTTAATTAGTAGCTATTTCTCCCAATGATATGCCAGTAAAACTAACAAAATGGAATGGAAAACTATTTACAAAAATAAAATTACCCAGATTAACAGAACAGGAAATAGTGTGCTTAAATAATCCAATTTTAGAAAAAGAAACTAAACAAGGCATAAATGAACTACTAAACAGATTAAGAGAAAGGGAGAAGATTTTACATCAAATTGCCTCTGTTTTGTAAGTTAAGTGAGAGGCAAGGCACTTACCTGAATAAAAGGGGGGAAAGCAGGTGTGGAAGGCTAGAGGAGAAAGGAAGGTTTGGAATAGCTTTTGTGGGGTGTGAGCTTAGGGAATCATGGAGGAGTTAAAGGAATGGCTTGTTGCATAAGGTTCCAATTTAAGTTATATAGCATGAATTTCTAATGTACCAAGAAAAACCAGTATCATCAAAAACCCAGAGAGGAAGAGGGTGGTTATCAACAGGGTCAAATGCTGCAGGGAGGTCAGGAAGGATAAGATTTTTAAAAAGGTCATTAGATTTAGAGATTAAGAAATCATTGACAACTTTGGAGAAAGCAATTTCAGTTGAGTGGTGTGGTCTGTAGCTAGATTGTAGAGGGTTTAGAGAAAGGTTTGAGTATAAGAAATGGAAGCATTGACTTTTTCATGGAGTTTAGCTAAGAAGGGGAGAGGAGACACAGAATGATACTTCCATGGAAGGGTAGAATCAGGTGAGGGCTTTTTAAAGATGAAGGACATATTGGACTTGTTTTTAGATAGCAAGGAAGGAACCAGTATATAGGAAGAAATTGATGATGATAATGAGACGAGAGAGAGAGCACGAGTTCTTTCTGAGTAGTATGTTGGAAACAGTGGGAAGGAATGGAATCAGAGATGAATGTAGAGGGTGTTGGCCTTGGGAAAGAAAAATGACCACCTCATTATTAGAGCCTGAAGGGGAAGGAGGAGATAGTATAGTGGAGGATGATGTCAGAGGTATATGAGATGTTAAGCATGCCAACCATTTGCTAGGCACTATGCTGAGCACTTTATAAATATTAACCCATTTGATCCTCACAACAGCTCGTCTGTGTATCCCCTTGAGAGGCTTGAGGATAGATGCAAATGATTGGAACAGCCTCTGAAGTGTGTAGCATAGAGAATTACTGATTGGAGAGGAGTAAAAAGATTGCCTTTCTGAACTAAGGGCCCATTTGAATTTAGATAAGATAATTTAGTGAACTCAGTCGGCATGGTTTCTTGGCTTCCACCAGCTCTGCTCAGTAGCAGGAGAATAGGAGCAGAGGAGGCAGATGTTAAGAGTAATTCATGTGTGGAATTTGGCAAGGCATGATTGGTGATAGGACAAGGGACAAAGGATTCAAGAAGAGAAGCTATTATAGAGTTGAACTGGTTCACTAGAGAGGTTGAGATTGATAAGGTAGTAAAATGTATAAACTACTGAGGAGTGGTGGAGGGATTAAAGGTCACAGGAAGGGTGAAATACAGGGTAGGGGTCATAAGGCATAGAGAATAATGGAATTATAAAAGATTATAATCAGATAAAAGAATTGCAGAGTTCATGACCTTGGGGGGAGGGAGACATTCATAGATGATGGCAAGATTGAGGGCATGACTGTCTTTGTGTAGCTCAAGGGGAGCAGAGGGGTAGGTCGTGGGAGTTGAATAGATTGAGGAACTGGGAAATTTTGGTGTAAGATGGAGTATCATTATGGATGTTAAAGTCCCCTAGTATAAGGGCAGGAGTTTTTGAAGGAATTAAATTTTATTCAAAACCTTTCTAAGAGTTTTTCCCAAGATCTCTCTGCCAAACCCCAAATTCCCATTACCCATTTGCCTGCTGGTTAACCTTCAGTTAATCAGGATGATAAGAAGGCAGGTCCTTTCCTGTCACAGATCCTGTCTTATTTGGGAATGGGGAAGAAGGAGTCTGGAAAGGAGTCAAAATAACAAAGTATGGAGCTCCCTTCCTTTTACTACCACTTGCTATTTGAAAATTCATGGTTATTATTTAGTGCTTTTTTTATCCACTACCCTGCACTGGACACTTTAGGAGAGAAAAGAAGTCTTTTCTTGAGGAACTTAGAGCTTCCCTGGGGAGACCAAATTAAACCTAGTTGAATAAAATTGGTAGACACTGTTGCTAGGATCCCCAGGATGATTGCATGGTACACACTTTTAAAGTACAATGGGAGTTTAGAGAAATGTATGTTATTGTGGAAAGACATCTTGGAAGGATTTGGATTGTGAGTGAGCTAAGTGGAGAGGGCTGAACAGAGGCATGGAAGGGAGAAAATAAACATGATAGAGTGTGAGTTTGTTAGGGGATAGAATGGGGCAGTGAGGAGACAAACATGACTGAAGAAAAGTTGTAGGAAGAGGGAGCGGAGCCAAGATGGCGGCGTAGCAGCAGCAACATATCGCAGCTCTCACATAGCCACCCCAAAATACCCATAAAATAGGACTCTAAACCAATCCTAGAACTCCAAAACGTACACAAAGATACTTCCCACTGAAGTCAGCTCGGCTACGAGGAACCATATCAGCACTGTG
>CM053581.1:50521316-50563092 GCA_028627135.1 Pseudochirops cupreus
TCAATCTGAGGAGGAGCCGCAGGCACTGGGGGCTGAACTCCCAGCTCTGCCGCTTCCTCCTGTGTTGAATTAAGAAAATCACTTCCTCACTCCAGACATTTGCTACCTTGGCATGAGATGGGGGTTAGACTAGATATGCCCTTCTAGCTCTAGATCCTAAAATCTTATCATTGTAAAGGCATGTTTATTATTATTATCATCAAGTTAACTAATTGGTGGATCTCGGTTTCCTAATCTAAAAAATGAGGGAGGGGAGCTGGATGATATCTGAGGGCCTTATAAATCTGTGACTCTGTGATTGTTATCAGGGCACTTGCTTTGGAAACCCCAGGTAAATTCACACATTTGTGTGAGATGAAAGAGTTCAGAGTCTGAATCTAAGGTCAGAAAAGGTCTTTATTCTTTCTCATGAGACAGGACTCTGCCCCTGTCGCCCACATGGTGTCTGCAGGGAGAGAGCAACATATAGACACCAGCCTATGGTTATATAATCTTCCAGTGCAGAAACCCAACCCCCCCAACAGACCTTCACTCTTATTGGTAGCGGGGCTGACCCACAACCTAAGTGCAGAAATCTGAAGGACCTGGAAGCGTGTGGGTGTCCAGTGAAAGCAGTCTTAACCTTATTTGGCATATCTTCTGCTGAGTTGGCTCTGGGGGAGGGTCTCCATTGCTCTAAGCCCCAGACTGCTTGAAGGTCAGGTGACCTAACCCTAGGCCTAGTGAAAACTGAAGCCATTCTAGATTTGATTTTTCAGAATGGGGAAACTTCACTATAAATTATCCCTCACAAATTGAATCACAGACTATCAGAATTTTAAAAGGAATCTCAGAGATCCTGTAGATTAACTTTCTTGTCTCTAAAGTTAGAAAGCTCAGCCTTGGTGAGGGGGAAGTGACTTGCCCAAGGGCACAGAAGCCCTTTCCTGGTAGAGATGAAATGAGAACTAATTTCTTCGCACTCCAGTTCCTGGTCTTTTCCCTAGACCTCACAGCTGATTCTGCTCTTTTCACCTACCCAGAAGTGTGGTGAGTCCCAGCCATGTTGTTAGTGTTTGGTCTTTGGCCTCCTTTCCTGCTGTCAGACTGGCATCAGTTCCCCCTGTTTCAGGAGTCTGGCAGCTAGGAATGCTCTTCTCTCTATTTTTGCAGTAAAAAATGTTCATGCTCTTTCCTTGACCTCAGATGTTTTCTTATGATCATTAATGGACACCATGTCCCTACCTGTTTGATGATAGTTATCCCTTCCACATTGCAAGAGTTAGGGGCACGGTGCCCCCCACAATCTGGAAAATCCACACAAAATGTTTGGGCCTCGCTGCATACCAGAGAAAAAGTCTGAATTATGGTGTTAAAAGATAAAATATGTTGATATTATACAATATTGTACATTGTATTTTATGCATTTCTGAGTTTCTAAACTTTTTCTGTGTCATCTGCTGGCCTTTGTGTATTGTCTGTGGCTTCCACAAAACTTCCCCCAAATTCCCATTTCATTTCTTATGCCCACCAGCAATGTGGCAAGATCTCAATGGGGAACATGGAGATGTGGGAGGAGATAATTGTACCTGCCTGTTGCTGAGTTCTCACTGTCACTGGGGTCTCTTGCACACCAAGGTGGTGCTGTGGCCAGGGTGACTAGCACAGGGAATCAAGAGGTCCAGAGGCAGGCCTGAGCCTTTTTTGGTTTACACTTTATTAATAACCTTTTGTTTTTATGCCTCAGTTATATGTCATTATTCCCACCTACTTACCATTTTATCTTTCCTCTTAATAACCTTCCAACAAAATTAAGCAAAGAAAAACTGGTTGACACACAGGCATCATCTCGCAATCTGTGTTGTTAAATCCCCTTCCTCTCTATGAGGAGGAAGAAGGTATACTTTATCCTCTTCTGAGTAGGCCCAGGACTCATTATTATAATCAGTCAAGAGTTTCACTGCCTTTTAGTGTTGTTTTCATTCACATCAGCATAGCTGTTTTCTCTATCAGTTTACATCAGAGATAACAAAACTCCTTAATGCAGCCCGAACCATATTAAAATGCAATTGGGAAATATGTAACAAAATAAATAAGAATACAGTTCAACATAAATAATGTTACTTTGTGGTTTCTGAAGTCCATATACAACTAACAGGATTATTTCTATTTAAGTTTGACATCACTAATTTACATTATTATAGCTAGGGCATCAAGTCATGCAAAATTTCATATATCTATCAATCAGTCGACCAGCATTTGTGAGGCTCTGTGATAGTGCCCAGGACACAAAGACAAAAAGAAGCAACCTCTGTCCTTGAGCAATTGACATTTTTTGGAGGAGACATGTATGTAAATAAGTATTAATGACCAAATGAATAAAGGGAAAAAGCATTTATTAAATGGATGCCATATGTTAAGCACTGGGTATACAGATACAAAAGCAGAGAGAGACCCTGCCTTAAAGGAGCTTCTCTTTATGGGGGAGACAACACATGTAAGGGGTTTGATGGCCAGAGAGGGCAGCTGGTCCAGAACTTGACAAGGTTAGTGAGTGGGCCAGATAAGGCTGGATTGATGTACTTCTTCTAGAGGCAGTGGCAGAGGGGATTTGATCATGGTTCCAAGTATAACAGGAGTGAAAATACAGTTGCTATCCCAGTGATGACTACTGGGTTAGGTATGATCTGTTCTGGTTCTTAATTCAGACCTTGGCTGGGGGACATGAGACATCTTGCTCAGCAGCATATTGGATTCTGAAGGCTTTTAGTTTTCTTGAACACATATTAGCTATCGCTCTAATCACTTTCATCTTAGGTCAGTCATATCATAGAATATTAGTGCTAGGAGAGTCCTTTGCCCAAGGAATACTAGAGCAAAAGGCAAAGCTATTTGCCTACCGTGACACAGCTTGTTAGTGGCAGCGTTGGAACTGGAGTTAAGTCTACTGATTTCCTTCCAGTCCAGGGCTGTTTTTACTAAATACTAAGTACCCTTTGAGCCTACTGCACTAAGGACCTGCTCCCCTACATGTGTTAGTTGCCATCCCTAAGTAAAGACTTCCTTACACTGAACACTAACCTTTCTCTGACTTCTAAACAGCCTTTAACCTGAGTAGCAGTCCAGTCAAGCCCTGCTTGTGCTGTGCAGTTTCCTTGCAAGTTCACGTGGCCTGCTGATACCTCAACGCAACCTGCAGACCGTGTTTCTTAAGAGCCCAGGAGGGACAAAGGAACCAAACTAGTGGCCCAGTAATGTTGGAGAGCAGAAGTGAAGTGGCCTGAGAATATTTTATGACTCAGCCTCATGGTACATGAGGTATCTGACATCGTACCATTCAGAAAATCTCCCTGAGTAGAGGATGGAAAAACACAAGCTCCCAGTCCACCTGGCTGAGGAAAGACCCTCCTCAGATTCTTGGTGGAGTGTGTATGTGGAGAGAGTCAGCCTTAGGGAAAAGAGGACTGAAAGCAGTCTGTTGGTGGACGCACAGCCCCGGAAACAGATTTTAACTAGGGCAGACTCTCAGTCAATGAGCAGTTAGCTTCTGGATTCCTGGAGTCCATGTTTCCCTTATGTATTGTGTATCAGTCTATAATCCCATGGCCCACATCAGTTCCCGACACTGAAGGTGGAGTGTTGTGGCTGGGTAAGGAGGATGGTACAGATGAGCATTGTTCATGGCTGGGAATCAAAGAATCACTCCAGACTTTGGAAGATATTCTTCCTGTCCTCTAGCTCCCTCCGCATGTCCCTCCTTTTAACTATATGTCATACACTACAAAGAGCTGGCTTATTATTAGGAAACCACTCTCTTCTTGTTAAGGACAGTAAGTTAGCTTAGAGAGGATACATGCTCACATTTTATTTACAAGCAAAAACTGTTTATTGTTGAAAGCTAGCAGTGCTCTGAGGATGATCAGAAGTGTTTTCCCGGTTGTAGTCTTTGAAGTGGATTTAAAGTTGCAATTTTGCATCCAAATGGGTTGTTCCAAATGTTGTCAGTCAGTCCACAAACATTTATTAAAGCATCTACTATGTATCAGATCTTCACATGCACCTGAGGGTATAGAAGAAAAGAAGCCTAATGGGAGTCTTTGCTGCCAGTGCCCCCTTCCCTGTGTTCACTTCTGTCTGGAAATCAACCCCCCAGTCTTCAGGTTCACCCACGAGGGAGGGAACTCAGCACCAATTCCACCACAACCCTGGATCATGGGCTGAGTCCCTCCAGCCTCACATTCTCTACCTCTCTCTCCACCCTTACCTTCAGGAGAACTTTCCCCTTACTTGCTTGGATGACCAGAGAGTCACCAATTAAAATCCTTCTGATGAGATGGAGGACCATTAGGCTCCCTTACCATCTGCCTTGCTGTGAAGTCCTCTGGACCTCTGGGAATTTCCGTCTGACCAGCCAGTGTACCCTAAGGACTTCTTGACCTTTCTACCTGTCCTGCAGCCAAAGCCACATATATGTTGTATTCTGCAATTAGAATGTGAACTCAGAGCAGGAAATGCACCACTTTTCTTTTTGGTGCATAAGCTTTTTCATTTCATTCATTCATTCATTCATTCATATATTTATATACCTGTTTAAGTAGATATGTATACAAAGTAAATACAAGCCAGTTTTCTTTTGGTGAGGAGCTGCTAGGTGCTTTGGGGGCATCAGGAAAGGTCTCAAGAGGTGGCACTTGAACTGAGCTTTGATGAAGGCTGGAGGGAAACATCTCGTAAATATCTGCCTTACATAACCTGGTGACTTGGATTATATGTGAGAAGTTCACTAACTCTCTGTCTCGGACTGCCAGACAACATATTTCCATACTACAGCTGTGGACTTCAAAACGATCTGGAGAACTCAAATCAATAAAATGTACTGGGACCAAACTATTATTACCCATAATTGCCCAGGCCTAATATCGAGCCATAAAAATACATGAGATCGGATTTTCAGTCTTTATTTGCCATCTTTGATGGATGTCCTACTCAGCGCTATACTATTTCTTTTTGAAGAATTTTGTCCCAGAATTATTTCATTTGGAATGTTGACTGGTAGTTTTCCTCACAGTTAGGGGATTCTTTACACCATCTAATCCCTAGTTCCCAACCGAATTTGAGTTGCATAGGGCCTCAGTGAGAGCCCAGTGTCCACATAGGCTCACATTTCCAAACAGTTCTAATTGTGAGGGCTCTTCCTCATGTCCCGTCTAAGGTGTCCTCCTTCTAACATACTTACATTTACAGTTGCTTTTATTTCTGCCTTTGGGTCCACGTAGAACAAGCCTCTCTTCCACATGACAGCCCTTTAAATACTTGCAGATGGATATCATTTCCCCACTAAGTCTTTTCCAGGTTAAACATAGCAAGTCCTTTAACTTACTTTCACAGGACTTGGACTTGGTTGAGGCCCTTTGGCCTCAAGGTTACCTGTTTTCTCTCTAGTTTATCAATGAACTTCTTAAACTATAGTAGAACTGAACACTGTATTCCAGATGTAGGATAACCAGGGCAAAGGACAAAGGGACTGTCGCCTCCTTAGTCCTCGAATTGAGGACAGGGCTGTTTTTACTTCTTTTGTTGCCTGGGCACTCTGCATTGGGGTCATTAAAAGGGACACAGTCTTATCTGGCTCTCTAATGCAATCCATGCTCCCATCTGCTTTTTTGGCTGCCATATCACATTGAGCTTGCAGTCCACTAAAATCCACAGATCTTTTTCAGATGAATTGCTCCCTAGCCATGCCTCCTTCCCTAGTCCCATATTAATGTCTTCATACCAGGGTAATGTGTGATGATTCCAGAGAGAAGCAGATCTCTTGGCTTCAGTTGCCCTTGTGTTTTCAGTTGTGGGAGTAGCCCCTTGGCTCTAAAGCATTTTTTTTCCCTCTTATCCCTAGAACCGGAGCCTCACCCTGTTCTCCCTAATCCTGGGCTCATAGCTTCGTGAACTCCTTCTGCCAATCCCTGGTTCCTCCCTGCTTCAGTACGTGTGCCTGGCAGAGGCTGTTTACAAACCGGAACAGCCTGTCCCAAAGATGTTTCCCAGGGCTGGGTAATTCCTTACTGAGAACTCAGACCCCATAGCTTTACATTGAGGCAATGTTTGTACTTTTGGCTCTTGGGACACTGCATGTGTGCTTTGGGATGTGGATTGTGGGATCGACTGGAATTTCCCCGGCTGTTTCTTAGAGAAAGCTGTCTCCCTCTCTTCCAGGCACCCTTCCCAAATGAAATGAGCTAGAACAAAGGTTGGGGAGGTGTGGGGGAGTAGGGACTTCATTTGGAGAGCTTTGTTTCTTTCCTGCAGTGTGAAGGGAGTATTTAGGGAAGACCCTGGATTTTGCTCCTAGGTTCCAGGACTTCTAACACCTTTTCCTACCAGCTAAGCAGTGGTCCCAGTTCTCTGACAAGAGATTAGCTTTATTTAGGGTTCCTGTTTATCCTTCTACTATCCAGCTTTTTTTCCCCCCTCTTTTCCTTGTAGAGGTTTAGACCAGAGTTTGTCAGGTAGCCTTTTGATAGCTTTTGGCAAGAACCTGACCTCTTCTCTTCTGTTCCGACTGAGCTAGGGGTGTGCATCATGAGGATACTGATCACCTGTCAGTCACCATTTCATAAGTGCAGAGGAATAATTGTTGGCCTCCAACTCGCAGTCAGGGAGGGTAGTGCAGTCCTGTTTCAGTAGACAGCTTATAGCCTCTCCATATGTTAAAGAAAATTGACTCGTGGATCTTACTCTTTTCTCACTCTTTTTTATATTTATAAACTTCAGTGTTCAACAAATAGCAGCAAAGAAACCAAATACAGAGTTAATCACCAAATAAAACCCTCAAGTTTAAACTATTACTATTTTGAATTTTTAAAATGAATAAGTGGAAAAAACAAAAAATGAAATTGAATGGTCCGTAATGATAGTGTTTAAGTTTTTCTCCCAGAGAACATGAAAAAATACGCTTTCTTCCCTTCTTGGAAGAGATGGGGGACTATAGGTATGGAACATTGCATGTACATGAGACTTGATGTGATGTTTAGCTTTGCTGAAATACTACCCCTCCTTTTCATTCTTTGTTACAAAGCATGACTCTGTAGGCACTGGAAGAGGTTGGGGAATGAATGTGATATAAAAACAAATTATATCCATAAAAATTTTTAAAAGAAGAAAAATGAAATATAGGAAAAACCTCTTGACACCCTGTCCTCTAGGTGTTCTCGTGATGCTTGTAGAGGTGCAGCTCCACCTCTAGGGAAGGTAGCATGGTGTCATGTATGTATGTAGTGCTGCACTTGGGAGTCAGCAAGACCTGGGTTCAGGTTCTGCTTCTGACATTAGCTGT
This sequence comes from Pseudochirops cupreus, assembly GCA_028627135.1. Classification (NCBI taxonomy): domain Eukaryota; kingdom Metazoa; phylum Chordata; class Mammalia; order Diprotodontia; family Pseudocheiridae; genus Pseudochirops; species Pseudochirops cupreus. Next base: position 50,528,629 of record CM053581.1, read on the forward strand.
GTGAATACGGGTAAATCATTTAACCTGTCTGAGCCCTCAGTTGCTTATCTTTAAAATGGGGATTGTAGTAACTACAGAGTTGGGTTGAGGCTCAGGTGTGATTGTGTATTCAAAACACTTGTACTGTGGCAGTGTCAGCTATTATTATTCCACTTAAGATAACAGAGTGTACTACATGTCTCCCCCCAGTAGAAGGAAAACTTCTTGAGAGCTGGGATTGTTTAATTTTCATCTCTGTATCCCCAGCACTGAGAATTTTATTAGGTGACTTACACATAGTAAGCACTTAGATGCTTGTTGAAATAATGTACATTTTCACATTAGAACAGTAACAGTATTTTTTTCTCAATGTTCACTTGGAAACTTTCTGTGTACTTACGAAGATCTGGTTCTTTTGTTGCTATGTCTCTTTTTACTTTTCGTTTTTCTTTCATTTTGTTTATTTTTAGTTTTCAACATTCACTTCCATAAGATTATGAGTTCCAAGATTTCTCCCGTTCTCTCCCCTTCCCCCACCCCACAATGGCAGTGTTCATATATAAAGAATAATTAGAACCGATGGGAGAGACCACGAGAAAGAAGAAACAAAAAAAAGGAGAGCAAAATAACATGTTGCTATATTTTTAAAAAAATACGGGTGTAGTCAGTGTATATACTTTCATCATTTGGTTGACTTTGCTTTGAATCATCTTGCATTGGACTTTAAATATTTCTTTGTATTCTTCATATTTGTTATTTTTTAAAGTCATCTTTAGCACACATACTTGGGGTTGCCAAATCCTGCCCTTGTCTCTTAGCCCCTTGAAAACAGGTATAGAGACTCTCCTACTTTTCTCGTATACTCAGTGCTTAACGATGTTCAGCACATAGTATCTACTTAATAAATGTTTTTGTTATTTATTCATTCATGACTAAAACACTACTCACCTCCCCCTCAGCCCTTCCCCTTTTCTAATCTTCCCTGCCACCATCTTTGCATTTGCATACGTTTACAGACGTGGCTCACAGGCTTACTGTGTTTCGACCACTATGACGTCTCTCATCTATTCACTTTTCGCCACTTGGGCAGTGATTAGTTCAGGCGCTCATCATTTCTCATCTGGACCATTTCGGTAGCTGCGTTATCAGTCTCCCTGCCTTCATTCTCTCCTAGTCCATTCTGTGTATAGCTGCCAAAGTGACTGTGTGATTTCTCCACTCCTTAAGCTCCAGCGGCTCCCTGTTGCCTTGAGGATAAAATGCACGTCTAGTTCGGCGCCGCTCTGCCTTTCTAAGCCTCATTGTACGGTCTTCCCCTTCCCGCCCAGGACAGTCTAGTGGCCCAACTGACCTTTGTTGTTCCTCACACAAAATGCTTCCTCTCCTATCTCTGTGCGTCTGACGTTGGCCCTCCCACGACTGGAGTGCACCCTGCCTGCCCCTGCCTTGTACAATCCCCTTCTGCCTTCCAGACTCAGTTCGAAGACTTTCTTCATCTCCCCAACACTGTCACTGCTGACTTCCTCCAAAATGATTTCTGTCTATTTTGTGTTTATCCTGTATTTATGCATGTGTTGGTGGTCTCTTGATGGGAAGTCTCTCAAGAGCAGAGACTGTTTTGTTTTTATCTTTGTCTTTCCAACGCTAGGATTTAGGGGCTTACTAAATTCCTCTTGATTGATTATTAGGATCCTTGTATTTAGGGCTATAAAGAGCCTTAAAAGTCATCTAGTCCAATGTGAAAATATGTTTAATGTGAATGTATATGTATAGCCTATTTCAGATTGGACCCCATTTTGGGGTGAAGAAAGGGGAGAAAATTTGGAACTTAATCTTATGGAAATGAATGTTGAAAAAATAAATTAATATTTTAAAAAAGTAAAAAATAAAATTCTCAGGACAGAAAAAAGTCATCTAGTCCAACTCCTTAATTTTAGCCCTGAAAAGCAGAATGGGACAGCTTTGAGCAGGGAGGAAAAGAGTATAGGGTGGCACCCAGTATCAGTTCTGCTAGGCCAAGGCCAAGGAAAGAACATCGAAGTGACAGGACCTCAGTTTCCCCTTTGTGAAAGAGAAGGTCCGGAGGTTGTTGACTTGTGTGACAAGGCTAGCCCCAGATTTAAACTCAGGGGTCCTGGGGTGGTAATCCCTTTGCAGAAATTTTGGCTTTTTGTGATCTCAGGAAGAAATTGGGTTTGAGTTTTTTCTTCCACTCTTAGTTTACAAATTCACCCCCAAGCTTGGTCTGTCTTGTTTGTCTATGTCTTGTCGACAGTCTTCCTGAAAACTGTCGTCTGAATACTTGCATTCTTAAAGAAGTGATTATAACTAATCCCACTCTTTTTTTATATTCATCAGCTAAGTTAACAGAGTAAGGTATGGAAGAAATGAGTTCTTTCTTATCCTGGGTGACTTTTCTCTTCATAGCCTTTCACAACTGATTAGCTCATAGATCTGGAACTGGCAGGGAGCTGAGAGGACATCTCCTTCAGTCCCCTCATTTTATGGATGAAGAAATGGAGGCCCAGAGAGCCTCAGTCACTAAGCCCAGACCACACAGACAGGAAGTAGGAAAGCTGGAGTTGAAACCCAAGTTCTTCAGCTCTGACTGGTCTACCATTGTCTGCCTGTTGTGGCCCCCGTCAGACTGTGAGCTCCTTGAGAGCAGAGACCATCTTTGGCTTTTCTTTTTTATCCTTAGTGCTTGGCACTTGGCTCTTGTCTGACGGACAGGGACAGCCTTTTACTCTCTTCACATCTTGGCCCCCATCTCTCTTCCCCAAGCCTTTCTTTGTACCAAAAAAGTATAGCTAAGCAAAAAAACCAGTCCCATGGCCCCAAACGACTGTGTAGGCCTCATTCCATACCTTGAGTCCCAACACTCCAGCCAAGAGCAGGAAGTAGATTTCACCTTCAATCAGCGGGAGTCAAGATGCCTTCATTTTTGAGATCATTGTGTACATTGTTTTCTTGGTTTGGCTTATTTCACTCTGTACCAGTACAAACAAGTGGGAAGTGACTTTTCAAAGGCCACACAGGGAATACCAGATAATCCTCAAGGTCTTTTCCTCTTTCAGCATTTTATATAACTAAAACTTATATTTTCATAAACCTAGGGCCTGGTAAAGGCCATTTGACCATAAACAGATGGTGAAGACTCTCTGTGAAATTAAAAAAAACCATAGCTACATTTTGCATTTCATTTCCCTTGGAATTAATTATAGAAACTGTTAATTTGCCTTAATTGGCATCTAGTATCTTATTCCCTGGCGTGTTCTCTACCTAATTAGTATTACTTGAATTCTCATCAGGAGGCTTATATACTTCTTATGTACTTCTTCCTTCCTTGGTCTGGACCCTAATGTAAATAAATGGCATGAGATATGGAAGCAGGAATTTGACCTTTCCAGAAAACACTTCTTTGGAGGAAATAGAATCTTTTCTCTGTAGCCAGCTTGTGTACAACATCATTAATTTAGATTTGTACTTTTCATTTTTACATCTTCATTTCTTCGAGGATCTGTGATTTTATTGGTGCAGGTATTACTTTTTCTATACACGCCCATTCTGACTGAATAGGAGGTTTTCAAGAGTTACTATGGCCAGAAAAATGAATCATCTTGTGTCAGACAGGGGATGAATTTCCTCCAACTTAGCGAGTCCTATCCTCAAACAATAGAAATCAGCCAAAAACACTACTTTGTCACATAGTACTCACCACCTCACTGACTCAGAACACTTAGAGTGGTTTCCTTTGCCCATAGAACAAAGCCATGGCATTAGAGGTTCTCCATCTAATTGTCATAACCTTTGTCCTATGTCTCCCCAAGAAACTTAACTCTAGCAAAACTAGTCTCTTCATTCTTCTTAAAACATGCTATTCAAATTCCCATTTCTGTGCTTCCTCTCCCCTTCCCATCATTATCTGTCTTTGCTAATTTGTTGGGGTTTTTTGTTGTTGTTCAGTTGTTTCGGCTGTGCCTAACTCCTTGTAACCCAATTTTGGATTTTCTTGGCAAAAATACTGGAGGGATTTGACATTTCCTTTTACAGCTCATTTTGCAGATGATAAAATGGAAGTAAACAGGGTTAATTGAGTGACTTGCCCAGGGTCACACAGCTAGTAAGTGTCTGAGGCCAGATTTGAACTCAGGAAGATGAGTATGACTCCAGACCCAGTGCTGTAGCTACTTTGCCACCTAGCTGCTCTCTTTGCTTATTTATTTTCTACTTATTCTTCAAGACCCAGCTCATTTTTTTTACCTCTTTACTAGTCAATTCAATATGTGTTAAGTTGTTTTCACTTTATGCGTGTGTTTCATTTGACATTTAACATACAGCCTTTTCTTGAGATAGTGAGCCCTGTCTCCTGACTAGATAGGGAGCAGAAACTTTAATTTCTCTCTCTACCTAGAATGTGCTTGACGTGCACTCAACAGATACTTCTTGCCAGTGGAGTTGTGCTGCCATGAGCAGCCCCTCTGGTTCCTCTGTAGCTGATGGTGGGTATTGTGGGAGTGCCACCAAAGCATCTGTGGTGTAGTAGAAAGGGCACAGGATTGAGTCAGAAGACCTTAACTGGAATCCCACCATGGTCACTCAGTGGCAGTGGCACCTTTGGGATATTGGGAAAATCGAGTAACTTTTGAGCCTCAGTTTCCTTATCTTTTTTTTATTTTGCCTTTTTTTGAGGGCAGTTGGGGTCAAGTGACTTGCCCAAGGTGACACGGCTAGTAAGTGTTAAGTGTCTGAGGTCGAATTTGAACTCAGGTCCTCCTGACTCCAGGGCCGGTCAGTTTCCTTATCTTTAAAATTAAATAATCCTACATGATCTGTAGAACTCAGTCCATCTCTAAGTCTTACAGTCCTGTTTCTACCTCAGTACTGACAAATCAAAACCCAGACTCCTTTGCCTAGCATTCAAGACCTAGAATAGACTGTCTGTGGCATTTGTTGTTTGGTTTGGTTTTTGTTGGTTGTGTTTTTTTAGTTCAGCCATCTCTTCTACTATAGTTTGATTGATTTAGTTATTATCTCCTATTCTTATTTCTACACCTGTTACTTTGCTCATGATTTCTTTGATCTGTGATTCCTTTCTTTCCTCCTTTTTATTCTTCAGGACTGAGCTCCAACACCATGTCTGTTAAGCCTTCCCTAATTATAATAGCCCACATTGGTTTCCTCTTCTCTGAGTTCAAATATCACTCACTTTCTCATTTAATCACATACTGCCTTATGTTGTTCCGTGTGTGTGTGTGTGTGTGTGTGTGTGTGTGTGTGTGTGTGTGTGTGAGAGAGAGAGAGAGAGAGAAAGAGAGAGACAGAAAGAGTGTGTTGATGTTGTCAATTAGACAAAACTTCTTGGAGGACATAAGCTAGGCTTCCTTTGTATATCCCTGATTCCATTCTCAGTGTGTAGCATAGTACTGTACCTACTAGGTATTCTTTAAAATCCTTTTAAAGTAATTAAATAAACCACGGAGCCTTGTGATGAAGCACCCACCTCGAATGGTAGATTTGGAAAGAGAAGGAAGCCCAAGTCCCCTGTGTGATAGCTTTAAGCAATTGAATTGCTTTCTCAGAACAGCTATTTCTCTATAGCTTTCCTCCAATGCTTCTTGGACTCCACTTTTCCTTCCTTGTTCCCTTTACTCAGTTGATATTATTTTCTGCTCCCACAGGTTGGGACAAGCATTCATATGGTTATCATGGTGATGATGGACATTCATTCTGTTCTTCTGGAACTGGGCAACCTTATGGCCCCACCTTTACTACTGGAGATGTGATTGGCTGCTGTGTCAACCTCATCAACAACACTTGCTTCTATACAAAAAATGGACACAGCTTAGGTAAGTGAATGAGGGACATTGGGTTAGGGCAGCTGTTCCTGGCCTCAGACTTGGGCTAACTGGGATGTCACACCCTACCTGATTGGTGGCAAAGTGCAGGGCTTCTTGCTGGCATAGCATGAGAATGTTGTGTTGGGCACCAAATCCTTCCCCCCCCCCTTTCCTCCCTTTTATTTGTCTGTTTGTAATATTCATTTTTCTAAATTTTGAGTTCTGAGTTATCTTCCTCTGGTCTCTCCTTTACCTATTGAGAAAGCAGGTAATTATGATGCATCCGGTTTTTTGTTTTTGTTTTTTGCAGATAGACTTCTAACATTGACTGGTTTTGTACCTAGGAATGAATGTGGATTTGATTACAGCATTCTATCTGTTCTTTTTTGCTTTTTTTTCTGCTTTGCCTTTTTTTTTTTGGAGGGCAATTGGGGTTAAGTGACTTGCCCAAGGTCACATGGCTGTTTTTTTTTTTTTAATGTTACGTCTGAGGCTGGATTTGAACTCAGGTCCTCCTGTCTCCAGGGCCGGTGCTCTATTCATTGTGCCACATAGCCACCCTGATACATCCATTTTCTATGTGAAGTCATGGAAAACATAGTTCCATATTAGACATATTGTAGCCACCATCTCCCTAAAAAAAAAGAAGGCAAGGAAAATAGAGAAAGTGAAAAAAGTGTGCTTATTTTGCACTTGGAGTTCACTTCTTTCTCTGGAGGTAGATAGCATTTTTCATCATGTGTCCTTTGAAATTATCATGGATCATTGTATTGATCAGAGTGACTAATTCAGATGATCGTTGTTTCAATATTGCTGTTAACTGTGTACAATGTTCTTCTAGTTCTGCTCACTTCAATTTACATCAATTCATATAAATCTTTCCAAATTTTTATGAAACCATCCTGTTCATTATTTTCTTTTTAAAAATATATAATTAATTTATTTTTAGTTTTCAGCATTCAGTTTCCATAAGATTTTGAGTTTTAAATTTTTTCCTCTTCCCTCTCCTTCCCCCTCCCCAAGATGATGTACAATCTGGTGTAGGCTGTATTTGTACATTCATATTAAACATATTTTCACATTAGTCATGATGTAAAGAAGAATTCGAACTGATGGGAGGAACCGCAAGGACTTTTTTGAAGTCCACCTGCTCATCATTTCTTATAGCACAATAGTATTCCATTACATTTATATACCACAGCTTGTTCAACCATTCTCGATTAATGGACATCCCCTCAATTTCCAGTTCTTTGCCACCACAAAAAGCTGCTCGTTGTTTCTTATAGCACGATAGTCTTCCATCACAATCGTATACCACAGTTTGTTTAGCCATTCCCCAGTGTTGAGCATCTCCTCAGTTTTCAGTTCTTTGTCACCACAAAAAGTGTTGCTATAAATATCTTTGTAAATATAGGTCCTTTTCAGGTTTTTTGGGGTTTTTTTTTAACATCTTTGGGATATAGACTTAGTAGTGGCATTGCTAGGTCAAAGAGTGTGCACACTTTTATAACCCTTTGAGCAGCATTCCAAATAGTTTTCCAGAATGGTTGAACCAGTTCACAACTCTACAAACAGTGCATCAATGTCCCTATTTTTTCATAGTCCCTCTAGCATTTATCATTTTCTTTTTCTGTCGCATTAGCCAATCTTATAGGTGTGAGATCGATACCTCAGAGTTGTTTTAATTTGCATTTCTCTGATTGATAATGATTTAGGGCATCTTTTCTTATAACTATTAATAGCTTTGATTTCTTCTTCCGATGATTTTGGGCATCTTTTCTTATAACTATTAATAGCTTTGATTTCTTCTTCCGAAAATTGCCTGTTCCTGTCCTTTGGTCATTTATCAGTTGGGGAATGGCTCTTATTTTTATAAATTTGTCTCGTTTCTTTATATATTTGAGAAATTAGGCTTTTGTCAAATAAACTTTGGGCACTACATCTTTAACATAGTCTGTAGGTTCACATTGATCAAACTGGTCCCTTGGAATATTTTGGTGATGGGAAGGCCACTTCACCTTATAGGCATCACTTCTCTGTCTTAGTGGGAGACCACAAAGCCCATTGCAGAGATTGTTTCCTTCCTTTTTTGAGCAGAAGTTCAGTCCCGTTGAAAAAGCATGCTGAACTTTGTAGGGACAAGAGCAGTTTGTATTACTACATGTATCCTCTTGTCAACTCTCCTTGCTAGGTGTCTGGGTGTGGGAACTTGGGACATGACATTGAGAGAATGCATTTGGAGAAAGGCTGCCTGTCTATTCAAACCTGACTAGACTTCTCTTGCTTGAAGGACATACCTCTCTGGTTTTAGAGATATGAGAAAATGGTGGTGGAGTTGAGATTTTGGAGAGGAGAGAACTTGGGCTCCACACTCTTCTTTAAACTGCCTCCTGGAGTGATAGACAAGGACAAGTGTCCCTCATGAAATGGCTTCCAAGTGCCAGCTTTCAGTGCAGCAGAACTGAGGTTGGTGAATGACTCCTGGTTACTTAGAGTTTGAGATATATTCTTTTCCATCTTACAAGTTTCTGTGGAGATAGGGGAGATGTTGGAGCCTAACTAGAAAAATATCTGAATCCTTAAGAATCTAATAGGCTTTTTATTCTAGGGAGGACTATCATCTTTGCAAGTGAGAAAGGAAATCAAATGGGTTGCCAGGCATGGGGAAAAATGAACTCAATATGTCAGAGCCCTCCGGTGAAGTGACCTTGTCATGTCAAACTACCCAGCTGGAAAGAGCCTTGCCTCTAAGGCTGCCTTGCAAAGACTGAAAGCTGTAGTTGTAAACCTACACTGGTAGAGAAGGTGGCGTTTTTTGATTTAGGGCACGGAGCACGAAGAGGCATTCATTGCTCTGTAGTCTAAGAGCTGAACAAAGGAACTGCTTAGTAGGACTAGTGCAGAAATACGCCTTTGTTACTTCTGTACATAGCTGGGGAGAATCTCAGCTCTTGTCTTCAGTGTAGAAGTGGGACTCTTAAGCTGGAAGTTCCAGCCAGTAAGCACCTTTCGGATGCCTGTGGAGTAAGAACCTTCTCAGCAATGCTTCCTCAAAGGATACTTGCTGCATTCCTCAAATCACAGAGTTCACATGGGCTGTTTTTACCAGGAACACAGTGGGTTCCCTTCCTGGACCCCATGTATAGACATTCTCTTCTGAGATCTGTGTGATCTAATATCCTGGGAGCTTTTGAGAGAGGATATCAGCTGATCTGATGCCATCATTTCATTGAGAAGGAAAATGAACTTGAGGGCATGTGAAATAACTTGGCCAGGTAGCAGAGCCAGGATTCAAGTCTAGTCTTTGATTTTAGATCCTGTATTCTTCCTGCTCAGTATCAGAGATATTGGGCTTTTAGGAAAGACCCGTATCCCAGATAGACGGTATCCATTATGACCTGTAAGAAACAAGGACCAGAGCCCTATACCAGGAGAAATTTCATGGGACCCCGCCATCTTATCTTCTTGACTCCTTCTCCAGGACATACTCAGAAACTTGCTTGAGGCTTTCCTAGAAAACAGTTAACACATTTCTTTATTATTTTCAGGGAGAAACACTACTCCTGAATTCTTCTACTTCAAACATTTTTTTTTAGGTTCAGTCTCAGGAGAATCTGCTAGGGCCTTTGTCTCTCCTGATTAAATTCTCTTGTGCATTTTGGACACATAAAGGAAGTAGTGGACAGTTACCAAGAAATTTGGATAATGGCATTCTGGGTGCACCAGCTAATCTTCCTTCCTCTTGTTCCCTTCATGTCATTGACTGGAACCTTAATCTGACTTATATTTAGAGTTGGAAAAGTCCTTAAAAGTTGTCTAATGCCATCTCTCAAAGAAGATGAGTGACTTATTTGCCTAAGGCAGTAGAGCAAGGATCTAAGCCTCAGTCCTCTGACTCCAAATTGAATGTGTTTTCCGCTGCAATCTGCTTGTTTATCTTTAGACAGGAAAAACCTTGATTGGCCCTCATCAGTGCTGCCCACTATCCATATAAGAGGGTGTATGCCTTGGAAATACCCCCAAATGCTAACTTTCTTCATTAAAGCAGGCAATTCCTGGGGCTTCCAGTCTTTTCTGCTTTCCAGGGGAAGCATTGCATGAAGATTATTGAAGGGCAAACCTGGAATTGGGAAGAAGCTATTATTCTCTCCCTACTACTCTGATGGTTACTCTTCTTCCCAAGGTCAAGGTCCAGGTCCATAGGGATTCACAGGTTTTTGAGACAAAGGCCTGCCCCAGAGGATGGATTCTTTCTCCCAGGGTTCTGAGTTCTGCTGCTGTAGTCATCTGTGCTTGGTCACCTTCTCATCTTATCTGAGAAGAAAGTCTTTCTTGTCTCCTGCCTGGTCCTGGCAGACAAGAATGTCTTGCTAGAAGGTGATTAAAGTCACCAGAACATTTAAGTGTCCGCTCCTTTATCTGGTTAATGGGAGAGTTGATCACATATTATTCACCTCTAGGTAAGACATATTTTCACATGATAACCCCCCTGACTCTCAGGCTACAGTAGTACCTTCTCCATCCCCAGTATACCCTTAAGTGACATGTAGTAGTTGGACTGGCCCCCTGTAGGCCAGTTGTGTGGGCAGTATAGGGAGCCTTTTAAGCACAGAGTTTTAGCTGTGGCCCAAGAACACACAGCATGGGGCCTCTAGTTAAGCAAAACTTATTTTAGAGGTAGAAATAGGAATTATTTTCTGTGAATAAGCCTTGAAAATTCTTGTGCATATGATTCGTGTTGTCATCCTCCTCTTCCCTCCACCAGTGAACCCCTCTTTGTCTTGCCATGTCCTCCATACATACACCAGTGGTCCTGAGCAGAGTCCTAGGTGGACATTAACGAGAGCAGCAGCTCCCAGCTCTGGGAAGTGGGAGGAATTAGAGAGAAACCTTTGAGTGAAGCCTTTACTTTGTGTGTTTTCAGCTTTTCTCCTGAAATATTTAAACACAAGACCAGAAATGGTTGGAATTAAGACACAAGTACTTGTGCACGTACTCCCAAGGAAGACTTCTCAGTTGCCCTTAAGGTCACCAGGCCATCGTAGTTGCTATAACAAGACAGTATGTTGTGTCTAGTCTGTCCATCCCCTTTCTGGTTAGATGATCCATTCAGCTGGGTGTAGTATATGGTTTTATAGAGTGTTAGTAGTACAGTGATCATGAGGAAAGGGAGGCCCTTGTGAATAGTCGTAAAGCCCAAAGTAGGAGAAACAGTAGTTGAAGCAGAGACTCTCCAAGGGAAAGCAATTCAAGAGGCACAGAAGTCCAAATTTCTTAAGAATATGGTCAGAAATTATTTCAGTGAGGAAAAAAAGAGGACAGTATCAAAAGACACGAATGTGTTTTAAACGGTGACCTTTCAATGCACTCATATTGAGAAAAGACTGAAGGAGAGATGTGTAACCAAAGGGCAATACTGAAGACCATTGTGAATTTGGAAGACTAGGCCTGTTGTAAAGCCAGAGCCCAGAATGACCTAGGGAAGTTAACATAAATGGTTTTGTGCAAGTAAAGATGCTTTGGGTGGATAGGGGCTATGCAAGCACCTACTTGCTTTAAGTGAGGTTCTTTCCAGAGCTGGAAAAATTGCATCCCAGAGATGTCATTCTTGAAGATGTAACCACTGAACTGCTGCTAATAACCCGAGAAATTGCAAAAATAGGAAAGGTGCCATGCAAAGATCTCCACTTCTTAAAAAGAGGAAAAGATTGTTTTGAGAAACTCTTCGTTGTTGAGTTTGACATCCCTTTCAAGTTCTCCAAGTAATTGTGAGCTAATTGCTTATGAGCATTTAGAAAGGGAAGCAGTGAGTGATCGCTAGATCTCAGTGTGGATCCATTCAGAAAAGCTAGGCCAAGCTAAGCTCGTTTCCTTTTTGGGTAAGATTACCAGACCAGTCTATGGGGAGAGCAGGAGATAATCTTAAAGACAGCGTAGGATTTTAGGGTTTTGATCATATTGGAGGAAGGAAGGTCACAGGATGGGGCTTTGCTCAGGACAAAGAGACAGGGGACTGGTATGTGACAGACAGAAGACAGAACTGTTCAACTCTTGTTCTGCCTCTAACTGCTCTGATAAAGATAAAGGATGGGACCAGAATACGTTTATTACATACCTGATGTGTACCAGCCACTCTTGTAGGCACTTGAGATATAGACACAAAAGGGGGAAGTACTCTTCACCTCAGGGATCCCTCTACTAGGTAGCTACAGGATGTTTACAGATAAGTAAATACAAGATAAATACTGATAAAATTCAAGAAAAATGAATAAATGGAAAGTGTTTATTTTATACTTCCTGTATACAGAGCCCTAATAATAGCAATAATAATAGGTAGCATCTATAGCTTTGAGGTTTGTCATGTGCTTTACATATGCAATTGTAACTCACAACAACTCTAAGAGATAGATGCTAGTATTTTCTCCTTTTTCCAGGTGAGAAAACTGAGATTGAGGGGTAAAAGACGTAGCCCAGGGTTAGGTATCTTAAGTGTCTGAGGCTAGATTTGTGCTTGGGTCTTCCTGACTCCCATGTCCTGCACACTCTCCATTGTGGTGTCTGTCTGCCTCAGTGCTAAACACTGGGGATAAGAACAGAAAAGCAGGACAATCCCTGCTGTCAAGGTGTTCACATTCTAATAGTAGAAGACCAAAAGAGTGTGTGTGTGTGTATAAATAGATGAATATAAATATATTTTTAACATTTAAATATATTTGGATATATATGTGTGTGTGTGTATGTATGTGTGTGTGTGTCTGTCTATCCATCTATCTGTCTGTCTGTCTGTCTGTCTATCTATCTATCTATAGTTTCAACTGCAAATCCAATGGAAAGGCTTTGGGATTCAGTAGCAAAAATGGTTAATGGGTCCTTTTAAGTGTTATTTCCATTTGTAAAACCATATATTTTTCTAATATTGAACAATTTTAAAATGCCAAAGAGCCAAGCAGTGTAGTACCTTGTTCACGTAATATCCAGGAGACCTGTGTCACTGGTTTGAGACGTGCTTGGTGGGCAATAAAGTGTAAAAAGACTGGAAAGGGTAGAAGGGAGTTAGGTTGTGAAGTATTTTGAACACCAGAGGATTTTGCATTTGAGTTTGAAGGTGACAGGGAACCCCTGGAGTTTATTGAGCTAGCCCAGGGATGGGAGAAATAGGATCAGACCTGCACTTTAGGAAAATCACCTGTACTTTAGGCCGAATGGAGGATGGATTGGAGTGGGGGAGGAAGATCCACTAGCAGACTATTGCAATGGTTAGTAGGACACAGACTTTTATTTTTTAAAAAAGTTATTTCCTAAAAATAAAAGCAATCCAACATTGGAATTCCCTGTCTTACAAAGTAGTGGGTCCATGTCGCAGAGTGTTAAGGTAAAAGCTGCAGTCACCATCTTCTGGGATACGCTAAAGGGAATCTTGATCTTACTGCTTTTTTTGCATGGAGTGGGAAACTTGACTAGATAACCTTTGAAGTGCTCGCTGTTTTACTTGTACTAATCATTGAGCCTTCTGTGCAAGGTCCTTCCACTTTTTTTCACTCTCCAGGAAAAAACTTCCAGACTCGTACCTTAGGCTGCTTCTCCAGCTACAACTACAGTGCACATGTGTAGGTGCTGCTTCAGTCCGTTTGCTGAGACTACAAGGAGAGGCAATTATAAGGAAGAAATCATTTCTGTGGAGTAATCAAGGCCATTAATATCAGTGTCTTCTGATGAAAAGTAAATCCACAGAATTGAAAGGACCTGGGCAAAGCATGCACATTCTTCCTTGAATTAATATGTCCTACATGCCTGGATAATACCAGCCATTGTCAGGGGATATCCTATTTCACTATTTACAAGAAGATGGGAGTAAGCTAGCTGGGTATTGGTAAATTTGGCATCAAATAGCTAATCCTTAGAATTCTCTGACTAAATTATAATTCCAGAGTACTGATGATAAAGTATGTTACCCATCTTCTAACAGAGAGGCAGGTAATGGACTCAAAATGTCAAATGAAACATAGATTTTTGGACGCGATTGTTGTGAGAATTTGCTTTGTTTGACTGTATGTTTGTTACAAGGTTTTGTTTTTAAAGTAGAAGGAAAGGTGGGAAGGAGACTGAGGGTAGGAAAAGGCTTCCCCAGCACCACCACCCCTCCCCCCCAACAACACAAAGAGATCAGAAGGAAGGCCAGAAGGAGTAACAGACAAAAAGCAGGACAGCTTGGAAAATTATGTATTGAATTTATTCTATGCTTTTAAAAAGCAAGTTCTACATAATAGAGATTCAAAGTTTCATATACATTTCTCTTGTGTAATATATACAAAAAGGCTTACTTTATTTGGTGTTAAGCTTAGACTAAAAAAGGAAAAACTAAAGACTGGAGAAAGCATCCCTGGGAAGACAACTTGGTAACGTTGTCATATTAAAACATGTCTTCATTTCCCCCCTTCCTTCCCACCCCAAGATTTCATCAATCATTACTGTCTCTCAGGCCATTTTCTCTCATTAAAAGCCTCTTACTGTTCCTTATGGAGAAGGGCCTACAAGACTCAGTTGTCGGGTCTTTTCCTACATTAGACCATTGCAGATACTAACCTGAGTGACTTCTTTCAGGACCCAGCAATGTTCTAGTTGGTGTCTTCTTGCAGATGCCAATGGATAAGGTGGGGTGTCCTTCACCTGCTCATTTCTTTCTCAGAGCTAACCAATAACCTGAGCAGTGATGGCTTTGACAAGTTTTAACCTCACTCTCCCTTCACATTTCTCTGATCAGATAGCTAAGCTTGAAAGGGAGCTGATCAATATGAGGCCTATTCTATGATTAGGAAGGAGAACAAGTAAGGCTGCCCTGCCTTCTCACAAACCCAGCATCCCTGGTCACCCTGAGATGACAGGAGCATTTCAGCCTTCGACTGTCTCTGCTTGATGAGATCTGTGCTGAGGCTAGATGGGATTTCCAGGTGGTTGCTGGTAAACAGAGGAATTAAATGCCTCACTTTTCAGAGGCAAAGCAGACCATAAGGAATGTGAATGTTTGTGTATTTGGGAAGGACCAGGTTAAGGAGGATGACTGTAAAAATACAGATTCCTAAGCCCTGACCCATTCTCAGTTTCCTGCACTTGGCAGCCTCCAGCTCAACATTGGTATATTTTATCATTAGGTGTTAAGATTCTCAGTCATCTATCCCTGATTTAAGAGATTTTTTTCCTCCCTGACATTTAGGCAAAAAGTACAGTCAGAAATTTCCAGAATGGTTAGAAGCCATGTTGTTCTCTTCATGGCAATGCCAGGCTGGCTTACCTCTTTTGTGCTGATAGATCGATTGCCTTCATAAACACACGGTATCATAGGCCCCTCGCTCCGAGCTTCTTCCCCCTCCTGCCTACGCCCTGTGGCAGTTGTGAGTATTTGGCCAGATTTTGTGTTTACTTTCCACTCCTGCATTTGCACTGAGAGACTATTCCACCCAGATCACCCAGACTTGGAGGGGCTTCCCAGCGGTATAGCCTGAGGGTCTTTCTGAAGTTAAGGGTTTCCAAAGTAGTCCCTTAGGAATCTCATTTGGAACTTGTGTAAGAACTATCTGTAGAGCAGTGGAGGCTAGATGGTTTCTGTCTCAGACCACAAGTCATAGGAAATCCTAGAGTTCAGAGCTGAATTAGAGATTCTCAGAGTTGGAAGGGACTCCCAAAGGCCAGCCAGTTCATTACTGAGCAAGCTCTCCTCCACTTCTGGGGGCAGTCCAATCTCTTCTAAACAACTGCCAATTCACAAAGCTTTTTCTTACATCAAACACAACTCTTCCTCTTTGCAGCTTCCACCTATTGCTTTAAAAGAAGCTGTAGAAATAAAGTTGTAGGAAAAAAGGTCACAAAACCTGCTTCCTCTAAATCCTTATCAAAAAATAGCAATAGAAGCACCACAAAGCAGCAAAACCATCTGAAAACTTTGGAAAATTAGAATAGGCAAACTGAAGAAGCATTCCAATACAATGAAAATAACATCATGAAATAGAAGCAATGCTATTTGCATACCTTTGCCCCAGCAGTCCCATTATAGGCCTATGCTCCAGAGTGATCAGATGAAGGGAAAAGGACCTATATGTATAAAAATATTTCTAGCACTTCTTTTTACAGTGGCAACTGGGAACTTAGAAAGTGCCGTCTGCTGGGGAACAGCAGAACAAAGGATGTTACAGAGAGTGGAATGCTGTTGCCCCATAAGAAATGATGAAAGTGATGGTTTCTATTGGGAAGACTTGTATGAGCTAGTGTTGAACGAAGTGAGCAGAACCGGAGCAGAGATTGTAGACCATAGCAATGATAAAAGAAAAACAGCTTTGAGAATCTTAAAAACTCTCAACAACATGACAGACATTCACAGTTCCAGAGGACTGATGGTAACAACAGAGAGGTGCAGAAGGAGACATATGTTTTTGAACATGACCAGTATGACATTTTGTATTGCCTAACTGCACATTTGTTGTAAGGGTTTGCTTCTCTTTTCAGTCTGGGTGCCAGACAGATATAGGGGCAGTGTTCTCTGTTTGCCTGCCCACAGACACACACACAAAGACCAGAAGGAATCACAGGTGAACAGGAGAGCTCTGACAGTTACACAATAAATTTACTATATGCTTAAAAAGAAAAATACGCTCCGTTTTACAGATATATGTACAGTTTCATGTACATTCTCAGTCTACAGTGTTTTACTTGAAGTTTGTTAAGTTCTGAATTTTTAAAAAACACAATAAAAAAGAAATTGGGAAAAGCAATAGTTAATATTGTAGCTATTATCCAGTTTGATCTCCTCACTTTACATGTGAGGAAATTAATGTCCAGGGAAGGAAGATGACTTCTCCCTATCTTATCTACTCAGGTATTTAATAGCATTAAAACCGATGAGGAAAACAGCTGACTTGTAGCAGTGTGTTGTTGTGGGCAGTGCACTGGGCTGGGTGCCAGGAAGCCTGAGTCTGAATTCTCTGTCTGCTCCTAACTACCTGTGTGATCTTGCCGTGTGGGGCCTCAGCTTTCTGATCTCTGAAGTAAGGGGTTTGGTCACTATGATCTCGGAGTCTCTTCCAGCTCTGCAGTTCTGAAAGATCATAGAACCAGTACATGGTTTTATCTCCTCCTCTCTCATTCCCACTTCTACCACCAGGCCCTTACCTTGACTGTTGCAGTGGTCTCCTGTGAGGCCTTCCTGGGTCTGCTCTCTCCTTTGTCACACTCTTGCCAGACATCTTTTCTCTGCATAGACCTGATCGTGGCTCTCCTGTTTAAAACTCTTCAGAGGCTACCTAGCACCTGCTGAATAAATATCCAGTTCTTGTTTGATTGTTTATGCCCTCTATGTACTTACCCTACTTTTATAACATTATCTTATACTATTTCTTTTTTTAAATTTATTTTTAGTTTTCAACATTCGTTTTTATAAGATTTTGAGTTCCAAATCCCCTCCCTCTGTGACATGCAATCTGATATAGGCTGTACATGTATAATCATATTAAACATATTTCCACATTAGTCATATTGTGAATTTTATGCTATTTCCTTAGCCAGATTGTATTACTTACTGTCTTCTATACATTTGCAGCTAGATAACTCAGTAGATAGAGCATTGGAACTGGTGTCAGAGAGACTTGAATTCAAACTGCACCTCAGACATTTAGTAACTAGGTGACCCTGGACAAGTCACTTAACCTCTGTTCGCCTCCTTTTCCTCAGCTGTATAATGAGGATCATAATAGCACCTGCCCCTTAGGATTGTTGTGAGGAACAAATGAGGTAATATTTGCAAAGCACTTAGGGCAGTGCCTAGCGCATAGGAGGCACTCATTAAATGCTTGTTCTTCTCATTCTCCTGACTTTCTCTCATCTTTCTGACTTTATTCCTAATGTCTGGAATATGTTCTTGTAATTTTGCTCATTGAATTCTTCCGTGTTCTTTGAAATTCAACTCACATGCCATCTCCAGTAACTTTTCCCCAATCTTCTTTTCCCCCCAGATTTGGTCATCACCTTTATACTCTTCTCTCCACCAACACTTTTCACTTTTCATGTACTTATATATTATATTATTTTATAATCACTTGCTTATTGTAATACTTCTTACTAACCTGTAAGTTCCATGAGACAATGAGCTGTGTCTTATCTAAACTTTGTATTTCCCCACAGCATTGCTTAGCCCAAGGCTTTGGACACAATCGGTTCCTTAATGATTAAGTTATTCAGTTGAAATGGGAAACATCCACTGGGATCCTCATTCTATTAAGATTCTAGGCATGACCTGTTATGTTCAGTCCTCAAAATACAAAGGGAAGAATGTGGGAACTTCTACTCCAGACTTAAATTTGACCAACCTGGCGAAATTGAATTGGCCGGAGTCTTTAAGGAAAATTACTATATCATCTTAAGAGTTCATAGTATTAGTAACTGATATTTAAGAAGTACTTTGTGATTTGCAAAATACCTTAAGTGCATTATCTCAATGCATTCTAATAATAGCATTATTATAAAGCTGTTTTACATATGAGAAAACAGATTCAGTGATTAAATGATGTACTAATTTACCCACAGTCATACAACTAAGTTATAGCCCAGGATCAAACTACTAGTCACCCATGTACTCTAGACTTGAAATGGGGCAATGGTTCAAGAGACATGGGAATGGCGGGAGGGGGAAAAAATGAAGTTTTGACTGTAATCACTTACTTAGCTCATTCTAATGAGGAAGAAAGGGAAGGAAGCATCTTTAGAAACAAAAACAAATAAACTGATCTGCCCTGGGAGCTCTCTGATAAGGTCACATTAAAAAAGGATAAACAGAAAAGATTGGAGACACAAGACCAGGGATGGTAGAAGTGGGTGATGAATTTATAAGTAGAGTCTTTGGAAACCTAGAGCCTAGAATGACTTGAGGCATTTGAAAAAATGCCAAGGACTACACAAAGGCCCTTAAAAACTGTGTTTGATACAAGAACAAAAAAGGAATTAAGCCAGTCCTTACGAGTAGATACTGTGCTGTAGGCAGATGTCCCAGAGGAAGAACTTAACTCTTGTTTCTCACTTCTCTGGCAGTGTTTTTCCAACCAGAAATGATAGCACATAGGGAGTTAAAACTCCAGACAAATCGATTGGAGAGCACTTAGCTACTTAAAAAAAAAATCCCCCCAATTACATGAAAAAACAATTTTTAATGTTCCTTTTATTTAAATTTTGAGTTCCAAATTCAATCCCTCCCTCCCTTCCCTCCTCCCTGAAATGGTGTAGAATCTGATATAGTACGTGCAGTCATGTAAAACATTTCCGTATTAGTCATTTTGTGCAAGAAACTTAAAAAAAAAAAAGGAAAGTGAAAAATAGCATGCTTTGGTCTATATTCAGACAACATCAGTTCTTTCTCTGGAGGTAGAGAGCATTTTTCATCATGAGTCTTTTGGGATTGTCTTGGATCATTGTGTTGCTAAGAATAGCTAAATCATTCACAGTTCTTCATCATACAATATTGCTGTTACTGTGTACAATTATTCTTCTGGTTCTGCTCACTTTACTTTACATCAGTTCATGTAAGTTTTTCCAGTTTCTTTCTGAAATCATCCTGTGTGTCATTTCTTATAGCACAATAGTATTCCATTACAATCATATACCACAGCTTGTTCAGCTATTCCCCAGTTGATGGGCATTCCCCTTGTTTCCAATTCTTAGCCACCACAAAAAGAGCTGCTATAAATGTTTTTTGTATGCATAGGTTCTTTTTCCTTTTTTAATCTTTTTGGGACACAGACTTAGTAGTTATGTTGCTGGATCAAAGGAAAGTACAGCTTTATAGCTCTTTGGGCATAGTTCCAAATTGCTCTCCATAATGGTGGGATCAGTTCACAACTCCACTAACAGCATTTAGCTAATTTAAGTGAATTCGAGGGTGTTTTCCCAGTAGGATTACAGCCCAGGATGCCATGAAGAAAGACTGTGGAGATGTTATAGCTAAACTACTGCTGTCAGTAGTAATCCCTGAGGAGTTGTGGAAACAGAGAAGCATTCATGGGCTGAAGATGGGCAAATATGAGCCTCATTTTCAAAGAGATCGAGTCCAGAAACGGCATACAAGTGAGCTACATTGCTCTCTTGTCAGACAACATTGTAGCATCATGTTGTTGGTAAGCACTCTGAGGAAAGTGAGGAGCCCACAGTCACAGCAGTTCTGTAGCCCTTCCTCCCTTGTCCTTGCCTACTGGATGTCGTTATTCACCACCTAAGTGAAGAAGATGTCCGAGAGGGAGAGCTGATGTGCTGAATGACAAAATCAGAATCCAGAAAGGTTCCGAAAGCCTAGAGTTAAGAGCCCACACTAACAAGCTCAGATTTAAAAATCTAAGGATAGATGTCAAGTGCTGTATTTTGTTTTTTTAAAAAATCAGTTGTGCAGGAGAATGGGTCAGTGAACAAACACTTTATGAAGTGCTGAACACTGGGGGTACAAAGCAGTCCCTGCCTTCGCAGAGCTTTCATTCTAATTCTGATGGAATCAGGTAATTCTAAAGTCAAATAATAGGTACATCTCAAACACATCAGAAGAGAAGGAAACCGCCTGTGGCTTCAGGAAGCAATTGAGAGGAGCCTCCTACAGAAGGGGGCATTTGAGCTGAGTTCTGAAAGACAGCAAGAAAACAGAGACACGGGTCAGAAAGGAGCGGATTCCAGGCTTGAGAGTTGGCCAGCACTGTCAGGAGGCAGGAGGAGCAGAAGGTAGCTCAATAGTAGGTTGGGGCTGTGGCATCACAGAGTGGGTGGAGGAGTGGAAAGTGTGTGAAAACTGGCCACACCAAGCAGAGGAATTGTGTGTGATCTTAAAGGTACTAGAGAGCCACTGTAGTTAATATGGAGTGTGTAGAGGGTGGGCTGCAGGATGGATAAGGTGGAAGATAGGATTGGCATACCTCCACTTGAGGAGACTCATCTCGGCAGCTGTGTGAAGGATGATTTGGAGTAAGGATGACTGGTTGTTGTGGTGGTAGTGGTGGTTGAGTCATTTCAGTCATGTCCAGCTCTTTGTTGGGGTTTTCTTGGCAGAGATACTGGAGTGGTTTGCCAGATGAGGAAGTTGAGGCAAACAGGGTGCAGTGACTTGCCCAGTGTCACACAGCTAGTAAGTGTCTAAGGCTGAATTTGAATTCATGTCTTCCTGACTCCAGGTCTGGTGCTCGCTATCCATTACATCACCCCGCTGTCCCTAAGAAACTATTGCAATTAGATACTTTCAAAGTATCCTAATGTCTTCAGCATCCTGTGGATTGTGTTATAGAAGAAGACAGTGGTCTGTGGAGTTTTCAGTGTTGTATCTTAAATGAGAAATGCTTCTAAGCACAACAAAATGTCTCTCTCTCAAGAAGAGAGGGACTAGATCAGGGCTATACAACCTGCACAGCCTTTGGCCTGTGGACCTTAATCAGCCTGTGGGCCATAATCAGCCTGTGGGCCGTAGGTTGTGAAGTCCTGGATAGATTATGATGCCAACACCTCTATCCCTTTGAGAAAGGGGTTACACAGTATATGAAGCTGTGATTGTCTTCCCCCATTAAAAAAAAAGTTCATTTTTCTTTAATAAATTGATAATACCAAGATTAATTAAAAATGCTTTTATTATAATCAAGGCAAAAAGAAATAAAGGCCTGATTAGGGTAGAAGTTGAATGAGAGAGAGGTTGTGAAAATGAGAGGTGTTGTGAGAACAGAAACGATGAGATTTGGTCACTGATGGGATGGGTTCAGTGAATAAGAAATGGAGGAGTCTTTAAGGGCCTGAGAGAATTGGTACCAGTAATAAGGAAGTTTGGAAGAGAGGAGGTTTGGGGGAAAGAATAATGTATTCTTTTATAAACATTTTGAGTTTGAGATACCTATAAGACATTGGATGTTTGGACAGAATGTCCTAAAAGCAGTTGGTGATATGTTATTGTAGTTTAGGAGAGAGATTAGGCTTGCATGTATGGATAATAGTGTTACCTACCTCACAGGGCCGAGTTGTTCTGGAGAAAGCATTTTGTAAACATTAAAGCATAGTAACACGTTTGAGTTCTTTCTGTTATTACTACTGCAAGTTCAGACAAACGTGCTTAATTAGTCATCACTTCCCCCCACCCAACCCCTACCCTACATTTCTGTATGTATATGCTGGCTCCAGATGGATTCCTAGGAATCTTGAGAGGTTCACAAATCTGCTAAAGGAGAAGAGATGCTAATTGAGACTAAACCACAAGGATCCCAAATAAAATTTATCTTCTAGACATATTCTCTTTGCTCATGCCAGTATCAAGACCAAAGTGTTTTAAACTAAAACATATATGATTTTGGTTAGCCTTAAGAAAAAACTTCTGGCTTACATCAGCTAATACAGAATATTAGCTAAGTGGCACTGGATAGAGTACCGGACCTTGAGTCAGAAAGACCTGAGTTCAAATCTGGCCTCAGACACGTACTAGCTGTGTGACCCTGGGTAAGTCACTTAACCTAGTTTGCCTCAGTTTCCTCATCTGTAAAATGAGCTGGAGAAGGAAATGGCAAACCACTCCAGTGTCTTTGCCAAGAAACCCCCAAATGGGGTCACAAAGAGTCGGACACAGCTGAAACGACTGCACTACCACCAGTTAAGGAGAACAGCACACAGTATCCCAGGATAAGAGGGGATGTGAGACTTTTCTGCAGTTTGTCTCCAGCCTGCCTTTTGCAGCTTATTTCACATTTTTCCTCTTATGACTGGTCTTGCCATCTTTGCCATCATGAATTAGAATAGACCTTCCCACAGGTTTGGAATGTCCCTCTTTCTCGTCCTTGCCTGTTGAATTCTCACTCTTCTTTACTGGTGCCACCTCATGTGTCATCTCCCCTGAGTTCTATCTCCCTCCCCACCCCTCCACCCCCCGCTCACCCCGCCATCGTTCCCCCATCCCCCACCCCACCCCGTTCAGATGTTTTCTCCCCTGTTGCCCCCTCCCTTTTACCTGTTTGCTTACATCTCCTGTGCCTCCTTTGGGACATAGGCTGGTTTTCATCTTTTCATTCCAAGACCTTGCACAGTAGCAGGTACTTAATAACTGCTTGTTGAATTTAGGGTTAATAAGGAGAAATACAACAAAGCAGGGATTCTCTTGAGTATCTGAAAAACAAGGTGGAGAAAGACTTGAACAGGAAGGACTCCTGCTCTCTCCCATCCTCCTAGTATGATGACCCCTCTTAAAAATTCTCTTTCCCCCCCTCTATCTTTTTATGAATTGCAGATACACAGTAATTTCTATATGCCGTGTGTGTGTCTGTACACACATATATACAAAACCACACACATTCACACACACCCCTTTTCAGGCCTCAGGTCAGTGTCTTCTCCTTCCCTTAAGAGCTTCTGTTTAATGATTCTCATTCTCTCCTTGCAGGTATAGCTTTTACAGACCTCCCGGTAAGTACCAACCTTTCTCTGTTTTCTGACAAGTGGTGTGGGAGGAGAGGGCATCCATGCCTGCAGGTAGTAAGGGCCAGTTCCAGTGAAAAGTGATGTGAGATCAGAATGCTGCCTGTTCACCCAGCCTTTCATGTTGCTCTGTGAAACATAGAGTTACCTCCATCAAATACAAGAATTCTGAAACCTTGACTGTTCCAACTCTCATCTCCTTTGTTTTGACTAGGCCTCACGGAGTGCAGAGCCCGTTATAAAGGTGAAGAAGGGTTGGTCTAGGGGGTAACTACTTGCCACTAAACTCTGTCTGTTAGGCTGGTTTATGCTGAAGTGTCTCTTATCCAGAATAGGGAAAAATCTCCTGAATACTACCACTCCTTCTCTGACCCCCCCACCCCAAGACATGCCACCATTTGGAAGTTTTGTTCAGTAACTTTTTCAATACCAGCATAGGAAAGTTCAGCCTATCAGTCTATTAGTTATTTACACCTTCATGTCAGTGGATTTATCACAGCGTGTAGCCGAGCTCAGCCTCAGTGAAAGAGCCAGCAGATGCCCACGTTTCCTCGATGATGGTCTCTTCATTGAAACTCAAGGAATACGTGCTGATGTGACTTAAGAAGACTCTAGGATGAATGGGCTGCCTTCACCCACAAAGTAGTACACCAGCAGGGAAAAGCAAGCAATAGAAAATAAGGAAACTTGACCAATAATCTCTGCTCAGTTACTAATAACAACTCTTGTCTGGCCTTGGGCAATTCCTTTCTTCCTTTGGGCCTTGGGTTTCTTGAAGGTTGAAGATCACAAGTAACTTAGGCTTTATTGTTAGCTGTTCTGCCCTGATCTGGAAGGGCTGGAGCTTGTGCTGTGCCAGGCCTGGCAGAGGAGGAATACCCTGACCTTCCACATTCAGTATTGTAGCTTCTGTTTGAGGAAACAGGACAGAAAGGAGAAGAGGCCTTCTCTGGGGCAGGTCGGGGGGAGATACAGTCCGGGGTATACAGGGGCTTTGACAGGAGCCCTGGCCCTTGACTCCTTTTTGAGGGGGTGAGAGAGATCACTTTCTGGGTACTGTCCCTACAAAACATCATCATTACCAATCAAAAAATTTTTCCCCATAAAAGTTAATGTCCAACTCTGAACTTGTTGAAATGGTAGAAAGCATTTATTAGGAGAAATAATCACTAGCAGAAGTTGGGTTTACCAGTTTGTACCAGTTCCTCCTCCTTTATCATTATCTTCAGTATTCCCGACCAGCAAGCACATCCAGATTCTCTTTCCCTCCTCTCCACCCCAGGCCAGTAGCTTGCTGAAAGCTTCTTGCATGTTACAGAGTAAGTTCTTCTGAGTAGCTTTGGGCTCATTTATTTATTTATTTTATTTTTTGGGAGAGGGGAAGGCAAGGCAGTTGGGGTTAAGTGACTTGCCCAAGGTCATACAACTAGTAGTTAGGTGTTAGGTGACTGAGATTGGATTTGAACTCAGGTCCTCCTGACTCCAGGGCTGGTGTTCTATTCACTGTGCCATCTAGCTGTCCTTGGACTCATTTATTAAAAAATTATCATTGATCCCTACTGTGCACTAGATACTAAGGTGGATACAAAAAGCTTAGAATAGAGTTGGAGATAAGACAAGAACATCAAATAACGAAATAGACAGTGATAAAGTCCACTATGGTCATCTCAAGTACTGTGAGTACTGAGCAGAGAAGGTCTTATTTCGTGGAAGAGATGTAGGCACAGCTGAAAAGATGAAAATCATGACTGAAAATGGGACTCTATCCTGGATGGCGAGGTAGATGATACAGGAAGAGGGAGAGGTGAAGAGATTGTATGGGTCCCAGTGAAGACAAAGGAGAGATTTAACAGAAATGAGGGAAGAGCATAGAGAGAGGCAAAGGAGTTTGTGGTCAGAGGGGGAATTTCAGGTTTGGACATCTTGGAATAGTCCCAGGAATAATAATACAGAAGACAGAGCCATACTAGAGTACAACTGAAGTGGGGTGGAGGTGATGGGACCTGAGATGTCTGTGTGCATTTGTTAACATCACACAGCTAATGGTGAGGGACAGGGTGCAAGGGAAGGCTGTGAACCAAGGACTGGAGAAATGGGACTAGAGGCTAGAGGAGCAGCTTAGGAGAGGATTATGTAAACCCATGCGATGGTCAAGGAAGCAGTCTTGTCAGATGAGCTTGGTGGAATGGTGGTCTGAAAACAAGGAGGAACATGGACGATTCAGACTCCTTCGAGGTGAGAGAAGAGGGGATGGAAGAACCTTTGCTGGAGGGAGGCAGGATCTAATAAGACAGAAATCAAGTAAAAGGAACTTACTTTTTCTGTCTGTAGCATTAACCTAAACCTTCCTGGATCCTACTAGTTTAAATAGGTTCTCTGTGGCCCCCGTTGCTATGACCGTTAAAGACATTGCCCCTCAACCTCAGTTTGATTTATAAAGTGGCTTCATTCTCTGGAGTCCCATTGGGACTGCCTGGCCAGTTGGCATAGAAACCATCATGCTGTTTGCAAAAAGAATATTGATTTTAGGTGAAGAATGAAAAGGGAAGAAATGTTAGGACCTTGGCTGTCCCCAGAACAGCAAGTTTATTTTCATTCTCTCCAATATTTTCCCCAGTTTCTTAGTTTCATCCATTAGTAAGACCCTGGGATGTTAGGAGCTGATCCAACTCTCTCAATTTAAAAATGAGAAACCCAAGGCCCAAAGGAAGAAAGGAATTGCCCAAGGCCAGACAAGAGTTGTTATTAGTAACCGAGCAGAGATTATTGGTCAAGTTTCTTTATTTTCTATTGCTTGCTTTTCCCTGTTGGTGTACTACTTTGTGGGTGAAGGCAGCCCATTCATCCTAGAGTCTTCTTAAGTCACATCAGCACGTATTTTTTGAGTTTCAATGAAGACATCATCATTGAGGTACTGTCCCCATGCAATTTACAATCTGCTAGGGAGTGGCAGGAAGCAGACATGCAGAGTAGGTGTTAGACTGCCAGAGAATGTGGTAAGATAAATAGAACTCAGTGTTGTGACACATGGTCCAGATGACAAGTGCCATAGGGATCCATAGGCTGGAAAGATCATTGTGGACTTGAGGGACTCAAAAGCTTCATGGGGCTAATAGATTCTGAGATGGGCCTTGATGGAAGCATGAGAATTAGGTTGATAAAAGAGAAAGGCATTTTTACTGGAGTCAGTAACATGAAGAAAAGTGTGAGAGTGAACACAGTTTTGGAGAAATTAAGTGAGTCTGACTATAGCAGAGAATTCTCATGAGGAGAAATGTAATGTAAATTTTGAGAAGATAGGGGTGGCCCTTAACAAAGGCACTTTAATGCCTGGCTAAGGAGTTTGGGCTTCATCTGATAGATAATGAGGAGCTATTGAAACTTTTTGAGCTGATAAAAGGTTTGTTTTACAAAGACTAGTCTGACTGAGGTCTTTCCAAAAGATTAGAGTGGAGAGACTTTGGAGGCCATTGTCGTGATCTTGGTGTGAAGTGACTTGGCTCAGTAAGGATGCTGTGTGAGCAGATGGAAATAGGAATGACTCTCAGGTGGCTCATCTGTGCTGTAAATGCAGATTCTCTAGACATCAGCATGGGATGATCATGGAAACTGTCCATGTGGATAGGATCTTAAGACTGAGCCTTGGGGTAGACCCCATTTATCAGGCAGGAGATTTCTCAGATCTCAGAATATGTAGGAGATGGCCGAATAAGTAAGACTGAGTTGAGCCCCCATGGACATTCTCATTTCTTTTTCCAATCAGTCTGAAGTTTAGGTGAGGGGTGAGAATGTGCTGCTAACTTAATTTTATTCAACTTTTCCTCTTTTTCTCTTCCTTCTCCTACCCTTAGGGTAGGAGGGACTCTTCCAGGGACTCTTATATTGAGTGGGATCCTCTTGAGCTAACTTGGGGATCCAGTATGCTTGAGATACCTGAGAAGTGCTGTTAGGGATAGGAAAGGGGCTCATAATTCTGAGCATCCACTTCCTTCTCTGGCTAATTTATGCTCCCCTTTACCCCTTCATGGCACCATAGGATTTGGGAGTGCAAAGAAACCTTTGTAATCATCTAGTCCAATTCCTTCATTTTACAGAGACTGAGGCCCAGAAAAGAGGTTATTGCTATCGGCTTTCTGACTTGTGGCACTTTATTGCATGCTGGTCAACATGACCTGGCCTTGCTGGTCTTACTGGGCCACCACACCACCCTGGAGTTTCCTCCATCCTGGAGAGTCTTAGTGGACTAGAGTGAGAAGAAGGACTAAAGCCAGAGAGAATCTGAATGGGAGTCCAGTAGGTCTCCTTTCTGCCTCGGAGCTTTCTCCCTCTCCTTGTTCTCCTAGTGAAGGGACTAAGCACTTTGGGGGTGCAGGGCTCAAGTCCTCATGTGTCCTAGGTGTAGCCTACCCCATTCTGCCTTCAGGCCAGTCACCCCAAGGGCTCTCCTGAAATGAGTCATCTTCTCCTAGCACCATGGTTTAGTTAAGACACCTCTCCTCCTCCCACAAGAGTGTCATTCATTTGTCCCAGCCCGCCTAGCCCCATTCCTGGTGGTTTTGGTTTGCTTTGCTTGTCCCATGAGGCTAATTTTCTAACCAATGTTCCTCTTTTTTTCTAGGCAAACTTATATCCCACAGTGGGCTTGCAGACTCCTGGGGAGATCGTAGATGCCAACTTTGGGCAGCAGCCCTTTGTGTTTGACATTGAGGACTACATGAGGGAGTGGAGAGCAAAGATTCAGGGAACCATTAAGCGTTTTCCCATTGGTGACAGACTTGGAGAGTGGCAAGCCATGCTGCAGAAGTGAGTCCTTGTTCCCTGATCCTTTTTTTGGCCCCAGTCAACTGCTCCCATGTCATCCCTACTGAGCCCACCCCCAGACCTCTTCATCTCCGTTTTCATTACCGCAGCCTGAGGGTATGCCTCTTGGCTCTTAGGATTCCAGCTTTCACTGCACCATCCTGGGCTGTCTTTTAATTTGGCCAAGCTGTTTGCTCAAGTAATGGCTCAAGTAATGAGGGAACTTTGGGCTGAATTTTGCCCAAAGGGCCCCCTGTTAGTATTTGGATCCTGTTTGTGGTAGGGGTGAGGGTAGGGAAAGGTTGTTCTGGTGTTCCCTTTGGCTTCTTTCTCCTCTAAGAATGTGTGAAGCCCCAACCTGAGTCTGAAGACCACCCACCTGAGACCAGATCTTTCTGGTATCTAGCAAAATAGTAAAAGAGTCTTTGTTCTTATTGTCCATTGGAGATGTAGTCAGTGTAGGGGCCTAGTCAGTTGTGTCATTCTTTTAACTAGCCCTTAAAGTCTTTGGGGCAGTCATTGTGAGGGGTAATAAAGCTTTAGGGGAGACACACAGAGCCTGATTTTGGCAAGGTCACTCCCCTCTTTTGTGCCCCATTTTCTGCCCCTGTGTGCATGTTCATCCTAATTTCTATACATCCTAACTGACCCATTCTTATGAGTTACTCTTAGAAGGAAATGGTATAATTGTCCTAGTCAATGACTTAAGAGACTTAGCATTCTGTAGCTTTGTGAACTCATTGTCTCTAGGTCTGTGGCAGAAGTGAATGGCCTCATTCTAGGACCTTAGAGGGGACAGTGATGCTGTCAGTCCTTCCCTAAGCCTCAGAACCTCCTGAGCCCTGTTTGACCTCACATTTAAAAAACAGCTGAAGGTTCTTTTGATCTCCTTGGGGTTATGTGGCAGCCTCCAGGAGCTGATAAGTGACTCTTATTACCTAGAGTTTTTTTCTTTGTTTGAAGCTGCCGAATGAACCTAGTGAATGGACCTAGAGCCAACCAGGGACAGGGGACAAAGGCCTCACTGGTCAGAGTCCCCTACGCTTGTTGCTTTTCCCTTGGCTCTGACACTTACTGCCTTTCAGTGTGACTGTGGGCAGAGAGCTTCACCCTTCAACTTCTGCCAGAGGAAAATAATCATACTTGTATTAGCTCCCTCATGGGGCAGTTGTGAGGAAAGGACATTGTAAACCTCCAGGCTCTGTAAAAATGAGAGCATTTTTATTCCCTACCAAACATGATGCTCTTTAGAGAAGATGGACTCATTCTTGGTCTTGGGGAGAAGAGGCTGAGCCTTAGTGAAATCTCCTTGTGTCCTGAGCATTCAGATGGGAGCAGCATCAGGCCATCTCTTATCCTTCCTTGTGTTGCTGGGTGGGGAACACACACACACACACACACACACACACACACACACACACACACTCCTTAATAAATGCTTTGCCCACAGGGTTGTCTTGAGTGGAAACCAAGGACTCATTTGTTTTCAGTAGAGAAACATGAAAATAAAGAAAACCCAATTACTGAACCTGTAGGCTTCTTTTTGCCATTTGCCTTTGGCATTAAGTCCGTTTCTGCTCTGAGTGAACATGGTTATTCCAAGCCACATTGAGCTAGCTCCCTCAACCCAACAGTTACTAATAAAACGTTTGAATCTCAAGTCTTTGGGTGCTGAATTTCTGGAAGCTGGCTTGAGTAGGGCAGACTGGGTAAAGGAGCTGTCATTTGAAGGAAGTCTGTCTCTAAGAAAGGTGCATGTATACACTCATGAACAAAGACACATGCTCACGGGCACAGACCTGCATGAGACTGTCCACACACCTATGCCTGCCGACACAGGGAGAACCAGAGGCTCTTAGAGGGAGGGCGTCAGATCAAGTGTCCCACCTAGTGCAAGGATCTAGGTCCTCCCCCTCTGCTGCCCTGCCCTTGTCATCCAGCCCATTTGAATTTTCTAGGAATGAGGAACTGACTGCCTCACAAAGCATCCCGTGTCAGACAGTCCTAATTGTGAGGAAGGTCTCTGTTATACTGAATTGAATAATAATTGTAGTAGTTCCCATTTCTGTGGTTCTTCAGATTTATAAGGCATTTTCCTTATAACAGCCTAGTTCACAAGTCCTGTCATTCCCATTTTGCCCATGTCCTTCTGTGTCACAGAGCTAATAGGACTCAGACTCATGTCTGCTGACTCCAGGTCCAGCTCTCTCTGCACTCCACCTCACTGTCGCCCATCTCTCTGCTCCTTTATAAAGTCCATGCCTTGGTCTTCATTCTGCCCTTTTCCACATGATGTTCCTTTAAATTCATGAAACCTTTATACACATTAACAAGAGTGGAGAAAGCATACAGAGGTATATCCGAGCGCACCCACAGATACAAACATGCACTTCTGCATATTTGCACGTGTGTGGGGCGCACATGTAGGCCCTCTCTGGCTTTGCACAGCTCCTCTGGAGGCAAAGTAGACTTGAGGATGTAGATTTTTACTAATTAGGCTTTTGGAAGCCGCTCATCTCATCAAACTTTCTATACATTTTTCTCTCCTATAGGTTTAATAAGATATAGCTTGACCTCTCCTTCCCCCAGCCCTTGCTCGTGACAAGCAGAGTAGATGGTTTCTCAGATAGGGACAGAGCCAGCGTTTCTGAAGGCTTAATAGAGCCCAATGAGAGTGATGTGTCTGCAAGAAATCACCACAGCCAGCCTGGCCCATCATGGGGCAGTGAGAGGAAAGATTCTGGTATCTCCTGAAAATATGCTTGCACTGCAGGCATTCTCAAGCTAAAACATATCGAGGCTGCTTCTCAATGCCGTTTCAGGAAGTACATAGCAGAGATATTAACTTTCTTTCTGGTTGCTGATGTCCCTGAGGTGCCTCGAGGAAGCTGTTCCTAGAGTGTTTTCTTGGCTTTGTCAGCGTGCCTGAGGACATCACACTAATGAATACCAGGCTGTGCATCCGCCGTGATTAGCTGCCTGCTTCACCACAGACTGTGGCCATCCTCTCCCTTCCGGTACCCACTGGAGCCAAACCCAGTGGTTTGGATGGAGAATAGTCATAATCAGAGTGTTAGAACTAGAAGGAACCTTAGAAGCTGGTAGGTATAGGCTAAGGCCTTAAAAGTCATCTCACAGAGGAGGAGCCTGACTTAGAAAGGTGAAAGTCTCGGGGAGGAAGCAGGAGATGCAGGACCTCAGGCTTCGTAGCCACTGCTTCCTTGGCCCACGTTTGCTTCTGTTCTAGACCAGGGATTCTTATCCTTTTTTGTGTCACATATTCCTCTGGCTGGCTGGTGAAGCCTAGGGACCCTATCTCACAATACTATTTTTAAATTCACAAAATAAAATACATAGGATTACAAGGGAAACTAATTATATTGAAATGCAGTTATCAAAAGTCTCTTAAAAACAAGTTCTTAGAACCTGGGTCAGAAACTCCTGATCTAGTCCTACCTTCATTTTATAGATGTTAAGAATGGGGTCTCTAAAGACTGAGCCAAGATTTGAACCCAGGTCTCCTAACTGCTAGCCTAGGACTCTTCTCTTCTCCATGAGCTGAATTAAAGTGCTTGGGTCCTTTTTCAGTACAGTAAAAGCTGTATGTCCAGATCCTCCACCACGGGTACATTTTGGGGTAGCTTGAATGAGGAGCACGGTTCAAAAAGATGGTATTTCCAGTCACATCCTATTTTGCAAAGTTCCTTTTTTGAATGTCCCTATTTTTCTTTCTTTTTTAGCATGGTCTCTTCCTACCTGGTGCATCATGGGTATTGTGCTACTGCCACAGCTTTTGCCCGTATGACAGAAACCACAATTCAGGAAGAGCAGGCTTCCATCAAGAACAGACAAAGTAAGACCAAGACTCCCCTCTCAACCTCCCACCCTCCTCCCCACTTCTCTTATGTCCTTCCCACCTGAGATGCTAGCCTTAGCCTATGTGAGAGCCCATCACAGCCCTGAAGCCCAGGCCTTGATCCTCCTCTGGGTGGGGATATCTCTCCTAGGTGGGCTCAGCCCAACAACTCTAACTATTGCCTTTTCCTTGTGATAGGATTTAAGACCAGGAGGTCTTTTCTTTTAAAAAAAAAATACTTATTTTTGTTTACAACATTCATTTTCATAGGCTTTTGAGTTTTAGATTTTCTCCCCCTCCCTCCCCTTCCTCTTCCCCAAAATGGTGTGCAATCGGATACAGGCTCTACATATACATTCACAGTAAACATGTTTTGACATTAGTCATTTGCAAAAAGGATTTATAACCAGTGGAATGAACCATGAGAAAGAAGAAACAAAACAAAAAAGAGAAAGAACAGATAGTCTGCTTCAGTCTGCATTCAGACTCCATAGTTCTTTCTCTGGATGTGGATGGCATTTTCCATCACGAGCCTTTTGAAGTTATCTTAGGTCCTCGCATTGCTGAGAATTGCTGAGTCTGTCAAAGTTAGTCATCGCCCAATGTGACTGCACCTATGTCCAGTGTTCTCCTGGTTCTGCTTCCCTACTCAGCATCAATTCATATCAATCTTTCCAGATTTTTCTGAAGTCTGCCTGCTGTTCATTTCTTGTAGCACAATTGTATTCCATTACATTCATATACCATTACATTCACAGCTTATTCAGCCATTCCCCAATTCATGGGCATCCCCTCACTTTTCCAGTTCTTTGCCACTACAAAAAGAGCTGCCATAAATATTTTTGTACATGTGGGTCCTTTTCCCACTTGTATGATCTCTTTGGGATACAGCCTTAGAAGTGGTATTGCTGGGTCAAAGGGTATGTATATTTTTATAGCCCTTTCGGCATAGTTCCAAATTGCTCTCCAAAATAGTTGGATCAGGTCACAACGACCAGAAGGTCTTTAGAGACCTCCTGCTCTAGCCCAACCATTTTCTTTAGCCAGATGCTATGGACTGATTCTTTTCTTGATGTGGTCAAAGCTCACTTTCTCCATTATATTCTGGTTGCTGGTCTAGCACCCAGAGCCCTGGCAAGCTTGGATTCAGAGCCTCCTCTGTGGGTCCCATAGAACTTCATTGTCTCAATCAGATCACTCTTGAGATCTTCTGAGTTACCTTTTTCCTTCTTAGATACCAGCAGGGTCTGGGCCTTCCGTCCTCACTTCATCAAGCAGCTGTTTATGTTGGTGACTGATGAAAGGACTGAAGGACTCAGGCCTGGCTAAACAGTAGCCTGAAAGACGGTAGTGCCTTCCTCCCTTTGCCCCTCCTGCCTTCCCCGGGACCCTGGGAGGGTTCCACCTGGCGAGCCCTAACAGACCTGCCAATGGCTCAGAATTGGAGAGCCTTGCTCTTCCCTAGATC
The DNA here is from genome assembly GCA_028627135.1 of Pseudochirops cupreus. Classification (NCBI taxonomy): domain Eukaryota; kingdom Metazoa; phylum Chordata; class Mammalia; order Diprotodontia; family Pseudocheiridae; genus Pseudochirops; species Pseudochirops cupreus. The sequence goes on from CM053581.1 coordinate 50,562,026, forward strand.
TCTAGTCAGAACACAATATTCAGACTACAGACAGTCAGTCTAGAGGATCGACCATAGGCAATGAATGTTGGAGAGAGAGTAATCGGCTCACATAGGGCTCTACACATGTGGTTCCTCCTGACAGAGGAAAGAAAGGAAAAAGAGAAAATAGGGTGTGGGGGGTTGTCTCTGTACTAGTGTCTGAACCTGTTGGTGTCTGTGTATATATTTGCATTTGTGTCTCCCAGAAAAGCAAACACTCAGCCAGATGGGTGGTCCCAAACAAGAAATCTGTACCTGAAAAAGACTGAACTACAGCTAACTTCCAAGCAGGCAGATAAGAAGTAGGGACAAGAATGAAATGTCGCAGTGTGAAGACTGAGAAAATCAGAGATTTGGGGATAAGAGAGAAGGAAGAAGGGGACAGGCACAACCCTCTACCATACCCCGAGACTTGTGCTTCTTGGCTCTATTCATTTGTTTTGAATAATCACAGTAGTAGTCTGCATGTCTCCAGTTCTCTTAGATCTACAGAGTATTTCCCTCACAACCACCAATGCAGTAAGTAATGTGAGAATTCTGTCTCCATTTTATAGTTGAGAAAAATGAGGCATGGGTGGTGATTAGTCTGTAACCACCCTTCGAGTGAATGTCAGAACGGGACTCCATAAAATCATGGTTCTGGAAGGAGGGGGATCTTGGAACTCCTCTGTCTAGTTCTACCCTAGGATGTAAGGAAGCAAGAACCTAATGAGGCAAATTATGACTTGGTAGCAGAGCTGAGATTGGAACCCAAGTGAAGTGGAGACCTTTGTTCTGGTTCCCCTGCTTTGCCCTTGGGTCCTGAGGAGTCCCTCGTTACTGTTTCCTGATTTCCTGGAGTCTGGAGTCCCTTCAGCACAGTGGAAGTCCTCCCCATGAACAGGCACCAGAGGCTGCTTTTCTACCTTTTTTTTTTTGATATGAGATTCTTTATTAAATTTTTTTGAGTTACATCTTTTCTCCCCGTCTTTCCCCCGCCCACCACCCCAAAACAGCCATCCCAGTATTTCCCCCCTGCCCCAGTCTATTCTCTCCTATGTCACTTT
>CM053581.1:50563592-50582770 GCA_028627135.1 Pseudochirops cupreus
GCTGACTTTAGTGGGAAGTATCTTTGTGTGCGTTTTGGAGTTCCAGGATTGGTTTAGAGTCCTATTTTATGGGTATTTTGGGGTGGCTATGTGAGAGCTGCGATATGTTGCTGCTGCTACACCGCCATCTTGGCTCCGCCCCCCTTTTCTACCTTTTGATTGAGACTTAGCTCCTTGTTTTCCTTTTATCCACCCTTAAAAATTCCTGAGTGCCCATTCACCATGGAGAAAAGACTAGCGGATAGGAGCAGACAGGGTCAAAAGAGAAAACTCATACTTCTAACAAGCACTTGAAAAAATTCTCAGCCTCCAGAAGCACAGGGATATCAATTAAAATAGCCTTGAGGTACCACTTCACCTCAGATGAGCAAAGGAATGGAAAGCAGCAAAACAGCTGGCCAGAGTTTCAGAGGAGAACAGCTGTTCTCATTTTGGGGGGCAGAATTTTAAACTTGTAAGATCTTTTTGGAGTACAGACTGGCAGTATATACTAGAAGACGCAGAAACAATCATGCCCTTAGAACCCATAATTCCATGCAGGAATGTACCCTGCAAGAATGACCAAAAACAAAACGACATTCTCTGTTGAAACGATGTGAAATTTCAACACTAGGAAAGCAGTCAGATTATGGTACAGTAACTTAATGGATTAATCTAATGGCAGCTTAAGATCAGTAAGTTAGGAGAACATAAAAGAGATCTGGAAAGATCCTATTTGCATGAAACAGTGCTTTGTGGGAAAACAGCTCAAAAACCCAAATGTATTACAGATGTAAAGAGTGAAAGCGAATGAGAATGAATCCTAAGGGGGACTTTGAGGAGAGATGGAAAAGTTGGGCATCTTAGACATTCAAATGAGAGAGTTAAAATGGAAAAAGTTACTCTGCAGTATTGATGTTAACAGTTGAATTTGCCTCTTGAAATCCCTCCCTTTCTTCCTGGACCAGTGAGATGTAGACACTCCATAGGTGAAGGTGTCTCTCCCTCCTCAGATTTCATCCACTCTGCCTCTGTCTTTCCTTTACTCTTGGTCTCCCTTAGATCTTTATTATTTGGATCTGTGTCTGCCTTAGATCATGAATTCCCAGAGGGCAGGGACAGGATTTGTGCCTTGCCTTTCTGTCTCCAGTACCAAGCATAAGTCATTGCCCCTTGCAGATTCTTTAATCAATGGTTGTTGAATTAGTTCTTAAGCATTGAGAAGGGCTCAGTGGTCAGGGTATTGAAATGTGTTTCTCTTTTGCCATTGTAGTCCTGACTGCTGTGCTCTTGCTTATAGGAATACAAAAACTTATGCTGGCAGGCCGAGTCGGAGAGGCCATTGAGGCCACCCAGCAGCTCTACCCTGGTCTCCTGGAGCACAACCCCAACCTGCTCTTCATGTTGAAGTAAGTTGTCAACCCAGGTGGTTCCCTCTCTCAGCCTGTGCAGTCTGGGACTTCTGGTCCTCCTGTTGGCTATAGCTCTGACAGATATACACCAAAGTATTTACTTAAAGCATTTTCCCTCTGCTCCTTTCCTGACTTTCCTGCCCTCCTAGGTGCCGGCAGTTTGTGGAGATGGTGAATGGAACAGACAGTGAGGTTCGTTGTTTCAGTGCACGAAGCCCCAAATCCCAAGACAGTTACCCAGGGTCTCCCAGTCTCAGCCCTAGACATGGACCCAGCAATTCCCATCTGCACAGCACTGGTAAGCCTGTGTTTTTTGACATCCATAGTAGAGGGCATGATGAAAAATGTGAAAGAATCTATCTTCAGGCACTCTTAGCTCAGATTTGAACCTGATCCCTTTTTCAGGAGTATTGCTGACTCCAGCCAAACTCTACCACTCCATAGTTGTGGGACCCCGGGCAAAACCCTGACCCTATCTGAACCTTGGTTTCCTTATGGAGATCATGACACTTGTACTACCTATTTCACAGGATTGGTTTGAAAAAAATCCTTTCACAAATCCTTAAAATGCTAGAGAAATCTGAACTACTGCCATTCTTACTGGTGTGGGACTGTTCTTTAGGCTTCTGGGTAAAGACTGACTAATTATCTCCCAGGACCTCGCCCTGTTAGAGACTTGTCTCTGGTTACCAGGGTCCCTGATGGCTTGCTGACTCACAGTATGAAGTAGGAGAGCAGAAGTTGAGTATACAAGAGCACCTGGGTTGAGCATAGAAGTTCAGAAGAGCATGGATTCTCTTGGGGAGGGGAGGTAGGAGAACAGGTTTGGAGAAGGGTTTGAAAAGAAGAGGCCAGTGGAAGGTAATGAGGCTAGTTCCCTAGGTGCTCCCTGGAGCCACTTTTAGAAGAGGGGAGGGATTGCTAAATTCCTGGACCAGGGATAGAACGAGAGGTATCTGCTTTCCATGAGATCTTGGCAGGATTGTTGCTGGACAGGAAGTAACCTGAGCAGCAGTGATGTTACTGGTTTTACTGGAGACCTAAACTTAGAAAAAAGTCTCTGTCCCACTGCCTGAGGTTCTCTTTCAAAGAAGATTCCTCTAGGGAAGCCTCCGTCCCCAGGAGCACCTGGAGTGGAGACAACTTGCCAATGTATGTCCGAGAGTAAAACCCAAGTGTCTCTGACATTGCTGTTCCAGTCTCTTGTGCCATGACCCTGAGGAAATGATATTCAGCAAGTTTTAGGACCCCGGCAAGGAGGTCCCTGGGGACCCTCTCTCTCTTCTATAGCTCTTTCTGGGCTCATGCTTCCATGCCAGCAGGGAGGGAAATCACTTTCTTATTTGGGACACGTCTTCTGCCAGATGCCACCCATCCAGCCTTTTGACTCTGTTCTCTTGGCTTTCAGGAGCAGAAAGCCCAAGCTGTAGCAACGGGGTCACATCTACCAAAAGCAAACAGAGTCACAGTAAATACCCAGCCCTGAGCTCCTCATCATCGTCGTCATCCTCCTCCTCCCCTTCGTCAGTCAACTACTCTGAGTCCAACTCCACAGACTCCACCAAATCCCAGCAGCACAGTAGTACAAGTAACCAAGAGACCAGGTACCACACTTCCCTTTTTTGTTCTTGGGGCAGGCCATGGCGCAGAAGTAGTGCCCACTCTGAGGGCCTTGCCCTTAGCAACACCACCCTCAGACTAACTCCCTAACACTCTCCTCTTCTTTTCCCCTCATTCCTGTCATCCCTGCACAGTCAGTCCACCTCATTCCCTAGTGATGATCAGAGCCCGAGCTTGACACCAGGAACCCTGATCCCTTAGCTCAGCTCTGTTGATGCTTTCCTCTCTCCCAGGCAAGGTTCTGCCTTAAACCAGTTACCTGCAGGTCTCAGGATTTTTCACACCCATGGGACCATGGGGAGCAGAAAACTCTCTTGCTTCTTTCTGCTCTCTCCACTACCCACCATACACTGCAGACAGTTCTATTGTATGATGGAGGGGAATGTTCCTTTTAGCTTGTAGGACATTTGTGAGCTCCATGGTCAATGCTGCTGAAAGGGATGGGACTTTTAGGATGACCAAACATGAAAGAACACTGTTCACTTGGGACCACTGCCTGGCTGGGCTAGATTAGACTTGAGCTAGAGTGGGGAGAGGACAATTCCCAGGCAATACCTTGGGGTCAATGGTCTGTGAATGAGGCTGTGGAATAGAATTTGTCTTTATTAACAAGCAAGAAAACTTCATTGCCAACTAGCTCAGACTTCTATAAGGCCCAGCCCCTTGTTCAGGGCAGGTACTAATATGAACAAGGTGCTCTAGTGATTATGATGCTGGAACTGCTGTCTCTCCACTTACCCATCAGACTCAAGGTTTCTCTCCTGGTTAAACCTTCTCTCCCTGCTGTTGTCAAGATGGCCATTTCCACCAAAGCTTACTAAGGCCTTGAGGTCCACCTAGAGTAGCCAGAGGGCTGGGGAGGACTTCTTAGAAGTCCTGTAGGATTCAGTTTAAGAGGAATTCCAGATTCATGGTTCAGTGAATGGAGATTCAGGGAGAAGAGGACACTTAAGCAAAGAGGAGGGAATCTGAAAGTGGTCGTTCTAAGGGGATAGAGAGAAAAACTACAGTCAGTTGCCAGCTTCGAAGGATGTCAGAGGGGAGTGAGGGTTTCATGAAAAGAACACTGACTTTGGAGTTACAAAGACCTGAATTCAGATACTTAGATACTATTTAATATCTTTCTAACTCTCTCCTTTGTAGCCCTGTTTTCTCCTTGGCAAAAATGAAGGCATTTGACTAGGTGATCCAGCTCTAAATCATATGATTTTGTAGGCCTCTGATTAAAGAAAGAAGATTAGCTATTGGTTAATGTGAGGGTGGGGGTGGAAGGAGAGAAGAGAGAAGTGGGAGAGCAGAGTGATGGGAGATAGAGAAATTAGGCCCCAGCCCATCATGATGTACTGGGCAGATAGTAGGTGTTCACCAGACATGTTGGTTTGAATTGAAATTAAATTAAAGTGATAGGCAGAGATGACTATTTGACCTTGCAAGTGAAGACTCCCTGGAAAGCCACTTGAATTCCCTCAGCAGAACAGGGCTAGGCTTCTGGAGGGCAGGAATCTCTGGCTCGAGCTTTTGTCTCCTGCATGGTGGAATGGAGAGCCCCAGATAGATCCAAGCATCTTTTCTTCCTGACCTGTCTTGGCCAATATCCTCTCCTCCCTCTTTCTCAGTGACAGCGAGATGGAGATGGAAGCAGAACATTATCCCAATGGAGTGCCGGAGAGCTCATCCACCCGGATCATGAATGGTGCCTACAAACACGAAGACATCCTTCAGACAGATGAATCTAGTGTGGGTAAGGGCCTTCTCAGGAGGGCGGCAGCCTATCCCCTCTCTATGACTACCCCAGAAATAAACCCTAAGATTATGGCTTTCACCGTGTGATTCTCAGTCTGTGGTGTTGGGGAATGAAGCCTCCAGAACAGCTGGAGCTGGATCTGAACAAGTGAGGTCTGGTGGGAATTTTAAAAGCCTGCTGGTCTACCCTTGACCAGGTCTTCTTTAACAGCGCAGGGGCATATATAACCTATGTCAGATTGCTTATCATCTCAGGGAGGGAAGAGAAGGAGAGAATTTGGAACTCAAGATTTTTAAAAATAAACATTTAAAAAAATTTTTTATGTAATTGGGAAAAAGATACTAAAAAAACAGTGCAGGGCAGGAGCAGATGGACTTCACAATAACCCAGAGAGACTTGTGTAAACTGATGCTAAGTGAGGGGAGCAGAACCAGGAGAACATGGTATACATCCATATCTGTGATGACTCATGTTGATAGACTGGGCTTTTCTCAGCAGTGCAAAGCTATAAGACAACTCCAAAAGACTCGTGATGGAAGGGGCTATCCATATCCAGCAAAAAAAATTAGAGTCTGAATGGAGATTGAAGCAAACTACTTGGCCTTTTTTTTGTTTTGTTTTGTTTCTTCTTTCTCGTTCATTCCATCGGTTACAATCCTTCTTTACGACTTGACTAATGTTTAATGTGAATGTATTTGTAGAACCTATATTGAATTGCATGCCACCGTGGGGGAAGGGGGCAGGAGGAGAGGAAGGAGAAGAAAATTTGGAACTCAAAAGCTTGTGGAGCTGAATGTTGCAAACTAAAAGTAAATTAATTAATTAATTTGAAAAAAAAATGGTGCAGGGGGCTGACTCCCTGTATTCCTCCCAGGAAGTCGTACGCTGGAGTATTTCTTTTCAGGCCTAGCATGTCATTTGGAGCTTGAGTGAGATCACAGTTTAGTAGTCAGAGAATGGAGAATATATCTGACAGAGAGCATGCTGAGACAAAATAGAGCTTGTTGGATCTAAGGTGCTCTACCCAAGACTGCTAGTTGGCTTCTCCAGCTTCCTAAAGTGTGGCCATATAGATAGACCCAACCACAGATCATCCAGAAGCAGCCTTAGCCTTAGGTCACTCAGAGTTCCCCACATCACACAGCTGTCACCTCTTTTGACTTGAGCCAAGACTGCTGCCATCTTTCCTTAAAGCCTTGTGATGGGAAAACAGTGTACTAGGCAACCCCTGGGATTCCTGCTAGCCAGTTCTTAATGTGTATTTTGTGTCTCCTCTTCCCCTTGGCGTAGAAGATGGGCGTCCTCGGCGACAGCTCTGTGGAGGTAACCAGGCTGCCACAGAGAGAATTATCTTGTTTGGCCGGGAGCTGCAGACCCTCAGTGAGCAGCTGTGCCGAGAGTATGGCAAGAATCTGGCCCATAAAGAGATGCTGCAGGTAACTCCAGGACAGCCTTGGGGCCTGAGGCTTGGGGGGGACTGGGCAGCACTCAGGTCTGACCTTCCACCCTCATCTCATCTGTCCCTGAAGCCTGTATAGGAAAGGCAGCATCCCAGATAGGCCTGGCCAAGGGTGAGAAAAGCTTGAGAGCAAGAGCACAGAGGCCTTTGGTCACATGGTAGAGCCAGGCCCCAGTCCTGATTTAAGTGGGTGACAGGATTGGCTTGGTAGACAGAGTTTCCAGTAGAACTGATTTGGTAGCCCACATGGGGGAAGGGACTTCGCCTGAGGGAGAGAAGGGGCAGCAGCAGCTTGGTATGTTGTGAGTAGCTCCTTCAGGGGATGCGAGGATCCTACTTCATGTTTCAGCCCCAACAAAACAGTCACCTCCTCTGCAGTTCAGCTCCAGAAACTCCCGCTACAGGAGAAGCCCTTGAGCTCCTTTCCAGCTGCTGCCCAGGGCTCCAGGAATAAGGCCAGGCCAGCAGTCTCAGGGGGTTGGGCTGGGAGCCTTCACGAAGAGGACAGCTTTTTACTGCCTGAAGGGGAGCTCCTTGGAGACGGGGAGGAAAGCAGGTCTGTTGGAGCTTGTAGGCTCGGCCCCAGCACTCCCCAGCACTCCAGCTGAGGAGGTGGAGGGGGGCTTTGGGAGGGGAGGCCCTCACGGGAAGGGCCCCTCCTTTCTCACCACTTCTTCGATCTGCTTTCTTCATTCAGGATGCATTCAGCTTATTAGCATACTCCGACCCATGGAACTGCCCTGTTGGTCAACAACTAGACCCTATCCAGAGGGAGCCTGTGTGTGCAGCTCTCAATAGTGCTATTTTAGGTAGGAAAAGAGACGCCAGACAAGATTCTGCTATACCCATCCCTGGGAGTCAGGGGAGTCTGAACTCTCCTGTCTCCTCAGGGAGTTTTCACTGCCCTAGGCTTAGAAAGAACCTGGGCTTGAGATGATGTAAGGAAACTTTCCTCTCTCCTCTCTTGATTGTGATCAAAGATCAAGTTTGGTGTCTTTTAAAGGGTGGGGTATGTTGGGTTCAGACCTACTGGGGACTTAAAGAGATCATATTGGATTGTTGGCTGCCTGCAGGCCATATACTAGGCACTTGAAGGCCTTTTAGGGCCCAGGAAGGATGTGGTTCCCCACTCTAAAGTAGTTCTCTCTTTAGCATCTACCTAATTGGGAATGGAGAGATCCAGTAGGTCCATGCAAGTGGGGAAGGTCCCTTCCAGCATCTCTACCACCCCTCCTTTAGCCACCTTCACCCTTGTATTGCTTTGATTGCCTCAAAGCTCTTGCCTGCCTTTCCCCATTTAGAGACATTTGAACCTGGGGGCTTCTTTTCCTTCTGGAAGATCAGCAGACCCTAGTCTTTATTATGCTCCTTCTGGAATAGTCAGGTCACAAATTCTACCAAGGTTTGTTCCATGGGCTAGTCCCTAATCTCAGTCATGGACTGAATCCCAATTCCTACTCAACTCTTAACCCTGGTCATAGATGAACTCATAACTTTGACTGAACTGAGTTTCAACCTTGGTCACAGACTAGACCTTTGCCTGTGGGCTCTGACTGACTCCCTGCCCCTGGCCACAAACTGACCTTTGGGTTTGTTCCCTAACCCAAGTCATGAAGACCCTCAGCGCTGACCTCAGACTAATTCCCCACTCTGACAACAGATTGGTGCCTCACCCTAGACACAGACCCTAATGCTCTGGACTGAATCCTAACTTGAGACAGCTCCCTAACTGTGGTCATAGTTTGAACCATAACCTGGCCACAGACTGACCCTTTGTCAACCCTATTTCTAGGTGGAGTGTCCTTACCCATCACCACAGATTGTAGCCTTTTTACCCTTGTCTCAGACTATATCTAACTCTGGACACAGATTGAGCCCCCTAACCTGGACACAGCCTAACATTCTCTTCTTCTATATCTGACACCAGAATAATCATCTAACTCTTGCCTTAGTCTGAGTCTTAACTGAGCCATGACTGACCTACATAGCCCTAGTCCTGGTCGTGGATTGATGCCTTCATGGTGATTGATCATGGTCTGACCCTTTCTCTCTAGTCCTACCCTGATTTACCAACTCTTAATTAGTGACTGTGTTAACCTTAACCTCAATCTAGATTGACCTCTGACCCCAGCCACTACCAAGGCTTTACCTTTGATCCCAGACTGACCCCTTCCCCCAACCTTAACCCTGACCACAGACCAACCATAACTCAAATTACAAGCTGATCTTTAACAATAATCACCCCTAAGCTTAATCACATAGGGATTCCAGTCAAGGCCACACAGGTTAGCCCCCCTGGCCCTCACCATAGGCTACATCCTACTCACTAAGCTCTTACAAGTATGTACGCTTGGTCACAAAGAGAATTGGACAGGAGCTTGTATGTAGCCCACTCTCCTCCTGACCCCAAATCAGGTTCTTTGGGGTATTTTTCTATGCTCTGGGTTTCCTATATTTCCCTTTACAGACTTTGCTTGGGAACCTAAACATTAAGCACCCAGTTCTCACAAATCTGACTATAGAATATATGCTGGCCTTATGCAGTGATGCTGAGAGCTGAGGCCTTTGAGAGAATAACCTGGTCTTCTCTTTTTCCCTGCAGAATCTCAAAACCTGCCAAAGCAGCCCCCACTGATGCTCGCCTTGGGCCAAGCATCTGAGTGTCTTCGGCTTATGGCCCGAGTTGGCCTAGGCTCCTGTTCATTTGCCAGAGTTGATGACTATTTGCACTAGCCACCTGAGTAAGAGGGGAGCACCATCCCACCAAGCTGCCCCAGCCTGGCCCCTGGGCTCTACCTGGCCTTCTCCATGCTGCCCCTCCTCACCCTGGGCTAGCCCAAGGACTCAGGGCTAGCCTTATACTCTCATTATCATCATGGCCCCTTCTCACACATCTGTCTCAGAGACCTGGAAGCTGCTGGCAGAGTTAGATCTTCCATATTCTCTCTCTCTCTCTCTCTCTCTCTCTCTTTCTTTCTCTCTCTCTCTCTCTCTTTCTCTCTCTCTTTCTCTCTCTCTCTCTCGATCTCTCTTTCTCTCGCTCTCTCTCTTTTTCTCTGTTTCCCTCTCTCCCTCTCTCCTCCATCTCCTTTCTCCATCTCAGCCTCCCCTTGATTCTTTCTTCCATCACGTGCAGCAACAGCAGGGACGACATACACAGTGTTTGGCTGGTTACCCTAAGGTAGCGCCTTCCACTCTTAGGGGACATTGTTGGGGGGAGGCAGAGGGTGTTGGTTGTTTTTGGTTTTTTTATCTATATTTTTTCTGACTGAGCCACCAGTATTTATCTCTGGAGAGTTTGTGCTGAGCTGGTTTCTGCTAATTTAGTGATGATAAAGCTCATCCAAGTTGGTGATAGCTTATTATTTTCTTAAGTAAAAAAAATGAGATTATATATAAATATATATATATATAAACAAACACAGTATTTATCGTAGTGCTAGTCGTCTGGACACTTTGGGGAGAGGCAGTCCAGACAGTGTATGTTTTTAGGGGGAGGGGGAGGTCCCACTCACTAAAAAGAAACCATCTCTGTCACCTCGACCAAGCTGTTCATTTCTCTCTTCCATGTCCCCAGCTGAACTTCCAAACCATAAAGTCAGTTGAAGAAAACACAGTAGGAACTTTGTTGTGTTGGATGTGGCCAGAGCTAGGGAAGAGGAGAGCAGGAGCTAGGGGAGGTTAGTCACCAGATCACGCAGTTCTGAGTGAGCCAGGGACTTTTCTAATTTATCTGTTCCAGCACCCTCATTTTAGAGATGAAGATACAGTCCCTGAAAGAGAATGGAACCTGCCTAAGGGCCCATAATAAGTAGCAGATCCAAGACTAACCTTGGTCTTCTGGCTCTAAGTCTAAGCTGCCCTGTCCACCATAATTGGTCACCTCTCTGAAAGTGTCAGAGTGAGGATGCCCTTGAGAGCGGGGCAAGAACGGTCCATTGATTTAGACAGAGACACCAGGTAGAACTGGGCCCTGGAGAGGTCTGAGTTTGATTGTTGAGGCTGATGAGACCCCCCTTTATCAGGATGTGGGTAAGGGGTAAAAACTTAAGAGCAGCAGTCAGACCTTTTCTGAGAACGAGCCCAGAGCTCTCTGGGGCATGGATTTTCTAGTGCCAGGCCCAGGCTTTAAAGCAGTGCTGATTCATAGAACAATGAATTGCAGTCTTAATTCCATCTTTTCAAGGGGCAGCAGCTATCTTGGGTCAGTGGTTGGTTTGCTTTTTTTCCCCTTCTTTAAAGTGTTTACTTTGAAGTCTTGAATTTTTTTAATGGCTCTTCTTGGCGAAATGAGACTTTGAGGAACATGACTCTTTTTGCAGAACTATCATCTGTATTCTTGGGGAGTATGGATGTTGTGTTCAGGAGTTTAGCACAGGGCCTTTATTCTGCTGGAGAGGCCGATAGTAAGTAGTCCAGAGGATTCCCACCTGTAAGGATAATCTTCAGCCTTTGATTCCAGGAGTTTAGAGAATACCTGATGCTAAAGTTTGTCTCCAGTCAGCAGAAGGGCTGTCTGCATTTAAAACAATGGAATAAAAGAAAAAGGCTCTTCTTACTGAGCTCCTAATACCCTGAGACATGAGCTGGCCATATGCCACAGCTGCCCCAGGAAGACTAGAGATGATGATTTTTCAGGTGGAAGAGACCTTTCCACCTATTAGACAAGAGAAGAAAACTGTACTTAGAAAGGGGATATGATTCAGCCAAGTTCTGTTGCCTTTGTGAATGAGAGCTTTCTCCCTCTGGGTCAGGAGGCACAGCAGTTCAGCATTAGGAATTAGATGTTTCAGGCCCAGAGAGAGGAGCTCATGGATAGAGAGGAAGATGACCACAGGCATCAGAAGCTATGGAGTTAATCTCTTGTATGGGCTTCCTGGAAGCCAGCTGCAGTGACTCTGCCACCTGGGCTACCAGTGTCAGGTTTCAGGATCTACCCCTCCTCCCATTCTAGTTAGTGCTCCCTCGAGCAGATCACTCCTGCCACCCTTTCTAGCCACCCTCCTTAGGACAGAAGCTCCTGTTCCCATCCATGCTGCAGTGTCCTTTCTTACCTCTAGCTCTGCCATGGTTGTTTGGTGAGGGCCCTGAGCAGGATCAGATTGTTGGTTGTCCTAGTGTAGATGTGGAAAGGGAAGAGACTTGAGAAGTCATCCAGTCCATCCCCTCAAGCTATTAGTAAGTAGCTGAGCCAAGACTTGAAACCAGGTTTTCTGATTCCAGATCTAGGATTCTTTCTACTGTGCCCCAACTGGATACAGACAGGCAGTGTTGTGGAATGGAAAGAGCTCAGAGGAACTGAGCACTTTACTGTTTACCACCTGGGAAACCATGGACACATCACCTGTCTTTTCTGGGACTCAGTTTCTTCATCTGTGAAATGAACTACATGATCTCTAAGATGCCTCGCAGATCTGAAGTTTCTGATTCTCTGAGAATATGAATTATGATTTTTTGATTTAGTAGTGACCAGCAGGAGTGGGTAGGAATTACTAGTTAACAGAAAAGGAAGACTTCTCATACCCTTTTGAGTTGTCCTGATGAATGTGGTGGGGCCAAAACTTTCCAGAGAACAGTCGTCTACACGTTCCCAGCTCTAACACCATCTCCCAGCTCTAACACCATCTCCTCATTCATTTCTGAAGTGAAAGCCATAAGTTCAAGGTTACCTAATTCTCAGAGCCAGATTACCCTGCTGATTTCTGTTGCTCTTTGAAGTCTTTGGAATTTATGGTAAATATCTGAATGTCCAAAATGGGTTTGGGGCTCCCCCTGGGTCCCTCTGTAGTCTTTTATAGGCAGTACTGAGTTGAGTGGGAATCTTTTTTGAGTGCTTGAAGACAGCAGCAGAAACATTTTCTAGAAACTGGTTAAATTCACCAGCTTAGTATTTTCTAGGCTTGTCTCTTGCTCATCACAAATCATGTCAATTGGAAATGTAGCCTGTGCCCCCAAAGCATCAGGTTGACATGTGAACCAAGGAAGGGAGAGAAGAGAGCAACTTCAAAATCTGTCAGTAAGTTCAGTTCTGGACTCTTAAGGTTTTAGACCCAGGAACAGGTCTCTGGAGATTCATAACTAAATGGTATACATAAGAATTCTATAGTAATTGTAGAAGTGTAAGAGGGAGGTGGGAGTTACCTTTACTTTTGTCTCTTTAGGGTGAGGGAGACAGTGATGTGAGGGTGAGGGCACAAAGCCATCATGCCCTGCAGGTATAAGGTGCCACAAATGGGCAAGCCATAAATGAATGGAAGAAATGATACTCAGGGTGTTGGCTAGGGCAGAGCAACACATATAGAGTCTAGGAAATCCAGCTTGCCTCCCACTCTGGCCTCAGTCCTGGGCTTGGCCCAAAATGCTGATGAGCCCTAGAGGATGGGGTCAAGGAGGAAGAGGAATTGGCTTCCTCACCTTATGTAGGAAAAAGTTCCAGCTTCAAGAAGCTTAGATATAGCCAGTCACTTAGTAGTAGGGTTAGAATTCAAACATGGAATCCCTTATTCTAGGCTACCAAGACTGCTCAGTCCCTAGGACTGGGAGAACATTCTATGGTATTCTGTATGTAACACATATTGGGTTTAATTCCTAGTTCCTTAAAGATCATCTAATCCAGTTCACTAATTTTGCAGTTGAAGAAGCCAAGTCCCTGAGAGATGATTTGACCAAAGTCACAGTGGCAGATCTGAGATCTGAACCTTGGCCTCCTGACCCTTGTCCATTGTTTTTTTTTTTTTCACTATACCATACTACCTCCCAGTGTAATTGAATTTTCCACTGAGAGACACCTTCCTGAGACAGAATGCAGGCTCTGGTAGCCAGTGTCTAATGGTTTGGGAACTGAGTGCCCCGAAGAGACACTGATCTACTAATAATAGTTGACAGTGAAAAAACTGGAAAAACTGCAACCCTCAGGTGTCCCTCAAAAGATTGTCTCTCTGTCATAGTTCTGGTTATTTCCTCTTTGTCTGAGGAAACCTTCAGAAGGTCAGAATAGTTCTGGAACCACCTAGGAGCACCGGGCCTCTTCTCTAGAGCAGATTAAGAGAGGCCCACACCTGATAGGTCCTCATAGCTCTAAAGGTAGGCCAAGGCTTTTTTTAACCTTCCCCTCTTTTTTTTAAAGAGTAAGAATGATGGTATAAACTGGAGGAGGGAGAAGAAGAAAGGAGAACTCATTTTTGTAAGTGCCTTGATGTCTCAAATGGACATCAGGGAGGCCAGGCTTTACTACCTCCTCCTCCCAGGGACTTTTCCATGCCCACATGTATATCTGTGTTGGAAACAACTTTGCTTTTTGAAAGTCGATAGCATCTGCCTTTCAGTGCCCAAGAGTTAAGGATGCTGAGCTGCTTTTTTAATTGGGCACCAACAAGGTTTAGGATTTAGAGGGGATTCTTACGGCTAGAAAGAACCTCAGAAATCATCGAGAGCCCACCCTTTCATTGAAGATGTTGAACCCCAATGACACACAGCTTGTGACAAGCAAAGCCAGGAGGGCAGGATGCAGGCTCACTCCTAGACCAGTTCTCTTTTTACTCTCCCTTGCCACTGGTAGTGAGACTACCACAAAATCACAAACTGGCTAGAAGAAGAGGGAGGCATCATGCCCTGCAGGTATCATAAGATGCCACAAATGGGCAAGCCCTGTTGATTTGGGTGAATTGCCAGGTTTTGGTGGAAAAGGATATACTGAAGGTCAGTGAAGATCCCAGGAGAGTTAGCATAGCAGGAGTGCTGAGAGGGAAAAGGGAATCATTCTCCATTGGCCACTCCCTATACAAGGTTTCCTCTTTGTTTTCTGTGCCTTATCTGAATATTTCAACTGACTCCAAGTTGTTTACATTTCTTGTCCTTCCCCAGGGAGGGGGCACCTTCATTCCCAGGTGGATCATTTGCACCTCTTGAAATTTGTAGGTAAACAGCACCAAGGTCCTATGGGCCCTCTGTCTTCAGGGGAAATTGCCCATGCCATCTCTGACCATTTCCAGGGGACTCAAGCTGCAGGAGGCCACAGAGCTCTTGAATGCTGAGATTGAATAAGGTTTCTGTATGTCCTCGCAGAGCTGCTAAAGGGAAATCCAAACCTTTCCCCTCCAGGGAAGGTAAAATAAGAGGCAGGGCCCCTTCCTTCATTTCTTCCAGTCTTTCCTCATCATATGTGGTGCTGAAGATGGTTGTCACATCACCTAGAGGTGTTGTCAGCAAGGTAATTTCTAGGAGAGGCATCCCTGTTAACTTAGCATCTGGGTGCTCTCTGGGACAGCCATCAACTGAGAGACCCTTTCTCTGACCTTGCAATGCCATGATCTATGGGAAACAAACATCCAGGCAGATTCACAGAAACCAGCTCACAGGCCCAGGCTCTCCCTCGCTCTTGCTTTGTTGACCCTTTCAGTCCCAGCCCCCTGGGGTTCCTGGAAATGGATCCAGAGGTTCTGAGTTTGGAGTCATATAAGGATAGGAAGCAGGGAGTGGTTCTCCAAAATGGCAGGTAGTGAACCCTGGAGGCATTCCCTTGACCCCATCCTCTCCTGAAGCTGTGGCTTTCTTTCTATGGATGGGGGAAGCAAATTCAAGAGTCCTTCATCCACTCTACCCCAGCCATGTCCTTTGCTCTCTGATGGACTTAGCCTCGGGATCCTCCACTGGGTTGGGTGTATTTGATTGTGCATGCTGTTCTGGGGACAGAATCCACTTGTCTCCTCCTTTGGAGATGGAGGAAGACCAGCGAGTCTGCTGATCTTGGGACACTGACACTCCTGGGTCAAGCACAAAGTAAGACAACAGCTATTAAAATGGAGAGTTTTCTTTTGGACACTCAGAACTCAGGTATGAAAAGCTACATCTCAGCATGAAACCAGATAAAAACGAGTCGTTTGCCAGCACCATCAGCAGGACATCCAGCAGCCCCTGCTTGCTCCCGATTGACACAGAGATGGCGACTCCAACCCTCCACTTTCCAGGCCTCCTCCTCATTAAGAAGAATGTTTCCTCTTTGTGAGTAACTTCACCAGAATGGACGTGATCAGAGTTGTACACACTGGGTCTGCCTCTGCTTTGTATTTGTGAGTTGAGTTACCTGGCACTAGCATGAAGCCTTGAAGAAGGGGTGGGAGGAGGGAGGGGGGGTACATTTTAACTAAGGAAAAAAAAACTATTCAAATGTACTCAAGATATGATAAAGATGAAACTTTCTGTTGTATTTTGACAGAATTATTTTTATTAAAATATACATCCATGTGTAACTATGTGTGTCAACCTCTCCTTTTGTTGGTCTTTGTTGGGTCATTCATTTCTCAACATAACCATTTAAGCCCCAGGCCTTATTTCCCTTCTCCTTGGCCCCTCTTTGCTGACCTTCTGCCTTCCCAGCTTCACCTATTACAGAGAGAAATAATCTCTTCCTCCCTCCCCTCAGCGTCAAAGGAGATTTCTAGATTTAGGTCCATCTCCTTTAAAGACACCACTAGTGATCTGCAGAAGGGGAAGATTCTCTAGGACAGTAGCAACACGAAGGAGCTGGGGCTGTGAGAACTTGACTTGTTTGCAAATGTCAGATGTTTCTTACAGCATCATCTGCCAGGATTTCACATTTTTAAAAAACAAAAAAGCATTCATACTCAGGATCTTGAGCTATATTATAACAGAACCATCATCAAAACCATTTGATACTGGTTAAAAGAATAGAAGAGGAGCTTGATGGAACAGACTAGATGAGGAAGACTCAGACATAACTCAATTCCCCAGCCAGTGTTTGGGAAACCTGAAAATATATGTAGGAAAGAACTTTGACCAAAACTACTATGAAGATGAAAAGCCACCTGACAGATTTAGACCAACATATCATATCGTATTCCACAATAAATTCAAAATGGATACATGATATGAATAGTAAAGATTGTACCATGAAAAAAATCCTACATTTTTCATAGCTGTAGGTGAGAGGAAATCTTAACCAAACAAAGAAAAGAAGTAATTACAAAAATAATAAAACATGACTCTGATTATGTGAAATTGAAAAACTTTTGCAAATATAGATTAGGAACAGAAGTGGCTTACTGGTTAAAAATTCCAGAACTTTGTATCAAGTATTTCTGAAGGATCTGCTAGTCAAAATATGTGGGCAGCTAACAAATAGATCCTCTCTTCCCCCCCATAGGTCAAAGGATAGCAATTAAACATTTCTCAAAAGAAATGCAAATTATTAGCAACCATACGTAAGAATGCTCTATTATCTCTACTAATAGCAAATGCACATCAAAACCACACTGAAGCTTCATTTCACCCTTAGGAAATTGGCAAATGTGATGAAAGGTGGGAAAAATCAGTGCTAGAACAACTGTGTAAAGACAAGCAGACAGCCCTATTAATGCATTGTTGGTAAAGCTTTAATTTTACTCCTAATCTGACTTCACTATTTGAAATACTGCCAGTGTGTGAATTACTGCTCATGAGGGCAAAGTGTGAACTAGCCCATATGTGGGTTTGGACCTCATTTCCAAAGCAGAAGGAACACTACTAATAAGCATAGTATCCTGATTTAAATTTTTTTTTACTAAAACGTACATACTTTTAGACACAGATTCCACTGCTAGCCATGCTCATATGTGCCAAATATTCATAGCAGTACTTTTTGTGGTAGCAAATAATTGCCAACAGTGTAAGTGCCCGTCATTTGGGGGAATAGCTAAACATGGTCAATGCATGTAAAGAGGTATACTAATAAGCCAAAGGAAACTGTAAATGAAGATTTCAGAGAATCGCGTGAAGAAATGAACTGAAGCAGAGTGAAGTAAACAACACCAAGAAAAGTTACATAATGACTACACTATAAATAGAAGAGAAAAAAAGACCTTGAATGAAATGTGATTATAATGACCATTTGGCCTCAAAAAAAAAAAGGTACCTCCCTCCCTTAGCAGAGATAGGAGAAAATGTGTGTAGAGTAAGGGTCAGCAGACTTCTATAAAGGGCCAGACAGTAAATATTTTAGGGTTTTTTTGAGCCATGAAGCAAAATCAGAGGTAGTATGTGAGTACTTACAGAATAAAACAAATTTCTGCAAACTTTTTTTTTTTACTGAATTTAAAATAGAATTAATAATTGAGTACAGGTTTTTTTTGTAATATAGGTCTACAAATGAGAAGAATGAAATTGTTTTGGGATAACATTTAACTTAAGGATTCAAAGTGTTCTTTATTATCAAATGTTCATCTGTTAATATTTAATCTAGAATAAGATTCTGTATATTTCATCTTAAAATGCCTTTTCTAACAGACAAGTACTGTCAAATATTGATATCAATCCACAGACATATGATTTTAATTGAGCACATTAACAAGTTGGAAAGCATTTATAGAATTCTATTAATTTCTTCTTGTGATTGTTGCCTTTTATCTTTTTATATTGCGGATTAATCACTTCCATTTGAAGGTTAGGTAGTTAGAAGTTCCTCAGTTGCACAGTTAAATGGATTTTGAAATAGAGAAACTTATTTTGCACTCATACCAAGATCTGAAAAAATGCTATTGGAACTGTAGTTTGAGCCGGGAAAATATATGCACTAAAAATCTATATGGAAATGGAGCTCTCTAATTTTTGGCATTACCAGAAATGTATAAAGCATTTTGACATTACTTGGCATTCAGATGTTAGTTGTCATTGAATTGACTTTACCACAGTATAAATTTCACATATAAGTGCTGGTTTGCCTTATAATCTTAGGTTGAATTCATCAAGAAACATTATCAACTGCAGCAAAAGTTAATTTCCAAAGCCATCCAGTGTTCTTTTTGTTTGTTTTTGGAGGGAGGAAGGCAGGGCAGTTGGGGTTGAGTGACTTGCCCAAGGTCACATGGCTAGTAAGTGTTAAGTGTCTGAGGTCATATTTGAACTCAGGTCCTCCTGACTCCAGGGCTGAAGCTCTATTCACTGTGCCACCTAGCTGCCCCCATCAAGTGTTAATTTTAGTCTTGGCCGTGAGCTCAAAAAATTGTAATAAAACTTTTTTTCCCTCTTCTTTGCCATTTTTGATTGATGGGTGTGCCCTGGTGTTAAAAAAAAAAAAAGAAATGTTGAGTTACAGCAATACACATGACACTGGAAACTCTTGTCAAGCTCACTGATTTGCACTTAGCAGCAGTGCAAAGCTATGAGAGTGCCATATAGGTGTCTGTTGCATCTACTCAGCTCTGCCATGAATGAATTTGACTGTTCCAATAGGCCTTTATTTAAAAATATAAAACCATCCTTAGCTTGAGGGCTGTAGAAAAACAGATGTGCCAGATTTGCCCCACAGGCCATAGTTTGCCAACCCCTGGTATGGAATTTTGCATATTCTGTCAGACTTAATTGATGTGTGGTTAATTTTGCAAAACTACTTTTTTTTTGTCTTTGTTACACAAGATGGTTTGTTATATGAGAAAGAAAAGATATATTTGGAAATCAAGCAGTAAAAATTCTCAAGTACTGTATCTCCTAAAAATAGTCATAGTGTCTTGTAACCCTTTCTATTTGGATTTTGAGGTAACGGTTTTCTTGGAAATGTAGTATCATTATTGTAACTTTTGTAAAAAAAATCTTACTGTACAGGCTTTGTTCCCCTCCCCTTTAAGATAGCAGTAGCTTTTGCCAAGATCGTTCTCACAATGACAGTTGACATCAGCTCTGACATAATAGTTGCCTCCCATGGTTAGAGTGTGGACCATCCTTAGGTTCCTTTTTTTTTCTTTTTTTTCTTTTTTTTTTTAAATTTATTTTATTAAATTTTTTTTGAGTTACATATTTTCTCCCCGTCTTTCCCCCGCCCACCACCCCAAAACAGCCATCCCAGTGTTTCCCCCTCCCCCAGTCTATTCTCTCCTATGTCACTTTTTGGTAGGGCAGGATGGATCTCCCAACTGCAGTGCCTGTGTATCTCAAGTTCCAGTTGGATGTAGTCAATAATAATAATAATAATTGC
>CM053581.1:50583270-50622533 GCA_028627135.1 Pseudochirops cupreus
GCTGGGGTCCTCCCAGCTGCCGTAGCTCTTAGGGAGAGGCTGGGAACTCTTCCTATATACTTCCGGCTGACTGGATAGCGAGGACTCCAAGACCGAGGCCCAAGACGGCGATCCGTCCAGGCCGCTCAACACGAGAGCTCTGGCCTGAGAACAGTAGCTCAGTCCCCCTGCTGCCTGCAGGCCGCCGGCGGGAAGCTGCAACACCGAGGTGGGTGCAAAACCTCTGCCTTTAGCTTTTCAGCTCTGGAGGCCTTCGGGCTGGACTGCTTATCTCCCCCTTTCACAATTCCCATTCACAGCTGCTGCTAATCCGCTCACCTGAAGCTCCTCAGCTCCTGAGCTCCTCCCGTCCAGCCGCCCCCGGGGCACAGCCGTGGCTTCAGGCCAGGCTGGTTTCAGTTCGCAGTGCTGATATGGTTCCTCGTAGCCGAGCTGACTTTAGTGGGAAGTATCTTTGTGTGCGTTTTGGAGTTCCAGGATTGGTTTAGAGTCTTATTTTATGGGTATTTTGGGGTGGCTATGTGAGAGCTGCGATATGTTGCTGCTGCTACGCCGCCATCTTGGCTCCGCCCCCCATCCTTAGGTTCCTTATAAGAAACTGCCCAGTATGGAGCCTCTAATGAGGATAACAACCACCTATGTATCTATTGCCAATGATCGAATTGAATGTGAAACACTGTCCAAATAACAAACTGTGTTCAGAAAGATTGTCCACAAGTTCTGTCACTAGTACCCTGGCAAAGCCATACTTTCAAATTCAGATCCAAGGTGACACTTAGAAAATCTAAAAGCCATGTCAGAAGCAAAGATTTTCACTGCTTACGTAAGCAAATCAGCCTCAAATTGCCCTACAGAAGAGCGTTGCTGCTTGCGGTCCATGGACATAACGGGAATTGACCAAACACAACAACTCATCATGGGCGCAAGAGTAACATCAGAGGCAGTAATGTTCCAAATCGCTGTCATTTTGCTTTATCTTTCAGTACGCCGTATTTGAATAGTTAAGTTATATATTGGGATCTCCTTTTATTTTTTTTTAGTGTGCTATTATTAACTCTTGTGCCATAACCATCCATATAGAGGCCATTTGTTTCTAAATTTAAAGTAGCCGGAAATACTAATCACCTCCCTAGCCTCAGAAATTAGCCCCTCAAACCCAAGACATACCAAAAAGCACATTTATCAATTAATATAGATAAGATTCCTCTTTCCATATTCCTTAAATATATAATCTAAAACCATTGTCTCCATTTTCTGCACATTCTTTCACTTCTTGAGAATCTTCGAATTCTTTTTAGTATTTGGCACTGTTGATCCTTTCCTATTACCTACAAGCACATCCAATTTTTTCCCATCTTTAAAAAACCCTAATTAGACCCTACCATCTCTTTAGGCTACCGTCCAATTTCTCTATTTTCATAGCCAAACTCCTAGATAGTCATCTATATTCTTGCCTCTACTTCCTTTCCTTTCATTTGCTTCTCAGCCCTCTGTGATGTGACTTTTGACCTCATTACTTAACTGAAACAACCGTCTTCCAAATTACCAATGGCTTTTTTTCTGACCTCTCTTCAGTATTTGACACTGTTGAACACTCTTTGCTGAGTTTGAATGACACTGTTCTTTTTGGTTCTGCTACCTGTCTGACCTCTCTTTCTTCATTCATCTCATGCTCTCTAATAATAGATATATTCCGAGGTTCCATCCTTTGTCCCTGCCTATTCTCTCAATGTCAGGATTTCTTAATCTTTTTTGTGCCATAGACTCCCTCCTTTGGCAGTCTGGTAAAACCAATAGATTCTTCAGAAAATGTTTATAAATGCATAAAATAAAATTAGAAATGAAGAAAGAAAACTGTTCTAAAAACCTTTCTTAACATTGAAGTGTAGTTATCATCAAAATATTTTTTAAAATAAGTTTATGGACTCCAGGCTCAGAAGCCCTGCTCTAGAATGTCTCATTTGGTGACCTCATCAGCTCCTATTAGTTTAACTACCATCTCTAAGCAGATGGCTCCAGTCTATATAGTCAACACTAATCTCTCTTCCAAGTTCCAGGATGTTTCAAATTGGATGTCCCATAGGCATCTCAAATTCAATATGACCAAAACAACTTATTCCCCAAACCTACCCCTTTTCCAAACTTACCTATTTTTATAGAAGGCACCACCATACTTCCAAGTCACCCTGATTTGCATCTTTGGTGTTATTTGCTATTCCACTCTTTCCCTTACCCCACATAACCAATCAGTTGCCAAATTGTATTATATTGGTAGTTAGGTGGTGCAGTGAATTAGAGCTCTGGCCCTGGAATCAGGAAGACCTGATTCATATTCAGCCTTAGGTACTTATGAGCTGTGTGACCCTAGGCAAGTCACTTAACCTCTATCTCCTTCAGTTTCCTCATCTGTAAAATGGGAGTAACATGAGCAACTACTTCGAGGGTTGTGAGGATCAAATGAGATATTTCATAAGGTGCATAGCAAATGTCAAAACTCTGTATAAATGCTATTATTATCATTTCTGACTTGATAACCTCTCTCCTATCCACTCCCTTCTCCGTACTCACATAACCACTATTCTAGTTCAGGCCCTCATCATCTCTCTCCTCTACTATTGCAGTAGCCTCTTAACAAGTCTCTCAGCTCCAACACCCTCTCAGCTCCAATCCATCTGGTCCTTGACTCATAAAGTGATTTTTCCTAAAGAATAGGTCTGGGGCGGCTAGGTGGCACCAGTGAATAGAGCACCGGCCCTGAAGTCAGGAGGACCTGAGTTCAAATGCTGCCTCAGACATTTAACACTTACTAGCCGTGTGACCTGAGGCAAGTCACTTAACCCCAACTGACCTCTGAAAAGCAAAAAATAAAATAGGTCTGAGGGACAGCTAGATGGTGCAGTGGATAGAGCACCAGCCGTGGAGTTAGGAGGACCTGAGTTTAAATTCAGCCTCAGACACTTACTAGCTGTGTGACTGAGTGTGTGCGAGTCATTTAACTCCAACTGCCTTCCCTCCAAAAAAAATTAAATAAAAATAAAGAACAGGTCTGACCATGTCACACCTCACTCTGTGGTTTTCACAGGGAGTGCCTTGGCACCAGCATGCTGGGAGTTTTGCCATGTGTGAAGCAAAGTTCTCCACACCCTGAAATTCTCACATTCCTGAGCTTACACCTTGGGCTTCCACTTGCTGACTGCTCTCTCTGGCTACACTTTTGGAAGGTCACAATAGCAGCACCATCTATGGCAGCACAAAAAAGTTTCCTCTGCTATGGCTCCTGGGGATGAAAAGAAGACGTTTCAAAGAGAGGTCAAGGGATCCTAAAGGCCCAAGCAGTGGGCCTGGAGGCCACGCTACCCAAGGACCCTTCATTATTGCCAATTTCAATGTTGAATATGTGGGGAAAAAGTTTGAGAAACATTGCCTTAATTCTCACTCTAATCCCTCCTCCACATAAAGTGATTTTCCTTAGGTACAAGCCTAACCATGACCCTCCTCTACTCAGTGAATGCCAGTGGCTCCCTGTAGCACCAGTGCAATATTTACAGTGCCCAAGATCATGATAAAGACCGTGACTATAAGTATCGCATGACATTTGATCGCAAACTGTACCAAACTCTCCAGATAGAGGACAGAACTTGAAGCATTTATTTAGACACCAGAAAACCGAATCCCAAAACCAGCAAGCTGATTCCATCATAGTACCAGAGATATTCAAAAGCCATAATAATGCTAAGAGCCACAGCATCCTTAGCCTTCCCACAAACCAATACAAGATCCATATCTACTCAGGAGCCTATCTGACTCCTTGCCCAAGCGTCCCTTCAGCAAACTCCTCCCACCACAAGCTCCATGTGATTATATTCAGCCTATTAGGGGGCAGAGTTTACTTTCAAACTCCCCCCTAGTTCTATTAAGGGGCAGGGAAGATCTTCAAATTCCCATTCTCGTTCCACTACCTATTAACTCTAGGATCAAATAGAAAGTGTTTAGTTTTACCACATGGCCCCATTCTAACTTCAACCTTGTATATTACTTCCCTTTCTGAACATCTAGCTATGTTGACCTTCTGATGAAATTTGGTAATGCAATGGATGGAATACAGGGCCTTAAATCAGGAAGACTTGAGTTCAAATTTAACCTCAGACACTTATTAGCTATATGGTGGTGGACAAATCATTTAACCTCTCTGTTAGCTTCAGCGGAGATTGGGCTAAGTGACCTTGGGACATTAACATTCCTAATGCTCTTTGGTTTATCTTCTCATTGGTTGCAGTTCGACAACGGTTTATGATGAGTAAGGGAAGGAAATGTAGCCAGTGCAGATCCCTCCACCTCCCTCTGAAACTTCCTCATTTTTCTTTATATCCCCAGGAATCATAGCAGAGAAATCTGCTTTGTGCTGCCATGGAAAGAGTTGCTATTGTGACTTTTCAGGGGTGAAGCAAGAGAAAGCAGACAACAATGGCCTGGTAAAGAAGTGAGGGGCAGAGGGATCAGAGGTCATAGTGAGGAAGAAGGACATGATTCTCCTTAACTCATCATTCTTTGCATCATCACCCTCTTCTTGAAGCTTTCTTCTCCAGATTTTCATGATACTGTTCTCTCCTGGTTCCTCTCATACCTCTCTGACCATTTCTTTTCAATATCCTTTGCTGGATCTTCATCCACATTGAGTGGTAACACCATCCTGGGGCTTCTTCTCTTCTCCCCCTTTATTATTTCACTTGATGATCTTATCAGCCTCATGGTTTCAGCTACCCATCTGCACATAGATCCTCAGATTTGTCCAGCCCTAACCTCTCTCCTGACCTCCAGTTTCACACCTCTGACTGCCTATTGGACATTTTGAACTGGGTGTCTCCTAGACTCAACAAGTCCAAAGTGGAACTCATCTTTTCACTCAAACTCTCCTCTCTTCCTACTTTCTCTGTTACTGTCTAGTATCATCAATCTTTCTGTCACCTGGGCTCACAACACAAGTGTCATCCCTTACACTCGCCCTGTATATTTAATCTGTTGCCAAATCTTGCAGTCTTTTCCTTTACAATATCTCTCATCTATGTCCCCTTCTCTCCCCTCACACAGTCACCACTCTGTTGCATCATTGCTTTACACCTGACCTATTGCAATAGGCTGATGGTTGGTCTCCCTCTCTCAAGTCTCTTCCCAATTCTCGCCACCCTCCACTCAGCTGTCAAATTGATCTCCCTAAAATACACATGACCATATTACCTCATTATTTGATTAATTCCAGTGGTTCCCCATTACCTCCAGGATCACATATAAAATTTGCTGTGTGGCTTTTAAAGCCATTCATAATCTGGCTGCTTTCCAGTCTTCTTATTCCTTACAACCTCTTGAATACTTTGTGATCCAGTGGTACTGATGTCCTTACTGTTTTTTGAAATAGACATTTGCTGACATTTTCACTTGCCTGGAGAGTTCTTCATCTCATTTTCACCTTCTAACTTCCTTGGCTTCCTTCAAGATCTGGCCAAGGCCTTTGATGCTGTCAGTCATGAGGGCTTGTGGAAGATTATGGTGAAATTTGGTTGCCCAGAGAAGTTCATCAGTATTGTACTTCAGTTTCGTGATGGCATGCTTGCACAGGTTCTGGATAATGGACAATCCTCTCACACTTTCCCAGTCAGTCACCAAAGAAGTGAAGCAGGGCTGTGTGCTTACTTCCACGCTTTTTAGCATGATATTTTCCTGATTTTGTCAGAATCCTTCAATGAAGAGGAAAAGTCATTAAGGTCAGCAAACTATTTAACTTGAAAAGGCTTCAAGCCAAGATTAAAGTGGAGGGAGGATTGTTGTGCTGCTTTTTGTTTGAAGGTAATTGTGCACTCAGTGCAGCCTTTGAGGATGAGATGCAACAGAGTATGGATTGATTATCTGTCACTCGTGCTAATTTTAGTCTGACAACACAAGAAAGCAGAGATTCTCCACCAGCCAGCACCGAACCATCTGTATATGGGACCAGCAGTTATAGCAAATGGAGAAATTTTGAATGCTGTGGATAAAGTTGCTTACCTTGTTAGTATACTTTCTAGGGATGTACAAATAGAGGATGAGGCTGATTCACTTATTGCCAGAGCTAGCTCAGTGTTTGGGAGGTTCTGAAGGACAGTGAAAGAGAAGAGATATTAGACTGACTACCAAACTGAAGATCTACAGAGCTATTGTGTTAACCTCATTGTTGTTTGCCTGTGAAACCTGGACAGTATACCAGTGCTATGCCAGGAAACTGAATTGATTCCATTTGAATTGTCTTAGGAAGATTCTGAAGATCACCTGGCAGGATAAGGTACCAGACAATGAAGTCCTTTCCTGAGTTGAACTGCCAAGCACTCAAACTGTACTGCAGAGAGTGCAACTGCACTGGGAGCTGTAGTCACAACCCTGCACACAGGAGGCCCAGCCTACAGAGTCATCTTCTCATGGATGGAAGCAGCAGTGGGATTTGGCAGCACCATGAGTGTCTGAGCAGCCTTTTAAGCATTACACTGCTCATCTCCTATGTGAGGAAGGAGCTAGAAAAAAGTACCCTAAAAATTGTCTGCTTCATCTAACAATGGATCCCACCCTGTAATCAAACCCACAAAAAAATTGTACAAAAACTTTTGCGAAGATGATTCTACTCGCTATGGGGACATAGAATGTGCATATATGCTCATGGACAACACAAAATCCAGTAGACCTGAAAGATGAACGGCTCTAGTGGTGAGAGAGCTCAACAGTCACTGAAACCAAATGGCAGCCCTTAGTGAAACAAGACTGGCAAATGAAGTTGGAGCACATTTTTTCTGGAGTGATTACAGTGAAGCGCTGTGAAGCTGTTGTATCTTTCACAATCAAATCTAATATTGTCAACAAGTTTGTATGCCTCCCCAAAGGAGTGAATGAAAGGCTCATGACAATGTGATTGTCACTTGTAGAAAGCCACCATCAGTGCAAATGCTCCCACCATGATGAACCTTGATCAAGTCAAAGAAAAATTTTATAAAGACCTGGAAACTCTCATCATCAATGTGCTCAAAAAGGACAAGCTTGTAATTTTGAGTGGCTTTAATCCCATAGTAGGCACGGGCTATCAGACATGGTAGGAAGTCCTTGGAAATAGAGTTGAATGACGTCAGAAAGGGAAACAACAAAAGTTACTTAATACTGAAGACTCCTATGTCTTGTGACCCTCTCATCACCAACACTGTCTTCCATTTACCTAAACAGAATAACTTTTTGGATGCATCCTTGAGGCAAAAATTGGCATCTAGTCGACTACATCATTTTAAGGAGAAGAGACAGGATGTGAGAGTGACAAAGGTGATGTGTGGTGTAGAATATTGGAAGGATTTATCCTCTTCAAACTAAACATTGCTCCAACAAAAGCCTTGCAGCCCCAAGGCAAGACAATTATCAGAACACTCCACATCTGTAGATTAGAGAGCACTTTTTCAAGTGCTTCTCCATGCATGAACAGTTTGTTGCTGACCGGGAGGGAAATCTGAGCGAACACATGGTTGCCAACGGTGGAGCAAAAAAGCAGTGGGCAGCTTTCAGAGATGTGGTGTACAGTACTGCATTTACTGATCTGGGTCAGAACACTTGAAAACATTAGGACTGGTTTGATGAAAATGATGGGGAAATTCAGATGTTACTAAATAAATAACAAAAAACAAAAAACCGAGAACTCCACAGGATTTACCAGGACAGTTCCTTAGTCTCTAAAGAGGCAGTGTTTAACTCCATCAAGAATAAAGAACAATTAAAGTTTAGAGAGATGTGTGCATAGCAATAGATTATGATCAGATAAAGGAATTTCAGATAAAGGAATTCACGCAAGCGGATTTGTAATACTTTGACCTTCCCTGCACGTAGCTTTGGTGAGGTGGGAGGGGAGGGGGTGGGAAATGGGGAAGTAGAGGAATTGGGAGCCTATGGTATTTAGAATGTATTAAATTGAGAAGTTGGAGGCTGGGAGATTTTTAATACGTATTGTTTTATTCCCCTAAGATGAGCGCAGGAGATCGGGAGGAGAGAAATCTCGTGAAGCAGGCACTGAACTCAATGAGGGAAGAGGGAGAATGTGTCCTCGGAGATCTGCGGAAAACGGCCACCAGAATCTTGGCTAAGTGATAAATACGGATTGAATGAACCTCACAGGAGAAGGGCCCGGAAGTGGTGATAGCCATCATTTGTACGGGGCTTTGGGTCCGAAAAGCACCCCGACAGATTTTTGCTCCCATTTTACGAAAGAGGAAACTGAGGCAGGCGGAGGTTAAGTGACACGCTCAGGGTCACACACGGACTGGAACGAGATTTTAACTCGGCTCTTATCTGAGCTCTATCTTCTGAGCATACACAGACCGCTCACGCCGGGCGGGAGGCTCAGCTGCTTCGCATCCTATACCCAGCCCAGCCTCGCCCCAGGGGAAAGGATCCAGGCACCAGCATCCGGACCAACGCAAGCCCGTTGGGGGACGGGAGAGGCACGGCCGGCCGCCAGGGGGC
This sequence comes from Pseudochirops cupreus, assembly GCA_028627135.1. NCBI lineage: Eukaryota > Metazoa > Chordata > Mammalia > Diprotodontia > Pseudocheiridae > Pseudochirops > Pseudochirops cupreus. The sequence goes on from CM053581.1 coordinate 50,591,788, forward strand.
GCACGCGCACAGCCGCCAGGCCCAGGGGCCGAGCCCTCCAGGAAGCTCTTCGGCCGGAGGACAGGCAGTAGGAGCCGCCCTAGGGACCGCCCCAGGTCTCCAGGCTTGGGCCACCAGTGGTTTCACGGGCAACAGTAGAGTTCCGCCCCACCCTAGCCTCCCGGACTACGCCTGGGGCGCTCCTTTCCCCCCTACCAGCGGGGGGGTGGGGGGGGGGTGGGAGCACGGGCCCTTTAAGAGCTGAGCGAAGTGGGGGCGGGGCCTCCCCGCCTCCGGAGGGCAGGCATGCGCAGCAGAGCTCCGCGGCGCGGTCCCGCCCCTCTCTGCCCCCACCCCTTCCTGAGCCTCTGGTTCCTTAGAAACGGCCGCAGTCCCGGCCACGCGCGAGGCTGCCGCCGTCTCCCGGCGCGCGCGCCCTCGCCCGTTCCCGCCCAGTCCCGTCCGGTCCGGTACCGCAGCTCGCGTCCCCGCGCGTCGAGCCCCGCACGGGCCCGTGCCCGGCCCCAGGGCCTCCGGCGTGCCAGAGGAGGGGATGCTGGCAGGCTCGGGCAGCACCTCCGCGGGCCCCGCGCGCCAGGTGAGAGCGGAGAGCCGCGGCCCGGGCTGGGAGGGCCGTTGGGGGAAGGGGCGGAGCTGGGGACGCCGGGACCACTCGCCTCCGTGCCTCAGTTTCCACCTCTGTAAAACGAGGGGCTCGGGCTGGTCACGCCATGAGCCCTTCTAGCCCCGCGTCCCGGCACCTGGGCGAGGGCCGAGGCCCCAGGGCTCCTCCCTTCCCCCCTCGTTTTACAAGCCGGGAAACTGAGGACCCAAAAAGAGGGAAAGAAGCCGCGGCTGGCTCGGCCACGGTCAGGGGGTAGTGACGGAGTTCGCGTTCAAACCCAGGACTCGCAGCTTCGTGTCCCGCCCCGCCGCTGCTTTCTCTTGTGCTCCCCGAAGGCTATAGGTTTGGGGGTTCACCCGCCGGCCGCCCTCCTCCCCCCCAGGCATCCTTGGCCGCCGGCGATTCCGTCGGTGGTTACTTGCTTTGAGTGATCGGAAGTTGATGAAGGAGCCGGGGCAGACGCCCTTTGTTGGAAGCCTCCGATTGTGATCAAGTTGTGGGCTGTGTTCAGATGAGGGAGGAAGGAAGGAAAAGAGGGAAGAAGGGAGGGGAGAAAGGGGAGGAAGGAAGGACCAGTGAGAGGGAGGGAGGGAGGAAAGAAGTCATTTATTAAGTGCCTCCTCTGTGCCTGGCCCCGTGCTAAAGTAAGGCTTTACATCCTCCCATTTGATTCTCACAAGCATTCTGGAAAAGTAACAGCGGTTCTGCCTTGCATGGCACGCAAAGGCGGGGTGAGGTAGAAGGATCAGCAAGTGGGATCGCTCTTTTACAGACAAGGAAACAGATTGAGAGATAAGTGACTTATCTGTGGTCCCTCTCCTAATAGCCTTGTGAGCCCAGGAGACTGCCTGTTCTTTCTGCTGTTCCCATCCCACTGCATACACTCTGACTATTAAGAGCCCTTTGGAGATGCAGGGAACCTCCTAGATAGAACCTTACAGCTGGAAGGAACCAGCTCCATGTGGTGGGAAGAACCGCGGCATCTGAAATCAGAAGTTCTTGGCTCAGTTCCTACTTTGGCTCTCTGGCCCTTGCTTCTCTGATCTATCCTAGATGACTCCTAAGGCCCCTGCTAGCTTTAAGAAAGACATGGTTGTAGAACAGACCATGAGAAATGGGCAAGTGGGCAGAAAAATCAAGTAATGACAGCTTCTTGTTCCTGGGCAACAGGGATTTCCATGAACAGAACTGTCTGTCAAATTTTGATTCATAGGAGACTTTGATACATCGAGTGTAGAATGTTAGGGTTGGAAAAGGACCTTGGATATCATGGAGTGTGGCCCTGCCATTTAATAGAGGAGGAGGTAACAGCTTGTCCAAAGGTACAAATTAGTCCACAAGTGTTTATGATCATCAGTGAAACCTCTGCCTTTTGACTCCTTGTCAAGTGAACTTTCTACTTCATTTCCTTTGTAATTCTGCTAAGGAGAGGAAGTTGTAATTGGAGTGTTAGATCCCTCATAGAACTGTCTCCTTAGTTGGGAAAAGCCTGGGATTTGGAGTTGGAGGAACTGTGTTTGAATGTTGTCGTCTCACTTGTCTGAGCCTAGAAAGAGGGCGTCAGATTCACTGGTGCTTGAGGTCCCTTTCGCTCTAAATCTCTGCTTTATCAACATGTCAGAAACAGCTCTCAGAGGAATCAGTCATCCTTCAGCACCTCAAGGATCTGAGGTTTTTATCAGTATAAGAAACAAAGATAGAATTTTAAAATAGATTACACTTGCAAAAAAAAATAGAGAAATGAATCCAGAACCTCATGAGGGTGGTTTCTCTTTTTAAAAAAAAATGCAATTTGATATAACTTTTGAATAATTCCATATCTAAATAAACAGGGATTTTTCATGGATTAAAGTGTCAAAACCCTGCTTTACATAAGAAATACCTGACAACTTGGAAGAATCTTATTAAATGTGTTTTTATTAGTTAGTGCTTAATCCTCACCTCCTGGTGTTTTAGGCTTCTTTTTGCTTTTTAAAAGGGAGTAGGTGGACCTGCAGAGACAAATGAAAGATGATATCCCCATGTCAAAGCAACATCAGAAGTCTACAGCAGTTCAGAAGTCTACAGTGTTCACAAAATTGCAGATTAGTTATCCTGTATGCATCACTAAATATAAATACACATGATATGCAAGTAAAGTGATTAAAAATTAAGGGCCAAGTTATAATAAGCTGCTATATTTTGGTCTGGACCTGTGATTTCCTCAGTGCAAGGAGCTCCCTTGGCAGAGAATGCACTCTACTCTTGCAGACTAGTAGACTAAATTGCTTAGCAATTTAGAATCTTGAGAGTTGCCACACAACCAGCGTGGGTCAGAGGCGAGAAAGAAAGCTAAGGGAGAAATTTAAAGAAACTATAAAAAAAACCCAGGAATATTTCCAATTATGAAGTATCTAAAATCCACCATTCCTTTGGTGCTACACCTACAATGTGTGTGCTTATAAGAAAAAAAAATGCTCCTTGGCAGGACTGCAGAAGGAGTAATTATCCTGGCCTTTCTAACCAGTTTTTGGGACAGTGGCCTAAAGGATGATCACAGAGGGATCTCTTAAAGCTTGCATTCCTCAGACTTTATAATAGATGACATCATCAACTGTCCTTGGTTTCAGTACTTCATTGTATAGGGAACCGTACACTTAACTAGCTCATACTATAGCTAATATGTAAGCTTCACCTGTTTCAAACCTTAATGTTTATGCTCTTGCTCTGGGATATAGAGATTTTAGCCTTGTTAAAGTAGGACTGCAGTGAACTTGATTGAAATTTCTAAGACCATCATCATTCCTGTTTTAGGAAAATTTGACATAGATTCTTTGGAAATAGTATTGTACTTTTTTTTTTCAATTGCACATAAAGATAGTTTTCATCATTTTTTGTAAAATTCTGAGTTCCAAATTTTTTCTCCCTTTCTCCCTTCCATTCCCCCTTCCCAAGACAGCGGCAATCTGATATAAATTATATGTGTGCAATTATGTAAACATATTTCCACATGAGTCATGTTGTGGAAGAAGAAACAGAACAAAAGGGAAAAACCATTACAAACAAAAAAAAAGTGAAAATAGTATGCTTCAATCTATAATCAGACTCCACAGTTCTTTCTCTGGATATGGATGACATTTTCCATTATGAGTCTTTTGGAGTTGTCTTAGATCATTGCATTGCTGAGAAGAACTAAGTCAATCCTAGTTGATCATAGCACAATGTTGCTGTGACTGTGTACACTGTTCTCCTGGTTCTGTTTACTTCACTTAGCATCAGTTCATGTAAGTCTTTCCAGGTTTTTCTGAAATCCTACCTGTTCATCATTTCTTGTAACACAATAATATTCTGTTACATTCATATACCACAATTTGTTCAGCCATTCCACAAGTGATGAGCGTGACCTCAGTTTCCAATTTTTTGCCACTACTTAAAGAGCTTTTATAAATATTTTTGTACACGTGGGTCCTTTTCCTTTTTTTATGATCTCTTTGGGATATAGACCTAGGTATTGCTGGGTCAAAGGGTATGACAGTCTGATTGCCTGTTGGGATAGTTTTGACATGAATTCTAAATGTTATTCAGAGAACCTTTGTTTTATCTTGTAGGAGAGAGTATGTATTATTTATCTCACTTGATGAATTATTGATTAGAACTTGCAGCCTACATCCATTTTAAGAAGCTAACAGTTACTGCTTTGTTATCTTTATGCCTGTATCATGAGGTAATTACCAGAAGAAACCTGAGAAATGACCTATTCCAATGGCATCATAATGAGATGAGGAAAATGAGGCCCAGAGGATGATTTGCCCAAAGTCTCATGGATTAGTATAGAACTGAAACTAGAACTCAGCTGTTGTTACTCCTCATGTTCTTTCCATTCCCCTGTTATACTGTGTTAGTTTTATAGTATTGGAATGATCCATTCATTAATGGTAGAGGAATAGTAAGAAAATGTAATTTTTTTTTTGGATCCTTCTCTAGATCTGTGGTCTCATTAACATGGGCAACTCTTTGCAGTAATCCAGATAACAGTGCGTGTAACACACACTTCTTCATCTTGTATGATCCTTGCCTGTATTCCCCTCTTAAGTCTTCCCCAGAATGTCTGCCTAATGTATGAGGAGACTTCCTCTGAATATTGCATGAGTATCAATTTCTTAAAGATTTTATAGAGATGAAAAAGTAAGTACACAATTTAGGAGCTTTTATTCTTTTCTCAGTTACTATTTCCCACTATAATGGCATCTATTGTTTTCTGCCAAGTGTTTGTTCTTTCAGATGATACAAAAATCAGTTCCTCAAAATTGTGTCATCTCTTCTCTCATGTGTACTTAGTCTAGGATGAGCTGCTCTTCCCATCTCTGGTTGAGTGCCGTCTCTGTTTCATCAAAGACTTTGAAATTAGAGACAAGATGTGACTTGATATAAAACTGGTGAAAGATTGTTTCCCTTTTTTGGTCTGTTTTCCAGTGTTTGGGGTTGAATTTGTTTACTTGGCTATCTCCCTCTACTACTGTTCACATATATGTATGTCTATATATGTATGCATATGTGTAATCCTTAATACAAAAGACTCACAAAGTTTAAATGCGAACAAAAAAATTAGAAGCTTTTAAAAAGTCATTAAATCTCAGTGTGTTAAGAGAAAAGTCATTATTAGCTTTGTGAGTTGATATGTAATAGAACTATGATAACCTAGATTCTACTCCTGCCTAGATTCTAACTCGATTTGGGGCCTTGGATCCTTTGATAAATCACTTCTCAGTTTTCTCATCTGTGAAATGGTTGGGTTGAGTAGCTGACCTAGAGGTTTTCTTCCAGCTCTCAGTCAAGGATCCTCTCTTCCTTCTCCTCACTCTCAGTGAGATGTGTATTTGAAATAATCATTATTCCCTTCTGAAGTTATCACTTTCATAATGTAATTTAAGATACAAGGTGTAGGACAAAAAGGATGCATGGTTGGAATAACGTAGAATTATCAGGTTTACTGAGCAGAGATGAAAGGCTTTCTGTATGTATTCATTGAGAGATGAGATAGAATGTCGAAGGTCAGTTGCTGTGAGGGAGAACCCAAGGCCAGGGGGAATTTAGTAATCTTCGGCTGTCTCCTTCTTTCTGAGTTGACATTGTTAAGGACATTTATCATAACATTTCCTTGAACATTGCTGTATTCTACATAGACATTAATTATCTTTTTGTCCCAGATCACACTAGACCAAGGAGGCACAAATGTGAGATAAAAAGGCATGTGTGAGACAGAACTCTGTGCTACTAGGCACTTTGCTTTGCAGGATTTTGGAACTGAGCTGCAGGCCCCTGCATTAGGGAGCTGAAGAACCCAAAGGTAGTGTGATTTTTACCACTGTGTGTCAGAAAGGGAACTGGACTTGGAGTTTGGAAGGCCTGGGTCTACATCCCAGCCACAGGTATTGATATATGACGTCGAGGAAGTTATTTAACCTCTCTGAGCCTCAGTTTCCTCATCTGTAAAATGCAATGTAAAAGCATTTGCGACCCTTAGTACCTCACAGAGTTGTTGTGAAGTCAGTGCATTATAAACCAGAAAGTGCTACCTAAATGTAAGGAATCATGACTGTGGTTCTTCCTCAAAATCACACAGCTAGAAAATGGTGAAGTTGGAACTAAACCCTAGTTCCTTCCTCCTCACTGAATGCTGAAGAAAGACCCTTCTAAGAAGGAGCTTCTAGCGAAGTTTCACTTTTGCAGTGGGGTCAAACTAGTATAAGTTTGGATTAACAGTAGGGTTTGTGGAGCCAGGTGCATTTTCTAAGATCTTGCCTACAGGGGTGGGGAACCTGCAGTCTGGAGGCCACATGTGGTCTTCTAGATCCTCAAGTGTGGCCCTTTGACTGAATCACAGATTGTGAAGCTTGGATTCGGTCAGAGGACTCCACTTGAGGACCTAGAGGGCCACATGTGACCTTGAGGCCGCAGGTTCCCCACCCCTAGACGGACAGAATGACACTTTGCTCTTCAGAATAAATAATATGGCAGATTTATTTACTCAGGACTGGTTTCTCCAACTGCCATGCCAGGAGTACCTTTGACAGGTTACATAACATACTGTTCTCGGATAGTGAGGGCAAGTAATCAAGCTTAGGCTATAATAAAGTCATTGACTGTGTTTGACAAGAAAGATTTCAAGGAAATGAGGAAGCAGAGAACCAGTAATATTAACAGAGAATTTGTAGAGTAAATCAGTATCCTCATTATCAACTTTCACTGAACACATTTCCTAGTTTCAAGATAATAGTGGAAGTGGAACAGATTTGCTGCAGATCATGTGATCTGTTACACCTGATATTGGAAGTTGTAATGCAGAAGTCAGGAAACAAAAGAACTGAATAAACATCTGAACCTGTTGAATTATTCTGATGTCTTTAAAGTTGCACATATCATTGTGGGGGGAGTCTAACTCTATGATTTTAATTAGTGCATTTTATATAGTATTTGGATAACGTACTATATGGATGTTTGTTAAATATGAGAGTTGCAGTGGTAAAAATGTTTTTGAGCTGTGGTTCTCAACCTTCCTAATGCCGCGACCCTTTGATACAGTTCTTCATGTTGTGGTGACCCCCAAACATAAAATTATTTTTGTTGCTGCTTCATAACTATAATTTTACTACTGTTATGAATTGTAATGTAAATATCTGATATGCAGGATGCATTTTCATTGTTACAAATTGAACATAACCCACAGGTTGAGAACCGCTGTTTAGAGAATATTAATGTAAAAATACAGTATGTCATTACTTCAGTGGATCCATGATTTCATCTTTGGGCACGCCCCATAAATCAGTCTAATCCGTAAGCATTTGTTAAGATCTTGCCATGTCCAAGGTGCAGTGCTAGGCACTAGAGATACAAAGACAAAATGATCAAAATCTATCAATCCCTATTTATCCTGTGCTCTTGTCTACAGGCAGCAGCCTGTAGATCTTCTCCTAAGTCTTTTTCTGTTTTATAGATATCAGTGATATTATATGGTTGGAAATCATGGAATACCATGATCTCATAAGAATAAGAAATTTTGCAGATGACCCAGATAGCAGTGAAAAGCCACATTATGGGTATAAGTTATAGCTCACTACCAGTTATAATGTGCAGAAAAATGGCGTAAAGGGAAGCAAGGCCATATATGACATGGTTAAGTAGTTTTGCCCTAATATCAATATATTTTAAAGATACAACATAATGACAGAAAATGCTCTTTCTGGCCTATAAAAGTAATTATGTCTCACACATGCCTTTTTGTCTCACTCTCTTGCCTCCTTGGTCTAGTGTGATCTGAGACAAAAAGCTAATTAGTTCCTATGTAGACTATAGTAATGTTCAAGGAAGTGTTCTGATAAATGTGGTCAGTAATGTTGATTCAAAGAGCTGGAGACGGCCAAGGATTAACAAATTCCTCCTTGCCTTGTGTTCTCCCTCACTGACTTCCCATGTTCTACCCTACCTCTCAGTGAATATATGCAGAACTAGGATAGCTTTGGCATTCAGAATGCTAACGAGATCTTCAAAAGTAGGTGTAGGGAGTCATTGTGGATAAAATAAAATGACTGTTTTAGATTGAGAATCCTCTGTATATGGAACATCATGAGAAAACAATGAAATGTTTTAAATCCCTAAATTATAGCACCTAATAATGATTTCAGTGTTAGTGGAGAGTGAGTTCCAACCAGTCACCATCACAGAGCCTTTGCTAATAGATAAAGGAAGAAGTTTGTTGGTATTGTTGGAAAGAGTAAGGAAAGAAGCAGACAGTTGCTAAGCACCTACTATATGTGCCAGGCATTGTATTAAGCACTTTACAAGTATCTCACTTGATCTTCACAACAGCCCTGGGATGTTACTGCTATTATTTATAGTTGGGGAAACTGAGACAAACAGTGGTTAAGTGACTTACTCAGGGTTACAATTAGTAAGTGTCTAAGGCTGGATCTGAACTTGGGTCTTCATGACAGCTGCCCAGCACTTTATCCTCTAACCTGCCTCAACAACACTATTGGGAGTCACAGGACCTGGATTGCAGTTTTGTCCTCTCTCTTGTCATAAGTTATTTAATTCTTTGAATCCTCATTTGTTAAAGGAGGGGGTTGGGTTAGATGAAATCTAAGATTCCTTCTCTCTCTGAATCTTATCTTAAATTCTTCAACAAGGTGAATCGATGTCATCTAAAAAAATAAACAAAGAATTGTAGTAGGAAGGAGTGAAATAGTTCTACTTTATTTAAAGATAGAAAATCCCTAATCTAGGATCTATTTTTTCACAGTATCTGTCCAGACGAGATGACTTGTAGGTCCCAGCTCTTTGTCCCTGTCATCAGCAGTTCTCATGTCAGCCTTGTGACAGGATGCCACCGAGTCTGTGACCTAAATAGCGCCTTCTGGACTGCTGCGATCAGCCCTGGCAGATTAATCCCAGCTTGTCCAAAGCCATTTATAGGGAGGGCTTTCTCCAGCTCATACCCTGCAGTGGAGCATTAGGAATCAAAGCCACAAAGCATGTGACCTAAGTCATTTCCTGATGCCGAAGTCATGCTTCTACCGGGACCACCATCCAGTAAGTGGGAAAGGAAAAGGCAGCTCTATCAACTTTGTTGTTTTTTTAAATGTTTTTATTATTCATAGCTTCTGGTTCTTATAACATCATTAGTTATCCCAAGTACCCCTTTACTCTCCCTCTGAGAGGGCCATCCCATAATCATATTTTTCAGAGAGGAAAAAAAAACAGTCAATGCCCACCTCCATGAAGGGCTGGGTTGGGGGTGTCCTTTCATATTTCTCCATTCAAGTCCTGCTTGGTCTTTATAATTTTGTTACATACACTTCTGAATTTTTTGCATATGGTTATTTTTTCCCCCTCTTCTACTGAAAATACAGTATTATATCTCTTTAGGTGCTTTACTTACCAGTTTCCACTGACTCTCTTCCCATTACCCGTGATCCCCTTCTCTTATTTGTTATCCCTTTCCCTTTGGAGATTTGTTTATTGGTACCTTTTTCTCTTTCCTGCTTTCATCTAGTTCTGTAATCCCCATCCCCCTTTCCTCCCCTCAGTCAAGTAGATTCTTCTCCTCCCCTTCAAGTAATCTTGTTCATTATTTTTTTTGTTTTTTTAATTTTTTTTTCATTGACTTGTTTATTTACTTTCAGTTTACAAGATTCAGTTCCACAATCCCTTGAGTTTCAAATTTTCTCTCCTCCCTTCCTCCCCCCCATGGTGGCCTGCAATCAAGTACAGGATCTGCAAATGCTTTCACATTGTATAATAGTCTGGTAACCAATGAAATAAACAATGGGAAAAAAGAAAGAAAACCAAACACGAAAAAGGACGCTAGCATGTAGATTGCTTCAGTCTCCATTTAAACTCTAGTCTTTCTAGATCTTTCTCTGAATGTAGATATCTCCTTCCATCCTGAGACTTGTAGACTTGTCTTATAACTGTGCGTTGCTGAGAAGGGTCCAGTTTATCAAAGTAGGTCGTCACACATACAATGTGTCTATGATTGTGTACAAATTTTTCCTGGTTCTGCTCTTCTCACTTAGCATCAGTTTGTATAAGCCTCTCCAGGTGAATATTGTTCATTAGTTTTTAAATTTCATTTTTTGCACCCCTTTCTCCGTTTTTGCACTTCTCTTTCTGGCTACTCTAGACATTCATTCTCTGATCCATGAGCTCTATAATTATCTGTTTTTTCTCATTTTCTCTGTATTACTAGTGCAATTGAAGCTTCCAAAGTATCCAGTCTAGGCTCTCCCCTCCAGGTGGTTTCTGCCACTACCTTGTAGAACTTGCCCCATTAATTCCCCTTTTCCATTGTGTCTCACTTTCTGAACAGTGACATTTATTGCAGATGTCAGAGAACATACTGAACCACAGTAGGACCTAACCTACCAAATTCTTGATTATGTAGTCCACCACTAATCTCTACCCTTCTGGGAGTTACCTTTTTTTTTTACTCCATGTGCCTCAGAGTCTCCTCCTTGGAGCCATGCTCTCCCACTCCCCTGTGAAGGTTCCAGGAGTTCCAGCTGCTCCCCTCTCTAGGTAGGACAGGTAGACTTTTCAAGCATCAAATCCCCATTTCCCTTGACAGATTATGTCTGTTCACCCATAGGAGCAAACTTCATGGAGACCCCTCCCCTCCCCAAGGCAAGGCCTCCTTCCTTTCCTCTCTTTTCTGTCCTTTCCTCCTCTTCCTCTTCCACTCCCCTGGAGGCTCTTCTCTTTCTGAGACAACAGGGGTCATCACCTTCCCCTTATTTCCTTCCCCTCATTTGATCTCAGCAGATCATATATTCTTCTCTATCACTCTCTTTTCCTCTCCCTTTTCATGTTGTAATGTAGGCCACAAAAAATGTTGATTTACCTGTAGGCATAGTGTTGCTTGGTTCTGTCTGCCTCTTTACTGTTACCTCTACCAGATTTCCACCTTCACCTTTGTCTCCATGTGGACATTTAGAGAGAGGTCTCTTCCTGGTCTCTCTTCTGTTTCTGCTGTTGTCCTTGGCTGCTGTGTTTATTCCCCATTTCTGCATTTCTGTTGTTCAGGGTGTTTGAGAAGCAAACAATCTCTTCAGTTCTGGTTTTCTTTCTAACAGTGTTTCATACTTTTCTCTATTATTGACCTTTCTTCTTTTTCATTTATAGTTAATCCCAGATTTGTGGGGTAGGTCACTCTGGGCTGCATCCTGACCTCTGTTGCTCTTTGGAACACATTTCCATTCCCTCCTACATTTTCTCATGGGCACAGAATAGTCTTGTATTTTTTAAAATTTTCTTTCCTTTGTGTTTGAAGGTTTTTCTTCTGATCAGTTGTAGAACTTGTTTTTTAATTAAATTGTTAATTTTAACTACTGTATATCTTGGAGTTTGTAGCTTGGGTTTTTTTTTCTGGAGGTGAATTGTGAATTCTGTGCTTCCAAAGTGATCCAGGGCAAGGTCTCATTGTTTTCTCCCTGGTCTGAGCTATGTGAGCTCATGCCATGGGTTTGGGCCAGAGAAACAGTAAACAGATGCTGGACTCAGTCACTATTAGCTAGCTACCTGGGAAGATCTGCAGGTTCAGGGACAGTAGTGCAGGCTCCCCTGTGGTCTGGGTTCCTGCCCTGTTTATTCCTCTGCAGGCTTAAGGCAGGGTTGGAGCTGAGTCCTTGCTCTGCTCCAGGGGTCTGAGCCACACTACTGCTGCTCACTTGTGAACTTAATTCTTGTAACTGTAGGTCCATACCTTTCCTTAAACCAGAAGGCCAGCCCTGGGCTCAGGTCCCTTCCTCAGCCTGTCCTGGAGCTCCTGCCAGATGCCATCCATTCTAGTCACAGTACCCTGGTAAGGATCTGGGCCCTCCTTTTGCCCTGGTGTCCAGCCTCTCCCAGGGCAGTGGAATACTCCACTGTGTATTCCTTCCTAGACCTCCCCTAGCCAGACCCCTTTGGAGGCTGAGATAGATCTTTCTGCCTATCTCCCAAGGCAAACCTGGACTGGAAAAATTATTCACTCTGACTTTTAATCTTGGATTTCCCCTTCAGGATTTGATCTGGTGTGTTTTCTAGATCTGTTTGGAGGTAATGAAATGAAAACAGGTTTTTTTAGGAAAATTAAAGGGATATAACATGAAGTTTGAGGAGAGGGAAGAAGACCCAGTAGTCAAGTAACTAACCCCCCCTGGAGGTGGGGGGATAGACAAGAGTTCAAACTGAGGTGGTTGTAAAGGAGGACATGGATTGATGCAAGAGATGCTATCAAGGATATGAAGGAATGCTAGACAGGACTTGACTTTAGCCCATCATGCCTCCTGGGCTTAAGATTAGTATTACTGAGTCAATTTTACAGAGGAGAAAATAAGGACACGTACGCTAACCTTGCACTTTAGTTACAAAGTGTGGTAATATCAATGTTGGTCTTTGTAGTGCCAGGCCATTAGCGCCTCACCTGTTGCTCTCCTTGGCCTTCTTGAGACTTGGAGAAAAATAGAGCAGCGGCACTGACAGCAACAGTAGCATGTATATAATGCTTTAAGGTTTACTGGGTGCTCTCTGAGAGACAGCCCTCGGAGGTGGGCATTACTGTTCTTATCACTGTTTGCAGATGAGGAAATGGACCTGCCCAGGTACACAGCGGCCAGGTCTGAGAACTTGAGAATTTGAACTCCTGTGTCTTCTACCTGCACATCTGGCCCTTGATGCACTGGGCTCCTCTGCAAGGTGCACTCAGAGGATATACCAACAAGCCTGAATATGTTAGTAATACTGTGACATGGAACTAGTAAGTCAGTCAGACAGAACCATTCAAAAACCTGAAGCTTATTTCTAACTGCAGCTTTTACAGATTTCATAGAAATTGAAACACACACACACACACACCCCTTCTTGTGTGAACAGCATTACTCCTGTTAAAACAAGATGGGAGCCTGAAATAGAGACAAAATTTAAAAGAAAAAATGATTTCTCCATGCCAAATGAGTCTGTGTGGGAGCCAGGATTTGCTTTGGTTTCCCAGGCCAAATTCAGCACTAGAGGTCAGCTCTACTTCCTTTTTGGGATTAGCCTTTTTTAAAGCTGAAAATAATCTTTGCCCTAACACTTTCCCATAGAACCACCTCATTCTCATGCTCTGTTTTTTACTCCCTTTAGGGATTTACTAGAAATTAGGCAGGAGGAAAAAATTCTTAAAGCCAAACAGTTCTTTGCTTTACCAACATGTAAAAAGTCTTTTTTTCTTGCCAGTCTCAGAATGTGATTATCTCCATAAGAAGAGGAAGGAAGGAGGGAAGGGAGCAGAGGCTTGTTTTCACCTGTCTTGTTGAGAGAGCAGTAGGGGGCAGAAGGCTAGCACAGGACCTGAGCTCTTTGCTTGCCTCTTTTTAGAGGTCTCAGAAAGGCAGTAGCTCCCCAGGTGGTTAGCTCTGGTTGTTAACTCTTCTGGAGGCGTGTTCTTTTTACCAGCCTGGCTTCATATTAACTGAGTTCATAAAACACTTTGGATTATTTTATGTACTAGTAAATACGTCATAACACTTTAGACATTATATTTCATTACATATGCATTTTCATTCCCAGATCGTAGATTCCTTCCATTAGGGCTTTAAAAGTCTTTAAGATACTGTTGTTGATTTACTCAGGAAATTGCCTTTTGTGCCAGAGTCTTGTTGTTTTTTTTAAAAATTCCTTTGGTTTTCTCTTTGCCCACAACTGGGTGGCACCTTGGGCTTGCCAGCACTAGTGCTTGGTTTTATGGACAGTAAATCTAACTCAAAAACCTTTTTGAGGTTTTGAAAACAAATGCTGGTTGCTGGAATTTGCAAAGAATTTCATTTCAACTAAGCAGCAAGGAAACAAAAACTCTAGGTTATATATAGGATTTGGAGCTGAAAAGGATATCACATAGAAGTCACATAGCCCAACCCGCATTTTATAAATGTAGAGACAAGTTTAGATTGGGGGATAGCTTGGTTTACAGAACTAGCACTAGAGTAGCAGCTTTGGGATTGTAGCTTAGATCTTCTGACTCTCCCCTTTGTGCTTTCTATCACATCTTGTAGCTCTTCAGATCTACCTCACTTCTTTTGGGTCGTCATCGATTTAAAAAAAATAAGAATTTATTGAGTGCCTAGTGTTTTTAACCAAAAATTGTGATACCTGGTCTGACGAAAGATACCCTTTCTTTCCAAGCCTTGTTAAAAATTCCCTTTCCTTTAAAAATTAAAACTGTCTCATAGAATACAGGATAGGTGTATGTATGTATACAAACACACACACACAAACACTTCTCTTCCTCCTCCATTTCTTTTTTTACCTCAGACCACTGTATCTCACAGTTTACTTTCTGAAGCATCGCGGTATTCTCAGGGTTGTTTTGTTTGGGACAAAGTTTAGCTGCTGCTTCTTTCATCTCATTTCTCAAAAACTATCTTTCCAGTTTATAACTAGGTCATCTGTAATTGGTCAGTCCTCAAAGAAGTCCTCAAACCACCCTTGAAAGACGAGTTAGCATTATTTGAAGCTGATGCTTCCGCTGATAGATCAAATTCTGGCTGATTGCAGAGTGTGGGTGAGCTAAGAGAAACGCTCTAGCAGGGAACAGGTGAGAAGAGGCTGAGATGTACTTGATGGCCACAAACAAACTAGGAAGATCTGGTATTTCGGTTCAAAAAATGTCCTAGCAGGAAAAAGAGCAGCTGCTAATCTGTTTCAGTCAAATAGTGAGCAGCACATCAAGCTTAGCCTGTGGAGTACTGAAATGGTGCTGCCTTGGCCCCTTTGGTTGGCCTATTAATTGAGACAACAGTGATTTTTGTATTTGGTTCGCCTCAGAAAAATCTTGTTTCATACTAACCTGGACTTAGAATTTTCTCCTTTTAAAATAAGGATCATAATTGACAATCTGCCTTTCTCTTCTACTTCTAATTTGCTCGTATAAAACTGATGCCATAAAAAAAAAGGATATATTGTTTGGCTTGGTGTGTTGGAGTATGAGTTTGAGTAAGGGAGGACTTTACCCAGTACTGCTGATTATTTTCATTAGTTTGACAAGATATTCCCCAAACCAGCCTTCTAGAGAGTAGGAATATGATCTGACAGTTATAAAGATGCCTACTTGTTTCATCCACTAATTTGTCATTGATTTGTTCTATGATCTTAATTGCTGTCATGTCACTGTCTTTTGTTGTGTTTTTTTATTGTCCCAGTGAGGGTATCATCCTTCTTCCTAGGAATAATCTTCTCTTCCAACATCTGAAGCATTTTCATAAAAACAGTCAACATATGGACTGACACACTTGGATTATTTCTACTATTTAGATAGTAGATTCTTTGCAGGTCATGTATGTTCTATCACCATAGATGGGCTCCCTGCTTCTTGGTTACAAATCAGTTTAGTGTTTATTAAATTATAGAATCATAGCATTTTAGAGCCAGGGATACATCTAATTAACTCTTTTATTTTATAGATAAAAGGACTGAGGGCCGTTGTGCAAGATCAGATAGGTAGGCTTCCTGATTCTTAGTGCTGTAGTCCACCATGTGACCTTGCTTCTTCTCAGGTAGTTTTCTGAATTTGAGGTTAACTTCTTTTTTTAAAAAGAAAATGGTACCCCTATAGTTTGTCACCCTTCTGAGTAAATGTGCTTCTGATATGTAAATCATGATTCTTAATGTCTGGCTCAGCTTAAATTGTCTTTTATGGAAACAGTTTCCTTTCATTAATGCTTTGTGGATATGAAGCATGAAGTATCAGCATTAAAGGTGTAGGTTACCTAAAGGACCACAGAGAAAGGCATGAGGAGCTTCAGACAGACTGTAGCAGATTACCAACAAAGAGCTCTTTAGGCCATCATCACAGGGCTATGACTGGGAAAGAATGGTTACGAAGCAAGTGTGTAAGAGATAATCCCTGGAAATCCCAAGTGCCCGATAGGGCTCTTAAAGGAAGGTGTCTGTCATGTTAGGTGGATAACCTTTGGAGGATTTATAGAGAAGGATAGAATGAGAAGGAGTGGATGGGTTGGAGTTGGCATGGGTGGGGAATACCCACACTGATACGTGGTAAATCTAGCTAACAAATCTCTTGAAACACTGAAGTATGGGAGGAGTTTGATCCTTGCCCATATCTGTGTGTCTGGTCCTTTGGAGTATGCATAAATCTAAAATAATGCCTTTGAATTTTCCAGAGAAATGAAGTTCTCCCTTTAGGTACCAGTGGTTTTATTCAAACCATTAAAAAAAATGTTGACCTCTGTGGCAACTACTGTGCTTTGTCTACACAAAACAGTGTTGAGAGGGAGATTTTCCTGGCTATTGATGTTGGGTTTTTATTCACAATGAAGCCCATTCTGCAGCTGGGCTTCCTTGATGTGCTTCTGGCCACCCGCCCGTCCTTGCCTTCTTTGGTTGACCTTATAGTACAGTAAATGCTTTGATAGCTTTCATAGCCACAGCTTGTTTATTAAACTCACTGTGGTAAAGGAATTGAGGAACGTCATTTGGGACAGACATTGTGGTTTGGGGACAAAGTCTTTGCATGTGAATCAAACACCTATGCTTAAAACTAAGAGTGGTCAAACGTGAAGTGTCCTTTCCCATGGAAGCAGATGCTGTTGATTGTCAAGCCTTCACATCTGGGAAATCATTTAATTAAATTCAACAAATGTTTATTAAGTCCCTACATCTACACTGTTCTTGTGCCTGTGATGATTATTTCCCCAGCTTGTTTGAAAGGTTCTTTTGACAAATCACTTACTGTCTCCAGGACTCAGTTTCCTCCTCTGTAAAATGAAGGGTTTGGATTTTCTCTCAGATCTCTTCAAATTCAAATTCTGTAAATCCATGTCTTAATTCTGTACATTCCTCATTGGGTCTTGTTCATGGTGGGCGCTTATTAAATGTCTGCTGATTAGACTAGCCTACTGTGTTGCATCAGAAAAGTAGTAATTATGTTAACTTTTTAATGAAAAATTCATGAATGTTGGTGTAGTGAATACTGCCTCTGTTGCAAAAAAAAAAAAACCAGTATGTAGGTGTGTTAAAGACTCAAAAAACCTATTTAAAGTTTAAAATTTATCTTTTCTTGAAGTCTCAACCTAAAAATGAAGTTTTGAGCAGAGTTTATTTTAATTGTTTGGTTGATTAGAAGAAATTAAGATGAGGTTGTTTTTTTTTAAGGTTCTAAAGAGTCACTTCATGATCTTCAGGTAACATTTTTTGCTCTCTTACAGATGTTTCTACTAAGTGTAAGATTCTGGGTAAAAATGAAAAAAAAAATCACCTTCCAGCTGATTCCCATGACCAGAGTTCACAAATCCATAAGAGTTAGCACTTCATGGGGTAATAGAAATGTGAAAAAGCATCAGGGCCTTTTGTTTTGACTTAGGCATTGAGAGTTTACTTAATACACTTAGTTTCACATGTTCAATGAATAAAGAGCTGATTGAAGACACAGGAAGATCTAGATTCAGGTCCTGCCTCTTGACTTTGTGATTGTGTGCAAGTCACTTCATCATGCACTTGCTCTAGGCAAGATTTCAAGAAGGGGAGTTTCTGAAAGGGTGCCAACCTGCCCTGGTAGAGGAAGTTTCCTCATCTTGGTTTTCCCTATATGAATGAAAGCATGAGTCCAGCCCGTTACCTACAGTTTATTTAGCCAATGACACACTTGCCTTTCAGTCAGACTTTAACACTTTTTAGAATCACTGCTCTGTTTTATGTTAATTTAAAAATTCAGTTTTAAAGTTTTCATAAACATGAACAACCGTGTGTTTGCACTAACAGAATTCCCAAACTACAAAGATCTGATCCATATGGGGAAAGGGGGTGATGGTGGGGGAGAATAAACATTTATAGAACACCTACTGTGTGCCAGGTACTGTGCTAAGTGCTTTTTACAAATATTATCTCATTTAGTCCTCACAGCAGCTCTGTGAAGTAGGTGGCATTTTTATCCACATTTTACAGTTGAGGAAACATATAGGTTAAGTAATTTGCCCAACATCACACAGCCCACTCTACTTCTGTTTAGCCCTAATTGTTAGGAGGTTTTTCCTTGCATGGAGCAAGTGCTGCCTCTTTGTAATTTCTACACAGTGCTCCTAATTCTTCAATCTGGGAAAAATTCTGTAACAGGTCATGCTTGGAATGACCTCCCTCATCTCTGCTGGTTGAAATCCTTCCCTTCCTCTAAGATGTAACTCAGAGCTACCTCTTCCACGAAGCCTTCTTTGATCCCCCAAGTGAAAGTCACATTTTCTAGAGCATTTTGTTTCTTCTTAATCCCATCATATTCTTCAGTGTGTTTTATTTAAGTGTATATGTGTCACAATCTTCCTTGAATTCTCAACACCAACCATTGAGCCTTATAATTAGAAAGGAATAAGAGAGTTACTTCATTGAATTTAGTGTATTTTAATTTGATTCTTAACTTTGAAAACTGTTTGTTTACGTATCAGTGAAATGTGTATCACATAGTAACCATTAATTTCTCTCCACTGTCTTTGAGGTCAGGGGATAGAAGTGGGAGGGGTTCCTGACCAGTGCCTTGTGAAAAGTACAATAAGTTTATTTAAACATACAGAAATGGGGGGGGTGCAGAATGGAACCAAGGCTTTGTAGATTTTTGATTCTGTGACTGCTGTTCAACATATTATTATGGACCTGTTGGAATTGTGGTCCTCCTCTTCACCTACATCTTCAGGCACATGTAAATGGCAACCTCCTTTAAATTAAAAAATACCATTAGATTTCTAGTATATTCAGTAACACTGTCTTAGTCTGAGGGAGAGAAAAATCTAGTTGAAACAAGATCCTTAGCCTCATGGAGCTCTTACAGTCCAGCAGGAGCATAAGAGATAAACACAGATAACTATATTATACAATATTATGTCATAAGTAAATTAAAGAAGTGCAAAACAAGATACTTATATGGTAGAAGGATGTGAGGTCACCCTGGATTACAGTCGCCAAACTCTTCTGTTTTTGTAGTTCAGGGGAGCTAAGAATGATTTTTTTACATTTTAAAATATAATAAAACATTACTTTAAATGTACGAATCATTCTTAGTTCACTGACTTTGCAAAAACAAGCCACCAGTTGGCATTCTCTGCTAACCTCCAATATGGTATGTCCAAAACGTACTTTCCTCCTTATACTCTTCCCCCTCCCTGTCCCTTTCCTTCCTCTTTTCCTATTACTGCAAAGGTAACACCATTCTCGCAGGTCTTCAGGCTCACAAAGTAAGAGTTATCCAAGACTTGTCCCTGTCTCTCAGCTCTCATATCCAAGCTGTTGCTAAGGCCTGTCGATTTCACCTCGGCCGCATCTCTCCAATATGCCCCCTTCTCTCCTCTGACGCTGTTCCTCCTTTGCTAAAGGTCCTTATCCCTTCATAGTCTGATGGCAGGGCCCGCCTGCCTCAAGGCTCAGTACTCCAGTACTCAATACTCCTTCATTCAGCCACTAAAGTGATTTTCCTAAAGGGCAGGTCAAACTGTATCATCTCCCTATTCAGTAATCTTCACTGGCCCCTTATTGCCTCCCCAGTCAGATACAAAATGCTCTGTTTGCCATTCAAAGCACTTCATAGCCTAGCCCCCTCTCATCATCCCAGTTTTCTCACACCTTACTTGCCTCCATATTCTGCAGTTCGGGCTGTTCTACAAACAAGACAAGTCTGTCTCTTGGCTCCGGGTATTTTCTCTGGCTGCCCCCCATAGCTTTCCCTCCTCCAGTCCCACTACTGATCTCCTTGGCTTTCTTTAAATCCCAGCTAAAAAGCCCCATTTTCTATACGAAGCCTCCCCAGCTCTTCTTAATTCCAGTGCCGTATATATATTTGTTTGCGTATATATTTGTTTGCGCGTTGTCTTCCCTGGGACACCGTAAGCTCCTTGAGGGCAAGAACTGTCTTTTGCCTCTTTTTTTAATCCCAGTGCTTCACACATAGTCGGTGCTTAACATGTTTATTGATTGATTTGGCTGGGACCTAGTTTGCCAACTCCTGAACTAGAGGGATCGGAGATACTTTCCTGGATGATATGACATTTGAATTGTACTTTAAAGGAGTTTGAGGATTGAAGAGAGAGGGAGGGAATTCCAAGTTTTGGAAACAGCCAGGTAAGGGTATGGGGACAAGAAAGTATACTGCTTTCCTTGGGTTATTAGAAATGGATGAAAAATAACCAAGCATATCTTTATGCAAAGCTTTTTTTTTTTTGCATTTTGGAGGGGGGAAGGCAGGGCATTTGGGGTTAAGTGACTTGCCCAAGGTCACACAGCTAGTAAGTGTTAAGTGTCTGAGGTCAAATTTGAACTCAGGTCCTTCTGACTCCAGGACCAGTGCTGTATTCACTGCGCCACCTAGCCGCCCCTGCAAGTTCTTTTGATCTTTAGAGGTATGGGGACGCAAAAGCAGTTCTTCACACATTCATTATTCCACAAATATTTACTAAATGAAAAGCATCATATTTCTACAAACTCATTTACAAAACAAAATATCTAATTTCTTTAGGTTACTTATATTCACATTAAAAAATTAAAATAGAACTGCAAAGGCCAAGTCTGAATAATAGTTGCCAGCTGATATGCCAGATGGTGTTTTACCTTTTTTTAGGACATAAACACAAATGAATGATTTATTTCTGTGTTTTTGTTTTGGGCTTCAGTCAAACTATATTTTAGATGATCAGCTGTGAGCCTTATGATTATCATCTTTTCTGTCCCCTGAATATACTGCTCATGACCTAGAACCTATGTGCTCACCCTGGTACAGGTTTATAGTGAAGTTTTGTTTTTTTTCCTTTTTATGCATTTGCTAAAACTCCCTTCCAAAAATCTGGGACACAGAGAATAAAAAATGGGAAAGAGTTGGTGTCCCATCCAAACCACTCTACAGGCTGTCCTTTGTTGTTGTTTAGTAGATTCTTTGAGACCCCATTTGGGATTTTCTTGATAAAGATACCGGAAATTTGTCATTTCCTTCTCTGGCTCATTTTACAGATGAGGAAACTGAAGCAAACAGGTTGAAGTGACTTGACCAGGGTCACAAAGCTAGGAAGTATCTGAGGCTGGATTTGAACAGAGGTCCTCCTGACTCCAGAACTGACTCTTATCTGTTGTGCCAAGGGCAGTGTTAGATGCTCTTCCTTTCAGTGCTTTGTGAAAAATGTCCTTATAGCTTCCTTGGGAGATTATTTTTTTTTATGTCTTGTTCTGTTTAAATAAAAGAAATTGGCATCAGTATATGCCTTCTTTACTAGGCTAAGATTTCTGCTTGCTTATTTCATATATGCTTTATACCGTAAATTAATTGTCTATCTCCCCTGGAATTTTTGTCAATCCTCACACTTAACAATTCATCTCCTATCTCTAGTTTTGCATAGACTTCTCCTGTGTAGAGATGCAGTTTCTTTTCCTCCTCACATCTTGGAATACCTGGCTTCCTTCCAAGCTAAGTGTCACCTTTTCCATGAATCCCTTCCTGATCCCTCCAGCTGCTAGTGCCTCTTGATCTTTTGTATAGCAGTATTCATAGCCTCCCCCTCTAGAATGGAAGAGGGGCAGTTTCATTTTTGTCTTCATTTCCCTAGTGCCTCTCACAGTGTCTGATGTCTGTACAATAAGCTATTAATAAGTGCTTGTTGGTTGATTGTCGTTATGTTTGTCTTTGTGAGATTAGAGAACATTAATTTTTGGAGAGTCAGAAAGAAAAGCAGGAAAAATTAAACAACATAAAAAAACTGTCTTGCATTCCAGCATTCTTCAAAACATTCCATATGTGTGTCAGTTAAAATTCAGCCAAATGGGCTTATTGTGGCCCCTAGGTAGGTGCTTTATGGTCTGATAAAATGAAGATTTGCTTAGACAGAAGGAAAATAAAACGCGTGTAGTGAGAACATAGGCAGTCACCATTAGGAGAGCTGGAGAGGTATTGTGGCCACAGTGGTGTGGGCAGTGAGCAGAGCATGTTGTCATGGCAAATGGTATAGAGATTCTATCTTCTGAATTCTAAGCGGTAAGGTATATTTGGAAAAGGGACTCCATACAGTGATAACATCTCTAGGATAGTTTCTTTGTGCCAAATCAGAACAGGTAAGCACGTTTGTTAGTCTCATTAAAAGCATTTACTGCAGAGAGAGTTTGACAGTTCTTTGGACTTTGCTCCTTCCTGTCCTGTCCCATTAAGTGTTTGTCTATGGCTTTCTGAATTTGTGTGCATGTATTTTAAATCTTTTGAACTGTGTACGGTGCTAAGCACCAACTAGGCATTTCGGTAGATCTCGTTGGTAAGAACAAAGAACAAAGTTTTCTGAAAACTTAATCTTACACCATCCAACTCATATTGGATTCTCATGTTTAATGGGTGAATATTAGGGGAAATTTGTTTCTTAAGTCAGGGAGAATCAAGGCAACCATGGTGTAGAGTCAGTAGCCCTGGATTTTGAGCCAGAGAACCTGGGTTCAAATCTCCCAGCTCTCCTGCTTTATTCTGTGTGCTTTGGGGAGAGCCCCTTCACCTCTGTACTTCAGTGTTCTTATCTATAGAGCAAGGACTTAGACTGGCTTATCAGTGCCGTGATCCTGGAGGGATCTTTAGAGCTGCTTTTGCAAATTTCGATTTTATAGGTGAGAAAGCTGAAGTCCAGAGAGGGTGATTTACATAAGGTCCCATAGCTAAGTCAGTGCCAGAGAGAGGACCAGAACTCCAGCCTTCCTCTGGTGTTCTTTCCGTTGTCCTATTCGGTACACAGTATGGAGGGCTCAAAACTCATTAGAATTTGCCATTCTTAATGTCAGTTGGTGTCATTCATTTTGATTTTTGTGTGTCTCAGACTGTGTCTAGCAGAGATTTGCATAATTGATGATTTGTGTACGTTGCTTTTCTTTCTCCTCTGTCCTCTTGCCCTGGTTCGAACCTACTGAATGCTGCTTTTTGACCACACCAATGCGATGGTGTAGGGTCAGGGTCTCTTTTTTAATGAGCTGAGCTACACACTTTTCACAAGCCATTCTTTGAACCTCCATTTCCTGAGTTTAGTAATACACTGCTTACATTACAGGGATTTTGGAATGCTCAAATTTTATTGTTCATTCAGTCGCGTATGACTCTTTGTGACCCCTGAACCATACCGTTCGTAGGGTTTTCTTGGCAACTATACTGGAGAAGTTCACCATTTCCTTCTCCAGTGGATTAAGGCAAACAGTTTGCCCAGGGTCACAAGCTAGTAGGTATCTGAGTCTGGATTTGAATTCAGGTCTTCCTGACTCCAAGCCCAGTGCTCTGTCCACTGAACCATGATCAAATAATCATGGATATAAAGTACTTTGTAACCTTAAAGCACTATGTGAGTGTCAGCAGCAGCAGTAGTAGTAGGTGAGGCCTGTGACCTCTGTGGGGCCTTTGAAGCATCCTTGTTGAAGCAGCCCAGATCAGCTCATGCACTGCCTTCAGAAAGCGGTCATCCAGAGAGGGGCCTCACTCCCGCTTCACCCAGCAGCCAGCCCTCTTTGTGGCCTGTTGGCTGGTCTCCTCACCTAAAGAAGCTGTCCCCTAGGTCACCAAAGTACACTCCTGCTGCCAGGGCTAAGGCAGCTCCCCTAGTGCCACGGAACAGCCGCAGGCAGTGACACTAAGTGAATTTAACCTCTGCCTGTATTCAGAATTTGGTAAGAGGATGATCATAACAGTAATAAGGAGGGAAAAGCATTTATTAAGCAGCTGCTCCATGCCAGGAACTGTGCGAGGTACTCCACAGATACCGTCTCACTTGATCCTTAGAACAGCTATAGGAAGGGGGTGCTGCTATCATCTCCATTTTACAGATGAAGAAGCCGAGGCAGACAGAAGTGACTTGCTCAGGGTCACACAGCTAGTAAGTGTCTGAGGCAGGATCTGAACTCAGGCCTTCCTGACCCCAGGCCCACCATTCTATCCAGTGTACTGTACCACCTAGCTACTTTATGATATGTCTTGAAATATCAAAATAGGAAATCTTTGAATGTAGCTTCTGCTCTCACATCTTGAACCTTTCTCTCAACCTCCCTCCACACACATGTTCACAGACACAGGCATTCAGCATATACTGTAACCACATAGTTATTGACCATAGCACAATTGAAAGGAAAAATGTTAAATGCTCCTCCTTGGAGGCTTCTGTCTAGTCATCTTGCCAGTCTCTTCTCTCTCCCCCTTCTCGTTCTTCAGGTGTAGCCAGGGAATTCTCAGACCATATTTGCCCTCACGTTTTGGAAAGGGAATAAGGGAGGTGGGATATTTATCTGGTTCTGCAACTTCAGGTCACAGAGGGAGGGGAAATGCGGAGCTCTGGATCAGTCCCACAGACATACACAACGCTGCCTGTCTCACTCAGGAATAAGAGTCTCCTGGTATTTCTGTTTTGGAATGTTGTCTGTAGCTTACTGTTTGTCTGTAGGAAAGTTTAAAGAAATTGGCTTCAAAGAAAGGAAAATTGCTAATGTGTAAATACTTTCCCAGACTATTCCTGTCAGTGAACATTTAAGTGGTAGTCCCATTGAAGGGAACTGGTGGTGGCAGGCAGGCTGTGTACCACACTCTTATCCTTTGGTGTGTCTGCTGCTTCTTAAGGGCTCAGGGTTGGACAGGCATGACTGGCGGAGGTAAAACCCAGCTCTAGGTCTGCAGAGATCAGGGAGGCTCAGGTGTGTCAGGGGCGTAGACAGACTATTTCTGTTTCCCAAAAAGATAGTCCTGGCAGTGGATTAGCCATGCTAAGAGGTTTTGATGAGCAGTTCTGGCTTGACTGCATCATCCACACTTCTCTAGATAACACCTCAGACTCAGTGGCACACCCAGGGAGGTAGATGCCTGACTAGTCTCCAGATACCATTTATTTACAGAGAAGTTTTGCTCAGTCTGTATCTCCTTCCCTTCAAAGTTCATTTGTTCTCATGGCACTACCCATCTCCTAGTTCTTAAGTTGAAGGCACTTAATTAAGGTCATGAAGCACTTTGGCAGTCTAATGAAGCCTTTGGACCCTTTCTGAGAATAATATTTGTATATTTATGAAATTAGATATACAGGATTACAGAGAAAACCAATTATGCTGAAATACAATTATCAAAGTATTTTAAAAACAAGTTTGCACACCCAAGATTAAGAGCCCCTATCCTAAATACCAATGACTCCCAAAACCTGCTAGTGTTGTTTAAAAAGTAAATTTACAGGGTGTTTTAGATTTTTTAAAATAGAAAGGCTTTAAACAAAAAATTATCAACATTTTAGAACCTATTAATAGGTTCTAACATTTTTAGTAGGATGGGATTGATAGTCTGAAAAGGTAAATTATAAAGTCTAGCTTATGTCACTAGCTTCTTGGGATTTCCTTTTCATTCTAGAAACTGTGACTGGCATGTTGATTTGTGGTCAGCTGAGCACATTATCTACATGAACAAGCCAGTCATGAATTTGGGTCTGAATTCGGTGCTGTTTCATCCACAATGGGTGCTTTCAAGGCCCTGACCCACAAGTAGCATTATGAAAGAGGGTCTTACAGAAAATAGTGCTTTTGGTAGCTGATAAAATGGCTTATGGTCATTTATTTTCCCCCAGAGGATGTCACAGTGCCCCTGTTGGTACTGCGGAAACATTAGTGATGTACCCCACCAAATTCTGATTCCTTACAAGCAAAATTTGGTTTTTTATCAGACCTGTAGTTTCACTGGTATAGGAAATTGCAGGTGAAAGAACTCCTGCCAATGTTCCAAAGCACCTGCTCTGCTATTTAAAGCCTTAGACTTGCATAGGACACTGAGTGATTAAGTGACTTGCCAGAGTCCCAGGGTCAGAGGCTTGGATTTGGACCCAGATCTTTCTGATTCCAAGGCCAGTTCTCCGTATAAGACACCATGCTATCTCTCTGATTTATTATTAGATAATCTACCCACCCCTATGCACATGCCATTTTGAAAGTATTTCTAGTATTTATGAATGAGTATAAATTATATTCTCCAAATATAAAAGTTTTAGTTATAGGATATAGATTACAAATTGGGCAAGCTTATCTTCTTCATTTTACAGATAAAGACACTGAAGCCCAGAGAGGTTAAGCAACAAAGAAACGGAATGCCTTCAGCTCTGTGTGGTTTTATCTTTCTTTAATTTCTTCTGTTCTTAACTGTCCTATCAGTGATATAAGTTTAAGCTCTGGGCCTTTAAGCAAAAATTTCAGAAAGGACTGTCTTATCCCTTGTGAGTGCCAGACTAAAAAATCTTCATGAGCCCCCCCTTTTAGGTATAAAAGAGCAGCGTGGATTAGATGATCTCCAGGTTCCTGCTCACTCAAGCAGTCCCCACTTTGAAGAAACAGCTTTAGGCAAGTATAAGGTAACTTGCCTAAAATCTCCCAGCTAATAGGTTATGGAATTGTAGCTTTAACTAGACAGTCAACAAATGTTTCTTCTCCGCGTGACCTTTGGACAAAGCCCTTTTGCTTTTATGACCCCTGGTTCTCTGGTCTGATAAAATGAGATTGGTACTTAAGGTCTATTTGAACTCTTAATTCTAGAATTCCTTTTAACCCAGGTTTTCTAACACTGAGCTTTTCAGTGATGCCACCCTGCCCCTTCTACTTCATGGACTGAGCATCGAAGGTTTGATGAGTTAGAATGATAGAAGGTATTCTGCCATTCTAGGAAGAATGGAATCTGTAAGTCCCAATTCCTAAATTAGGACCATTTTGATAGACAGTAGGTGCCTAATAAATGCTTGCTGGCTTGATTTAGGATTATTGCCTCTAACCAGTGCCATCTGTAAAGTAGCAATTGTCAAACCAAGTACAGTTCAATAGGGAAGGTGAGAGAAATGAGTCAGTGTGTGTTCCTTTTGAAGTCATTAGAACCAGGGAGGGGCCTGCCCTTTGTCAACATTATTTTCTGCCTTTTCACAAGATGCTCAACTGTCTTTATAACAACCAGTAGCCACATCCAACTACAGAAGTGTAGGATGTAGTAGAGCCCACCAAATGGTTATGCTTAGAAATGAGAGAAAAATCAAAATGGGTAATTTAGCAGCTCCATATATTTTCTGTATTCTTTTTTGAACCCTTTAAATTTTCTAAGCTAATAGTATAGCTGATTCCATCAAAGTAATTGTTTGCCCTTTCTTCTTGGCCAAGCAGCTTGAACAAGTTCCATCTCAGCTTGTGCCAAGGTGGGAGAGAAATGCCATGGTGGAGCAGAAAGAACACATGGTCAGCCAATGTTTGTTGAGCCCCTTCGGTGTGCCAGGCTTAGTGTTGGGACTGGGAGTACAAATGCAAAATGAGGTAGTTTCTGCTCTTAGGGAATTGACATTCCTCTTGGAGAGTACTATGTGGAGAAAATATGGGATATTTATAACAAGAAACACAAAGTTATTTCAGTGGGGCATTAAAGAAAAACTTCTTGAAGGAGCTGTAGCTTGAACAAACCTTGAAAGGAGCGAAGAGTTCCTGGAGCAGAGGTGAGGAAGGCAAGCATTCCCAGCCTGGGAGGCAGCCTGTGAAAGGACGTGGAGACAGCAGTGAGCAGGGCAGCTTGGCTTAAGGCTAGAACTCCTGAGAGGGATGTGCAGTCACACCTCTGACGAAGCTGGCTCTGTGCTAAGGAAGCTGGTGCAGGAGACAACATACAAAGAGCTGTGTATGGGATAAACTGGACATAAAAACTGACATAGAAAAAGCACAAGAATTAGGAGGGTCTGGAAAGGCTTTCTGTAGAAGGAGGGATTTTATCTGAGACTGGGAGGAAGCTATGAGAAGGAAATGAGAAAGAGAATTCCAGACAGAGATCATGAAAAACTTTAAAAACCAGAGGGATTTGTATTTGATTCTAGAGGTGGAGAGCCACTGAAAGTCCTTAAACATGGGAGTGATGTCAGACCTGCACTGTAGGAAGATCAGTTGGACAATTATATGGGAGTGTGCATAAAGAGGAGAGAGGCGGAATTCAGGGAAACTAGTGAGGATATCGCAGTAGTCCAAATGAGTAACGATATGGTAATTGTGTGAGGAGAGCCCACATTCTGACCCTTTTTTATGTGTCATGGCCCCTTTGGGCAGTCTTGTCAAGCCTATAGACTTTCTCAGAATAATATTTCTTTTTTTAAAATTAACTTTTATTTTTAGTTTATATCATTCATTTCCACAAGATTTTGAGTTACAAATTTTCTCCCCGTCTTTCCCCTACCCACCATCCCAAAACAGTGATCCCACTGTATGCCCCCTCCCCCAATCTGCTCTTTCTTATATCCTCCCCCAGCACCCTTCTGACTTTCCAGTAGGGCAAGATGGATCTCTCTACCCCAGTGCCTATATAGCTTATTTCCCAGTTGCATGCAAATAATAAAAATAATATATAGGGTTTTTTTTAAACATTTGATTTTAAAACTTTAAATTCTAGATTCTTTCCCTTCCTCCCTCGTCACCCACCCCCACTGGAAAGACAAGTAATTCAATACAGGCTGTATATGTATAGTTATGCAAAACATCTCCACAATGGACATATCATGAAAGACTGACTATATTCCCCTCCATCCTATCCTGCCCCCCACTTGTTCTATTCTCTCCCTTGTCCTTGTCCGTTTACAAAAGTGTGTGCTTCTAACAACCTTCCCCCCCAACCTGCCCTCCCCTCCATCATCCCCCCTCTCATTTCCTTCCCCCCTACTCTACTGTAGGGCAAGATACCCAATTTAGAGTGTATGTCAATCCCTCCCTAAGCCAGATTCAATGAGAGTAAGGTTGACCCATTCCCTTTTTGCCTTCCTGTTCTTCCCTTCCATTGTAACAGTTATCCCTTGCCTCTTCTATATGAGATAATTAACCCCATTCCGTCTCTTCCTGTCTCCTCTCATTATGTTCCTCTCCCCCCTCTCAATTTCACCTTTTCAAATATCATCCCTTTCTATTTGATTGATCCTGTGCCTTCTGTCTATGTACACACACACACACACACATACACACACACTCATATATGTATTCCTACGCATATATACCCTCCTATGTAGACATATGCGTGTATACATATATATACACATTTATATTCCCTTCAACTATCCTCATACTGAGAAAAGTTTCATAAGTTATAATTATTGTTTTTGCCATGTAGGTATGTAAATAGGTCAACTTAATAAGTTCCTTAATGATTTCTTTTCGCTGTTTACCTTTTCATGTTTCTAGTATTTGAATGTCAAACTTTTTATTCAGCTCTGGTTTTTTCATCAAGAATGCTTGAAATTCCTCCACCTCATCGAATGACCATATTTTCCCCTGAAACATTATACTCAGTTTTGCTGGGTAGATGATTCTTGGTTTTAATCCTAACTCCTTTGATCTCTGGAATATCATATTCCAGGTCCTTTGATCCCTTAATATAGAAACTGCTAGATCCTGTGTTATCCTGATTGTGTTTCCACAGTAATCAAATTGTTTCTTCTTGGTAGCTTATAATATTTGCTCCTTGATCTGGGAACTCCGGAACCTGGCTATAACATTCCTATGAGTTTTCTTTTTGGGATCTTTTTTTTTTTAATTTAGCATGACTGAGGTCTTTATTTCATTATTTATCACATGCTCAAGCCAGTTTAATTTTGGGGGCAACCTATAGGGAGATGGTATATACATAAACTGTATCAAATGTGCCCATAATGTTTTCTTTTTTATTTTTTTAAAAATTTTTAAAATTGATCTGTTTGTTTACTTTTAGTTTACAAGATTCAGTTCCACAATCTCTTGAGTTTCAAATTTTCTCCCCCCCTTACCCACCCCTCCCCATGGCAGCATGCAGTCAAGTATAGCATTGGCAAATCCTTTCACATTGGACATTAGTCTGGTTGTATAGAAGGGTTATAACCAATGGAGTGAATAATGGGAAAAAAGAAAGAAAACCAAACATGAAAAAGAACGATAGCATGCAGATTGCTTCAGTCTCCATTTAAACTCTGTTCTTTCTAGATCTTTCTCTGAATGTAGATATCTCCTTCCATCCTGGGACTTGTAGAGTTATCTTATAACTGTGTGTTGGTGAGAAGAGTCCAGTTTTTCAAAGCTGGTCATCACACATACAATGTGTCTGTGATTGTGTACAAATTTTTACTGGTTCTGCTTTTCTCACTTAGCATCAGTTTGTATAAGCCTCTCCAGGTGAATATGAAGATAGTCTTCTCTCCATTTCTTATAGAACAATAGTATTCCCTTACATTCGTATACCACAACTTGTTTAGCCATTCCCCAATTGATGGGCATCCCCTTAATTTCCAGTTTTTTGCCACCACAAAGAGAGCTGCAATACTTTTTGGGATCTTTTTCAAGAGGTGATAGGTAAATTCTTTCCATTTCTATTTTGCCCTCTGGTTCTAAAATATCAGGGCAGTTTTCCTTGAGAATTTCTTGAAGGATGCTTTCTAGCTTCTTTTCTTGATCATGGCTTTCAGGTAGTCCAATAATTTTTAAATTGTCTCTCCTGGATCTGTTTTCCAGGTCAGTGGTTTTTTCAATGAGATATTTCACATTGCCTTCTATTTTTTCATTTGTTTGGATCTGTTTGATACCATCTTGATTTCTCATAAAGTCATTAGCTTCCATTTGCTCCAATCTAATTCTGAAGGAATTATTCCACTTCAGTGAGCTT
>CM053581.1:50623033-50646707 GCA_028627135.1 Pseudochirops cupreus
GAGAAGATTGCCCTCAGGAACTGGGGCCAGCTTCATTGTGGAGATGGCATCTGAGCCAAGGCATGGAAGAAGAGAAACCCTTTAACAGCCGCTGGTAATGAGGGAGACTCAGGCCCGGGAGTTAGTATTTGCTCCAGCATGCACTTGAACTGGAGAAAATACCCATGCAAGTGTGTGTACACACACCTACCCCCCACCCACCCATGCCATCCATGCCACCCATGCCACTAAGGTGAGAGGTGACAGTCAAGATCAGGAACTGACTGATCCAGTTTAGTTAGAGCCACAGGGTGTGAAGGGTGGTTATGTGAAACAAGTCCAGAAAGGGAGGTGGAAAGCACTGGAGGATGCAGAATGTGGAGTTGATAGTTTGTCCTGTCTGTCATAGGGAGCCCCTGTACCTGGTGACTTGAGTAGGCCTGGTGAGTTTACAAGGTAGCACTGGAATTCAGGATCAGAGGGCCTGCTTGGTGTGGTCTGGAACAGGTCACTGCCCTTCTGAGTCTCAGTTTCTTCATACGTAAAGAGGGGGAGAATTAACCAGAACTTGTTAAATTGTGGGTTTCGTCCCACAATTTAAGAAAGACTGAAGGAGTTGTGAGTGGAAGAAGGTTAAGAAGCCCTGAACTAAACAATAAAGTCTGTGATTCTTTCTACCTCTAACAAGAAATAATTTGTTGACATGGCTAATTTTATTCCACACTGCTTAAATGCAGACTAGCACAGATTAATTCAGTAGTTCAACTAGAGACACAGTTCAAGAGCTTCCCCATTCTCCTGGCTGCCTTTTAGGACTATTGTGACTGTGGCTAAGCCCAGCTCATCACTTGGCTAGGTGACAGAATTCCCCAGTAATCTTTGGCCAAGTGTCTTCTGTTCTAGGCAAGTAAGAATTCTACAGCTTTGGCCCATATATGTAAACAGGAAGTAGGAAAAAAGAACAAAGGTTATCTGAAAACCTGTGTAGTAGTTCCATATAAAGATTTTTTCCTCCTCCAAAAAAATTTCTAAGGGAAGTTAATATACTAAAAACCACTCTCAGAAAGTGCTCTGTACGTTAGTTACTTGCCAGCTAATATCAGTTAATTAGTCTGTGACTGTAAGGTTTTCTTAGTGTTTCTTTCAGTTTATCTTGATGGTGTGAATTTAGCTCTGGTCAGAGAGCCCAGGTGAATACTTTTAAAAATTTCATCCACAGGATTGCCATAGCAACGGTCTAGTGGACCGAGCACTAGACTGGTCTAGGGGTTGGAAGACTGTGGTCTTGATGCTTTCTGCTCTGTCACAAGCTCAGCAAGTCACCCACTTTAAGTCTCAGGTTCTTAGCATGTAAAATGAGCATAGCAATAATTATCCCTCCCTAATTTATCAGGCTGTTGTGAAGAGAAAGGAGTTAATGGATGACTGAACTTTGAACTCTGGGGAGGGAAAGCCCTGGTTTCATCATAAAATAGAGCAGCTGTTGTCTGCTCTGCCAAGCTGGACTGGTCTGGAAATCATATAACCGTATACTTGCCAAAGGTGACAGAGTTTTGAGTCTGGACTCTGACTTATAATACTAGCCGTGGGACCCTGGGCAAGTCAGATCACTCATCTGAACCCCTATTTCCTAAGCTTCATGGTGGTTAGCAGTAACATCTCCTAAAGCAGAGAGGAGCAGTGGGGTTAAAGCAGGTCGAAGAAAGCTTGCTGGGAGAACCAGCCTGGTAGAGTCATCCTCATGGCCTTGGGATGGAAGTGGGAATAGGACTACAAATGAGAGAAAAGTGGAAAAGATTCTCAAAAAGCTTCTACACAAACTTACCTCCGTGCTTGGACCCTGACACCACTGTCCCTGAGGCACTTACAGAGATATTAGAAATGGCATGAAAGACAACACCGGTGGGAAAAACAGCTCAAGTGCCCAATGATAGCATGAATCAGAGCTGGCATTCCTCACATCCTTTCAGGTTTGCAAAGGGCTTTACAAATACTGTCCCATGTGATCCTCACAACAGCCTTGTGAGGTAAATACTGTTATTATTCCCATTTTACAGACGAGGATCAGACAGCTAGTACACATCTGAGACAAGGATTTGAACTCAACTCTTCCTGACTGCATCTCTGTGTAAAGGAAGTACATTTGTAAAGGCACCGAGGGACCAGACTCCATGATATTTGAAGAAGGGGAGAATGCAAAGGGGGTAGGAGAAGTCTTGAACCTTGTGAATCCCCCCAAGAGGTGACTGAGAACCTTAATAACTGTTAGTCTGTATGCCTACTCTCACCTCTATACAAAGTCATCTCTGTGAAAGTTGAGGGATTCCTGACATAGTCTGTTCATTAATGCACCACATCTTTGCTGTCTCACAATTGATTGGAAACTATAGAGAGAATACATGATAGTCCCATTGTGGGACTGTTTGCTGATAACAAAATGCCACCTCACAGGCTCTTTGATAACAAAGTGCCTTCTACCCATAGATCAAGATCCTTTAGGATTCCTTTGGAAAGGTAACCACAGAAACAATCTTGTGATAGCAAACATCAGACAAGGGGTGGCTGGGTGGTGCAGTGAATAGAGCACCAGGAGGAGTCAGGAGGACTTGAGTTCAAATCCAGCCTCAGACACTTAACATGTACTAGCCGTGTGACCTTGGGCAAGTCACTTAACTCCAGTTACCTTGCCCTCCCCCCTCTAAAAATCAAAAAACAAAAAATCCAAACATCAGACAAGACAGTCGACCAGCAAGCATCTTTTAAGTGTTGACTTACTGTATGCTAGGCACTGTGCCAAGTGTAGGGGATACAAAGAAAAGCAAAAACCTGGTTTCTGTCCTCAAGGAGCTTACCCTCTTTTTAAAAATTTAATATTTTATTTATTTATTTTTAGTTTTCAACATTCGTTTCCACAAGATTTTGAGTTACAGATTTTCTTCCCATCTTTCCCCTACCACCCACTCCAAGATAGCCTACTGAGTACCTTTTCCCCCAGTCTGTTCCTTCTTATATCCTCCCCCATCACCTCCCTAACTTTCTGGTAGGGCAAGATGGATTTCTATACCCTGGTGCCTGTATAGCTTATTTCCCAGTTGCATGTAAAAAACCAATTTTTTAAACATTTGTTTTTAAAACTTTGATTTCCAGATTCTTGCCCCTTTTCCCTCCTCACTCATCGCCGTAGATAGTCCCTTCTCTCAGCCTGCCAGGCTGCCTTCAGTGGGAGATTTGTTTCTCGCTGTCACTTTGTGGGTTCTGTAGCTCTAAAATTTATTTAGAGTCACATTTTACAGGTATTGGGGGTGGTTGGTGCGAAAGCTCAGCAAGTTCCTGCTTTTACTCTGCCATCTCGGCTCTGCCTCCCCAGTAGGAGCGGACCTTCTGATGGAAGAGATACCATGTCAATAGCTGGGTGGATTATAGGGTGTGTGAAACAGAGTATAGTGTAAGAAGACTGGAAAGGTCAGAAGTGTCCAGGTTAAGAAAAGCGTTAAATGCCCAATAGAGGTGTTTATATTTGATTCTGGAGGTAACGGGCCCATTGAGTTAGGGTGGGTGTGGTTTGTGATACACCAAAAAGTATTCTCCCCTGTATTGGAGGAAATATAGCACAGAATTCAGATCAAGGAATTTATCTTCACTATCCATAGGGAATTCTTATTTCCTATGGATAGCGAGGTCCTCCCCATATTTATGGATATTTGTGTTGATTGCCTTAAGTTCCAAGACTTTGGAGCCTCTTGAAATAGATCTGTAATCACTGAAAAAGAATTTTGCCTATCCATACGCAAAGGAAAGACAAAGTAGATGGGAATGTTTATTGCACAGATTTCACCATGCATTTTGAATGGACACCCCATAGAGCTTATCCACCAGTATACGTGGGACAAACAATAAGATGTGGACCTAGACAAAAAAGAGAAAGAAAATGGACTGTATTTCTTTTAGGAAACTACAAAGCACTTTTACTGAACCTAAGCTTTCCCTACTAGCAAAGGCACATCTTTTTCAGGACAAACATTTTACCAGTGTTGCTATATGGCAACTAAGGAAACCACTACTTCCGAAAAAGGAAAGATATGTACCACACAGAGGGAACTGGAAAGGCTCGTGAAGTTTGTGAGTGGGCTGCAACATGAAACCATTGAAGAAATTGAAAGAAAAACAGGTATAAAGAGTGTCATGAAGGAATAGTATGACAGAAAGAGAAGATGGGAGTCAAGAGGGAGAGCAAACAGGTAAAGGGCCCGATTGCTTCACAGGTACCCTTGAGATGTTTAGGAGGAAGTGAGGAAGTCCTCCAGCATGTTGGTACATCCCCAGCGGGAAGTGGGGGAACTTTTAGGAGGATATGAACGAGAGTGGCACAGGATGGGCAGGTTTGGATGAGTTTGCAATCTGCATCATTTGAAGGAACCCCCAAATTGATGAGACCATAAACCAGTTTGAGAGTAAAATGATGTTAATGTCCTATTTATCTCCCCCCACCCACTTCTTTCCACCCCAGTTGTTGTAATGAAATTAGTTAGTAAACCTTAAAACTCTGTAAAAATTTAATTTATTATTATTGAAGATGGTAGCCATCATTATATAGTTGTGTCCAACCCTTGCCAGCTGACATCTAGTATTACACTGCTAGTTCATTGCAGATTCTTGATAATTCATGATAATGTTTTCCTGGGGTAAAAATTTATTTTGTAATTGTATCTTATTACAACTTAAATATCTGTTGTGAATCCAATGAACCCTTTTCCTTCCCATGTCTAAGCCCCAGAACTGTTTCATTTCTACAGAAATTGTTTCATAGATGGGGAAACAACTACATCCAGTCTTGGAATTTGATTTCATCAGATTCATGAGGCAAGGCCTAAGGGATGATACCATTGTGGGGTGGTGGAAAGAGCACTGGATTTGGAGTTAGGAATGCAGATCTTGGCTCTGTCACCTTTGGCAAGTTATTTAATGCTACTCTTGGGACCCTGCTTTCTTCTATAAGATAAGTGAGATTCTTAACATTTCTAAGGACCGTTTCAGTTCTAAAATATTTTATCAAATCCTAAGAAAATTGCCATCCATGCCTATATTGCAAAACTACAACAGGTTTCTCTAAAGATCTGTTGGGGCTATTACTTGAGAGGCCACAAGATAGGTGATCCTTCTCTGAAAGTCTATCCCATGAGCCTCTGTTATCTCTAACTTTCTGCATATCTCTTTGCATCTTTCATTATGTCTTATGTCTCAGTGCCTCTTTTTTTACTTTATGTTGACTTTTCCATCTTTTCTCTCTCTCTCTCTCTGTCTTTTACTCCTTCCTTAATTGGTTATATATATTGGATTAAGTCATGTGAAGTCAACAAAAGAAGTAACCCAGACCCATAGTCCCAGGAGCTAACGGGTATTAGATAATATGCAGTATATCAATTAGCGGTAGAAAATCCAGTCTGTCACATGGGTGCTTATGTTTCCCTGATCCTTTGCATCTTTCTGTATGATAGAGGTAGGTAGGGAAAAAACTGGGGAAATTCTTGAGGGTATTTTGATCTTTCATCAAATCTAAAGAAATAGCACTCATAGATCTTGTTTTGTTCAGTCAGCCACCAAAGTGATTTTTCTTAAAATTCAGGTCCAATCACATTTTTCCCCCCACTCCAGTGGCTCCCTATCTGGACCAAATACAAAATGCTCAGTTTCGCATTCAAAGTCCTTCATAACCTAGCCCCCATCTACCTTCCACTACTCTTCAGTCTAGTGATGTGTTCTCCTGGCTATTCCACAAACAAGACACTCTATCTCTCAGCTCCAGACATTTCCCCTGGTACGCCACCTAACAATAGATGTTCTCCTCTTCTCCCCCAGTATTCTCTCTTGGTAAAGTCATCGGTTTGTTGGGTTTAACTCTCATCTTTAAGATCCCAGACTCCCAGATTTGTGTAACCAGCCCTTTTCTCTCCCCTGAGCTTCAGTTCTGCATTCCCAGTTGCTTGTGGGACTTTTTTTTTCAAAGAGAATGTCCTGAAGACATCTTAAACTTGACGTGTCTAAAACTAAAATGATTTCCCCCCTAAACTCCTAACTTCTGCTAAACATTCCTAATTCTGTCAAAGGAACGACCGTCATTCCAGTGTTTCATGCTTGTAATCTTGGTGTTATTCTGTTTCTCACCCTATTTAAGCACTCAGTACACTTCCCGGCATGTTGTTCTCATTCAGTCGTACCCAGCCCTTTGTGATGCCTTGGACCATAGCACTCTTCTGTGCTTTACTATTTCCCAAAGTCTGTCCAAGCTTATGTCCATTGCTTCCATGACACTATTTATCCATCTTATCCTCTGCTTTCCCCTTCTCTTTTTGCCTTCAAACATTAGGGTCTTTTCCAGTGAGTCTTAATCTTCTCATTATGTGGCCAGAATATTTCAGCTTCAATATTTGTCCCTCCATTGAAATAGTCTGAATTAATTTATTTAATTATTAGCTGATTTGATCTCCTTGCTGTCCAGAAGACTCTCAAAAGCCTTCTCCAGTGTTCCAGTTTGAAAGCATGAATTCTGTGGCACTCAGCTTTCCTTATAGGTCTGTTCTCACCCCATACATGACTACTGGAAAAACCATAGCTTTTATTCTAAGGGCCTTTGTCAGAAAGGTGTTATTTCTGCTTTTTACTATGCTATCCAAATTTGACATAGCTTTCCTTCCAAGGAGCAAGTGTCTTTTAATTTCATTGTTGCAGTTGCCATCTGCAGTGATCTTTGAGTCCAAGAATGTAAAATCTGGCACTTTCCATTTCTTCTCCTTCTCTTTGCCAGGAAGTGATGGGACCAGTTGCCATGAACTTAACTTTTTTAAATATTAAGCTTCAAGCCAACTTTTACACTCTTTCACTCTCATCAAGAGGCTTCTTTATTCTTTACTTTTTGCCATTAGAGTGGTATGTCTGTATATTTGATGTTTCTCCTTGGAACCTTAATTCCAGCTTTGATTTATCCAGCTTGGTGTTTTGCATGCTGTACCCTGTATATAAATTAAAATAAAGTAATGATATACAGCCTTGCCATACTCCTTTCCCAAACTTAAACCAATCACTTGTTCCATGTTCAGGTCTAACTGTTGCTTCTTGACCTGCTTACAGGTACCTCAGGAGACAAGTAAAATAAGCTGGTGCTCCCATCTCTTTGAGGACTTGACACGTTTTGTTGTGATCCACACAGTCAAAGATTTTTGTGTGGTCAGTGAAGCAGAAGTAGACATTTTTCTAGAATTCCCTTGTTTTTGCCATAATCCACCAAATGTTGGCAGTTTGGTCTCTAGCTCCTCTCTTTCTTTGAAAGCCAGTCTGCTCTTCTGGTGATTCTCAGTTCACATGTTACTGAAGCCTGGCTTGTAGAATCTTAAGCATAACCTTGCTGGCATGTGAGACGAGTGCAGTCATTCGGTGATTTGAACATTTTTGGCATTGCCCTTCTTTAGGATTGGGATGTAAAATGAATTTTTTTTTCCAATCCTGTGGCCACTGTTGAATTTTCCATATTTATTGGCTTATTGAGCGCAGCACTATAGCAGTGTCTTCTTTTAGGATTTTCAGTAGCTCTGCCAGAATTCTGTCACCTCCACTGGGCTTATTGTTAGCAATGCTTCGTAAGGCCCACTTGACTTCATTCTCCAGGGAGTCTGGCTCTAGATCAATAACCACACCATTCTAGTTATTGGTGACATTAAGATCTTTCTTGTATGATTCTTCTGTATATTCTCACCACTTCTACTTCATTTCTTCTTTTTCTGTTAAGTTCCTACTATTTTTATCATGCTCAGTTTTGCATGAAACATTCCCTTGATATCTCTGGATTTTTTGAAGAGAGCTCCTTTCTTTCCTATTCTGTTGTTTTCTTCTATTTCTTTGCATTGGTCATTGAAGAAAACCTTATCTCTCTTTGTTGTTCTCTGGAATTCTGCATTCAGTTAAGTATATCTTTCCCTTTCTCCTTTCCCTTTCCTTCTTTCCTCAGCTATTTGTAAAGTCTCATCAGATAATTATTTGCTTTCTTGCTCTTTTCTTTGAGATGTTTTTTTTGTTGCTGCCTCCTGCATAATATTATGAACTTCTTTCCATAGTTCCTCAGGTATTCTGTCTACCAGAGCTAAGTCCTTAAATCTATCCGTCACTTTCACTTCATATTTATGAGGGATGTTATTTTGGTCATACCTATATAATCTGATGGATTTCCCTATTTTCTTCAATTTAAATTTGAATTTTGTAATAAGAAGCTCATGATTTAAGCCACAGTCAGCTCCAGGTCATGTTTTCACTGAGTGCGTAGAGTTTCTCTACACCTTTGGCTGCAAGGTACATGAACAGTCTGATTTCTTTATTGACTGTCTGGTGATGTCCATGTATAGAGTCACTTTTTTGGTTGTTGAAAAAGTGTCTGCTATGACCAGCGAGTTATCTTGACAAAACTAGTCTCTGCCCTGCTTCCTTTTGTGCTACGAGGCTCCACTTACCTGTTATTCCAATTATCTTTTGATTTCCTGCATTAGCATTCCAATCCCCTATGATGAATGTGATGTTTTTTTTGGTGTTATTTCTAGAAAGGTGTAGATCTTCATAGAATTGATCAGCTTTGGTCTCTTTAGCATCAGTGGTCAGCATAGTCTTGTACTACCGTGTTTTTGAACAGTTTGCCTTGGATTGAAACAGATACTATTCTTGAGATTATATCCCACTACTCGTTTTCTCACCCTTTTATTGACTTTGAGGCCTACTCCATTTCTTCTAACGGCTTCTTGCCAGCAGTAGTATATGTATGTAATGATCCCCTGAATTAAATTCACTGACGCCCAAGATGCCAATGTTTATTAATCTTTCCGTCTCCTATTTGACCATATCCAGCTTACTTTGGTTCATAGATCTTACATTTCAGACTCCTCTGCAATATTGATCTTTGTAGCATTGGACTTTCCTTTCCTTACCAGACACATTCTCAGCTGAACTTTCTTTTGGTTTGGGCCAGCTGCTTCATTCTTTCTGGCACTACTTGTAGTTGTCCTTTGTTCTTCCCCGGAAGCATGCATATGGGCCACCTTGTGACCCAAGGGGCTCGTCTTCTAGTGCTAGATCTTTTAACATTTTAACATTGTCCGTGGGGTTTTCTCAGCAAAGTATACACAGCAGGTGCTTAGTAAAGGCTTGTTTTCCTCTCCCCCCATTTCCAGTCAGTTGCCGCATGTTGCGGTTCCTACCTTCATCACGTCTCCTACGTCTCTCTCTCCTTTCTAGTCACACAGCTACTGCATCAGACTTCTGATTTTTCTTAGGCTCAGTCCTCTCACCACTCCCATCTACCTTACACAAGAGCAGATAACCACGTGACTCCCCTACTCAACCAAATGCAGTGGCATAAACTCCTTTGTGTAGCTTTTAAATTCCTATGCAACCTGGTCTAAGATGCAGTCTGTCTTTCCAGACTTATTGGATGTTGCTCCCCCACCTTCAGCCCTTTCACTGTTTAATCAAACTGGCTTTCTCTCTGTTCTTCACACAAAACACATCTCCCATCTCTTTCAATGAATAAGTATTTATTAAGGACCTACTCTATGCCAAGCACTGTGTTAAGCACTAGGGCACAAAAAGAGGCAAAAGGCAAGGCCTGCCTTTGAGGAGCTCAGAGTCTAATGGGGGAGACATCATGCAAACATATATATGATGTAAGCCATATACGGAATAAATGGGAAATAATTAAGAGAGAAGGCTTGAGTAACAGAGAAGACTTCTATGAAAGATGGGACTTAACGGAATTCAGGGAAGGCAGTAAGCAGACTCGAGGAGAGAGCTGTTCCAGACAAGATGAACCTCCTTGCTAAGGGGGCACCTCTGACACAGACGGGAAAGGAGGAGAGAATGGGAGATGATGGCGAGGGATTCTGAGATGAAGAGAAGAGGGAATTCCCATCCCATAGCCTCGGGGGAATTCTTCAGCTGATAAAGAGTGAGGAAGGGAAGTTTGGAAGGCTTGAGAAGGAAGGTGATACAAGGAATCAGAAAGGGATAACAAAAATACTGAACTGCCTTGATGCAGTGAAGGCTCTGTTGATGTTGGATAACATGAATTTGCAATGTATCCAGTTGGCTAGTGAATAGGAAGCAGATGGTAGTAGTAATCTAGGGTTGAGATTTGGCAACAAGGGAGCAGTGATGGGACAGACTGGGCAAGGGATTCAAGAGCAGATGACATCTTAGGGTTGGAAAGGCTGACTGTTGATTGAGGTTGGAGAGCAAAGAAAGTGAAATCCCAGGGGTGGAGGTCTTCATTCTAACACTAATATCAGGATGGAGATCTCTGTGAAAGCAAAGAACAACTGTAAGAGAGATAAAGCTCTGGGAGATGTGGGATGATAGGAGGTTATGGTCAGAGGAATGTCAAGGTTCCCAATTAGAGAAATGGGACACTTGTGGATAACGGTGAGAGGTAGTATATGCTCATTGTATGTGGCTAAGGTAGATATGAAGGTGGTCATAAGGCTTAATGAGGTTGAGGGACATCTACATTGATATTAGAGTCCTGTGCTATAAGGTGAGGAGTTGGGCAGCAGAGAGACATGGCAAGAAAGGTCCTGAACTCAGTAAGAAAGGAGAGAGAAGGACACTACAGCAATCTTAATTTTAATTGGTTGGGAAATTGCCATTAAGTGTACTTCCAAAGAGGAAAGTTTAATGCATGAAGGTGGTAAAGAGAAAGTCTGGCAATAATGATGGGGAGCAAGAAGCATTTCAACTCCTCTAGGACCAGTATGATGGGGCTACATGCCTAGTGCTAACTAAGGTAAATCAGCATACAACCTCCCACACCCCCTTTGAGAAGTATACAGTATGAAATGCTTCTGTAATCTCAGGAATTGTATTTTTCAAATAATTCTTATTTTTAAAGTATTGTGCTCAAAATCATCTTCTGTTAACAGGAGAAAACTGCTGCTTCTTTGAGTTATTTTCCTTTTGTGAATTAAGACGACTTTATCATCATATTCATCAGCCCATTGAGTAGGAGACTAAACCTGATATTCTAGGTTTGGAATCTAAATATTGACAAACCCGTTTTTGTGAGATAAAATAATAAGAGAATTCCAAATGGCTTAGACTTCCAGGCAAACTAGCAATTGCCACCTGACTTAACCTAAAGCAAATCAGCCATAGAGGTTGAAAGAAATTGTGTGAACTCTAATCTCTGAGGGGTGGAAGAGAATAAAGGATGAAGAGGAATGCTTGCTCTTGGCCAGTAGACAGATGGGGGTGGGCAACAAAAAAGCAGTATGACTGTCTTTGATCAGCAGAGGCTGGAGCAGAAACAAAATTATTTTTGACTGGAAGCAATGACAGCAACATCATAAAGGGGGTAAAGATTCCTTCTCTTCTTATAAAGGGGACTGTTTAAAAAGAAAGGAGTTGCAAAGAAGAGAAACAGTGTTTATCAGGTTTTCACAAACAAAAATATTCCAGGAAGAATCATAGCTTTTGCAAAAATCAAAGGCCGAAAACAAAGAAAAATAAGGATGAAGTAGTAGAATCAGAAATTTAAAACTGAGACCTTTATATGCCACCTAGTCAATACCTCCCCTGTTTTACTAGTGAGGAAACAGATCCAGCAAGATAAAAGAGTTGTCCAGGGCCACAGAGAGTCTGGACTCGAACCTGTGGCCTCTGTGCTGCTGCTGCTGCTACAGAGCTTCTTCTTCCCTCTTTAGAGCATCCTTCCCATCCTCTGCAGTGGCAATAAAGGGAGCCTCCTGTTCCAGAGACTAAAAGCAAGGAATCCTGCTGCATTGGTCATCATTTATGTTAGGGATGTTGCCAAATCATCTCCTTGTACAGCCATTAGTCTTTAGTAGCCAACTATGAGTTATTATTGTAGCATACAAGTCTTCTTTCACTAACCCTAAAGAAGAGATCTTCAAAACACAATATCGATCATACCAAGAAGAGAACACAAAGAACAGAGAACAAAAGCAGAGCACTTGGCTCTCTTTTTCACAGCCCCTTTGAACCCAGACTGTATGCATCATGTGAAAGTGCTGTCAATCTCCAGACATTCAGAATGCTGGGCTGTATAAGCTGGGAGGCATCTTAAAGACTCTCTTGATCAAGCCTCTCCTTTTGGAGATAAAGAGACTGGGTAGGGGGAAGGGAGAGGGCTCGTCTGAGGTCACAGGCTGGGGAGAGAGTGTCTGGAGTGGCTTAATGAAGGACTTCCTAAGTGCCAGACACTCTGCTTTTGTATTTGCTGGAAATCTCAAGAAAGGCGAAAACACAGTCCCTTCCCTCAAATGGTTCACAATCTAATGGAGAAAGAAGCGAATACTTATGTACATACAAGATATAGAAGTGCGTGTGTTTATTCTGTATACATGTACACACACACACACACAGAGTGGATTCTCATCATTTGTGGTAGTTATGTTCCATAGTTACTGTGAGCACTGAATTAGCGAATATAGAACCATTGCTCCAAGGCAGTGGTTCTCAACCTTCCTAGTGCTCAACCCTTTTAATACTCGTATGTGGGCGGACCCGCCTGGAGATGGATAGAAGAGTGGTGTCTCAGTTCCTAAGGCCATCTCAAATATGTGTTTTCCAATGGTCTTAGGCGACCCCTGTGACCCCTGTGAAAGGGTCGTTTGACCCCAAAGGGGTTGTGACCCACAGGTTGAGAACTGCTGCTCCAAGGGGAAACACAGGGCTAGGCTCTCTTAAGCCTCTGGGCACAGCATTTACTGTAGCACTTTTTGGAGCAGTCTCACATACAGATCAGTCAGTTTCCTTTTTCTGGATGACCATATTGTTGATACGTTAACATTGAACTCAGAGCCAACAGCACTATGGCTTATATTTGAAGGAAGCTTATCTAACACATATTTTCTCTGCAAGTCACTTCACAACCTTCTTAGGCTTCTATGTCTTTGGCTTTGAAACACTAGACAACATTTCAGCACAACACTTGAGGGCCATTTTAAACGGTGAAATGACCAACAAAAATGCAGTGCACTCAATATAGAGCGAAAAGGACACTTGCTTTTAATAGGATAGCTGAAACAAGGTCAAGACCTGCCTTATTTGACCTCAGCTGGGGATGTGCATGTCAGGCGACTCACATTTTTCACCACCCTGCAGATGACTGCTGGTGCACCATGAGTATTGATTTTGGGGGTTACAAATAAATTTTAGTAAGTAGGCAATTTCACAAATACAGAATCTATGAAGAATGAGGATTGTCTGTGTTTCTATATGTGTATGTATACATGATGTAAATGGAAGTTGACCTGATAGGGCCTCCTGTCAAAGGTAGGACTCAAACTTTTGGGCTCCTGGCTTTCTGGATAGAGGGAGTTCTGCCGCAGCCATTGTCTTCTTTGGACTTGATCTCCTTCAGATAGCACTTCTGCATGACTGCTCCTATAGCTTGTCGGCTTGGTTTTGGCTTGGCTTTTTTTTTTAATTTTTAATGTAGCTTTAGGGAGAAGATCAAAAGTTTGAAGGGCTTTTAATGGGTATATTTTTTTAGCTCACTGCTGGTAAGGATACCCCTTTTACAATGCTAAGTATAGTAATAATCTGCCATATGGTCAGAACCAGTACAAACAGCAAATCCTGGAGTGAAGTTTTAATGTCCCTCTGCCCCTGTGACTGGACTGGGTGGGAGAAAGTAGTCAAAATGTGTGGTGCTCTTAATGGAAGGACAGTAAAAAAAATGAGGCTTCTAGTTTGCATCATTGTTCCAGTGGGAATTCCTTTAAGGATCAGGACTGTGTTCCCCAGATGTCCCTGTGGATGGTATACAGCAGACCTGCACAATTTGTAAACTTCTTCGGGCTGCAAATAGGTTAGACTAGAGACAGACTGAGGATGTTTGGTTGCCTTGGGTCATGTGACAAATAGGAAAGTGCTAAGTGGCAACTCTAAATTTTTCAAGGACTGCCCTAAATCCTGTGGCAGGCCACAAGCAGCCTCAAGGGCTGTTATGTTGTGCAGGCTTAGTATACAGTGTAGTGGATAGAGCTTTGGACTGGGAGTTCTGTGGCTTGGGTTCTAGGCCTGGCTGAACTGCCAATTCACTTGGTAACTTTGAGCAAGTCCTTTCTCCAAAGGTCAGTTGGAGGGTAATTTAAAATGAGGTAAAATCTCCCTTCTCTGCAGAGGTGACAAGGGTGATCTCAGCTGCATATTACAT
The DNA here is from genome assembly GCA_028627135.1 of Pseudochirops cupreus. Lineage (NCBI taxonomy): Eukaryota > Metazoa > Chordata > Mammalia > Diprotodontia > Pseudocheiridae > Pseudochirops > Pseudochirops cupreus. The sequence continues at coordinate 50,637,222 of CM053581.1, forward strand.
ACGCCATCAGACAAGGTTGATGTCTTGGTCAGTTTGGTTTTTTTCCTTCTTCTGTAATCTTTCTTCAAGGAATGGCTCAATGGTTAAGGGGTATATTCAGAAATAAGGGTAATAATAAAATTGACCAAATGGAAAAGAAAGTACAAAAGCTCATTGAAGAAAATAATACCTTAAAGATTAGAATTGAACAAATGGAAACTAATGACTCTGGGACATCAAGATATGATAAAATTTAAAACAGTTTAAAAAAATAGAAGTGTGAAATTTCTTATTGGAAAAACAGCTGACCTAGAAAATAGATCCAGGAGAGATAATATAAGAATTATTGGCATACTTGAAAGCCATGATTTAAAAAAAAATGCTTGGACATCATCTTTCAAGAAATTATTAAAGAAAACTGCCCTGAAATATTAGAACCAGAGGGCAAACTAGAAATGGAAAGAATCTACCATTTATCCCCTGAAAGAGAGTCTAAAATAAAAACTCCCGGGAACATCACAGCCAAATTCCAGAGTTTACAGATCAAGGAAAAAATATTGCAAACAGCCAGAAATACAAACAAAACCCAAGTATCACGGCGCCACAGTCAAGATTACACAGGGCTTGGTGGCGTGGAGTGTGATAGACAGGACAGCGAAGGAGCTAGGGTTACATACACCCAAGAATCACCTGCTCAGCAAAATTGAATATCATCTTTGTGGGGATAAAATGAACATTTAAGGAAATAGAGGACTTTCAAGCATTTTTAATTAAAAGACCAGAACTGAATTAAAAAATTGACCTCTAAATACATGACTCAAGGGAAACATCTAAAGGTAAAAAAGAAACAAGAAATATAAAACATAAGCTATTCAATAGGGTTAAACTGTTTATATTTCTGCATGGCAAGATAATATTTGTGACTCTTAACAACTTTATTTCCATAAGAGCAATTAGAAGGAGTATATATAGACAGACTACCGGTATGAATAGAAGGTGACTTTGATGGGATGATAGCCCAAAAAACAAAATAAAGGAGTGAGAAAGAAAATTGCACTGGAAGAAGAAGGAGGGGAAGATTGAATGGGATAAATTATCCCAAATAAAAGTATCATGAAAAAAGCTGTTATAATGGAGGAGGAAAAAAGGATGGGAGGTGGTGGGCAAAGGTTTAACCTTACTCTCATCAAAACTGGCTCAAAGAGGGAATTACATGTATACTTAGTTGGATATAGAAGTCTGTCTTACCCTATAAGGAAGTAAAAAGGAACAGGGATAGTGGGGAGAGGGGGACCTGATAAAAGGAAGGAGAAATGATTGGGGAAGGAAGTGATTAGAAGTAAAACATCTGTGAAGAGGGAAAAGGTACAGGGTACAAGAGGGGGATAAACTAGTGAAAAATAGCATGGAGGGAAATACAGAGTTATCATAACTAAATGTGATTGGGTTGAACTCAACCATAAAACAGAAGCAGACTGAAAATGGATTAAAAACCAGAATTCTACAATTTGTTGTTTACAAAAACACATGTGAAGCAGAGAAATACAGGGTAAAAGTGAGGGGCCAGAGCAGACTCTATTATGCTTCAGCTGAAGCAAGGAAAGCAGGGGTAGCAATCATGATCTCAGACAAAGTGAAAGCAAAAATAGATCTAATTAAAAGAGATAAAGAAGGAAACTATATCTTGCTGAAAGGTACCGTAGACAATGAAGTCATATCAATACTCAACATATATGCACCAAATGGTATAGCATCTAAATTTTTTTTGGTTTTTTGCTTTTTGGAAGGGGAAAGGCAGGGCAGTTGGGGTTAAGTGACTTGCCCAAGGTCACATGGCTAGCAAGTATTAAATGTCTGAGGCTGGAGTTGAACTCAAGTCCCCCTGACTTCAGGGCTGGTGCTCTATTCACTGTGCCACCTAGCTGCCCCCATTTTTTTGCTTTTTTCCTTTTTTTGGAGGGTGGGGGCAGGGCAGTTGGGGTTAAGTGACTTGCCCAAGGTCACAAGGATAGTAAGTGTTAAGTGTCTGAGTCCTTCTGACTCCAGGGCTGGTGCTCTATTCACTGCGCTACCTACCCAACTCCTATCCAAATTTTTGAAGGAAAAGTTGAATGAGTTATAGGAGGAAATAGATAATAAAACTATACTAGTGGGGAACCTCAACTTTTCCCTCTCAGAACTAGGTTAATCTAACAAAAAAAAAATAAGAAAGAAGTTAAGGTGAATAAAATTCTGGAAAAGTTAGATATGCTAGATCTCTAGAGAAAATTGAATGGGAATAGGAAGGAATATATCTTTTTCTCAGCAGTGCATGGCAGCCACACACAAGAAAATTGACCATGCATTAGAATATAAAAACCTTCCAACCAAATGCAGAAAATCAGAAATAATAAGTGCATCTTTTTTAGATCATAATGAAGTAAAAATAACATTCAATAATGGATAATAGAAAAAGAGATTAAAAATTAATTGAAAAGTGTTTTAATCCTAAAAAACAAGTGGGTCAAAGAACAAATTATAGAAACATTTGATAATTTCATGAAAGAAAATGACAAAAAGACAACATACCAAAATTTATGGGATGCCCCACAGCAGTACTTAGGGGAAATTTATATCTCCAGTTGCGTACATCATTAAAATAGAGAAAAAGCAGATCAATGAATTGGGTTTACAACTTAGAAACTAGAAAATAACAAATTAAAAATCCCCAATTAAAAACCAAATTGGAAATCTTGAAAATCAAAGGAGAGCTTAATAAAATTGAAACTAAGAAAACCATTGAATTAATAAATAAAATTAGAAACTGGTTTTATGAAAAAGTAACAACAACAACAAAATGGATAAACCATTGGTTAATTTGATTTAAAAGAGGAAAAAAGAAAACCAAATTACTAGTGTCAAAAATGAAAGGATGAATTCACCACCAATGAAGAAGAAATTAAGACAATTGTTAGGAGCTGTTTTGCCCAATTATATGCCAATAAATTTGACAATCTAAATGAAATGGAAGAATATCTTAAAAAAAGAAATTACTTAGATTAACAGAAGAAGAAATAAAATACTTAACCCAATCTTAGAAAAAGAAATTGAACAGGCCATCAGTGAACTTACTAAGAAGAAATATCCAGGACCAGATTCACAAGCAAATTCTACCACACATTTAAAGAACAATTAATCTCAGTACTATATAAACTATTTGGAAAAATAGGTAAAGAAGGAGTGCTAACAAATTCCTTTTATGACACAAATATGTTGCTGATACCCAACCCAGGAAAAGCCAAAACAGAAAGAAAATTGTAGGATAATTTCCCTAATGAACATGGTGTAAAATTTTAAATAAAATATTAGCAAAAAGATTACAGCAATATATCACAAGGATCATATGCCATGAGCAGGTGGGATTTATGCCAGGAATGCAGAGCTAGTTCTGTATTAGGAAAACTATTAGCATGATTGACCATATCATTAACAAAACCAACAGAAATCATATGCTTATCTCAGTAGATGCAGAAAAAGCCTTTGACAAAATATAACACCCATTCCTATTAAAAACACTAGAGAGCATAGGAATAAATAGAACTTATCTTTTTGTTTCTTGTTTTTTGTTTTTTGTTTTTGTCTCCGTAGCACTACTTACAGTGCCAGTGCCTTGCATTTACTATAAATTTTGGTTGAATTGAATTTGCCATTCACGAGTAACCAAATAGTGTAAAAACTGTATACAAAAGGATCCTTAAAGGCTTAATTTATAAACAAATGAAATCTGAAGAACAGGGAAAAAATAAAGATGACAAGGCTTTGGTGACAACAATATATTCTAATAGAACTTATCTTAAAATGATTAGTAATATTTATCTAAAACCATCAGCAAGCATTATCTGTAATAGGGATATGCTAGAAGCCTTCCCAGCACTATCAGGTGAAGCAAGGATGCCCATTATCACCTCTGTTATTTAATGTTATAGTAGAAATGTTAGCTATAACAGTAAAAGAAAAACAAATTAAAGGAATTAGGATAGGCAATGAAGGAAACAAAACTATCGCTCTTTGTAGATGATATAATGTTATACTTAGAAAATCCTAGACAATCAAATAAAAAACTACTTGAAATTATTAACAACTTCAGCAAAGTTGCAGAATACAAAATAAACCATATAAATCATCAGCATTTCTATAAATTACTGACAAAGTCCAGCAGCAAGAGATAGAGAAATTCCATTTACAATAATTGTAGGTAATATAAAATACTTGGGAGTCTACCTGCCAAGACAAAGCCAGGAACTATGTGAACACAACTATAAAACACTTTTCACACAGTCACCCAAACAGTTGGAGAAATATTATATTGTTCATTGGTAGACTGAGCCAATGTAATAAAAATGACAGTTCTACCTAAATTAATCTATTCAGTGCCATATCAGTTAACCTATCAGAAAATTATAGAACTAGAAGAAATAATAACCAGATTCATCTGGAAAAACAGAAGCTCAAGGATAACAAGGGAATCGTTAAAAAAAAAATACGAAAGAAGGCAATCTAGCCATACCAGATCTCAAACTATATTATGAAGTGGTGATTAGCAAAACAATCTGGTACTGGCTAAGAAATAGAGTGGTGGATCAGTGGAATGGATTAGTTACAAATTGCATTATCACAAATGACCATAGTACTCTAGTGTATGATAAACCCAAGATTAAGCTTTTGGAACAAAAACTAATTTGACCAAAACTGCTGGGGAAACTGGAAAACAGTAAGACAGAAACTAGACCAACATCTCACACTGTATAGCAAGATAAGGTCAAAATGGGTACATGATTTACACACAAAGGGTGATACCGTAAGCAAATTAAGAGAGTATGGGATAGTTTATGTATCGGATTTGTGGATAAGGAAAGAATTTAAGACCAAAGAAGATATAGAATGGATTATAAAATAGATAACTTTGATTATATAAAATTCAAAAGTTTTTTTCACAGACAAAACCAATGCAACCAAAATTATAAGGAAATCAGAAAACTGGAGGGGAGGGGTTTACAAATATCTCTGATAAGGACCTTATTCCTCAAATATATAGAGAATTAAGTCAAATTTTTATAAATGCAAGTTATTACCCAGTTGATAAATGCTCAAAGGATCTGAACAGGCAGTTTTCAGACAAATCGAAGCTATCTATAGTCATGAAAAAATACTCCAAATTACTATTGATCAGGGAAATTAAAACAGCTCTGAGGTAACACCTCACATCTGTCAAAGTGGCTAATATGACAAAAAAGTAAAATGTTGGATGTTGAAGGGGATGTGAGAAAACTGAGATGCTAATACACTGTTGATGGAGCTGTGAATTGATCTAACCATTCTGGAGAGCAATTTGGAACTGTTCCCAAAGAGCTATAAAATTGTGTATGCCCTTTGATCTAGAAATACCACTGCTAGGTCTACATTCCAAAGACATCACACTTTGGAAAAAAATGGGGAAAGGACCTATTGGTACAAAAATATTTGTAGCAGCTTTTTTTGTTGGTTGTGAAGAATTAGAAATCAGAGGGATGCTAATCAGTTGGGGAATGGCTAAACAAATGTGGTATATGATTGTAGTGGAATATTATTGTGCTGTAAGAGGTGACAAGCAGGATGACTTAAGAAAAACTTACATGAACTGATGCAGAACAAAGTGAACAGAACCAGGAGAATATCGTACTGAGTAACAGCAACATTTTTTGATGAAGAACTGTGAACGATTTAGCTATTCTCAGCAATACAATGATCCAAGGTGATTCCAAAGGACTCATGATGAAGCATACTATCAGCCTCCAGAGAAACAGCTGATATTGATTGAATGCAAACTGAAGCATGATATTTTTTACTTTCTTTTTTATTCAAGTCTTCTTGTACAAAATGACTAATATGGAAATGTTTTACATAATTGTACATGTATAACCTATATTTGATTGCTTAGTAACCATCTCAGGAGGGAGAGAGGGGGAGGGAGAGAGGAATAGAATTTGAAACTCAAAATTTTAAATAAAAATGTTAAAAAAAATTTTTAAAAAGAAAAGGATGAAATAAACCAAAAGACATCAACAAAATTTTAAATGGTTATGTTAGATCTAAGGATCAGTTGAAGGACTGGGAATGTTTAGCCTGGAAAAGAGAACATATGTCTACTATCTTCAAGCATCTGAAGGCTGGTCTTATGGAAGAGCAATCAGATTTGTTCTGCTTGGTCCCAGAGCATAGAACAAAAAAAGAGAGCAGAGGTTACATTAAAGTAGATTGGTGTAAGAAAAAAATTCTTCACATTTGGAGCTGTTTAAGAGTGGAATGGGATCCCAGTCACTGCAGCTCTTAGAGAGGAAGTTGAACCACCATTTGTCATAGATGTCATGGGGGGTATTTGTTGCTCCTCATGTTTGGAGTGGACTAGATTAGCTACAAAGTTTTTTTAGAAATGGAATTCTGGGATTCTGAGTGATTGGATGATACCTGTTATTCTGGTTCTAAAGGTCTATGCCTTACAGATTCAAATGCTAATAACGTAAAGGGATGATCATTGAAATAAACAATTTGGTTAAAAAATAGCAAACACTAGTAGAAAAACACTTAAAAAAAACCACCAAAAATTGGAACTACAGAGAATATGAAAATATTCCAAGAAAAATTTTGCTTCCACACAAAACTAAAAATCTCAAAGCTAAAATGGACTCCTCCCACATAAAATTTAATTAACATCAACTCAGTCCTATTCTCACCCAACCCTCCAACACATACCCACACCCACCAACAATAGTCATTCATTTGAGGCTATCTTTCCTTAGGACAGGATCTTGAAGACCTTTTCCTGTTAGTGTTCTCTTGTCAGAATCTTCATCTGCCAGTTACAGCCCTTTCCTTTGGAGGATTTGTGGCCTTCCTGCCTGGTGCATGCAGTTGAACGATAAGTGGGTTAAGACCTTTATTTTGTGCCTGTTGATATCTTTACTAACAGGCAATTCATTTTTATTTGGTTTGAAATCAGTGGTTGTCCAGATTGCTCTTCCTCCAGAAGACTGAGCCTGAAGACAGCTTGCTTACTGTGGAGATCTGAACTGTTTCTCAGTCCCAGGTAGGGCCTTCCCACTCCCCTCCACCAGGCTCTTAAGCATAGTACCTCCAGTGCCTGGTACATAGTAAGAGTTTCATAAATGCTTGTTGACTGACTTAATACCTTCATCTTCAAATTTAATCTGAAGCATTTACATTTGGAACATCCTTGACATTTATCTGAGAGGTTACTTTTAGATCACTGCCCTTTTCCCTTTTGAGATGTAGCATTGGGAAGCTTTCATTTTGATCTCCATTAATATAATATACTAAGAACGGCTCCCTTCTCCCCAAACAAATATAGTGAGATGGAGACATCAAAAATAGCGTCCTACTTCAAAACAGGCACCTCAAGGGGCTGTAGACATCATTCAGCTCAGGTACCCACTTTCATCACCAAACTCAGTTTTGAATGGACTTTGGTTGTTCAGAAAACTAAATCCATCCTCAAAGCAGCTAAGATTTGCCACCACTGAGAATATTCAAAAGAATATGCCCTAGGTTCTGAAGAACTTCCCAAGGAGGAATTGCAGAAGTGTTTTTAATTGATGATGGTAGTGGTGGTGGTGGAGGGTATGGCTTCCAGCAGCCCATGCTCGTATGCACAAGCAGGGAATTCCTCCTGGTCAGCAGAATCATTATAACAGCTTATGTTTCTAGAATGCTTTATGCTTTGCAGAAATCTTTCATCACAAGTTCCCTGAAAGGTGGGTATTACAGGTATTGATATTTCCATTTTAGAGGTAAGGAAATTGAGGCTTGGAGACATTAAATGATTTGCTGTTATCAGTGCCCGAGGCAGCATTTGAACCCAGCTCTTCCTGACTCCAAGGCAGTGCTATATCTGCCATGCCATTCTGTTCCATTACCTTTATTAAGGGGATGTTTCTTACTTTACAAGGAACAGAAAGTCCATATACTGACAATAACCCATAGAATCTAAGTTGGAAGAGATTTTTGGAGGCAAGCCCACCTTGTACCTGCCATCCCTAACAAGTGGCCATGCAACATGTGCTTGATGGGAAACTCACAGCCTGCCAGGATGGCCCCTTTCACTTTCATACAGGGCTTAGGAAGGCTGTACCTAATGTTGAACTGAATTCTGCCTCTCTGCAGCTTCCACCAATCCTCACTTCTTTAGTATCTTTCCTTTCACAAATGCTGCTAATCCCATCCAAAAGGGTCCTTCCCCAGTGCTAGAGTGGGAGTGATGTTTGCAGGCTGGTAATTTAGTGGGGTCTTATGTCATTACTGCAGCCATCATTATATGGCAGCTTAAAAAGTCAGTATCATCTTGGGCTATTTTAAGAGAAGAATCATGTTTAAGAGAAGAATAAGGAGGCAATAATTTGACCAGACCCTGCTCTACATTTTAAGAGTAATATCGACAAATTGAAGATTGGCTAGACAATTGGACAGCCAGGGTGGGGAAAGGACATGCAAGGTCATCCTGTATGAGAAATATTTGAATGAACTAGAGATGGTTAGCTCAAAAAAGAGAAGTGGGAGACCTAACTTTCTTGAAGCATTTGAAGACAGTCCTGTGGATGAGGTATTTAGATTTGTCCTTTTTAAAATCCCAGATAGAACTAGGAGAAATGACTGGAATGTTCAGTGAGGTATATTTTAGGCTTGATGTATGGGGGGAAATTATTTAAACTTAGAACTCTCCAAAAGTGAAGTGGACTGTTTCAGTAGACTAGAGGCCACCAGGCAAAAGCTGAATGGCTGTTATCAAGTTTGTTGTTTGGGTACAAGTTATACTAGATGGTCTATTTTTTAAGGTGTTAATTTCTGGGGTGGAGCCAAGATGGTGGCGTAGCAGCAGCAACATATTGCAGCTCTCACATAGCCACCCCAAAATACCCATAAAATATGACTCTAAACTAATCCTAGAACTCCAAAACGCGCACAAATATACTTTCCACTAAAGTCAGCTTGGTTATGAGGAACCATATCAGCACTGCGAACCAAAACCAGCCTGGCCTGAAGCCCTGGCGGAGCCCCAGGGGCAGCTGGACGGGAGGAGCTGAGGATCCTCGGATTAGCGGCAGCTGTGAGCAGCGTTCAGAACTAAGTCATTGGGGCTTGCGAAATCAGAGGAAAGCGTCCAGCCGAACGGGAAAGCAAAAGGCAGAGGTTTTGCACCCACCTCTACATTGCAGCTTCTGTGCCCTTGGCCTGAAGACAGTAGGGGGACTAAGTGATTGTTCAGAGGCCGAGTGCTCTCGCATTGAGCGGCCTGGATCCGGATTGCAGTCTTGGGCTTTCAGTCCTGGAGTCTTTGTTATCCAGTGAGCCGGAAGTAAGTAGGAAAGGGACCCAGCACCTTCCTGAGAGCTATGGCACCCGGGAGGACCCCAGCAATTTGGGACAGAGCTTTCCCTTCTGGAAGCAGAGCCCCACAGAGATTAAAAAAAAAATCAC
>CM053581.1:50647207-50692774 GCA_028627135.1 Pseudochirops cupreus
GTTTGATTGCTGTTCTTACTTTGCTTCCTATGCTTATTCATGGTCACCATTCAATGGTTTTTTTTTTCTTTAGATCTGTGAAACTCTGCTTCCAGAGGGAACAGCTCTGTCCCAAATTGCTGGGGTTTTCCCAGCTGCCGGGGCTTTTAGGAGGCTGCTGGGTCCCTCCCCAGCTCCAGCTCACTGAAAAAAAAAAACCCCAAGACCACCGCCCAAGACATTGATCCGGATCCAGGCAGCTCAACATGGGAGCACTTGGCCTCTGAAGGATCGCTTGGCCCCTGTGCTGTCTGCAGGCCAGGGGCTCTGAAGCGGCAATGTGGAGGCGGGTGCAGAACCTCTGCTTCCACTGGTTCTTTGCCCTGGAGGCGATTTGGCCGGACCCACTTTTCTTCCCTGGTTTTTAGCCAAGTTCCACTAACCTTAGTCCTTTTTTTCTTATGGCTTGATCATTCTGGATACTGCCATAGCTGCTGTAGATCCGCTCTCCTGAAGCTCCAGCCACAGCGAGGCTCCTCTCGTCCAGCTGCCCCCGGGGCAAAAGCTGCCGCGTTTCAGCCTGGGCTGATTTTGGCTCTCAGATCTGAGATGGTTGCTTTGAGCCAAGCTGCCTTCAGCAGGAAATATATCTGTGTGCGTTTTAGAGCCCTAGAATTTGTTTAGAGTCATATTTTTTGGGTATTTGATGTGGCTGTGTCAGAGCTGCAATTTCTTGCTGCTCCTACGCCGCCATCTTCTTAGCTTCCCAGAAAAAGCTTGTGACAAAATACAATACCCATTCCTACTAAAGACACTAGAATGTATAAATTAAGCCTTTCTTAAAATAAGTAATATCTTTCTAAAACCAAGAGTAAGCATTAATTGTAATGGGGATAAACTAGAAACCTTCCCATTAAGATCAGAAGTGAAGCAAGGATGTCCATTATCACCACTCTTGTTTAGTGTTGTATTGGACATGTTAGCTGTAGAAATAAGAGAAGAAAAAGAAATTGAAGGAGTAAGAATAGACAGTGAGGAGACAAAGCTATCATTCTTTGCAGATAAAATGATATATACTTTAAAAACCCTAAAGAATCAATTAAGAAAGTAGTTGAAACAACAACTTTAGCAAAGTTGCAAGATAAAAAATAAATCCACATAAATCATCAGCATTTCTGTATATTAGCAACAAAACCCAGCGGGAAGAGACAGAAAGAGAAATTCCATTTAAAATAACTGTCAAGGCAAACCCAAGGACACAATTACAGAACATTTTTCACGCACACAAAGAACATTCATTGTTTAAGGGTAGGCTGATCCAATATAATAAAAATTACAATTCTGTCTAAACTAATTTACTTAATCAGTGCCATACCAAACTACCAAACAATTATTTTATAGAGCTATAAAAAATAATGGAGGCAGCTAGATGGCCTTCAAGTCAGGAAAACTTTGAGTTCAAATTTGGCCTCTGATGCTTACTAGCTGTGTGATCCTGGGCAAGTCACTTAACCTTCATTTGCCTTAATCCACTGGAGAAGGAAATAGCAAACCCTTGCAATATCTTTACCAAGAAAACTTCATGAACAGTGCTGACATGCTGTGGTACTCAGAGTCAAGTTGGACACAATTGAGCAACTCCACAACAACAGAAAAATAAAAACAAAATTCATCTACACGAACAAAAGTTGAAGACAAGGGAATCTGTGAGGAAAAGATATGAAGAAGACAGGCTAGCAGGATCAGATTTCAAACTGTATTACAAAGTGGTGATCATCAAAACAGTCTGGTGCTGGCTAAGAAGAAAGTGGTGGGACAGATTAGGTATGCAGACAGCATAGTAAATGACCATAGTAATCTAGTGTTTGATAAACCCAAAATCCAAGCTTTGAGGGTAAGAACATACTAATTGACAAAACTGTCTATACCAAGATAAGGTCAAAATGGTTGTGTGATTTAGACAGAAAAGATAATATCATAAGCAACTTAGAGGAGCATGGAAGATTTTAGATGTAGCTAAGTCAGATCTATGGATAAAGGGAAGAGTTTATGACCAGAAAGGAGATAAAGAGGATCACAGGAAGAAAAATGACTAATTTTGATTGCACAAAATTTACAAAAGTTTTTGTACAAACAAAACCAGGGCAGCTAAAATTAAAAGGAAAGCAGGAACTGGGGAGGGGAGGATTACAGTAAGTTTCTCTGATAGAGGCCTAATTTCTCAAATACATAGGGAACTGAGTCAAATTTATAAAAATAAGATCCATTCCCCAGTTGATAAATGGTCAAAGGATATGAACAAGCAGTTTTCAGAGGAAGAAATCAAAGTTATCAACAATCACTTGAAAAAGTACTCTGAATCACTATTGATTATTGTTGTTTCTGTTCAGTCATGTGCAGCTCTGTAACCCCATTTGGGGTTTTCTTGGAATAGATACTGGAGTGGTTTGCCACTTCCTTCTCCAGCTCATTTTATGTTTGAGGAAACTGAAGCCAACAGGGTGAAGTGGTTTGCTCGGAGTCACACAGCTAGTAAATGTCTGAGGCCAGATTTAAACTCAGAAGATGAGACTTCTGATCCAGGCCTGGCACGTTATCCACTGAACCACATAACTTCCCCCAAAAGCTGCACTATTGATTAGAGAAATACAATTAAAACAACTCTGAGGTATCACCTCATACCTATCACATTGGCTAACATGACCAAAAAGGAAAGTGACCAATGCTGGAAGGGATGTAGAAGAATAGGAACACTAATGTATTGTTAGTGGAATTCTGGAGAACAATTTGGAACTATTCCCAAAGGGCTATAAAACTGCACATACCCTTTGACCCAGCAGTACTACTACTAGGGCTGTATCCCAAGGAGATTAAAAAAAGAGGGAAAGGACCTACATGTACAAAAATGTTTACAGCAGCTCTTTTTGTGGTGGCAAAGAACTGGAAATTGAGGGGATGCTTTTCAGTTTGTAGAATGGCTGAACAAGTTATAGTTTATGATTGTGATGAAATACTAGTGTGTTATAAGAAATGGCAAGCAGGCTGGCTCCAGAAAAAGCTTGGGAAGTGAGCAGAAGCATTATGTCTCATATAGGAAATCAGAAAGGTTTTCCAAATCATCTATTCAGGTTTCCTGTTCTGTCTTGTCCTCAGGTATTGGAAAGAATGTGATCTGTGAAAAAGCAGCAACTTCGGTGGATGCCTTCAAGATGGTGACAGCAGCACGTTACTATCCCAAACTCATGAGTCTTGTGGGGAATGTCCTTCGATTCTTGCCTGCCTTTATTCGGATGAAGCAGCTGATTGAAGAACATTACATTGGCAATGTGATGATCTGTGATGTGCGTGTGTACTGGGGCAGCCTTCTTAGCCACAAGTACAACTGGATCTGTGATGAGCACATGGGGGGTGGTGGTCTGCATACAATGGGCACCTATATTGTTGACCTCTTAACCCACCTAACTGGGAGGAAAGCTGAGAAGGTCCACGGTTTTCTGAAGACATTTGTGAAACAGAATGCCGAGATCAGTGGAATCCGGCATGTCACCAGTGATGACTTCTGCTTTTTCCAGATGCTTATGAATGGCGGTGTTTGTAGCACAGTAACTCTCAACTTCAACATGCCAGGCTCCTTTGTGCACGAAGTCATGATTGTGGGGTCTACTGGACGCCTCATAGCTCGAGGATCTGACCTCTATGGACAGACAGGCTCTGCTCCCCAGGAGGAACAGCTGCTCACAGACTCTTTGACAATCAATGCAGGGCTTCTAGAAAAGGGATTTAAAGACATTCCACTGCTGTACCTGAAAGGCATGGTCTACATGGTGCAGGCTTTGCGCCAGTCATTTCAGGAACAAGATGACCATCGTACCTGGGATTGTAAACCAGTCTCCATGGCAGCCTCATTTGAAGATGGGCTTTACATGCAGAGTGTGGTAGATGCCATAAAGAAATCCAGCAGGTCTGGGGAGTGGGAGACTGTGGAAGTCATGACTGAGGAGCCAGATGCCAATCAGAACCTTTGTGAGGCACTTCAAAGAAACAATGTATGAGCTGGCTGCTGGTCATTTGGGATAATGGTGTAGGGCAAGGGATATCCTGGGGCCCAGCCTTCTTTGTGGAAGACACTTGGGTTTGTATCTAATAAGTCAGGTTATCATACAGCTGGGCAAAAACCTGAAGTAACCACAGGGAAAAGGCTCATTGGGAGTTTACAGCTTCCATTGCTTTTGGATCAGATTGTTAGCAAAACTTGAATTTCCCTTTGCACTCCCAGAAAAGGACAGAGCTGTCACCCATGACATCATGGTGTGAGAAGAAGTCATACCTGCTTGTTCATGCCTTTTAATAGGACAGGAAAGCATACATTGAGGAGTCAGATCTTCTGCCCCAACCTCCTGGGAAATTACTTTATGCATCCAGACTTGGATAGAACTGATAACAGAGTCTCTCTCCCCATCCCTCTTCTGGGCAAGGGTGCCTCCATCAGGGCCTCAGGGCTCATCTCTGGCTCCTCTGCCCTGACCTCCCTTACTTTGTGCACAGAGGGGCAGGATACAGAGAAAGGACTCTCCTCGCTGTTGATTTATATGCTCAGGTCTTCTGACTGAAAGATAAGATGGGGAATATGGAACCACCTTCCCACACACTACCCATAGTCTAAAAGTTGGAAGAGAAGAGAAAAGTCCCTGTTCTAAAGAAGTCCCTTTTGGAGGTGACTAAACTCTAAAGCAAATGTTTGGTATTTCAACCATGAAAACAAAGAGAAGAAAGAAAATTAAAACACCTGAAAAAAATCTAAAATAATTGAGTCAGAAGATCTGATATTCTGCATTGTTTGTGGGGTAGGAGAGGGAAGAAATTTTGTGGAAATTTTAAAGACTTATTTAAGGAGACTGAAATTTTCATTTCCAGGTGGGCTCTGCAGTGAGTCGTCCTCAGTGATTTCCATGAAACAGGCATAGAGCTAACTGATTTTTGGAGAAATTAATAATTTGGACAATCGACCCATATATCCAGGCCCCTTTATCTGCCTCTGACCCTTTAGCTTCCATCCTGGCCTCTTGCCAGCCCCTCCCCCCATGGGTCCCATCTTTGGTGTTCCCTGAAAGGCTGGCTTCTCTCTCAGGGAAAAAAAACAAAACAAAAACACGAAACAAAGAAATGTAGATGGTGCTTATGGCTTCTGGAGGTCATGTGTAGTTTCAGGAAGACCAGGAAATTGGAGGCTTCTCAGAAAACTCAGAACCGAGGAAACAAAGGAAAAGTGATGACTGCCACAGAAATGCGCATGCAGCCCCTAGGATAAAGAAGGGGCAGAAGAGAAGTGATGTTTGGGAAGTACCCAAGGGCTGGGGGGCCCCCCAGCCTGGGGCAGGTTTTGGTGGAAACCACACTGCAGGGACTGATTTTTGCCTGCAGGAGGTAACTCCAGTCTTATTAAATGTGTTTTGTGTATGTAAGGATGCTTTAGTTTGTCTTCTTTCTAGCCTTCCATGTGTTCACATAAAGCATTGGTTTCAGTTTGATGGTTCCATGTAATGATCTTTTGGGAAAAACAAAAGGCATCACCCTGCTTATTTGTATGGATCTTTTCATTCCTAACCAAGAGGCCCCCTGGCTCTGACGGCTAAGGTCCTTTCCATCTTTAAAATTAGGTGGCCTTGATTCTAATGATCTCACTTGTCCCAAGCCAGCTCTCCAGAAAGGCTATCTAAAGAGGATAAAACTCGGGCCCTGAATCACTTCCTATTCAGTGGCTCTCTCTTCTCCCACTCCCCAAAAGGAAACAAAGATTCAGTGAAAGCTTCATCCCGTTTGTTATTCTCTAGAGATATTGTGGAGCTTACAATCCAGTGTTATCACCTTATCTCTCCTTCCTTCCTTTGTTTATTCTTCTATTCAGTAGCATTATTAAGAATCTGTGGTGTGCTCTGCACTAAGTTAGGGGCTGGTGGAGATGCAGTGCTTATGTAAGTACCACCTTCATGGAGCTTATAGGCTAATTGCAGTGATAAGACACAGTCACAGAGAGTGGTCTGTGGTATTACATCTGTCCTGTGTCCAGGGAGATGCTGCCTGATGGCGTTTCTAGAGAACCCTTCTCAGTGTACCTGATGCTAGAGTCACAGCCTGGGGAATGGAATCTTCATTTCCATCACTGGTGTCTCTTCGATCCTTGGTTTATCATCTCCTTTGATGAACTGGGACTCTGGGCTTTTGTAGATCTGGTCTTGGGCTGGGGGCTAGCTGTCTCGATGGTGACAAACCTCAAATACAACTATAGGTGGATGGAAGGGATACCTTCCATAGCCTTTCCTTCTCAATCAAATCAGTTCAGTCACATACAAGGCATTGTGCTAAGTGCTAGCAGTACAACAATAAAAATGGCATTTCCAGCCTTCCAAGAGTTTTTATTCTCCTGGAATTATAAGGATCATCCCAGTAATGGAACAGGAAAAGAGGCATAAACAGGGACAATGACAGATCTCCAAAAGACATGTCTGTGGTTTGGGAAAGCACTTAGACATGCTCAGACATGAGGGATCAGTCTGGTACAGTGGGAAGAGTATGTTTTGGATCTGCTACTTACCATGGAACCTTGGGAAGGAAAATGAGTTAAGGCACTATAGATATTAAGATTAAACAAATATGGGGAGCACTTCCTCTGTCTCCCCAAGGGACCCCAGATTCCAGGTACTCAGTGTGTCCTCACTTCTAAAATGATAGCTCACTAACCCTCCTTGGTGTGTTGACCTTACTCTAGTCAGGCAGAGGACATAGTTCATATTGAAGTAATTTACTGGAATGGCATGTAAGAACAAGAGCGGTGAAATATCTCCACCTACTTATCTACTTGGGGTGCAGGCTCCCACAAATTGTGTCAGGAGGAGGAGTGGGCATATAGAATTCTCAAGTAGAAGGGCACACCCATAGGAAATAGAGGGGCCAAGCCAGTGTTTGCTTCTGGTACTGAGGGTGTTCCTCATGGCACTCTTGTAATATTATGGGCTGTTCTTGGGAATGGCCCTGGGGACCACTGGGGCTGCTCCTGAGCCAACATGGCACCACTGCTTGGTTGTGGCCTCTACCACATCCAAGCTTTGGGTACTGCAGTGCATTTTTGGAAAGAATTGGAACCCATCATTCTAGGTTCAGCAGCAAACTGGGCTGTAGAGCCCGCCAGCTCCAGGTACCATCAGAGGTTCCCAAAATGAGTGGTACCACTCCTTGTGGGGACACTGGAACAATTTAGGGGGGCAGTGGTAGCCTTGGGTCAACTGGGGAGCATTGCATAAAAATAAGAGGTCAGTGCAAGTATAAGAAAAGAAGGAAAGAAAATTTTGAAAAACCGTACGTGTTTTATCTGTTGTGTAACAGAGTTAAAGTCATAGTGATTATGTTATTTAGAAAAAAAAACACAAAATGCAAGTTATAACCAATCAGTGGCTTAGTCCACTGACAGGTCTTAACAAGCAAGTGTCAGCAGGTGAGCATGGGGTTCATTGTTGGAAAGTCCAGCATGCATCAGCACGAATATGTGTGTGAAATGACTTGTTTATAATATGATATTATAGAGTTACATGATGCAATATTGCATCATCAAAATTTCAATGCAGGAAAACCCCCCCACAAATTTACAGTAAATTATTAAATTTAAGATGTCATTTTAAAAAAATTATATTTTTTGAAATGCCACAAATTTTAAAAAAAACACATTAAAGGGTTAAAGAAAGTAGATTTCCAGGGGAGGCGCTGAGTAAAGTTTTCTTAAAAGAGGGTGGTAGACCAAATAAGTTTGGGAACCTCTGATTCTAGACTCTGCTCAGCAATTGTTCCTCCTTTGATCCTACACTACTTCAGCAAGATGTCATAGTATGGAGAGAGAAATTCCCTTCTCTCCCACACCTGGAGGTGCCTTACAAGGGAAAAGGTGTAGCACAATCCACTGACTCCTCGGTTGAATTGCCTTGCTTTTAAATTCTCCAAGGAGGCTGCCCTCCCCTAGTGTCAATCCCAATCCCAGTGATAACAGCTGCTCAAAGTTTTTGAACAGAGGAATGACTAACAGTTACACCTGAGCCTTAAAGGAGATTATTTTGACAGCTGTAGAGAAAATAGATTGGAGACAGAGACTGGGAGCAGGGAGACTCATTTAGATAGAATTAGAAAAGTGTTGGAGTGGGGGGCAGCTAGGTGGAAGTGAATAGAATACTGACCCTGGGGTCCTGAGATCAAATCCAGCTTTAGACACTTAATAGCTGTGTGACTCTTGGCAAGCCACTTAATCCCGATTGCCTCCAAAAAGAAAAGAAATAAATAAAGGAAAATATTAAGGATGAATGAAGGGAAAGAAAATGCAGAAAATGTGGAGGTAAGGAGTTGATAACTGCTTGGATATGGGGAGGTGAAGCTTTGGTCCAACCAAGGCTTATATACCTTATCGGCTCATCCATGTTAGGGATAGAATCCATTGTCATGATTTAGGATTTGACCTTTTAAATCCTGGGAACCCTGACTCTGAAGTAGTGTGTGCTATACCATGGTCTGGCCACACTGCAAGAACTGCATAGCTGATCCCAAGGCAGGGGAGCATTTGACTGAGCTGCTTGAGAGCAAAGACTCTGACCTTTCTGTTTATCTTTTTTTTTTCTTTTTGGAGAGGGGAGGGCAGGGCAAGTGGGGTTAAGTGACTTTCCCAAGGTCACATGGCTAATAAGTGTTAAGTGTCTGAGGCCAGATTTGAACTCAGGGCCTCGTGACTCCAGGGCCAGTGCTCTATTCACTGTGCCACCTAGCGCCCCAGACCTTTCTGTATATCCTCTGTGACTGGACTAGTGCCTGGCATTCGGTAGGTGCTTAATAAATGTTTATTGGTTGATTAACCTAGGGCATTCTATTCCTGGTCATTGACACTCTAAATTATTTCCCTTAAAAGTTTTAGTAAACCTAGGGGTCAGTCAGTAAGCATTTATTATATGCTTACAATGTGCTAAGAATGATGCTAAATTCTAAGTTGACCAATAGCTAGCATTTATTAAGTGCCTCCCTGTGCCAGATCATAGCCAGGCAATGGGCTAAGCTCTGGGGATACAAAGAAAGGCAAAAAGCAAACAAGGAGGGTCATCGATTAGGTACAAACAAGATATATACAGGGCAAATTGGGGGGGTAGTCTTAGAGCAGCGGTTTTCAACCCGTGGGTCGCCTTTGGGGGTTGCCTAAGATCATCGGAAAACATATTTCTGATGGTCTTAGGAACCGAGACACTCTATCCGTCCCCAGGTGGGTCTGCCCACATGCAGATACGCCCACATACGAGTATTAAAGGGTCGTGGCATTAGGAAGGTTGAGAACCACTGTCTTAGAGAGAAGGCACCAAAATTGAGGAGGACTAGGAAAGACTTCTTACAGAAGGCAGGACTTTAGCCGAGACCTGAAGGAAGCCAGGGATCCCAGGAGGGGGAGAGATGATGGAGAGTGTTCCAGGCCTGGGAGACAGCCACTGAAAACACTTGGATTATGGAAAAGGATGTCATGTACAAGCAGTAGAAGGTAGGGCAGTGTCACTGGCTCACAATATATGGATGGGGAATAAGGCATATGAAGACTGGGGACAGATGGGAATGGGGATCAGGGTTTGAAGGGCTATGAAAGCCAGACCACAGATTTTACATTTGATCTTGGAGTATGGAGCCAGTGGAGTTTATTAAATGGAGGGTTAATAATGGTCAGACCCATGGTTTAGGAAGATGAGTTTCACAGCTGAATGGAATAAAGGAGGGACTGGAATGAGGAGCAAGGAGGCAGGGGGATGAACCAGAAAGCTATTGAAATAGTCCAAATGGAGGAGATGGGGGCTTGTATTTGGTGGCGACAGTGTCAGAGGAGAGAAGGGATTGTACAGAAACAAGAAGACTTGACCATTGATTGGATATGGAGTTGAGGAAGACCCCCAAGCCTAGGGGTCTGAAGGGTTAGTGGTATCTCCACAGTAACAGGAAAATTACTAAGAAGGGAGGCTTTGGGAGGAAAGATAATGAGCTCGGTTTTGGAAATGTTGAATTTAAAGTGTCTACAGGATATCCAGTTCTAGAGGTCTAAAATGCAATTAGAAAGGTGAGACTGGAGGTCAGGAAAAGGGTTAGGGCTGGACTAGTAGATCTGAGAGCCATCCGCATAGAGACAACCATTGAAACCATGGGAGCTGATGAGATCACCAAGTGAAATAGTACAGAAAGAAGGGGGCAGCCTAGCAGAGAACCTTGGAGACCCCTCACTATTAAAGAGTATGACACGGACAGAATCAAGCAAAGGAGACAGAGGAAGGAATGGTCAGATAAGTAGGAAGAGACCAGCAAGGAGGAAAGGATGGTTGACAGTACCAAAGGCAGCAGAGGGGTCAAGAAGGATGAAAATTGAGAAACGACCATTAGGTTTGGCAATTAAGAGATGATTGGTAATTTTGGAGAAAGCAATTTCGGTCAGAAACCAGACAGCAAAGAGTTGAGAGAGAGTGGTAAGGAAGTAGAGACATACCTGCTATCGGCGGGTCTTCTCAAGAAATTTAGCCACAAAAGGGAGGAAAGATCTAGGATGATATTAGGCAAAAGCTGTCCTCTTCAAGCATTCTAATGGGGAAACAACATGCAAAGAGCTGCAATACCAGGTGCAATACCATGTAAGCTGGGTATAAACAGTAATAATGAAGAGGAGAATTCATGTAGGACAGCTCCCTAACTTTGGGGATTTTTTTTTTTGCACCTCCCTATTATAAGGATAAAATGAGATCATATTTATAAAGTGCTTTGCAAATCTTTTTTTTAATTTTATTTTAGTTTGCATCATTCATTTCCACAAGATTTTGAGTTACATATTTTCTCCCCCTCTTTCCCCCACCCACCACCCCAAAACAGCCATCCCAGTGTGTCCCCCCTCCCCCAGTCTATTCTCTCCTATGTCAATTTTCAGTAGGGCAGGATGGATCTCCCAACTGCAGTGCCTGTGTATCTCAAGTTCCAGTTGGATGTAGTCAATAATAATAATAATAATAATTGCATATATAGATAGATAGATAGATACACATTCATAACATTTGATTATGGAACTCCAGATTCCAGATTCTTTCTCTTCCTCCCTCGACTTTGGGGATGTTTTGAGAAAGAATGCCCTCCCTCTGATGTTCCAGAGACAGAATCCTGAAAAGCAGATCATGGATCAGATCTAGGATACTCCATTTCAATCAAACCCTTCTCTGGATTTTGCTACAATTTCAGTAGACAGTAGCCTGGCACATGGGCATTTAAATGCTTGTTGATTGTTTTGCAAAGGATGGAAGAAGAGGCTTTCCAAACAGCTCGAGGCTTTAGATATGATGTACAAGTAAGGATACGATAATGACACAGATTTTGAGCCTGGATGACTGGAAGATTGGTGATGCCCTTGACAGTAACAGGAAAGTTGGGAAGAGAAGAAGGTTTGGAGGGAAAGACAGACAAACATACTGTTAGAGACATCTAAAGAAATCCACTTTGATATGACCACTAGGCAGTTGGTGATAAGAGACTAAAGGTCAAGTGAGAGGTCAGGGCTGGATTTATAGAACTGGGATTCTGCAGAGACGATTATTAAACTCACAGGAGGTGGTGAAATCACCAAGTGAGAAAGTGGGGGGAGGAAGGGAAAACACCAGCAGCTCCTTTATTCAAACTGAGGGTCTATCCATCCTTTCCAGACTAGAGTAGGAGGCTGCCTGCTGATTTGTGCTTGAGACTGTAGGACTTGGACCTGTCCCAGAGGTGAGAGCTAGAAGAGATCATTTGGACCAAACTCTTCATTTTACAGATAAAGTAACTGAGTCAGAGCAGTTAGGGCCCTTTGACCAAGGTCACACAACTCATAAGCAGCAGATCTGGGATCCCAGCTCCAACCCTCCACCTCCAGACCCAGCGCCCTTCACCCTCTGCCACCTCCAGACCCAGCGCCCTTCACCCTCTGCCACCTCCAGACCCAGCGCCCTTCACCCTCTGCCATGCGGCCTTAAGCTCTGATTCAACATTTGCAAATAGATGGGAATCTTTTTTAGTGCCCTTTCTACCCAGCCTGTGCTTCTTTGCCTTCACCCCTTGAATGAGCAGGAACCTTTCACCCTCCCTCCCCCCATCCATGTTCTGTCTACATTATCCCTACCATCCATTTCTATGTAGTGTTCCTGGAGGATCTCAGACGTCATCTGGCCCATCCCTGCTCACTTCCTAGGACCTGTTTAACAATGGGTGACCCAGCCTCCTCCTCAGCAATAAAATCAAGGTGGTGGACTCAGTTAGCTCTGGGTTCTCTCCCTTTGGCCTCTAAATCCTGTGGCCCTAAGAACCCCTTATCTTACAAAATAAGAAGAAGCTAGAGTCAGAGAGGTTAAGCTCGGGGAGGGAAGTCATTTGCCAGAGGGCTCTCAGGTAGCCATGCAGGAAGAAAGCCTGGGTTCTGCCCCCCCCAAATCCAGTGTTCTTTGGGGCGCACCACACGGTAGAAGGCATCTATCTGCCATCCGACAAGAGGCCTTCAATGCTCCTGCAGGAAACAGGAAATGATTGATTGTGCTTTTTGCCTTCGACCTTAAGTTTCTGGGGAAAGTACCTAATTTGACCAAAACATGAGGAATGACGGAGAGCATTAGCTCTCCAGACACAAAGAACAGAGGGAATCATCAACTTCCCTGGTCTTGGACCTTGTCACAGAGTGACCCCTACTGGAGAAAGGGGCAGTTACACTGTTGCTGAACATGAGGAAGAGATTTTTTTTCAAGCATCTTGAGGACCAGGTTCTCCAACTTGGTTTCTTGAAAAGTGTGTTTTATTGATGCCTTTTGTACTGATATCACAGTAATTTCCCACTCTTGCCTCTAGAATGAACCTTTCCTTAAGACAACTTGTCTGATGTGTCTGTAACATTCTATTCTAATAATCCCCCACCTCTGTGGTAAGGGAGGAGGTAGGTTTCAATCTTTTTAATGTCAGTTTAATATATCTCTTCTCTGAGACCTTCACTTTTTAAAATTTCTCATTCAGCTTCCTTTTAGTGATTTTTACATGACATCGTGTAAGTTTTCCTCTTAGTTAGGCTTATTGTATCAATTTACAGTCTTCTCAAATATTAGGACACATTTGTTATTTCTTACTGCACAATAATATTCCATTACACTCATGTACCATATCTTTCTCTCTTCATTACCCAAACAATGGACGCCCACTTTGTTTCCAGTCCTTTGCCACTACAGAGAGAGCTGCTATGAATATGTTGGCATATATTGTACCTTTGTTTCTGTCTTTAATTTCCTGGAGACTTATGGCCAGTCTTGGGATTGCTGGGTCAGAGGGGATAGGCAGCTTGGTCATTCTCCTGCACAATTCAGAAATAGTTGTGACCTAGAATAGTTGAACCATTTCACGGTTCCACTGATAGTGCATCATTGGATCTATCTGCCCATAACTCTTCCAGCTTGAACTGTTCCTACCTTTTGTCATTTTTATCCATTTGGATGATGTGAAGTAGAACCTCAGAGTTGTTTTAATATACAGTTATCATATTACTGGTCATTTTGAGCATATTTCCAGGTGGTAATTTATAATTTGCAGTACTTTGAAAACTGTTTGTATTACTTAGCCATTTTTCTTTTGGGGAATTGATTTTTTTAAAGGCAAAACTTTTCATGTCAATCAAATACAGATTAGTTGAGAACAAGGGACTTTTTCCCCTCCAAAACGGTCCCAGGAAGAGAATTTTTTTTACTACAATGACTCCGATAATGTCAGGAGTTAGAACTCTCTGACTTCTGTGAATACAGACCGCTGGGGTGGGAAGGGCGTGACCAGGTGGGAATTTTTTAATCATTGCTGAATCAGTTCAGGTAGGTCATTGACTTCTCTAAGGATATGGTCTCAGGGTGGGATCCTCTGTAGGTCTTAGCCTTGTTCTGTTTGGTCTCAAAAGGCAGAAGTAGAGTAATGGACATCATACAATGCCCTTTCCCAGCCCATCTCGTTTCCATTCCCTTTAACCTTCCAACACTACCCACACTTCTATCAGACTCTCTTGAATTCATCCCCCACCACAGCTAACAAATTAGCTTTCATTTTCCATCTTTTCCTTTCATACTCCTTTCATTTTCTGGCCTCCATGGAAACCTGACTCCCTCCTGATAGAGGCTAGCCTCACTAGCCACCTTTTCCAGAACTAGCTGAATTTGCGCTCATTCCTCTCCACCACCACCCCACCTTCACAGAGACGTCGGAATTCTCCCCACTCCCTATTACCGCTTCCAGACTTTCCCTCTATTTATGTCTTTCAGTAACTTCTCTTCCTCTGAGGTTCACTCAATCTGTATCCAAGACTCTATCAAAATTCTGGTAGCTCTTTTCTACCAAGTGTCCATCGGGACATTCCTTTTCTTCCTCCCCCAGACCCCAAACCTTCACTTCTTCCAAACATATCCAGTACTGTGCAGAATACCACTGCCTTACCCAGGTGTCCTCCATAACTCCTCTGTCAATTTTACCTGCAGTTGTCTCTCATATATACTGCCTTCTCTCTGGTGACAGGGTACCTACCCTGGTGCAGGCCCTCATCAACTCCCTCCTTTACTATTGCAGTCACCTGCTGCTGGGTCTGCTACCTCAAGTCTCTTCCCACTCCAAGTCATCTTCCACTCAGCCAGCACAGTGAGCTTCCTAAAGTACAGGTCTGACTATTTCCCTCCGCTACTGAATGTCACATCCAGGAGCAAATAGAAAATCCTCCAGCTCTCAGAGCTCTCCATGCCCCCTCATCTTCCCAGGCTTCTCACACCATACACCCCTCCACATACCCTGAGATCCCAGGACACTGGGCTCCTTATTGTTCTTTGCACAACATTCTCCTTCTCCCAATGGCATTTTCACTGGCTGCCCTCATGTCTGGAATGCTCGCCCTCATCTCTGCCTCCTGGCTTCTCTGGCTTCCTTTGAATCCCAGCTACAATCCCACCTTTACTGGGAGCCTTTGCCTGTTTCCTGCAATACTAGTGACTTCTCTCTGTTGATTATCTTTGATTTAGCTTGTATATAGCTTTTTTGGATATTATTGTGTGTTTTTGTCTCCATTGAATTGTAAGCTCCTTGAGGACAGGAACTGTCTTTTGCCTTTCTTGTATTTGTAGGACTTAGCACTTAGTTCTGCACATATGCTGTTCTTTCCAGCTGTGTCTGACTCTTCATGACCCTGTTTGGGTTTGTTGTTGTTGTTGTTGTTTTTTCGGAAGAATACTGGCTTGACACAAAGTAGGTACTTAATGTTTATTAACTGACTGATTAAAGACCAGAGAAGGAAGGCAATTTGCTTAAGTTTCTGTAGCTAGTAAAGTGGGGAGCTGAGAGTTGACCCTAGGTCTAGTGACCTAGAGAGACAGATAATAAAATCAGATGAATTCAGAACTGGTTGGATTCAAAGAACAGTTATTGGTTCATTGTAAACATGGCAGGGATACTGCAGGGATGTGTGCTTGTCCCTGGCTGTTCAGCAATTTCTTGATAAAAGCCTATTTGGATAAAGGCTTATCGAATTTTCAGATGATAACAAGTTGGGAAGGGTAGCAAACACACTGGAGGACAGTGTCAGGATCCAAAAGAACCTTGATGGGCCAGAACATTCAGTCAAATCTATTAAGATGAAATTCGATAAGGAGAAATGAAAATCTTACACTTAGGTGCAAAAAAAAAAATCGTCTTCACAAGTCCAAATGGGGCAAGTCATTTGGAATTGTTTGCAGTTCTAGACTTCGTGGTTTAAAAAGAACACTTGAAAAGCTAAACAAGATGGAGCTACTTCGTAAGAGGATCAACTGAAGGAATTGGATGTGTTTAGCCTTGAGACTGGAAGATGTTGGGAAGACATGGCAGCTATCTTCAGATATCTGAAGAAGAGGAACTGGGCTTGTTCTGTTTGGTCCCAGAAAGCAGAAGCAGAACAATACAATGGGTAAAAATTGTAAGGAGACTATTTGGTCATTTATCTGTTGAGAAATTTGCGATTGATTTAGGGTTAAGGTTAGAGTGAAAACAAAGCAACCCTTCCTACAAGTTAGAACTGTCCAGAAGTGAAATGGGCTGGCTGCCTGGAGACAGTAGGTCCCTCCTTCCTGGAGGTCTTCAAGCAAAGGCTAGAAATGTGTTAGATTTCTTGCAGGGCATTCCATTCCTTTATGGGTTAGGCAAGATGGCCCCTGAAGTCCCTTCCAGTTATCAAATTCTGTTCTATTTAGAAAATCCAATGGCCAGATATCAAGTTTAGTGCTTTTGCTCCTCCAGAGCTCAGTGAAGGAACAGGTCTTCTCAACCAGGAATCCTAATTAGCACAATTATGTTGTTCTGTGTGATGGAGTGGATGGCAGGCCAGCCTTAGACTTGAGAAGACCTGGGTTTATGACCTTACTCTGACACAAACTAGTTATGTGACCATGTGCAAGGTATTAATTAACTTGTCAGTTCCCCAGGCAACTCTCCAACACTCTTCAATTATAGATGAGTATCTAATCTCCACCAAGAGTAGAAGTTTCCATATGAGGATTTCCCCATGATGAAATCACAGGGCTGAATCCCTCAAAAGAATATTGCTCTGACTTTTCAGACTCGTTTCTCCCTGGAAAAATCCAAACTGACTCACCCTACAGTATGTCAGGAAGGGAGAGAGGGGAACCACCACCCAGTAGAAAGAGTTCCTAGAAACACAACCAGTTTTCCTGCAGCTGACTGGCCTAACCCCCAAAGAGGAGGAGCAATGTGGTAGGACAATAATAATTAATAATAACTCATATTTATACAGCACTTTAAGGCTTACAAACCACATTCTCATTTGATTTCGCAACCCTGGTAAGTATATACTGTTATTATCTCCTTTTGACAGATGAGGAAAGCAATGCCCAATGTAATTCTGTGATTCATTCAAGGGCTCACTAATAAATACGAGGCACAATTCAAAGCCAGGTTTCCCAATCCGAAGAAGTCCAGCATTCCTACTTTATCTGAAGCTGAGCTTGGGCTCGGGAAACCTGGATTTAAATCAGCCACTCCTCAGCTTTAATATTAGCATAATACTTGCGTTACCCATAAGGCTGTTGGAAAGAAAGTGCTTTGTAACCCTTCAAGTGCTATAGAAATGTGAAGTGTCATAATTAAAACCAAAAGTGCTTCTGTGCACGCACAACTCTTGTATACACAGAACCCTTGTGCACACACAATGAGAATCTAGAAACACCTTCCTTTTACTCTTAGACTTCGATTTTCTTTGTAAAATGAGTCCAAAGGGAGAAGATATAACATTCATGTAGCTCCCTATTTCCCCGGGTTCTCAGTGAAGCCAATCCCACGGACAATAATGCCAAAGCCTAAAAAATTGCTAAAAATGTTTATTGCCAGTAAGGTTAAGAAAGCTTTCATCCAGTAATACTGCCAAGTGGAGAAAGTGGCATAAGGGTATTTGGGTAGAAACCTGATAAAGCCCCCTTGGGTCCTTCTGGCCAATAAGTTTCTCAGCAAAGTGCCTCTCTTTCCAGAGCCCTTTGTAAGCTGGGTCACTTGACTGCTGCAGGGGCCTGAACCAGACAAGCTGCTGAGGTTCTGTCACTTATACTGGGGGGAAAGCGGGGGAACAAGGTGAGCTGCACACACACTCAGCATCTTGTCAATGTCCACCTGGGTCGACTTGTCCACCTCCGCCTTCAGCTGGCTGCCCACCGGAGTAAAGCTCAGGATGGGCACAGGCTCCTCTCCTCCCTCCTCTGCCAGGGAAGATAGCCCAAGAGAGGGAGGGAAAGGGAGCATGGGAAGAGGGTCTTGATTTGGCTCTCACCCCAAGCCCAGCTCTGGACAGAATGGAATTTGGTCTCTTGAGGTCAGGACCATTGTCAGGGCTGTTCCCAGAACAGTCATCAAGGTGAGGGGAAAATGGACCTGCATTTAGCCCTGGTGAGGCTGAAAGCACCAAGTCCAGCAGGGTCAGAACAGGGAGGGAAGTTCCCAAAGAGCAACACTGACCTCCCAGGGGTGAGGCCTGTGGCCTCTCGGCCCCTGTCTCCTCTGGGCCTCCAGATGCCTCCTCTGGGACCAAGCCCAATTCCATTTCGACCTCAGCTTCTCCCTCCCCAGCCTGGTTCAACTCAGGGTTGCTGTAGTTGATGTACTGATATAATGGCCTCAGGCGCTGAGCTTTCCCTGCAGGTGACAGACCATAAGTGTGGCCTCTGAGCCATAGATAGTACCCTTCAGGTACCCTCTTCCCCCATCTCCGTGGAGAATCAAGAGAATGGGCCGGGGGTTCTTAGAGAGAAGCCTCAGAGCAAAGGCTTCAGGGGATCCTAGCTCAGACACCAAGCCAGGTCCTTAGAAGTACAGAAGAAGCTCTGTGCCCACCACCAAATGCCACTCACTCTCCAAACCGAGGGCTTCCGCCGGTGTGGGCACCACAGTGGCAGTGGCCAAGGGGGTCGGCACCCCAAGGCTTTTGCGTTTCTTGGCTTTCTTGTGCTGTTTGGCCGGTGTGGAGGGGTCTCCTTGTGTTCCGTCAGATTCTTCCTTTCTCAGAGGCGGCCTTCTCAAATCGGTGTGCTGCGATTGCAGCTCCGCCTCCGCCCTGGGACGGACATGGGGAGAGAAGGAATGGGGGAACACTGGAGGGAAGCTGCTCCCACCAGAAACACCAACCCCATCACCTGGGGGCTGGGGGTTGCAGCTGGGCTGTCTCCAGCCTCTCTCCCTTGAAATTCCTTTAACCACTGAGGGCGGGAGGATGGTGGCCTTTACCCTTTCTCTCCTCACGCCCTCCAGGCCCATTTTGCCTCAGGATCCGAAACTCTACAGCCCCATTACAACCTTTTCTTTCTCCCAGCCAAATCCTCCCGACTCTCCCTCCCTTCCTCCTTACTGACCGTTCCCCACTAATCCCTTCCAAGCCCTCCCTCCCGCATCCCTCTGGCCTTCATGCCCTCCTCGCCCTCCTCAGCAGGGTCAGCTCGGTCCTGCCCAGCGCCCCTCGTCGGGGCAATGCCCAGAGCCTGAGGGTGCTGGGGCTCGGCCAGCCCCCCACATGGCAGGCAAGCGATGTTTCACTCTTTCCTCCAGTCCAGCAGCCAGGAGAGGAGAGTCAGGGCAGCCTCGGACGAGCTGCTGGGACCCTGGCCCTCGCCCCCTCACTTGGCCGGCTTCCTCTTGAGCCCGTGGCTGGCCCTCAAGGGCGGCACCGGCGGCGGGGGGCGGGGACCCCGCGGCTCCAACTGCTCCTCATCCTTTGGCAGCATCTCCTCCAGCTCCAGCTCGGGCACGGGTTCTGGCTCGGGCTCCAGCTCGGGCTCCGGCTCCGGCTCCAGTCCCGACCCAGCCTGGCGCTCTTTCCCCTGCGGGTCACCGAAGTCTCGGGCTGGGGCGGGTGGCCACCAGACCCCCATCCTGTTGCCAGCCCCGGGCCGTTACTGGGACCGTGGAGCGGAGCCCGGGCGGGCAACCCACCCTTCTCCCCTCGCCCGGGGTCCGCCTCCAGCCCCGAAGCTGCTTGCTAAGGGGTCCTGCTCCCCTCCCCCTTCTTAGCAGCCTCAATCCCTCCCTCCAGGCAACCCCTGACTGTTGCCTCCCCCACACTCGGAGACCCCAAGCCAGGCTCACCCCCGCCCCCACCCACCGCAGTCACCTCTGCTCCCGGCCCCCCGGGGCTCTCTGGGGCCTCTCCGAGCTGCGCTGGCCCTGCCTGGAGTCCCTGTCGCCTCCCGGGCCCAGCCATAGCCATGACCTCGGGTAAGGGAGAGGGAGATCCTCTTCCCTTGGAATCCCGGGACTCGACCTCCCGTCCTTCGCTCGCGGGATGATGGGGGAGTATTAGGGCGGAGGACTGTAATCGCAGGTAATCGTGGGCCATGGAGGGCCTCGAGGTACCCAGTTATTAGGGTCCTTGACAATGAGATTGACATCGTGGCTGCTGCTGGAGAGAAACCGACGAGAACCCGTTCCTCCAGCCAGGGTGGGGAACCTTCGGCCTCGAGGCCGCATGTGACCTTCAAGTGCGGCCCTCTGAATCCAGACTTCACGGAACAAATGCCCCTTCATAAAAGGATTTGTTCTGTGAAGTTTGGACTCGGTCAAATGGCCGAACCCAAGGACCTAGAAGGCCACAAGTGGCCTCCGGACTGCAAGTTCCCCACCCCTGCCTCGACCCCAAAGCCCCGCTTTCACTGCCCTTCCGATTCAGACTCCCCTAGTCAGATAAGGACCAAATTCATTCATTCCAGCTACTAACAAGTATTGAAGCATTTGCTGGGGCAAGCACCTGAAATCCCTGGCCTCAGGGAGCGTTCGCTGTCACAACAGCTAGCACCTTCACAAATACCTCATTTTGTTCTCACATCCCTGGGGGGTAGGTGCTACTATCCCTGCTTTATGGATGCAGGTAAGTGACCTGCCGAGGTGAGGTTCACAGTCTGAGCGTCACTCCAGGTGGAGGGCTCTAACTACTGTACCACCATAGTCATCACTTAGCATAGATTCAATCCTCACCTCTATTAGCCAGCCTTAACCTCCCTGTCACTGCCAGTTTGGAGTTCTGGAGATGCATGTCTCACAGTCTCCTTAAACTCATTCCCGTCCCAGCCCCTTCCTGCACCAACCCTCCCCTCTTCCAAAGGTCCCACTTACCCAGGCAGGTGCCATCATCCTCCCAGGCCCCCCCCCCCTCACTCACTCCCCAGGTGCTCTGGATGTTCTACCCTTGTAACATCTCTCCTGGACCTGCCCCCTTCTCTTCCCTGGCACTGCTACCAGCCTGTTTTAGGCCCTGCTCAGCTCACACCTGAGCTATTGCAACAGATTTCTGGTGAGTCTCTGCCTCAAGTGTCTCCCCAGGCCCTCAAGTGTCTTTCCTCGCTTTCAAACTGATTTTCCTACATGGCAGGGCCTGACCCTTTGTGGCTCCTGCTCCACAAACGGCAGTGGTTCCCGATGCCTCCAGGATCAAATATGAAGTCCTCCCTTTGGCTTTTAAAGCCCTTCAGAACCCCGCACCTTCACCTTCTTAGTTTTCTTACACCTCACTTCCCTCCAGTACACTGACCTCTTTGCTGTTCTCTACCCTAAACACTCTATCTCCTGACCCCAGACCTATCCATTGCCTGCCCACCTCCAACCCCCACGACTGCAACTCCCTTCCTCCTTGTCTCTGCCTCTTGACTCCCCTGATTTCCCTCCAGTCTGGGTTAACGCGAGTCTCAGTCACCTTTTTCCAGAAGCCTTTCCTTATGCTCCTTAATGCCTCTGAGAGCATCTCAGCTTACCCAGTGTGTTTCTTGCTTGTACACACTTGTTTGCATATTGTGTCCCCTTCTTAAGAGCTGGGACTGTCTTTTTCATTTCTTTGTAAACCCAGAGCTTAGCCCTGTGCCTGACACAAACTCACTAAGTGTTTGTTGACTTGACTTTGCACACAAACGCCTATAATACGAAATGAATAAGGAGTAAATGCACCGGAGAGATAGGAACAGACCATTTACTGGAGGGAGGTCCCTGGTTTCTACATTTGACTGGAAGGAGTTAGACAGCTGCCCTCCAGGCAGAAATGGCCTTTCAGTGGGGCTTCGAAGCGCTGGGTGATGAAGCAAAAGAAGCATCAGAGGACCTTGGGGAAAATCCTGCTTGGGAGGCTAGCCCCTCTGGGAGCTGCTGCACCGCCTCCCTGCGTGGTGGATCCCTCTTGTCCAAAATGCCCTCTTTTCTTCAGGCTGCTGAGAATGCCCAGCTTCCTTCAAAGCTCCGTTCCAATGCTGCTGCCTAAAAAGAAACCTCAGCTGCTAATTCCCCCTCCCCCGGCAAATTACTTCGAATCGAGTATTAGGATTTAACTAGAATCAGTATTTAGTCAGCATTAGTGTTTAATTACTATTACTATTTAATGTTCTATGTACTTGTTACCATAAAAAATGTGTAAGCTTCTTGAAGACAGGGACCAGTTTCCTTTTCTGTCTGTATAACTGGGGCCTGAGCCAGGGTGCTCCCAGCAGAATCCCTTATCTGTGATGTATGGGATGAGTGAAAACTTCTCAATTTGGGGTGGTTAACTTTTCAAATTGCTTCTGTCAATCACTTTCATGTTCCTCTGTCTGGAACCCTCCCCTTATCTTTCCTTGCTGTCCCAGTTGGGGAAGTATTTGGTGAAGTGTGCCTCTCCACCAATGAGAGGGGAAACAGTTGGGGAGGGGTCTTGACTAAGTTAGGTTATAAATTCCAGCACTATCTTTTGTAACTTGCCTCTTCTCCATGATGAGTCATGGGGAAGACCGCCCTCTTCTCCTGGGGAAGAGAATAAAGTCCTGTTCTTATCCTAAGAGATCTCTGTGTTTATTTCTTTTCACTAAATTAAGGATGAAGCATATTTTTTTATCCCAAATATGTGATAATTCTTTTTTCTTTTTGTAGGGCAATTAGAGTTAAGCAACTTGCCCAAGGTCACACAACTAGTAAGTGTTAAGTGTCTGAGGTCACATTTGAACTCAGGTCCTCCTGACTTCAGGGCTGGTGCTCCAGTTATAATTTAACCCTCCCTGGGTTCCTGGATCCCTTCCGAAGGGAGGGTAATTTGGGAAGGGGGCTAGAAGAGAGACTGACAGAGGGCTGCTGAGGATGGTCCCCATCTCTCCTCAGAAATCTGTCTCTGATTGTGGAGATTTTTCCACCTTTCAGAGATTTCCAGGGACGTATATACTTTGGGGAGGGGGTTATAAAAGTCAGGAGAAAGGACAGGGCATTGACAAAGCAGCAGGTAGAAGGACTGTATCAAGTGCTTTCTCCTTTTCCCATTAACTGTTGGGACTCAAACGTTGCTCCTTGTCATTTCCTAGATCCAGTGACACAGACCCTCTGGCTGGTCTCTTGGTATGGGGCTTTCTCTCTGGCTGTCCTCCATGCCTGGAACACTCTCTTTCTCCAGCTTCTTTTAAATCCCATCTTTTACTGGAAGCCTTACCTAGCTCCTCCCTTCCTTTTGTTAATTATTTCCTATTTATCCTCTTTAGGGTTTGCTTTCTATGTATCAGCTTGCATGTAGTTCTTCTCCCCTTTTCCCCCTGTGAGGGATAATTTATAGTGAAGTTTCCCCATTCTGAAAAATCAAATCTAGAATGGCTTCAGTATTCACTAGGCCTAGGGTTAGGTCACCTGACCTTCAAGCAATCTGGACTGAGAGCAATGGAGACCCTCCACCAGAGCCAACTCAGCAGAAGATATGCCAAATAAGGTTAAGACTGCTTTCATTGGACACCCACATATTTCCAGGTCCTTTGTCTCAGAGAAATTCCTGTGCTTAGGTTGTGGGACAGCCCTCCTACCAATAAGAGTGAAGGCCAGTTGAGGGGGGGTTGGGTTTTGGCACTGGAAGATTATATAACCATGGACTGTCTTCTACCTGTCTCTCTCTCCGTGCAGACGCCATGTTGGGCGACAGAGGGTAGAGTCCTTTCTCATGAGAAAGAATAAAGACCTTTTCTGACCTTAGATTTAGACTCTGAACTCTTTCATCTCACACACCCCTCAGACATTTAACATGTACTAGCTGTATGACCTTGGGCAAGTCATGTAACCCCAATTGCCCTGCTTTCCCCCCTCCAAAAAAGACAAAAAAAAAGAAGGGGAGCTGGATCCCACAGTCAGTCATTTAATAAATATTTCTTAAGTGCCTAGTGTGTGCTAGGCAGTGTGCTAAGGGCTGGGGACACAAAGACAGGCAAAAGAACTCTCACTCTAGAAGCTCATAATTTGGGGAGGGGGAGACACAAACAAACCATAAACAGGATAAACTGGAAATGACTAAGAAAGAAAGCACTGCAATTAAGAAGGATGGTGGTGGGGGCAGAGCTGCCAACTGGAAATCCTAGCCAGGGAGAAGGCTGGGACACTGGCCCAAATTCCTGACACTCTTCCCCTTGCTTTCCTAACCTAGAGAAGGGCCATGCATAAGTGACCCTCCCTTAATCCTTTCCCTGCCCTAAGTGGAAGCAGCTGCTTTGGGAGGGCTCCCTAGGGACTCCAAATAAATGGGAGGAGGTTTGGAGGCTGGGCAGCTTTACTGTCTGATACACCATGTATGTAGCCACAGAAAAGCTGGTTACCTATCAGTGCAAAAAATCATCAGAGAGCAGAACATTTCCAAAAGGTGGGGTAGGAGCCCGAGCATGCATCATATCATGCCCCAGATTCATTCAGAACCCAGGTCACAAAGGCTGCTCTTTGTCCAACTCTTTAGGCCAATCCAGCTTGGACAGCCAGTGCATGCACAAAGAAACCATGTGTACACATGGGGAAAGGGCTGGTAGGACCACTGGGCTTGTGGCTGGGGTGGTGCGCCACCTGCTGGACACAACCATGCATTACAGTTCCTTGTTGGTTTGTGGCAAAGTGACTCTCTCTCCCAGGCAGACAAGAAGGGGGGACAGAAGCCAGATGTGAACTGCTATTGCTACTTTAACACCTCTCATGTTACCTGACACCAACCCAGTGCACAGTGTCCAGCCAGCACCAATGTCACATCCACAGATCCTCAAACAGTGCTTGGAACATTGTAGACATAGGGATAGACTGCATCTGTGAGCCACGGAAGGTTTGAGGAAGAATGAAAAGGTTTGGAGGAGCCACGGTGGTGCATAGGATAAGCGGGTTGATGAGGGAGGTATTGTTGGGAGCCTGCTTATGTCCAGCATTAAGCATGATCGGAGATGTGAATAAGAAATGACCAGGCCATGTGGGTAGTTCAGGGAAGAACCATGGACTCCATTTAATGATTTTTTGAGCAAGATTTTTATACAGAAAGATGAAAGGATTCAGGTTTTACTGTCATTGCTTTAAGCTTGTTAGTTCCTGGAAGTAACTTTATCTAAAGTCAGGTTTTCTGGGCACCAACAGGTCAATTAGCATTCTTAAAGGAATTAACAAAGAGGAGACAAAAGAGATAAGACTTCAAAGTAACTTAGGTTTGTTTAGATGTAATCATTGTCTTGAGTATGCTGTACCTTGGAACCAACACAGGAATGGATAATTTAATAAGAGACTTGTCTTTTTTAAGTATCTCAAGTTCTGGGAGCTAAAGGCCTGGTTGCAGTCAGGGTCTCAGACAAAAATCTTTTTAAGTGCACCCCTGAGATTCTTTCAGGGGAGCCAGCCTTTGCAAGCCGTGTCACCTTGAGAGGAA
Source organism: Pseudochirops cupreus (assembly GCA_028627135.1). Taxonomy (NCBI): domain Eukaryota; kingdom Metazoa; phylum Chordata; class Mammalia; order Diprotodontia; family Pseudocheiridae; genus Pseudochirops; species Pseudochirops cupreus. The sequence goes on from CM053581.1 coordinate 50,672,430, forward strand.
TTAGGGTACATAATTAAGGTCTCTCATCTGAGTCCTGGATCAGGCCTATTTGGCTTACCATAAGGTATAAAGGATTGCCTAGCAGCAGTGAGGGCCCAGTGGAGGTACTATACCATATATCTATAGTGGATCCCTTCAGAATGGCTACATGATTTTCTCCACCTTGTTCATCAGCATGTGGAGCAGAGGCAGCAGATGGCGGGAGTGATCCAAGACCAAGTCTTGGCAGGGCACAATCATCAGTATGATAAGAGGGCAAGAGACTCAAGACAAGAGGACAGTGTAGAGTTGAACTGGTTCACCCCCGGGGTCAAGAGGGAAAAAAGAGGAGAGAGGCTGGTTACTTTAGTGGGAAATGGACTGGAAGAGAGCTGAGGGGTCCATGGTCTGGATGAAGAACAGGGCTGGGCAATGGAAGGCAGAGGCAGAGGGAGAATCCAGAAGGCTGTGGTCAGATTGGGGAATTTCAGAGCTCACAAATGTGGGAATGGCGCTTTCATGGATGATGCCAAGATCAACCACAGGACTACAGGCGGAGGTGGGATCGGGGAGTGAGTTATAGGGAAGAAGTCAAGTGATGCCCTACGGAAGCTGGGTTGTTTAAGGGAGCATGTAGAAGTCTTCTGGTATAGGAGCAGGAGCTGGGGATGAAAGACTGTGAGCCAGAAACGGGATTCGCTGAGGGAGGAAGATCTGGCAATCCATAGACAATGGCTACCTGGATTTTGATTGGGTGACAGATTTTAATTTCATCAGCCTCAGAGGAGGAGGGTTTCTGGATGACGGTGGCTCCTGGAAACGCCAAGGAAAACACGGGAAAGCGCAGCCAATGCTGAAAGGATGGCCACAGAGGCCTCAGCCAGAGCCTGAAGATGAGAGGAAGCAAGAAAGGACAAAATGGAAATGTCACTTATTATCATCTTCTTGCTGCTGTTGTTACCTGCTTGTTCACCCAAAGAGCACGGCTTGCTGGGTCTAGGAGAGTTCTTAAAGGCCATTTAGTCCAAACATTCATTTTGCAGATTGGGAAACTGAGTTCTACTGAGGTAAAAAGATCTGCCCAAAGTAACCCATGGAGGAAATGTCTGTGGTAGGGTTTGGTCTGAGTTCTTCCTGACTCCGGGTTCAGCTCTCCATACCTTGTGTCACCTGGCTGAAGTGACAGGTGCTGGGACCCCCAAACCTATGTCATGGTAATAGGGATTTGAAGATCTTCCATGCTCCCTTGTACTGGCAGTCAAACAAGTACTTAGCACCTTGTTTCAAGTTCATGATTGTATCAAGTATTAAGATCCAGAACTTGTGAATCCCACAGTGGGAGGAAGTTGCTGATGTAACAGGATGGGGCAGAACAGGGAGGAGCTAATACCATATATATGGAAAAGCCCAAGCTAGAGAGCCAGAATTGCTGAGAGAGAGAGAGAAAACTGTTAGGATCCTGAGAACTTCTGAGGACTGCTAGGAGCTAGAGAACTTCTAAGAGCCAGCCAGAGCTGCTGAGAACTTCTGAGAGACAGTTAGAACTGCTGAGAACTTCTGAGAGACAGCTAGAACTGCTGGGAATGAGAACTACTGGGAGAGAGCAGTGAGGAGGCTGAGGAGCTACTGCAAGTGAGGAGAGGAGGATCCTTGCTTGGGGGAGTGAGAGAGGAGGATTCTTGCTTGAGGAATCCTGTTTTGTTTTGAAGGAACAAAATGTGGGTGTTTGCTGAATTGGTTATGTGCCCCAACTTTGTGGTTACTATAATGAATATGACTTTCTGGTTTTGGGACTAGGTTTTCTGGTATTTTAATAAATGCTTTGGTTCTGTCCTCCATGTGGAGAGCCTGTTACATTTTGTGATTAATGACTACACCAGCATATTTGTAGCTGCTGTGGGTGCTGTGAATATTGCGTTCCTGGTGCAACCCATTAAATTGGCAAATATTATAAAAGACTAGAAACGAGGTCAGTGGTTCTCAATCTTCCTAATGCCTTGAACCTTTAATACAGTTCTTCATGTTGTGGTGACCCCCAACCATAAAATTATTTTCGTTGCTACTTCATAACTGTAATTTTGCTACTGTTATGAATCTATCTGATATGAGGGATGTATTTTCATTGTTACAAATTGAACATAACCCACAGGTTGAGAACCACTGAACTAGGTGGTGTCGCAACACATAGAGTGCCAGGCCTGGAGTCAGAAGACTCATCTTTCTGAGTTCAAATCTGACCTCATTCACCTACTAGTCATATGACCCTGAGCAAATCACTTAACCCTATTAGCCTTGGTTTCCTCATCTGTAGAAGGAGCTGAAGAAGGAAATGGCAAACCATTCTAGTATCTTTGCTATGAAAGCCCCAAATGGGGTCACAGAGAGTCAGACAGGACTGAAACAAATGAACAACAAAAGAAATAGTAAAAGTTGGAGGGACTGAGGAAAGAGGCGTACACCAATACATTCTCGAAGGAGCTTGAATTGGTTTGAATATTTGGGGGAAAAGTTTGAACGAGGTGAGAAAAGGCACTAAACTGTTCAGATGACTTGATCCTGGTGGCCCAGGAGCTTGGGAACAGAAAGGCCTCAAATATAAAAGATATTCAGATGAACTTTTTTGTGTGTGTGGTGACAAAAAAACAAACTAAAAACCACGGGGGCCATTGATTAGGGAAACTGTCGTTTATTCGATGTAATAGAGCACTATTGTGTTGTGAGAAATTATCACTAGGAGGTATTCAGGGAAACCTGGGAAGACTGGGATGGACCCAGGGCTGGAAGAGACCCGAGAGACCAGTGATTCCAACCTGCTCATTTTATACCTGGCTCAGATGGAAGTAAGTGTAACTGGCGGAATCATGGGCACTTAATGCTGCAAACATCCCAGGTATAATTTGGTCACAGGTTTGATTCCATTGCAGTGTTTTTGTTTGTTACAAGACACAACTCAGGGTTGGGGGGCAGAATACTGGAAGATGACTATGGTCTAAAACACACATACTGTCAACAGGTAATAACGACGTCATGAGATCTATGTGAAAATGGGTTTAGTACAAGAGAAATGGGCATGCACACGGGACCCAAGGAGTTCATAGCCCTTACAGAAGTTTGCATATTTATGACAGTATAACAAAAGGAGAAGGAGAAAACAGGAAGGGGCATGGTACAGGAGGGAAAAGGTAAAATAGCCCCACCCCAAGGGGAGGGCAAAAGTCACATTCTTTTCCCTTGAGAAGCCCTAGAGTATGAAGATAGGAAGGAAGGTCTGCTTATCTGCAAAGGACCCCAGCTGTACAAGCATTTCCCAGCCTGGCACAGACCAATTGGCACCTGTCTTGTCTCCCAAGGACCCACAGGGGATCAAGCTTGGGATGTAAACAAAAAATTATGTCAGCTGGGGGGCTTCATCCTTGACACGTTCAGATGGGTCCAGTGTTTCTGGAAAATATGGCAACTCAAAAAGACAAGTTCAGGGGATCCTTATCAGCCCTTATTGGTACAGAGACAGGTTTTATACTGGCCAAAAATATACCACTGAACCAATGGGAATCTTGTCCTGTGTTTTTTGTTTTTGCTTTTGTTTTTTAAATTGGCAAAATAAAGGCCAAATGCAGGCTAGGTGAGTAGAGAAAAATGGTCTTGTTTCCTTAGGTTTACCTTTTGTTCTGGTTCAAACTAATTTTCATGTTGAACCAGAAAGGATTTGGGGAATGTCTAACTTTAAGTAAGATAGCTGCCTGGAACAGAGGGCTGTACTCTTCTTCTAAACAAAGGGCTCATCTTCAGCTCCCATAATCAGCACCTTCATCCCACCAAAGTAAAAAATACCCTCGCTTATCATACCCACAATTGTTGGACCTTCCTGATCCAGAATTCTGAAAGTTCTACTCTTAGGTCTCTTATATTCTCTTAGACACAGGTAGATGGCACCACAGTGATTAGAGCACTGGGCATGGAGTCAAGAAGACCTGAGTTCAAATACAGCCTCAGACTCTTACTGTGTGACCATGGGCAAGTCACTTCACCTCTGCCTTAGTTGCCTCATCTGTAAAATGGGAATAATAACAATACTTACCTCCCAGAGTTGTGAGGATAATATTTCATGAATGGCTGAGGGAGGCCACTGGGTCTAGTCTGGTCATTTGGGTTCAGAGTAGCCATTCACTCTGACCTGGCACATTGTAGGTATACGTCTTTCCCTTCCCCTTATCCCACCATCTCTGCCTCTGCTTCCCTACTCATAAATATATATATTTTCCCCTCATTGAGGCCTGTAGTCACTCTACCCTTTTCCTTATTTCCCAGTACATCAACCCTGCTCTGACTTCCTTGTCATCCCTTTGAAATCCTATAGTTAACCAGCTCAGCTTTACACCCCCTTGTCCTATGCCACACCCCATCCTTAGCCCAGGGCCCTCTGCCAGGTTTGTGTGAGGGTAGAAGGAAGAATTAAAAAGAATTGCCTGCCAGCTTTTATCAGAGAGAGTTTCCAGCCTCCATACCTCAGCAGACAGGAGCTGAAATGACCACCATGGTCAGGGTGGAGGTGGCCCCAGAGAGATGAAGACAATGAAAGAATGTGTAGAACAGGACCAACAAGATGAACTCAGCTGCACATCTCCAGTTACCACAAAAAACGTCCCTGGACAAGTTGGAGGCGGGAGATGATGTCCCTAGACCAGTCTCACCAGACTGGTTGGAGGCATGCGTTGTCCCTTCCCCAGGTCTGTGTCCTGGCTCAGCCTCCCATGTGTGCCAGCCACACCTTTTCTCTATGTTTGTATCTCTCATGTACATGTGCCCACTCTAGTCACCTGCAGCATGTGCATCTGTGAGACAGTGGATGCCAGGTCTATAGAGGGGGAGGAGAGTGTTCTATCACCATTTCATTACTTACTGTCAAAATATTTTGGAGATACCATTTTCCGGAACTAAAGCCTAGCAAGCAGCTGTGTTCTGAGCTTGGCACAACAATAATTCTTTATGCTTCCGATGATATCACCCTCTGGCAATGTGTATTGTACCAAGCTTCATTCCCCCTATTTCCCAGGACCATCCATCACATAATCCCAATCCCAATTTGTCACTGACAGCTACTGAAATCCTATTTCCATCATAGAACTCTGGTTCTGTGCTCTGCAGTGTGGGCACTACCCCCAAGACTTGAGACAATGACTGTTCCCACAGGACTGGTGGGAACAATAATTCAGGATGTAAAGATGATTGCCACGGTCCAGCAAGGGATGTATTTAAGTCCTGACTTTGGTGCAGCATGTTATGCCCTCCCTCTTAGAAGGCGGGGCTCCAGGATGCACGTGTCATTTTTCTAACTCTGAAATTAACTAAACTGCTGCTTTGTATCCTGACTCTCCTGTCTCTAGCCTGCTCTGTCTGTTCACCTCCAGCCAGGCTAGAGACCCGTTCCAGTCCGGTTGACATTGCTATGCCCTTTCATTCAATGTGCCTTTGCTTTGAACTAATTGTGCCCTAGAACTGAGGAGGGCACAGTTAGTAAATGCATTAGTGGGGATTCAAGAACTATGGCTTTAAGTGGATATGGATCCACGGAATACATTAAACATGGAATAGCTCTGCTAGGGTGTCCCTAATGCCACCAGCAAAAGGTATCAATAATGGATAAAACTTAAAAGAAAAAGAGTGCTGAGAATTAGCTAAGTAGCCAACAAATAGGGACTGCCCTGGGTGAATTTGAGCAACCCACTCCCTCTCCCTGGGTCTCAGTTTCCCATCCATAACAGGGGGCAGCTAGGTATTGCAGTGGACAGGGTGTTGGCCTGGAGTTAGGGAAACCTGAATTCACATCCAACCTTAGGCCCTAAATAGCTGGGTGACCTCAGTTTGCCTCAATTTCCACATCCGTAAAGTGGGGGTGATAACAGCACCTACCTTCCCGGGTTGTGGTACGGATCAAATGCGATAATGACTAGCACAGTGCCCGGCACATCATTGTTGTTCTCGTACAGTCCTTCAGACCTCGTGCGCGGCTCGTGGTGGGGGCTATAGAATTGTTAGCAAGTATTATTAGAGATGGAGGAGGGGTAGTGGGCCAGGAGCGCTCTAAATGCCTTGAACTACAAATCCCAGAATGCACCATTCTCTAGGGCGTTCCCCTCCCCAAACAGGAAGCTGGTGTTGCTGGGCGACGCCAACTCCCGGTTGAGCCCTGGCGCTGCAAAAGCCTGGAACTTGGATGGCGACTTGATGGTGCGAGGGCGGGTACTTGTGACCCCGGAGGAGGGATGGGGGCGTCGGGGGGCGGGAGGAGGGCTCGGCCGCCTGAGTGTAGGACTGGCCCGGGAGGGCGGGGCGGCATGGGGGAGGGAAAAAAGGGGAGCGGGGCGGCTTGGGCGAGGGGCGGAGACCGGCCTTAGAGACGGGCTTAGGTCTGACCTCTGTTCTCTTCTAGCGGCCGAAGCCCAGGCCATGTGCGAGGGACCCTCCAAGATCTCGGGCCCGATCCCCCCCGACCCCACCCTGTTCCCCAACTACTATAAACGCCCGGGCACAGGTAGGTGATCGCAGCAGGCCCCAGCGTGGGCAGCTTGCTGGAATGGAGGGGTGGGTCCGGGGCACCCCCATCACTGACTGGACTGATAGAGGTTCCGTTCTAGCCCCGAAGCTGAAGTCGGCCAAATATCTGAGCCCCACTTTATTTGTAAAGTGTATGAAATTTGCAACATGGCTAATATGGAAATATGTACAATTTGCATTTATTTTCAGAGGGAGAAGGGAGGGAGAGAATTTGGAACTCAAAATTAAAATTTTTAAAAATTGTTTTTACATGTGATTGGAAAAAATTTGAAAAAGATTCTTGAATGATAACATAATGTAGATGAGATGATGTAAAATCATGATTTTTATGCCCCTGTTTCACAGGTGGTTTCCAGCAAAGTACTTTCCAGGCCTCAGAGAGCTACACCTGTGAGTTCTATTACCTGTGAGTTATGGTTGTTCTAGCACCTCCCCTCTTCTGCTTGCTTCCAGCCAGGACCCTTGAAGGAAGTGCCCTGAAGCCTGGCCTGGAGCCTCCCTGGCAAGGTGCTCCCCTGGACCAGCCTGCTCCTCAAATTCGCCCTGCATCCCAGCAGGGCCTGATGGGTGTTCTGCTGCAGTTCCAGGAGGTCTCGCTGGGCAGGGAGCCCTTACCCAAGAGTAAGTGCTGAGAGCCGTGGCCTGGGCTGGCAGGCATGGAGGAGGCTTCTCGTTAGCTGCTGCCACCTACTTCAGGCTTTGGGGAATGGGATGGGAAGCCAGGAAGACCAGGCCCTTCTATGAAGGCCATAACAAGCCCGTCCCCCTAGGCTAGAACCACAAGAGACACTAAACTAGAAAGGTAGACCAGGAGCTGTGGCCAATTCTCTGCGTAACTTTGGGCAAATCCCTCTGCAGCTCGGGGGCCGAGCCTAGTGTGAGGCAGTATGTCTGGTGTCACAGAACATGGGCATCTTAACATTGTCACCCATTTGATGCTGGACAAGGTACCTGATGGGGCCTCAACTTCCTCCTCTATAAAAGGAGAGAGGGTTGGACCAGATGCTGTCCAACCTTCCTTCCAGTTTAAATAATCTATTAAGAAATTGCTAGGAGTTCAGAGTTCAGGCATCTGAGCCTGTGGAGCAGGCCTGGCAGTGTCTCCCTGATCTCCAGGAAGAGAAGTGAAGGACCATGAGAAGGAGAACATGAGGCGGATCCGGGAGATCCAGAAGCGATGCCAGGAACAGAAGAAGGGACAAGGCCACAGCCGGCCGCAGCCTCTCCAGGCCCTGTGGCGATCACCCAAGTATGACAAAGTAGAATCACGGCTCAAAGTCAAGCTGCAGGTAGCTCAAGCCCCCAGACCATGCCTGGCCAGTGTTTGACCACCTTCTCTGCCAAGCTGGCTGGGCTGAGGGTGCAGGGGCTTAGCTTCAGAGCCCACCTCGATGAGTCCCTCTGCTTTTCCCAGGAACCATCTGCTGCCTCTAGACCAAAGTTGCCGGCATTCCTGCGAGCATACTCCCGCTGTGGACCTGGGGTGCAACCTCATCGTGTGGCTTCTGCAGGCCTGGCTTTGCCCAGTACTGATGGGTCCCAGCCCCCAGGCACTGATGCCAAGGTGATCCATCTGCAGGGGAGGCTGAGAGTGGGAAGAAGGAAATAGCACTATGGCTCCCTAGTGTCCTAGGCCATCCCTCTCCCTCCACTCCTTCCTGCTGCAGCCCCAGCAATCCCACCCTCCATCCTGCTCTTCTGATCTGTAGGGGCAGGCTCCGGCTGTGGACTTCATCACCCACAATGCCCGTATGGCCAAAGTGGCTCCTCGGCGGCGCTCACGCTCCGTCCAGTGTCTGGCTGAGGTACAGGAGCAGCAGCGGCAGGCGCAGGAGGAGTACAACACCAGGCAGAAGGGCCAGGTGCCTCTCTAGTAGGTTCTCTTCGTCTCTTCTCTGTGCCCCGTTCCCTCCAGCCCCATCAGAGATCTCCTTGGCCTCTGTCAGGGAGGAGGGTAGACAGCAGACCCAACATCAACTATATGGAGGCAGGGCCCCAGTCCTGTGCTCCACCTTCATGAATGGCTGAGGGAGGCAGTTGGGTCTGGTGTGGGCATTTGGGGACAGAGCAGCCACTTACTCTGCCCTTTGGTAGCCTAGTGGAACGTAAAGATCTGTGGCGCAGGGAAGCTGAGGAGCGCCAGCGGAACCAGCCTGACCCTGAAATACCCCCAGGTCATACCATGATGTCTGAGAGCCAGCGCCTGGATACCTTGAACTCCCTTCTCCACAGTGAGTGTCCAGGCCAGTTAGGGTCTGGGGGACTAGGCAGGGCCCTAGGGAGGGGGTGAGGAAGCTGATTGGAGCCAGATACCCTCCCCCACCCCCCCGCAAGTATCCTGTTCTTGCTAGCCCAATTCCTTGCTGATTGCAGTTTTGATAACCAGCATCCATGTATAGTGTCATACACGGAGTTGGTGCCTGAGAAACGTTTGCTGAGTTATATTGAATCCCGGGGTCCTAGCCTCCGAGGAAGGGAGCTGGACCTGTGTGTCCCTCACCCTTTCCTTCCTTAGGCCAACAAGAACTGCTCCGAGAGCTGGTGCTGCTGCCTTCCAGGGCAGACTCCCTTCGAGCGCAGAACCACAAGGCTGAGCTAGAGAAGAAGCTTTCCCAAGTGGAGGAGGCCCTCAAGATCTTCTCCCGATCCAAAGTCTTTATCAAGATGGATTCCTGAGTGCTTCCCCTCTGGCCCACAGGAAGGCCACAGTGCTCATAGTGGTGGGGAGCAGTGCCTCAAGGTGCCAGGGCTGGGGCCGTGTGGCTCCTGGAAGGAAAGGTACTGACACTTGTGGCCCTGGCCCAAGGTATGATGGTAACCCCTGGGGCCCCCACAGGGGCAGCAGAAGGAACAGGCCCAGGGAGCTGCTGTTAAGAATATTTTTCTGTTTTTAAATTAAACCTTTTTTTACATGAGCAGTCACTCCAATCTCCTTCCTCCTGATGCTTTTCCCAGTCTAAGACACCCATCTCTTGTGCTTCTCTAGAAATGCCAGGCTAAGTGGGCATGGAGATGGGGCTCTGTCAGCCATATCAGCCAGCTTTGGGGGTGGGGGGGAAATGACAGGAGAACAGCCATTTTTGCTAGACCCAAAGCTGAGGACCTTTGCCAGCTGTGGGGACCCATGCTCAAAGAGAAGAGGGCCAGAGGGAGGAGCTGGCAAGAACATGATGGTTGGGGCAGTGCAGGCTACAAGAGATCATTATTCCTTCCCCTTGCCTTGCCCACTCACTACATTTCTGATTCAGCAGGGAAGTGATCCAAGCCCCACAAAGTACTCCCCCTGTAGCAGAGAAGGGCTAGTGTTTTCTAGAAAAGTTTTAATATTTCATAGATGGGGAGGGGCAAGTGAGCAAAGGCACTGCCTTGGCTCCTGAAAAGGCAGCTCCCTAGCTGGTTGCCCACTGAGAGGGAGAGGCCTGGGGCAAAGGAGTAGGGTAGGGAGTGCAACTCTCTCCAGGAAGGAGACAGTGCAGAGGCCCCTTGGGGAGCCAAGGTCAGGAGCTGTTCTCTCATGTCCCACCTTGGCTTTGGTGTCCATTGACGCAGACAGAGACTAGGAGGACAACAGCCCTCAGAGTCCAGCTGGCCAAATCTCAGACTATAGGGTAATACCACTGCCATCTTCCCTTAGACTGCCCCCCCGGGCAGGGCTGGCCCCATCCTGACTGTCCAGTGACTGTAAGGATCCTCGAGAGCCAGGCAGTGAGCGACTAGGGCGCAAGTCCCGTTGGGAAGGGGCCAGAGGCACCCCGTTAGGGCAAGGAGGAAGGTATCTGGGCAAACCGTGGCTCTCAATGACTAGGTCACTGTCCTCATCACTGTCTGGCTCAGGAACTTCCGTAGGAGGGAGGGGGGCAGTAGGCTGAGCTCCTGGAGGTCGGCCTGCCCCAGTCCGAACCACATTGTTGCGTTGGTTGGCAGGCTTGACGGTGACAATGAGGTTGTGGCTGTTGGCTACCATCATGTCTGTCACCTGGTCCAGTGACTTGCCAGCCACATCAATGCCATTGACCTCAAGGATTTCATCACTGACTGCCAGGAGCCCAGTGCTCTCTGCCAGGCCTCCCCGGACCAGTCGGGAGATGAAGATCCCAGGCACCTTCTCCAGGCCTTGGGGTGCCACCCGGACACTAACGCCATCTCGGATGTAGAAGCCCAGTGGACGGTCTGAGCCATGCTTGTGTAGCTTCACACGTCGGTGGCTCTCAGGCAGCAGGTCCACATCGATGACAGAGGAAATCTGACGAAAGTCTTGGGGAAGACTGATGAGTAGTGGGGGGCGGGTCCGGTGAGGGGCTGCAGGTCGGAGGAGCAACCCCTTCTTCCGGCGCTGCAAGGAGTTGGAGGTAAAGGCCATGCCCGTGGGATCCGCTTCTGCTGTGGGATGGAGCAGAGCTCAGTATTGTTCCTTAGGCCACCCAGCCTTTCAGGGGACTGAAGAGATTCCCATACCTCAAGCTAGTTGGCTATGAGCTTCTAATTCAAGAATTGTGCTCCAGGGCCCCAAGCCTTCCTAGTGCCTGCCTCTAGGCCTCTAAAGCATGTGGGGGCCCTTGGCTGGTCCCTGGGGAGGATACTCTTTCTGCCTGGTTATTCAGGCAGCCCCATGGTGGGGAGAGAGCCAGCTGGGGCCCATACACTCTCTTCTTCCCTTCCCCTGAACAGCATAGTGCCCACCTCGATTTGCCCAGTCCTTCTCTGCGGGCCCCCGGGGGAGAGCATGACTGTTGCCTCTCAGACACATAGATTGCCTAATGGGGTGCGCTTTCCTACCATGCGGCCCCCCATGACCCAGGAGACACAAGCAGGAGTAGGAGCAGAAAGAATCGATAGAACCCTACTGGGAAATAATAGAACCCCAGCAGTGTGGTGGGTATAGTACAAATAGCCCTGGATTTGGAGTCAGAGGGTCTGGGTTCAAATCCTGACTCTGTTACTCATTACCTGTGTGACCTTTGACAAGTCCCTTCCCTTCTCTGAGCCTTAGTTTTCCTTATCTGTAAAATGACAGGGTTGGTCCAGATGATGCATAAGGTTCTTTGCACATTCAAAGCCAATGCGCTCGAGTGCTAGTGGGTTTGAGGTCACTCCAACCTACCCCCGCCTTAGTTTCATTAGCTCCATGTACACAGCCTTAAAGACCTCTTACCTGCCATCCTAGTCCTGTCTCTGCTGAGCCGGGAACCCCCACCCCCGCCCCCACTCCCACCCCCGTGACAGATCGTGTGGGGTGACCCCCAGCGCAGGCTTCTCACCCCTCTTTTGCACAAGCAGGCGGAGAGGCGGGTGCGTGCTGGCGAGCGCCCGGTGCAGGTTGTCATCGTTGGTGAGGGGCAGCAGATCCCCGTGCACATCCGTGTAGCCCAGCAGCACGTCCAGGCCTGGGATCTGGTGCACGGCTCGAAGCAGCCTGGAGAACTCCTGGAAGCCTCCCACCGAGGCTCGGGGTAGGGCGAAGCGCCGGAACTCTGCATCGAACTGAGGGGAGGAGAACATGAGGGGTGAGGGATAAGGAATGAGTCAGGCTCCTGCCAGTCCTTGCCCGGAGCCTGAGCCATCTTGATAGGCAGAAGCTTCCCCGCCGCACGCGCGCGCGAATACACACACACACACACACACACACACACAGACACACACACACACACACACACACACACACACACACACACACACACACACACACACACACACACACACACACACACACACACACGCACGCACCCCTTCGAGGATGGACCAGTCAGCCCCTCCCCTGGGAGGGGACCTTGAGAGCTCTGGGGGGTCAGGGGCTTATGGGTAAGCTGGGGGAGGAGGCGAGCAGCAAGGTGCCGGTTTAGGCAGGGGGCGGGCGCGTAAGGCGTGGGGGCCGGCGGGGGTGCTGAATGCGGGGGACAGCTCCAGCGCTCAGCCGCAGCAGCAGGGAGCCCGGGCACAGGGCCTGTCTGCACCCCGGCCCCCCACCCCGAGGGGCTGGCTCTATGTGACGGGCAGGGAGCCGGGAGCAGAGCCAGCCTCCCCTCCTCCCCGCCCCCAGACCCAGATCCACGATGCCCGGCGGAGCACCGGGCGGAGGGAAAGCCAGAGATGGGAGGACAAGGAGCGCAGAGCCGCGGGAGGAGGTTCGAGGACGGAGAAAGGGAGCTGGGACCCAGGCGGGGCGGGGGGCGAGGGGCACGGGGCCGGGGCCCTTACTTTGCTCTTCACCTCGATGATGCTGTCGGGGCTCCGCGCCGGGGTCCGCTGAGGCTTGGCCATGGCTGGGCCGGGGCCGGGGCCGGGCCGGGGCTGAGGCCGAAGCGGCGCAGGTGCACAGCCCGGCCCCTCCCCGGCTCCCCCCGCCCGCGCCCTGCAGCAGTGCCCGCCCCGCCCCCTCCCCGCTCTCCCCTCTCAGCTCCCCTCCCTCTCTGCCGGCGCTGTCCGAGAGGCTCTCGCGCCGAAGACTGGGGGGAGGGAGGGGTGGGTACCGACCATGACGTCATTTGCGTGGGGGAGGGGGAGGTCTCCGAACACCCGCGCGAATGGAACACGGAGACAACGTTCCCTAGGTAACTGAGGGTGGGAGGAGGAGAAGGACAGGCGGCCCAATGTCCGCGCGGACGTGCTCGCGCGTGGGTGTGTGCCCGTGCGCTCCGCACCGCCTCCCTCCCAGGCCCATCAGGGCTCCCCGCGTCCCTGTCATTACTCGCCGCTTCCCCTCCCGAGCCTTGGGCCCCTCTTCCTCCCCGGTGCAGAGTCGGGTGGGAAAGGACATGGTGGCCAGTACACAAATCTCCGAGTCCTGACACCCGGATCCCTGACCCAAGAATGCGGCACCCCCACCCCCAGCAAAGGCACCTGGGTGACCTGAGGGACCCTGGACAGACATCCCCATCCCTGACCCCCTCACTGTCTTCTGTACTCACTCATTCAAAAAAACATTGATCGAACAGCTACTGTAGGCGTTGAGAGAAATACTCAGTTTAGAGAAGACCGTGGTCCCTGCCCTTTGGGCGCTTACAGCCTCCTATGAGGTACAGAGTAGGGTGGGCAGATGGATGGGCCCTAGACTTAATCTCGAGAGACCCAGGTTTCAATCTTGCCCGACAATTCTGCTAGCTGTGGGCACGTCATTTTCTTTGAGACATCAGTTTCCGCGTCTATGAAATGGGCACAAGGCTTGAACTTCCTACCTCACAGGGTAGTGCCGTAGGTAAATCTTAAAGAGCTAACATTAAGGCACAAAGATAGCTACAATAAACAAAATTACCTCCTAATTAGGAAGGTGCAAAACAAAGTTGTTTATGTGGTTCAAGGAGGGTGTCATTACTGTTGGAGGGGTGGGGGAAGCTTCATGATGAAGGAAGTGGCATTTAAGTTGGTTGGAGGATGGTTCTCTAAAGAGAAGAGCTCCCCGAAGGGGCTTCCTGCATATTGTGTTACATTAGGTAAGTCACTGACCTTTCCTTTATCTGTAAAATGGGGTGAATGGCTGGAATAGATAATATCTGGGGTCCATTCCAGCTCTGTATCTATGATCTTAACAAATGGAGCTGCATTCTCTCTCTCCATTGACCCAATCTTTTCCTCAAAATAGGATTGCCTTTCAACCCTTTACAAGTTAGCTTGCAGGAAATTTCTTTAGCCAGAGTTGCTCTCAGAGAAGACGGTGAAATTCAGTTATCCTGGTAGGTAGGGACCATGTCTTCTATTTCTGTCATGCCAATTCCATCTCAAGGCTGGTCATTTCTAGCTATGACTAACTGCTCACTTCTCTAGAAAGTGCTCCATATAAATAGGGGTTTCATGGCACATTTTCGATGCTAGCAAGATTTCCCCTCTAAAATATTAAATCAGGCATGTATGAAGATGCTTATTATTCAGGGAGATAGAAATAGGCTTTATTTTGCTACATAATTTTCCCAGGGCATGCCATCCCTCTCCAGCAGCCTCTCAGACAAACATTTATGTCATGCACAAAAAAAGGCCAGAGGAGTCTGGGAAAATTCTGCTCTGAGTCATGAGGCAGAGTTCTTTAAAAACAGCATTTCTATATCCCCAGGACTGTCCACTTCAAAATATTTGGGAAACAGGGTGTAGAGCTGGAAGAGAATCTTAAAAAACTCCTTCTTTTGATAGATGGGAAAACAGGCACAGAGAGAGGAAGCTGTCCAGGGTCGTACAGTGTAAGTTGCAAAGTAGAAGAACTAGCATTTAAACTGGAGCCCTCTGACCCCAAATAATAATAATAATATCGGCTAACATTTATGTAGCATTTATTATATGCCAGGCGCTTTACAATTAATTTTTCATTTGATCTTAACAATTCTGGGAAGGAGGTACTATTATCCCCATTTTATAGATGAGAAACCTGAGAGAAAGAGGTTAAATGACTGGCCCAGGGTCACACAGTTAGTGTGCTGTTCAGTCTTTTCAGCTTTGTCCAACTCTTCCTGACCTCATTTGAGGGATTCTTGGCAAAGATGCTGGAGTGGTTAGTCATTTCCTTCTCCAACTCATTTTACAGAGGGGGAAACTGAGGCAAAGAGGGTTAAGTGACTTGCCCAGGGTCCCACAGCTAGCAAGTGTCTGAGGCCCGATTTGAACTCTGGTCTCCCTGACTTCAGGCCTGGCACTGTATCCACTGAACCTCAAAATATAATAAAATATGAAAAACATTCTAACCTTAACCCTAGCTGCTCATTTGAACGCCTCTTGCCTAACTCCAGGCCCCATACTCTGTGAACCACAGCGCCACCTAGCTGCAAATGAAAGGTTCCTTCCATTATAGTCATGGTAAAGAGACAAGGGGACATTGATCGCTCCACTCTCTCAAGATGCCACTGATAAATTGTCAATTGCCTTCTTTGTACCATCCTTTGGAGTCTGTGGCATATCATCCTTAGTAGTGGCAAGTCTAATTTTGAAGGTGGACTTGATTTTTGGAAATAATTCTAAACCAGTATAATTCAATACATTTATTAAAGGGAGAGACTGACTACCTCATCCCAGGTCTTCTGACTCCCAAGCTAGTAATGATTTCACTGGTGCTGTTAAGTTTTTTTTTAAACAAAAATCAGTCATATTTAAGGTGCTCAATTAATAATAAGATTCATAGTACTAACAATAATAGCTGGCATTTGTACTGTGTTTTAAGCTTTTCAAAGCATTTTATATATTGTCTCATTTAATTAATCCTTTCATGCAAGGAGCATTTCTTTTGCAGCTTACTCTGTAGTGGTGGCTATCTGGCAGTGGGGAAATTACAAAGGGAAGTAAGAAATATGGGAAGTCTCACTCACCGTGGGTCACATTGTGAACCTATCCTCCGTAGGTAGGGATGCTCCTTGCAGATCATCTTAGCCTTTGTGAGCCCAGGTGTGTCCTACATCCTCCCATACCCCTTGAACCTTGTATATCCCAAGTGCAAGAGCCCTTTGCTGCCAGTTTCTCCATGAGGAGGGAAAGGAAACAGAATAGACCAACACTCAAGAAACTACCACCAGCAGCACCCCCTTAGACACAGAAATGAAGGTAGTATTTCTCATTACCCAGATTAGTACTCTGGAGCTGCATTCAAATTCCAGCTGTGAGTATCCCTGTATGTGTATATTTATATATATGTGTGTATGCATACACACGCATACATAACACTATATGCATGTGTGCATATACGCACACATATGTATACATACACATATGTGTATATGCACACATATAACATACGTTTGCTTTTCTCTGTTCTCCCAGACCCTAGCACATACACACATCACCTACTTGGTACATAGTAAGTATGTAATAAATGCTTCTGTAGGACCCTTGGGAGTCAGGTGACTTTGTGAAAGTAGAATAATGATGTTTGCGCAGGTTTAATTCAAGGCAAGCACTGAGACTCAAAAAATACAGAACTGTATCCCAAAGTTCTGTTCAGTTGTGTCTGACTCTTCATGCCCCCATCTGGAGTTTTCTTGGCAAAAATACTGGACTAGTTTGCCGTTTTCTTCTCCAGTTCATTTTACAGGTGGGGAAACTGAGGCAAACAGGGTTATGGGACTTGCCCAGGGTCATGCAATTAGTAAGTATCTGAGGCTGGATTGGAATTGACTCCAGGTGTGACACTTCACCATCTAGGTGCCCCATCCCAAAGAGATCAAAGAAAAGGGAAAAGGATCTTTTTGTATAAAAATATTTTTAGCAGTTCTTTTTGTGGTGAAGAATTGGAAGTTGAAAGGGTGTCCATCACTTGGGAATGACTGAACAAGTTGTGGCATACGATTGTGATGGAATACTATTGTGCTATAAGAAATGATGAGCAGTATGGATTCTGAAAAACCTGGGAAGACTTACATGAACTGATGCAAAGTGCAACAAGCAGAACCAGGAGAACACTGGACCCAGTAGCAGCAATATTGTATAAAGATGAATTGGGAATGACCTAGCTATTCTCAGCAATACAATGAACCAAGAAAATTCCAAAGGACTTTTGATGAAAAATACCATCGACTTTCAGAGAAAGAATTGATGAAATTTGAATGCAGATGAAGCATACTTTTTAAAAAAAACTCTTTTTTGGTCTATGTTTTGTAAGACTGTGCACGTATAATTTATATCAAATTGCTTGCCTTCTCAAAGAGGGCTGAGGGAGGGAGAGAATTTGGAAATCAAAATTTTTAAAATGTTAATTGTTTTTATATGTGATTGGAAAATTAAAATATAATTAAAAAAAGGAACTCTACAGAACTCAGTCAGCAAACATGTATTAACTGTCTCCCATGTGCCAGGCACTGGGCTAAGGTCTGGGGATACAGAAAGAGGCAAAAGAGAGTTCCTGTCCTCAAAGAGCTTACAATCTGAAGAAGGGGATAACATACAGACAAATATAAGCAAACAAGCTTTATGTCGGATAAATGGATAATTAACGGAGGAAAGGCGGTGTTATTAAGAGGGGTTAGGGAAAGGTTCCTGCAGAAGGTGGGATTTTCGTTGGGACTTAAAGGAAGCCAGGTAGGTCAGCAGTCCTGAGCGGAGGAGGGAGAGCATTCCGGGCTGGCGGGATGCCCGGAGAGAATGCCCACAGGTGATAGATACGGAGGGTCTTGGTCTGGAACAGCAGGAGGCCGGAGTCGCTGGATGGAGGAGAACGTGCAGGGGAGGAGGAAGGCCGGAAAGGTAGGAGGGGGGTGGGTGGCTTATGCTTTTTTAAAAAAATTCTTCATGAATTTTATTTATTTATTTTTCTTAGGGGGTTGGTTTATGAAGCGCTGAGAATGACGGCGCGTTTTTTTGCATTTGGCCCTGGCCGCAAGAGGAAGCCACTAAAGGCTATGGAGTGGGGGAGGGGGTACATGTTACGTGATCAGACCTGCACTTTAGGAAAATCACTTCGGTGCGTGGAGCATGGATTGGAAGGGGGAGACCCACCCGCAGTTACTGCAGTAGTCCAGGTGTGGGGTGATGAGGATGTCAGAGAACAGAAGAGGACGAACACAGAGATGCAGTGGAGGCGAAATAAAAGATACTGGGCACACATTGAACAATCGCAGGCAGGATCGCGCGAGCCCCTGCAGACACACGCCTGACACTACGCATGCGCACCCAGCTCTCTCTCTCTCTCTCTCTCTCTCTCTCTCTCTCTCTCTCTCTCTCCCCCTCTCCCCCCCCCGCGTCTCAGCCCTCAGGGGGCGGGGCCGGAGGCGGGACCTCGCCTGAGGTTAGCACTTCCCCGCCCAGCCTAGCGATTTCCTCTTCCGGAGACAGGGGTCAGTCAGGAAGGCGGGGAATAGCGCGCATCCCTCTTCTGACCCTGACGCGGGCTGCCATGGCGACGTCTTGGAAGCCTGCCCTGCAGCCCTGGATCCGGGATCTGCTCCTCGGGCTGGAGCCTGGAGAGAGCTCGGGGATGGAAGGGAAGGGAGAGGGGCTCGGGCAGCTGCTGGAGGTAAGGATTGTGCAGAGAGGGGCGTGGCGGCCCCTAACGGTGAAGCCTACCGTTAAAGGGTGTGGTCCCCAGGCTCTGCAGGGAAGAGGCGGGGCCTTTGGGCGAGGGGCGTGGCCAATAGGGCGAGGAGCGAAGTTAGAAGAAAAAGCGTCAGAGCCTCTGGGCAAGGGCTGTGGTCTTGTAAGGGAGGCCGGGTCATGTGTTGGGGGCGTGGCCTTGCGCGGTCTAGGGAGAGGCTCTTTGGACTAGGGATGTGGTGGTCATGGGGCTGGGGAGGGTGGGATCATTTGTTGGGGGCGTGGCCATGCCCGCTTAGAAAGAGACTCATTGGATAACGTATGGTCGTGGGGAGAATGGGCGGGCTCATCTGTTTCGGGGCGGGGCCACAGAGGCCCTCGGTGATCTCTGCAGGTGATTGAGGAGTCGGAGCCTGGAGGCAGCCTGGAGCTGATTAATGGAGAGGCCGCTGCCATCCTGCTGGTGACCGATGGGACTCACAGTGTTCATTGCCTGGTGACCCCCGAGGCCCTGAGCATGGCTGCCTGGTGAGGGGCATGGCTGGACCTCAGGTTCCCACGTGTGGTCGGAGGGGCTGGAGTATGGGAGGGTGGTGGGGGGGTCACTGGGGGTCCTAGGACGGGGTATTGGGGAAGGGGTCTGATGTGGGAACTCCTGCAGGGAAGAGAAGCACTTTGGTTTTAGGAGGGCAGTGGGCCGGCTGCTTTTGCTGCAGGACTTCAGAGTGTCTGTTCAAGAGGTGGCCGAGACTTCGCTGGTGAGTGGGGGCAGGGGGCTTCTGGGCGTGGGGTGGTAAGAAGCCTTGGGCTCTGCCTGACTCTCTTCTCCACCCCGCTCAGACTAATGGGGAGTTCTGCCTTTGGGTTCATCGCTTCATCCTGCTGCCCACGGAGTTCCCCAGGGAGGGGGTCACGAGCTGGTGAGAGGGCCCCTCCTTTCTTTTCCAGAGTCCCCTGTCCCTCCCAGACCAGACCCCCTCCTTATCCTGATTATTTTTGATCTCCTCTCTTCCCTCTGCTGATTTCCTTCATTGATGCCTTCCCTCCTTTCATCTCAGTCTGGTCTCTCCTTGAAGACACTTCTGGGGTGGGTACAGCTCTCCTCCCCTCCTGACCTAGTAAGTCTGTAATCCTTACACCTCTTCCTCAAGACCTTCCCCAGCCAAGCCTCTGTCCCATCCCTATTGGGTGCCTCAGGACCCTAATCTTCCCTTCTCCTCCTAGTTTCTCTGTTCCCTACACTGACCCTCATTGCCCAGGGGAGAAGGGGAATCCCCAGTAACTATCCTCATTGTCACTTTAGTAACTGGGACCCAGCTGTTCGGAGGAAACTTCAGGAGTATAAAAGGTGAGTATGTGCTCGGAAGAGAAACGTGTGGAAGCAGTGGGGAGGTGGGAGGCGCTATGAGGGAGACTTTGGGGCCCAGGAGTGGCTCGCTCTCTTTTTAAGCTACAGGAAGGCTTTGTGGGGGCCTGGGGTCCTAGGGTCCACTAAGGCCCAGCTCTCTGCTCTGTCCTTACAGGCACCATGAAAGGGAGAGGACTCCCCCTAACATAGGTACCCCTGGGAGTCCTGGTGGGGGTGGGGATGGACTGAAGGAAGAAGGGAGATATTTGTCTTTACTCCCTCACTCAGACCCATCCTCCCCCAGATCAAAGTTCTACATTGTCTCACTTGCTGGAAGAGATGTGTGAAGACCGACTGAGCTTACTAAGCTGTCAGGCCCAGAGCTGCCTGGAGCTGGGAGGTTGCCAGGGGGGATCTCTTCCCCTTACTCGATGGAAAGCCTCTCGAAGGAGGACCCAGGTCAGTCTGGAGAGGGTTGGGGGGGTATGAGAGAGAGAGAGAGAGAGAGTGTGTGAGTATGAGAGAGGAG